>OV656768.1:7500-1222465 GCA_927399505.1 Luperina testacea
AGGCTTATCGCACGGTCTCTCTAAACTCAGCGCTTGTTCTGGCGGGTGTGCTCCCACTGGATCTTCGTGTACGTGAGGTAGCCTCGCTATACAGGATCAGGAAGGGGGCGCCCCTGCCTGAACTGGGGGACAGAGAGATCGAGCGACAAATGCCGGCAACAAAAGTGCCACACCCTGCAGCTCTCGCAGACATCGAGCTGACATGCCTCAGAGACCAGAACGACGTAAACGCAAATAGTAACTGTGCAGTCAAAATCTTCACTGACGGCAGCAAGGTTGGAGGAAGAGTCGGCGCAGCCCTGTCCTTGTGGGAGGGCGAAGAGGAAACTCGGTCCGTCAAACTTTGCTTGCCGTCATACTGCACAGTGTACCAAGCGGAACTGCTGGCCGTCTGCGAAGCGACAAGGCGGATCAGGACACACAAAGCACCCACATTTGGAATTTACAGCGACTCAATGGCGGCATTACAGACGATCACTAACCTTGGCTCCCTCCATCCACTAGCAGTAGAAACCCGCGAGAACCTTACGGAACTATCTCGACAGAACAAAATGGTATCTCTGTTCTGGATAAAAGCACACGCTGGATTGGAGGGGAATGAAAGGGCAGATCAGCTCGCTAAGGAAGCCGCTGAGGCATCAAGAAAGAGGAAACCGGACTACGAACTGTTTCCCGTCTCATTTGCGAAGCGACAGCTTAGACTGGAAACGATTCGCGAATGGGACGCGAGATATAAGTCAGGTGGAGTAGCCGGAATCACGAAACTCTTCTTCCCGGATGTGATTGATGCATACCGAGTGATCCGAAAATTCGAGCCGACATTCCTGAGCACTCAATTGTTGACCGGCCATGGGGGATTCTCCGAATACTTATGCCGCTTTAAGCGCAAGGAGAGTCCCTCATGCATTTGTGACCCGGACGAAGAAGAGTCCGTTCCCCACATTGTCTTGGAATGCCCAGTGTTCGGATACGAAAGATTTAAGATCGAACAGAAACTAGATACAAAATTAACAGTAGAAAACATAAAATGTATTATGATGGACAAACGAAGGGAAAAGTTCATGGAATATTGTCTAAAACTAGTAGAAACAGTCGTAAAGAGAAACAAGTAACAAAAAGTATGATGACCATATATTATGAAATATATTGTAGGTACATCATGCACCAAAATTAATTAAGAATACTATTAGTAATTAAAGTAGATATAAGCATAGTTTTAGATATAAAATAAGCAATAGTTATTAAATTATATAATATGTAAGAAAAATTGGGCGAAAATGTTTACTGGGCATGGAAAACATAATGAACATGTTGGTGTTGTAAGCCCGAAACCCCAAAACACTGTTTGTAGAATAAATAGAAATAATATTAAATATAAGCGTAATTCTAAGATTTCAATACTGTAAACATTAAAAGCTAACAAAACTAGAACAGTAAGTAATGAATGTAAATGGCTATTGGGCAATGTAATAAAGATAATTGTGTATGGCGTTAATATGAAACCCAAAAAATAAAGATATAAGTAAAAAGTAGATAGACTAGGCAGATAGTATAGACCGGAATCCCACCGGGAAAACAGCATGACAGAGATAGAAAGAAAGAAAGATAAAGTATGAGGAACAAAAGTGCGAGAGGAATACTTGATAGAACTGGAATGAAAGAGTAGCATTAGATAAAATAGGCTCTGATCTATGTCAGAGGAAGTAGCAAAAAAAAAAAAAAAAAAAAAAAAAAAAAAAAAAAAAAAAAAAAAAAAAAAAAAAAAAAAAAAAAAAACCTAACCTAACCTAACCTAACCTAACCTAACCTAACCTAACCTAACCTAACCTAACCTAACCTAACCTAACCTAACCTAACCTAACCTAACCTAACATTTTGTACCCTCCCATATTTTACCCAAAAAGTAGCTTTCCCCCCCATTATCTCCGAAACGGTTGGGAATATCGAAATTCTGAGTAAATTTTCCCCCCCCCTATAACCACCCTCTCATCTAGAACATATATATATATAAGACCCCTAGACCCCCCTTTTTACCCCCCCCATTATTGACCTCAAAAACTTTCACCTAGTACATATTTAATTATTTATACTCTATCCCATACAGCACTGGCAATTACGATAGAATCGCGCGCGTTTTTATCGTAATTGCACCTTATTACATCTTCCCCCCCTCCCCCCGCCTCTATCGAGACCCCCGGGACACTCTGTGACTCCTTAGACTCACAGAACATTCTTTGATCCCCCTATTGGCGGCTCCCTGTAATTCCTAAATCCTCTAAATATCCATCCACATAAACCCCCCCCCAACACTTCACGTTACCTCAGCCCCCCCGAGCCATAACTCCGGAACCCGTAGTCACAGACCCACCGAGTTTGGGGTCTCCGAAATCAGCTCGAAAAGACCTCCCTTTTGGCTCCGGAGGAATTAGAGGAAAACGATTCCTCTTTTATTTATTCTATTTATTCTATTTATTTTAACATAAAAATATATATTTACCCCTCTGGTGCTGTAGCATATCTTGCGCGTGTGGTGTGCGCAATCCCGGTATAATTTAGTACAAGACTCTTACTTATTTTATTAGTATATCATAGTTTTAAGACTCGTGCGGTTTCGATTTTGAAACTTGCACATTATTTTACTTTATTTTTACTCTCCTTCTCTACACCTTATATTATTAATATTATATTTTATTATTTAAGTATTCATTTTACACACTAGACAACTTTCCCCGTTCACATCGCTGTGCCCTATACACACAAGCCACATACACGGAACACTACACAGAAAACCAAAACAATAAAATATGTTCGGGATCCACACCCCAGTGAAAAGGTCGGGAGCTGGCGCCAGCCGACAGGAGCCTACGTCGCCTGCCCACCTGGGAAAGGAGGGTCTTTCGGGAGCGTGCGATGCACCAAAGGGGTTATCCCTGACGTTCGGCAGAAAAGAAGCTGTTCAAAGAACCTTAGCGGAAACAGCTGAAGCGCCACTGCCGACGTCGGCGGGGACCTCTGGCGCTGTCGCCCGAAACACCACTCCCAGCCCCGCGGGCCCGTCTGGACAGGCGCTGGACGCCGCCAGGACCTTCATCCGGAGACCAGAACGAAAGAGGAGATCCGTCGACAATATGGAGGCTTATAAGCAGCAGAAGGACACCTATGCTGCTTCAACAAACGACCAGCTTCTCCAGGAAGTTATGAAGACCTTCGAGGATATCCCATCCCGAATCAAAGATTACCCTCAGATGAGGAGAGACATCAAGGCCTTCCTGGAGAAGCAGTCGGACAAATGCCTACGGACCCTCTTTGAACTGAGCAAACGGATGAAGGCCCTGGAGACTGCGCCCGCCACAAAAACTGACGTCACGCCTCCATCACCCGAATTGTCGGGTAGAATATTAGAAAGGCTCGAGAAGGTGGAGATCAATATGAGCGTGAGGATAAGTGACCTTGAAGAGAAAATCACAAATAGCCTTCAAGATATGACCGACCACATGGCCGATAGCGGAGCCGACATCGTCGACAAGGTGATCGATAAGATCCTCGAGGTCAGCGACAAAGTAGACACAGCGTTGGCGGACATAGACCACACAACGAAAGAAGTGAAGGTCATTACCAATGCTGCCGCTGTCCTCGAGGGGAAAATCGACCGCGTTGCCGGCGAGGTGGCCGCCAGAACGGACGGACTAAAAGAGGCAATAAGGGAAGCGGCCTGCGAGCAAAATACCGACCCACGGACATATGCCAATGTTACGGCAGCCAAACCCGGGCATCGGCCGGCACTTCACTCGATGGCGGTTACCTTTGAGAGCGGCCTGGAGACTGCTGACGAGGTGCTCGCTAGGGTGAAGGAGGCGGTCGATGCCAGGGGAACTGGCCTAAAAATAAATAAAGTCCGAAAGGCAAAAAACCAGACAGTGATACTGGGATGCGACACAGAAGAGGAGCTCGCAAGAGTTAGAAAAAGGATAGAGAGCCGAGGTGGAGGGCTAAAAGTGGAGCCCATGAGGAACAAAAATCCACTAGTAGTATTAAAAGACGTGTTCCTGGACGGTGACGACGACCAAGTGGTCAAGGCAATCTACTCCCAAAACGAAAACTTTTTTAGGGACCTAGACGAACAAGAAAAAGAGGTAGTTGTGAAATTCAAAAAGAGAACAAGAAACCCGAAGACAGCGCATGTCATTATCCAGGTCAGACCCAGAGTATGGCAGAGGATGACGGAGGCTGGAGCCCTTTACCTTGACCTTCAAAGGGTCAGGGTAGAGGACCAGTCACCGCTCATCCAATGCACGAAATGCTTAGCATTTGGGCATGGCCGCAAATTTTGCACTGAGAGTGTGGACAGGTGCAGCCACTGCGGAGGACCTCATCTCCGTGAGAAATGTGTCGAATTTGTCGCGGGTGATGAGCCGCAGTGCTGCAACTGCTCGCACTCAAAGTTGCAAAGGACTGACCACAATGCGTTTAGCAGGGAGTGCCCGGTTCGCCAAAAATGGGACTACCTTGCTCGGTCAACTACTGCATATGCCTAAACTGCTCCTTGCGGCACACGTAACACACGCAACACACACAGACACACACCCAACACATACAGGAACACACGAAGACAGCAACACAAATTGGGAGTACAAAATAAAGATAAATAGATACATGGAAACCAAAAACACAAACAAACACAGATATATAAAACATATAATATATATAAAAGTATATATCAAACACACACGACACATGCCCCCTGTAAAAGTGAAGATAGAAAAATCTCAACGACCAAGAAACGACAATAAATATGTATAACATAAGTATATATATATATTATTGACGCAAAAATTCAAGTTTATAAAAAATAGCAACTGAAAAAGGAATTCACACACGCCCTTAGGACGGATAGAATTGTGCAATTTTAAAAGTCCGAAAATCAGAAATAAGTATACATATTGTTCTAAATGTAAAATAAGATAGAAATATTGCTAAATGTAAGATAAAATAGAAATATTGTGCTAATGTAAGATAAGATGGAAATATAGTGCTAAATTTAAGATAAGATAGAATATTGTATTAGGAAATAGATATAAGAAAAATAGTATGTTATAACGTATTAAATAAGCATTAATTACTAGTACCCATTTTATAAGCTTTTTGTTAGTAGAAACATATAAAAATTAGTATCTAGAAATATGTAGTTTGTGAAATAGATTAAGAAAATAATTGTGTAAACATATGCCAATGTTAATAAAGAAGTTGTATACTTACTTAAAGACCCAAAATAAAGAGAAATAAAAATGAATAAAAGTTAGAGTAGTCAGAATAGCGGGAGTCCCACCCGGATAAGAATATAAAGGAAGTATGAAAGAAAGATACAGTATGAAGAATGAAAGTGCGAGAGGAATAAATGCGAGAACTGGAATGAATGAGAAAACTAGATAGATAAGGTCCCGTTGTGCCCATGAACGGGGAAAGGCAAAAAAAAAAAAAAAAAAAAAAAAAAAAAAAAAAAAAAAAAAAAAAAAAACCTAACCTAACCTAACCTAACCTAACCTAACCTAACCTGAGCGAACCTAACCTGAGCGAACCTAACCTGAGCGAACCTAACCTGAGCGAACCTAACCTGAGCGAACCTAACCTGAGCGAACCTAACCTGAGCGAACCTAACCTGAGCGAACCTAACCTGAGCGAACCTAACCTGAGCGAACCTAACCTGAGCGAACCTAACCTGAGCGAACCTAACCTGAGCGAACCTAACCTGAGCGAACCTAACCTGAGCGAACCTAACCTGAGCGAACCTAACCTGAGCGAACCTAACCTGAGCGAACCTAACCTGAGCGAACCTAACCTGAGCGAACCTAACCTGAGCGAACCTAACCTGAGCGAACCTAACCTGAGCGAACCTAACCTGAGCGAACCTAACCTGAGCGAACCTAACCTGAGCGAACCTAACCTGAGCGAACCTAACCTGAGCGAACCTAACCTGAGCGAACCTAACCTGAGCGAACCTAACCTGAGCGAACCTAACCTGAGCGAATTCTAATTATCTTCAGGTACTCAACTGCGGGAACAAACCCACCTTCGATACCATCAGAGGAGGACGTAGACTAACTAGCTACGTTGACGTGACGCTATGTACAGAGGACCTTCTTGACCTGGTGGAGGAATGGATGGTTGCTGAAGACTTAACGAGCTCGGACCACAATGGCATAATAATAAAAATTAAATTAAAAAAAGGGAAGAGTTTCAACATTAAAAGAACGACCAGGAAATATAACACGAAAAAAGCTAATTGGGAACTTTTTAATGAAAAAATGGACCAATTAAAAATAGAAAATAGAATTAATACAGCACAGATACAGCAGATAAATAATAAGGAACATTTAGATTATAAAATTGGAAAATACATAACAGTAATAACAGAAGCTTGTAATGAAGCAATACCTAAGAAAAAACAAAACCATACACTTACCATGCCGTGGTGGTCCGAAGAACTCGAAGCAATGAAGCACTCAGTCGCCACCAGGAAGAGAAGGATCCGATGCGCCGCGCCGTCGCGTAGAGAGGGTGTGGTCGCGTTGTACCTGAAAGAAAAAGAGAAATATGAGCTAGAGGTCAAAAAACGCTCTACAGAGAGCTGGAAACAGTTTTGCCAGAAACAGGACAGGGAAGGGGTCTGGGAAGGGATTTATAGGGTGATCAAGAACACGGCAAAAAGGCAAGAAGATGTGCCACTAGTTTGGAATGGGAGGGAAGCAGGCCAGGAGGGATCTGCTAGAGTACTGGCGGAAACATTCTACCCGGAGGATACAGAGGAGGAGGATAGCCCAGACCATCGTCGGATCAGAGCCCTTGCTGACCGAGTAAACGACTGGAGACATAATGAGACCCATGACCCGGCGTTTACGACGGAGGAGCTCAGGTTCGCGACGGAGAGCTTCAATCCCAAGAAGGCACCCGGAGTAGACGGCTTCACAGCCGACATCTGCCAGAGGGTAATATACCAGGATATGGAGCTACATCTGGCGATATTTAACAAGTGCTGGCAATTGACGCACTTCCCCACAGCGTGGAAAGAGGCCACCGTGGTGGTGCTGAGGAAACCGGGCAAAGACACTTACACCAGCCCCAAGTCCTACAGACCAATTGGACTCTTACCAGTGATGGGTAAGATACTGGAGAAAATGATGGTAAGAAGGCTAGTTTGGTACCTGGTGCCCCGACTAAGTCCCCGCCAGTATGGCTTTATGCCACAGCGAAGCACCGAAGACTCCCTCCTCTATGACCTGATAGGCCACGTGAAAGGCAAACTCCAAGAGAGGAAGCTCATCACGATGGTCTCACTGGATATAGAGGGAGCCTTTGACAGTGCGTGGTGGCCGGCCATTAAGGTCAGACTGGCGGAAGAGATGTGCCCTGCGAATCTCAGGAGGATGATAGCCAGCTACCTAAGCGACCGTAAGGTCCGGGTAAGGTATGCTGGCCACGAGTACGCAAAAAGCACGAACAAAGGGTGTGTCCAGGGATCAATAGGCGGCCCCATCTTATGGAATCTCCTGTTGAACCCATTGCTGGTGAACCTCACACAGAGAGGCTATTATTGTCAAGCCTTTGCGGATGATGTGGTGCTCGTATTTTCGGGAGACACGGCCCTAGAAATCCAGGGACAAGCCAATGCCGCTCTCGAATATGTTCGGGCGTGGGGTGTCATGAATAAGCTCAGGTTCGCACCTCATAAAACGTGCGCAATGCTACTTACCAGAAAACTTAAACATGACACGCCACACCTGATCATGGGAGGGATCGACATTGGAATGTCCTCGGAGATAAAGATCCTGGGACTCACGATTGACTCCAAGTTGACCTTTAATAGCCACACGGCTAATGTCTGCAAAAAGGCACTTGGAGTCTATAAACAGCTGTCGAGAGCTGCCAGGGTCAGCTGGGGTCTCCACCCGGAAATAATCCGTGTTATATATACTGCTACGGTAGAGCCCATCATCACGTACGCGGCAGCGGCCTGGTCCTCAGCATCAAAAAAGTTGGGGGTTCAACGCCACCTAAATGCGGTCCAGAGGGGTTTTGCCCAAAAACTATGCAGAGCGTACCGCACGACCTCTCTTCACTCAGCGCTGGTACTGGCTGGAATATTGCCACTTGACCTCCGCATACAAGAGGCAGCCGCCCTGTATGAGGCGAGGAGAGGGGTACCCCGGCCGGAGCTAGTAGATAGAGAGGTTGAGCGGAGAGCTGAATTCGCCAGTGCGCCACACCCGGGGAAGCACACCGCGATAGAGTTTGTGAGCCTGGTAGACCAGGAACAAGTAGATAGTCGCAACAGCCAAGCTATTCGGATTTTCACCGATGGCAGCCGTATTCAGGGTAAAGTTGGAGCGGCGCTGTCTCTATGGGACAGCGTAGCAGAGGTGAAAACCATAAAACTCAAGCTGGCCCCATACTGTACGGTATACCAGGCAGAACTCCTCGCGGTGTGTAGAGCCACCGAGGTGATCCAGCGGAGAAGCGAAGAGAGCTATGGAATATACAGTGACTCCAGATCAGCGCTAGAGACCATAGCCAACCCCAGAACAACGCATCCCCTGGCGGTAGACACCCGCAAAAACCTAAAGGCCATTGAAAACCAGAACAAAACTGTGTCTTTGTTCTGGATCAAGGCACATGCGGGTCTTGCGGGTAACGAGAGAGCGGATGAACTGGCAAAAGACGCGGCTCTTAAAACTAAAACCAAGCCTGACTACGATCTATGCCCGGTTTCATTCATCAAACGACAAATCCGTAAGGAGTCGATTGATGAATGGAACCGAAGATACAAACAAAGTACCCGGGCCAAAGTGACAAAACTCTTCTTTCCCGACGTCACTACTTCATACAGGATAGTTCGACAAATAGTCTTAACAAATGTCACCACCCAAGTACTGACGGGGCACGGCGGGTTCTCTGAGTATCTGAATCGATTCAGGTGCAAGGA
Organism: Luperina testacea; assembly: GCA_927399505.1. Taxonomy (NCBI): domain Eukaryota; kingdom Metazoa; phylum Arthropoda; class Insecta; order Lepidoptera; family Noctuidae; genus Luperina; species Luperina testacea. Next base: position 16,478 of record OV656768.1, read on the forward strand.
GAACTCATCGTGCATCTGTCAACCTGGAACACCCGAAACGGTCGAACATATCTTGACTGACTGCCCGGTTCACGCCCTAAAGAGACTCGAGGCTGAAAGTAGGTTACAGCGCAAAATAACAGTCAAAAACTTCCCAGAACTAATATCAGACAAGAAATATAGGGAAACATTTATAAATTATTTCACTGATATCGCAAAAACTGTTATTAATAGGAACAAATAGTATAATAAATATATGCTATATATATATTAGTATAAGATATATAGATTAGCATACGAGAAATAAAAGTATAAAATAAGATGTTAGATTATCTATCTAGGTATAAAAATAAATGTGAAATTATAAATGATAAACGTGTAAACCCCATCTAGATATGTATATGTAGAATGTATAACACATACAAGAATAAAACAAGATGTTAGAAAATTAGAATAATGATAGTATAAATAAGTAGATAATAAATATGTATAGGCATAAGTATAATTAAGGTAATGTAAACCCCATAGATTAAAAGTATAAGCTGTCCTGTAAGTAAAAATAAGACTAGGCTAAGACAATAAATGTAAGAAAGACGAGAATAAAGAATACCCTGTAGAACATCCCATCCAATTAGATAATTAAGGACTCTAATCATGTTAGAGGAAAAGAGACGAAACGCCCTGTGATGACGGGTGAATAAAAAAAAAAAAAAAAAAAAAAAAAAAAACCTAACCTGAGCGAACTCAACCTGAGCTGACAAGTTCCCCCCAGCTCTCGTGGCGGTCGGATCGTTTTGTGTGCGCTCCGCGTTCAAAAAATCGTTCGAACGGGTTATTTCGCGTAAAATACCAAGTGTGATACGTCAAAAGGTGCGCGCTCGCGAGTTATAAACGTGTGTGTAAAAATTTTGAAAATCGGACCATCCAGTGAAACACCAAGCTCAAAAAAAACTGAATTTTAACTTCAAAAATCGGGCAGCGTTTCGTCTGGAATGTAACCTACGTTTTTCGGACTGCTGTTCGAAGCGCGCTGGAAGCAACTATAATCAGGCGAAGTCCCGGATTTTTCCGGACAAAACTCGCTGAGCTACAGGAGAAAAAGTGGAAACCACGTGCCCACGAGCTCCCGGTTCCCGACGTCTGGTAAACATTCTATCAGCTGAACAGCGTGTAGTTTGTCGAGACAAATCAGCCGACACCCTGATCGTCGAAATCGGAGCACCCCTCTGGAAAATTGAGGACTTTAAAATAAAAATATTATACTATATAAAGCTCGATTACCACTGACTGACTGACTGACATAATTGTTCTCCCAGATGGTGAAGGGGGAGGTGGGTATATTTTTAACCGACTTCAAAAAAGGAGGAGGTTCTCAATTCGACGGTATGTTTTTTTTTTTGTGTGTTTGTTACGCGATTACTCCGCCAAATGTGGACCGATTTTCAAAATTATTTTTTTGTTCGAAAGGAGATACTTCTGAAGTGGTCCCATAGTCACCAAGTCAGGATCTGATGATTGGATCATGGAGAAATCGAGGGCAACCCTCAAATTTTATGGGCCCAAACATCGTTTTTCGCAAATCTTATGAAGTAATTTAAGTACTTGCGTATGGTGATCATCATCTCATGTAGCTGAGCTGATGATGGAAGGTACGACTCCTTAACAGTAAGGAGTAGGCATCGACTGATTAAGTAAATTATTTTTTTTTGATGTTTGGAAGGGCGTTTGCCATTTTGGTCTCGTGATCATCAGGTCAGGAGGTGATGGACTAACCATAGACAATAGAAATCTTTAATTAAAAATCGACAGCACATGTCTCGCGATTGCTGCGATTGTTTGTGTATGCATAGTTTAAGCCATACCATAACATAACATTACGCCAGTTTGCTTTTAAGGGCGATTACGACTAGCTTGTCGCATAATATCTAATCGAGTCGCTCTGGATTCGGCAGATTCATTGGATAGACGCTCGTATTGCACGTGTAGACGACGGGAACTTTGATTCTCGGTTTCGTTTGATAAGCGCTCCTGAATCAAACCGAGACGATGAGAACGTTGCTCCTCGGTCTCGTGAGACAAACTTTCATGAATGATATCAAGACGATGAGAACGTTGCTCTTGAGTCTCGTTTGATAATCGTTCACGAATCAAATTGAGCCGCTGAGCATGACTTTCTGGACTCTCATTAAGCCTTGATAATCTCGTGTTTGCTCTCTTCTGAGAAAGTCTATACGCTCGCTGCTCATCACTCTCATTTAAAATGTTTCTAGTATTTCTTTCCCTACTTTTCTTTAAACGTTCTTCCTTTTCGTCGTTACTTTCTTCCAAACGGCGCTGTCTCATTTGAGCAGCGCGTTTAGTAGGCCTACCCATATTATACAAAATTAATTTTCTTTCTATTAAAAATTGAAAAAAGAAACTTCAAAGTATGAATTATGTACAAACTTAAACTAAAAACTAGAAAATAAAATTATTTTTAAAAAAAAAAACAAAAACCGACTTCAAAAACCTAATAAACACTAAAAACTTAAAAATAATATTAAATTTGAAACTATAATTAAGAATAATTTAACCTAAATAACCTTAACCTAACTTTAATCTACACTATATTTTACAATTTAACAGTTTTTGGAGTCGGTGCCAAGCCCGCACTCACAAAATATTAACCAAAAAAAGGGTACTATATCAGCAAAAAATATTAACAATCAACAAAACAAACTGAAAAAAAATTACAACACAAGACAGAATATCAACAGAAGACGGAGTTTTTTTTGTTCGGATAGTGGCGCGCTCTAGCGGACGAAATGTGAAACACACAATTTGATCTCTCAGTTTTATTATATTAGTCTATGATTTGATCTTCATTAGGTTTCTCGGTAACGAAATCATGTCGCGATTCAGAATACGGTACAACGCCATCTATCGAGCGCTAACTAAAACTTTTAACAGCTTTGTAAAAATATCAGTACCTAATAATATGATATTAATTTACTCTCGTAAACTATTGTACTTAATAAAAATTAAGGGAGAATAATTTTATGGCCCAATTAGATAGATACACTTGGCTTGGCACCGACTCCAAAAACTGTTAAATTGTAAAATATAGTGTAGATTAAAGTTAGGTTAAGGTTATTTAGGTTAAATTATTCTTAATTATAGTTTCAAATTTAATATTATTTTTAAGTTTTTAGTGTTTATTAGGTTTTTGAAGTCGGTTTTTGTTTTTTTTTTTAAAAATAATTTTTTACAGATTCGTATAGAAGTAACTCTCACGAGTAGGTATGGGAAAAATCCCAAACCTCCCCTTTTCCACCCCACTCTCCCCCCTCCCTATCGTATCTCGGAAACTAAGAGTCCCGTGTTTTGTTGTTTTACGGATTCGTATAGAGGAGGCTCGGAAAAGTAAAATCCATTTTTCAAAGTTGCCCCCCTTGCCCCCCTTCTCCCCCCCTCTAGGTAGATCTCGGAAGTTAAGAGACTTGGAACATTTTTTTTTTCAGATTCATATCAAGGGGCCCCGAGTTGGTCAAAATCATTTTTCAAAACTCCCCCCTCTCCCCCCCTTCGCTCCTCTCCCCATCGTATCTCGGAAATTAAGAGTCCCGTGTTTTGTTGTTTTACGGGTTCGTATAGAGGAGGCTCGGAAAAGTAAAAACCATTTTTCAAAATTCAAACCTCCCCTTTTCCATTCCACCCCACTTTCCCCCATCCCTATCGTATCTCGGAAACTAAGAGTCCCGTGTTTTGTTGGTTTACGGATTCGTATAGAGGAGGCTCGGAAAAGTAAAATCCATTTTTCAAAGTTGCCCCCTTGCCCCCCTTCTCCCCCCCCTCTAGGTAGATCTCGGAAGTTAAGAGACTTGGAACATTTTTTTTATCAGATTCATATCAAGGGGCCCAGAGTTGGTCAAAATCATTTTCCAAAACTCCCCCCTCTCCCCCCCTTCACCCCTCCCCCCCTTCACCCCTCCCCCCATCGTAAGAAATACTCCTCAAAAACACGACCCCGCGAGCTGCATGCAGCTCGCGCAACGCCCAAATACTTTTTACAAGGGTAAGAAATACTCCTCAAAAACACGACCCCGCGAGCTGCTTGCAGCTCGCGCAACGCCCAAATACTAGTGTATATTATAAACTTTGACCGTATTCAGAGGTGGAACAAGAGCGATGACGTCACTTTTTCTGGACTTCTAAAAATTGCTCACCCACTGAAAAATAAGTGTGCAAAATTCCAGAATTTTTCGACCGGTAGTTTTGGAGCTACTAAAGAAACTAGTTTATAAGGAGAAACCTGTGACGTCACGACAAACCGAAGATACCTGTGACATCCTGTTCCCGGCAGTACCTGAACGGAAAACCCTTCCAAAGAAAGAAAACTCTTCGGAACCAACCCCCTAGGACGCGAAATTTCTGCACTAGGAGCTATTTGCAGAAAATTGTCAGCCACCCCCAACTTTGGCTGGCTCCCGAGAGCGGTTAAAGCAACGGAAGACCTCCGGACAGGCGGCACAGCAAAGACTGGTTCATCCCCTGCGGAACAAAATTTTTTAGTTAGTAAGTAGGATTAAGGGTTAATTTTATATAGATTTTAAGGTAGAACAAGGGTCCCGGGCGGCATTACCGCTTAAGTTTGTACACCCCTAGAGCCTCAGGGGAGCGAGATATCGCAAAAATAACATCAAATCGGTTGAGAATCGATCATAAGGTCGACCTCCTTGTAGACACCCTTAAAAAAAAAAAAAAAACCACCCCCAACGAGATTTTTTGGGAAAACAGGAAAAATTTTGTATTCCTGATTTTCCAAAAAGAAAAGCAAGGGGCTTGCCAGTAAATTTGGGCCACGACCTATACCCCAATATTTTTCCCCGTTTCGAGATCTCGTTCCTAAGGGCGAAACCAAGCAAAAGTTGTTGGCAAAAAGCTACCCCTAACATTGAGGGTTAGTATAAAATCGACCAAGTGACCCCTGTGGGACTCACGGGACCGGACGGCTCAACTAACCAGCTGTAACCCAAAACTTCTCCCGACGAACTAGGACGATTAGGAAATTTTTGACCGGATATTAAAAAACAGCCTTCCAAGCCGTCTGACGGCAAAGAGATAAAATTGTTTAGGTATTTATAAGCCAAAAATTTTTCAAAAATTGCTCATATCTCGGAAACCGTGCGTCCTAGCTCAAAAATAACGAAAATTTTCCACCCCCCTCCCTAATCTACCCCCTCGCTTCGCGAACCCGAACCCCCTTAAAGTCACCCCCCCCCTGAACCCAACCCCTAGGGTCCCAACCCCCTACCCCTAAAAACTTACTTTTAATTTCTGGACTTAGAAAAATTAGAGAACAAAATTTTGAACATCATCTAAAATATTTTTATTTTATTTCCTTTAATAATATAGTATTCATATTACATAGTGTACAGTACATTAAGGCTCTTTAGGGGTCGCAACCCCTAAACTAAATTTAATATCTCGCGAACGGAGAGAGCTAGAGAGACGGGGTTTTTTGCTTGTAATAGGGCTCGGTCTGGAGAAGATTTTGGATAGAGTTTAGAGACTCTACATAGAGCCAAAATTTATTTTTATTTTATTTTTGAAAAATTTTCACCTAACTTAGTTATAAGTAGACTAAGTATATTATACGGCACATAGTGACTACGGTAGAGTCGACTCTACCTGAAAGTGACTAAATAGAATTTTACTTTCTGTTATTATTTTTAATTGACACTATTGTTCATACTTTGGGACATAAGTTGACGCAGCCAAGTGACTCTACATAGAGAAACTTTTCTTTATTTTAGTTTATTTTATTTTCTTTATTTTTATCTGTGTAATTTTATTAGCGGTCACGACAAAAGGGGTAGCAATTTACAACTTTTAAAAATTTATCTGCCCCTCCGCATCACATTCCCAAAATGTTTGGAATTGGGCTCCATACGCCTATCAAAAAGCGGGTAGCAGAGACCGCGAAGTCACCCCCTAAGGTGGCCGTCCGCAAAAGTGTTGACAGGCTGGAGGCCGCTGCAAAAGCAAGTGCAGAACCAGCAAGGACCAGCGTGACAATGCAGGCAAGCCCTGCAGAAACAACTTATCTGGTCACTAAACCAGCGGGAAACACTACAGCAGCGCCCAGGGTATCAACGGGAAATGAGGAATCCCCCAAAAAACTCTACGTCAGTAGAGCAGCGGAAGCGGCAGCCCGCCTGAACAAGGCGAAGGCACACTTGAGGGCTTCGCGGAATCTGAAGACAGAAATTAAAGACGGCGTCGAAAAGGCACTCGCGCGACTCCTTGAACTAGTCAAGGAAGCCGAAAAAGAGCTCAAGTCAAAGGGAAATACAAAGGGAGGATGGGTGGATTTGGGAGTGGGAGCATATGTTGCTCCACCTCCCAACCGATTTTGCGATTCGGATTTTAATTTTGAATATATTACATGTAGAGATATAATTAAAACCTTTCACACTTTAAATGTAAAAAAGACTGCAGATCTGTGGGGTAATTCTGTAGAAGTTGCTAAGTCTATTATTGACATTGTAGCACCTACTCTTGCTCTTATCTTTAATAGTTGTATTGACAATGGGGAGTTTCCTGATCTTATGAAAAATAGTAAAATAATACCTTTGTTTAAATCAGGTAGTACATCAGACCCCACAAATTATAGACCTATTTCTGTACTACCTACCTTTAAGGCCGCTCTCTCGAAAAAAGCTTGAAAAAAGCATTCAGATGAAGCCATTTTTTGTCGGCATTTACAGAGAAATTACATCTGAAAAAAATCCTTAGTAATCTTCATGATATAATACGTAATTTGGTTTAGCCATAATTTTTCTACCGGTATCACTTAATTTAAAAAAAAATCACCAAATCACCTCCAAATCATTGAGATGAAACCGTTTTACTCCTTCATTTTTTATCAAAAGAGTGTAAAAAAATATATCTACATCTTCGCAATACAAAGGAGAATAATTTGGTTTTGTTACTTTTTTAAAATATGTATTATTTTTATGATAATAAATTAAAAAGGCCTCTGATAAAGGACTGCGTCTACATCACCCCCGCACTCGTCCATAAATTTAGTGCGGGGCGCATCGTGTTGCTAGGTGGACGTATGTCGCGTTGCGAGAACTCCGCCCTACGAAATAAAATCGTAAAATATTACTGCAAAAACAAAAAGTGTACCTACCCAAGCGGGGTTTTATGAAACTTATGCGCTGTCCATTACTCTGTGTACATAGGTACTGTTTATAAAATACCTACCTCATTCAAACGAAAGTCGTAAGTACTAGTAGTGAATGATCACAGAAGGTCCACGTCCACGAAATGATTCAGCCAATATTATAAATTTTACTTTTCGGTGCCTAAGTAAAGTCTATTATTCTGATGCGTTGCGATTATTTGTGACATATTGTGACACAAAACTGAAAATGCTCCTAAAGTAGGTATTAATTATGATTATAGGTTACGTACTTGCTAATAATTTGTCAATTTATTGATTACCGGCGTAATTATTTTCAAATAAAAAAATCAAATCAAATCATTTATTTGCATAAAACAGGTTCAGTGGATGTTAAAAAAGGTCAAATGGTACACTGTTAATAACCATATAAGGTGTGCAAATATAAAACAAGAATGTTAACTGTTAATTTCACTATTCAATAAAGTACGGACGCCAAGCACATCAACCTATCCGAAACTGTCAAATTTTCGCAATCAACTTTGAACCTTATGCTTTAGTGATAAAGTTGAAAATCTATTAAAGAAATCTGACAGATTGTAGTAACTTGATGTGCTGGCGTCTGTACAATGTCATTGAAAATAAAATTATCGTAAATACAGATCAGTCAACAAAATAAGGAATTAAAAATAATAATGTCATACAATAGTAAAAAGTAGTAGTTCAATAATATATATGTATATACAGGCTGGATTTTTTTAACCTCACCTAGAGGGCAAGTACTCTAAACACTGGAGATAGCAAATTTTACTCAAAGGAAAATCCCTTCATTAAAAAATAAACAAATCTGCAATCAAAGATGTTCGAAAATTCGCTTGCCGCTCTCGGGAATCGAACCGCCTAAAATCCGAAAAAATAATACCCTGTACTTTTATGGCATCAATCGATAGGGTCAATCATAAGGATCAAATCTCTCTATGGCAGATCGAAAGTCGAATACTTTTTACTCGACTTCTATCGTCGCGGGTGACATCAATCAATCAATTAAATCAGCCTATCGCAGACCGCGGGTGGCACAGACTACATAAAATTAGAAAATCAAATTGGTAGTCATGTTTTTTATTATAATTATCACTTATCATTACTATCCATGTGGGCTAAAGTGGGTCAATAATATTATTCAACTAATTAAATCAAATAAAAAAATCATTACATATACGTAGTGAATCAATTAGTTCTACCAGAGAAGTTGAAGGTGATTCTGTTGATTTGGATGTGAATGTATTTTTTTTTACAAATTATGAACCTATATTTTTGTTTTACTTGTAAATATATGTATAACTGCATTCATTTTAGGAACAAGATGATTTGGGCATTCAAAAACTACGGTCTCTATTGGATGACATGGTGACTCACAAGCATCTTGTAAGGTCTGTCGAAGAACTTGAAGATTATTCAGCTGAATTTTAGTTATAATATATTTGTTTATAAAAAATATAACAAATAATATGACATACACTAGTGATAATTATACTACCTATACCTACCTACCTACCTACTTTACCTGCCTACCTATCTACACTACCTTCCTATCTGCCTTACCCTAACTACCTACCTACCCTACCAACCTACCTACCCTACATACCTACCTACCTATCTACGTACATGCCTACCTACCCTTCTTCTCTTCATAGAAACCTTCCTAAGACTTCAACGATTATTTAAAAAAAAACCGAATTGGTCCAGCCATTCTTGAGTTTTGCGCTTAGCAGCACATTTAGCCATTAATTTTAGTTAAAAAGATACATTAAGTTGTTTACCACATGGCAAGCCAGGCTGATTTATATTAAGGGTATAGCTTCTACTCACGGCCTCGAAAGCTTTTAACAATTTTATTGGTAACCATAGCCCGAAAAGTACATCCATATCAATAGATAATACCTAAATAAAACCAAAACTGGACCATTGTAAATACAGGGTGTCCCGAACTCAACGTCAAGCCAAAACGGGGTGACAGGATTGATCATAACCATCACGAGAAAAATCTGAAAAAAAATCTATCCCATGCAGTTTGAAAATTATGGGCATTTTAAGAAAAACCTAGAATTTTGATCAAACTGTAACATTTTTCGGTTATTGTGGTTATTCTTTTTTATTTTTGTTCATTTGAACTTTGGAAACGTAATCCTAAATAACATTTTTAGAATCCCAATAAAAATAATGACACAATTGCCTCAAGTTTCCGAGAATTGAGACTATTCGTTAAACTACGAATTTAAAATTTTCAAGATTCGTCGACTTTGATAGGCCCTCCTTTAAAAAAAATGTACTAGAGTGCCTTGGCAAGTGGCATTAAAAGTTGGTGCATTTAATCAGAATTCTAAAATGGTACAATACTTGTTAGTTCTATACAATAAAAAAGAGTAAAAAAATTAAAACCTCAAGTAACCCGATTTTTGCTATCTCAGTTAAAATGTTTTTGATTCGCACAAGCTCTAGGTAGGTTCTTAATTTTAAGGCAAAATGATGAGAGAGATGGATAGTGGGTATGTTTGCCATGAGTGAGCGAGACAGATAGTGACGCCACTTTTATTAAAGTGAAAAAAGTGAAAAAAGTGAAAAAAAGTTAGTAAAATAATGAAAAATCTTGATCTAGTTTAATTTAGGTTTGTTGGAATAAAAGTCAGATAGAGAAATAACGTTTTTTATTACAATAAATAAGCTCATTGAGAACGTAGCCGACCTGCGTGAACGCATTTCTCAACCAGCTGAGGAGATCAACTCTTGAAGATATGCCCGACTAATAAGTAGATCTTTTTTATGAAGATGTAGGGCTTGTATTGAGGCTGATGGTAAACAATTTGAACAATTATTGTAATAAAAATGTTATTTCTCTATCTGACTTTTATTCCAACAAACCTAAATTAAACTATGTAGATCAAGATTTTTCATTATTTTACTAACTTTTTTTCACTTTAATAAAAGTGGCGTCACTATCTGTCTCGCTCACTCATGGCAAACATACCCACTATCCATCTCTCTCATCATTTTGCCTTAAAATTAAGAACCTACCTAGAGCTCGTGCGAATCAAAAACATTTTAACTGAGATAGCAAAAATCGGGTTACTTGAGGTTTTAATTTTTTTACTCTTTTTTATTGTATGGAACTAACAAGTATTGTACCATTTTAGAATTCTGATTAAACGCGCCAACTTTTAATACCACTTGCCAAGGCACTCTAGTACATTTTTTTTTAAAGGAGGGCCAATCAAAGTCGACGAATCTTGAAAATTTTAAATTCGTAGTTTAACGAATAGTCTCAATTCTCGGAAACTTGAGGCAATCGTGTCATTATTTTTTATTGGGATTCTAGAAATGTTATTTAGGATTACGTTTCCAAAGTTTAATTGAACAAAAATAAAAAAGAATAACCACAATAACCGAAAAATGGTACAGTTTGATTTCTAGGTTTTTCTTAAAATGCCCATAATTTTCAAACTGCATGGGATAGATTTTTTTTATATTTTTCTCGTGATGGTTATGATCAATCCTGTCACCCCGTTTCGGCTTGACGTTGAGTTCTGGGACACCCTGTATATGTGGTACACATAATTATTTAACTTTCACGATGACTTGACCTTCTGTGATTTCGATACTCTGTGACGAGACTAGGCGAGGCAAACCGTGGTGGCGGCGCACACAACCGCACATTTTCTGTTACATGCGGGTAGCGGAGTGGCGCGGAGAAGGGGTCGTTAGCTCCGCCCAAATGCTCAAGGTTATCGGCATTAATACAGGCCTTAATAAAATTTTTGAGAAATTAATTTTAGACCAAATGCAAAGATTTTTTAATAAATATAAATTATTACATAGCAAACAGTTCGGTTTTACAAGGGGTCATTCAACTACTGATGACATTTTAGGACATATTTATAATGCATGGGAAGATAAATGCGATGCCTTGGGCATCTTTTGTGATTTGTCCAAGGCATTCGATTGCGTTCTTCACGAAACGTTAATCAGGAAACTCCACCACTACGGGATCCGGAATACTGCTCTGGATCTTCTTACTTCATACTTGAGTAAAAGGATTCAGAGCGTTGACGTTAATGGAGAAAGATCACCCGGATCTTTAGTAACGATGGGAGTCCCACAGGGCTCAATTCTTGGTCCTTTCTTGTTTCTTATTTATATCAATGACTTGCCGTACCTCATAAAGGATAACCATGATATAGTGTTGTTTGCAGACGACACTTCACTTTTGTTTAAACTTAAACGTCAGCAGTTGGTTACTGACGATGTAAATAGCGCGATTTCGAAAGTAGTCCACTGGTTCAATGTTAATAATTTGCTTCTAAACGAGAAAAAAACCAAATGCATTAAGTTTACGCTACCCCACGTTAGGCAGGTGAAAACTAATGTGTTGATAAAGGGCGAGGAATTGAATCCTGAAGACAGCACAGTATTCTTGGGCATAACTTTGGATGCTAAGCTTCAGTGGGGTCCGCATATAGATAAATTGTCAAAAAAGCTAAGTTCCGCAGCATACGCCGTTAGAAAAATTCGTAATTTAACTGATACAGAGACTGCCCGTTTAGTGTACTTTAGTTATTTTCATAGTGTAATGTCGTACGGTATTCTATTATGGGGAAATGCCGCCGATATTCAGACTATCTTTGTTTTGCAGAAGCGTGCTGTTCGATCAATTTATAAATTAAGTCCGAGACACTCTCTCAGAGACAAATTTAAAGAGATTAATGTAATGACTGTGCCTTCTCAGTATATTTATGAAAATCTTTTATATGCCCATAAAAACATAAAATTGTTCAAAAAATACAGTGATATCCATAATATAAATACTAGAAACAAACACAAATATGTTGTACCTACAACAAGGCTCAAGAAAATAGGTGGCTCGTTCAGATGCCAATGTATACACTTTTATAATAAACTACCAAGCCACGTTCAAGATCTAAGCCTTAATAAATTTAAATCGTTCATTAAACGTAAGTTGTGCCAGAAAGCCTTTTATACCGTTAAAGATTATATTGAGGATACAAAGGCTTGGGATTGAGCTGCTTCCAATTTCTGCATTTTGAGTGTTTTTGATGTTTTTTTTTTATTAAACACATTGACATTAATGTTTTTTTTTTTAAACTGACATTTGCTTACTTTTTAAAGTATTACATTATTTTAATTATTGTGAATGTGAAGACGATGTGGGTCATTTATTTTAGTCATTTTATATTTATTATTATTCTCTCTATGGTCTGGCAGTTTGAGTAATTTATGTGGCCTACCCAAATGTCCTTTCTTTGGTATTGTTCGTCGAATCGTTGAGCTCCTTAAGTCTTGAGTTGAGCTGCATGATTTCTGACAAATGCGTGCACTGACTGGACAGGTCCTCTCAATCTGTGTGGTTCTTTCCTCAAAAGACCATCTCAGACATCGACCTACATGGTCTTCATATAACTTGACCAAGATTATGTCTGGACTTTAAAAGAGACTATGACCTCTGAGTTTGTTTCGGCCTTTCTTCTCAGAGTAGTCAGATAGGAAACGCCGACCTCATCTAGTTTAAAAAAAATATGATTGACGTGTAAAAGTGTTTGTGCAAACCTACTTACAGAAATAAAATCATTTATTATTTATCATTTATCATAACCCCACCCCCCCTCCCTCCTCTACCTCCGGCGAAAGCCTACTCATGGAACGAATAGAGGAACATACAAACCTCATCCGGGAAAACGGCAGGAAAATGGAAGAACTGAAGGCGACTACTTATTGAGAGGCACGCTGAAAAAATGGAAAAGGTAGAAACGCCTACCTACGGATGACCGCGACCCAGAGTGACAGGGCACTACAAAAGCGCACACTGCACTCGGTCGCGGTCACCTCGACCGTGGAGACGGAAACAGGAGAGGAAGTACTCGAAAGAGTTAGAAAGGCTATAGACGCTAAAGAAGGATGGGTAAAGGTGGAAAGGGTCAGAAAAGCCAAAAACAGGAAAGTAATAATGGGCTTTGAGTCCAAGGAAGAACGAGATAAAGTAAAGGATAGAATAGGGAAAGAAGGAGGCAGCCTCACCATCGAGGACGTGGAGAACAAAGACCCGCTGATCAGGCTTGGGGATGTCCTGTCAGTTAATACCGATGAGGACATCATCAAGGCTCTTCGGAACCAGAATGGGGCTGTCTTCCACGGTCTCGGTGAGGGGGAGGATAGGATAGTAATAAAACATAGAAGAAGAGCGAGAAACCCTCACACAAGCCACGTAATTATAAGCGTGTCGCCCAGCGTCTGGAGGCGGGTGACAGATAGGGGCTATGTATACATAGATCTCCAGTGGATTAGAGCGGAAGACCAGACTCCACTAGTCCAGTGCACGCGTTGCTTGGGGTCGGCAGAAAGTACTGCCAAGAGACCGCAGACGCATGCAGCCATTGTGGCGGTCCTCACCTGAAAACGGAGTGCCCGGACTCGCTAGCTGGAGAGCCACCCGCCTGCAGAAACTGTAAAAAAGCGAAATTAACGCAGATGGAGCACAACGCCTTCAGTTCAGACTGCCCCGTACGCCGCAAATGGGACGAATTGGCCCGGTCGACCGTCGCATATTGTTAACGCCAACGTTGCCACCACCACATATAGCTATATGCAAGCGAACCTCCAACGAAAAAGGCTTGCAACAATCGAGCTGTTGCTCGACCTAGACCATCTTAAGGAAGTAGTTGCTAAAAATGGCTCTAAGCCCATAATCGTTGGAGGCGACGTAAATGCGGAAAGCACTTGGTGGGGCAGCCAGACGGTCAACCGTAGGGGAGAGAAAGTATGTGGGACTCTCGGTGAGCTCGGGCTGCATATACTCAACGCAGGAGAAATCCCGACCTTCGACACAGTAAGGGGTGGACGCTACAGCACAACTACAGCAGCAACAACTACTACAGCAACGCTACAGCAGCCTTGTCGACATAACAGCTGCTTGTTCGGCAAATATCCTCGACAAGGTAGCAGACTGGAAAGTCGTCGAGGGCCTGGGCAGCTCCGACCGCAACGGCATCGTCTTCAAAATTTTACGGACCAAATCAAAAGAAAAGGCTAACTGGTCTGCTTTTCATGAGAAACTCACCCAGCTGAGCCAAGTCAAAAAACAAGTAGAAAAACTTACCTTGCCGTGGTGGTCGGAGAGACTCAACAAATTGAAAAAAGCTATAGCGACCAAAATGAGGACGATCAGGCGTGCTGCTCCAGTTCGTAGATCCATCGTTGTCGAAGAGTACCTGCAACAGAAAGAAGAGTATGAATTAGAAGCAACCCGAGCCCAAACCGAGAGTTGCAAGTTCTGCTGCAAACAGGATAGGGAAGGGGTATGGGAGCTAATATATAGGGTTATAGTAAGGACATCGAGCGGGGTGGAGGATCCGCCGCTGGTAAAAGACGGGGAAGTGCTGGATGCGGAAGGGTCCGCCCGATACATAACAGAAACCCTGTATCCAGAGGACCACCGTAAAGACGTAACCGTAAGGACGTTTCGGAAAGATTGTTCCAAATTAATATGCATTCGGCCATAACATTAATCCGCTACTGCTGTTTTGGCCCTAAATTAACTTATTGTCTTCGCGCTTCCCATTTTTGGAAGGATACCCACCTTTGCGACAAAATGGACCAAATTATCAGGCATACATTAACTTCCATTTTAAATGTGACCATGGACGACCGAGCTTGGGCACAAGCTACTCTTCCCATTCGTATGGCTCCCTCGGCGTCCGCAAAATTTTTAAAATTAGTTTACCGGCTTTCATATCTTCGGTCCACGGCACTGATAAATTAATCAGGAAAATTTTAGTCTCCATACTGATTAATTCTGATGTGCCGTGTTTCACCGAGGCTATGGATGCCTGGAGAGTTGCTTGCCTGAATATAGATCCACCCGACAATCCATCTTCCTAGAGACGGTAAGATGAGCCGCTCTGCAGAGTAGTTCAGAACAATTTACTTGACTCGTCTGCTACTACTGCGGAACGTGCGCGCCTGCTGGCTGTGGGTAGGTGGGAGTCGGGTCTTTGGCTTCATGCACTACCTTCGTCGAACATAGACACTTTGTTCAACGACACTACTTTTCGCCTCGCTGCTTCCCTACGTCTAGACACTCGTTGCTGTTCTCCCTATCGCTGTCACTGTGGCGAAGATGTCAACAGCCTTGGACACCACGGCCAGTCTTGCAGCCGAAGTGCGGGTCGCTTAGCGCGGCACGCGAACATTAATGACTTCATCCGACGAGCTCTTGTCACCGTCGGCGTTCCAGCTGTATTAGAACCCAATGGCTTGGCAAGCGACGATGGCAAGAGACCGGACGGTATGTCGTTATTTCCATGGAAGGTGGGTAGGCCTGCCTGCCGGGTCAGCGGGATTGTCCGAAAGGGTTACCGCTGGCCCGGAACATAAAGGGCTAAGGAAGGAACACGGGTGGGTTTTAGTCAGTAAGAGTCTGACACTTCCTTCCGCTCCACCCAGAGCGGGAGGGGGAGGGTGTTCCTTATTTTATAGGGTTTTTTGCAAATCAGGTATGATGACCAAAGTGACTGGTTTATTCTTCTCGTGAAAGGAATTTATTCAGATTTACAAATAAGCACACAGGATAGACTTCAGTTCGTGGTGTTGGTCGCGGCAGTGGTAAGAGAAGCAAGCCCATGGAGCTCGTCGTCAGTTATATATCCGTGGTTCAGCGCCATCTCGTCGTTGTTGGATGAACTACGTAGTTAGTACGCGAAAGGCCCTCGTAGTTCTTCCCGATGTGCATAGATGGCGCTGTCCTCAACAACGCGCGTCTTTCGTTTTACGTCTTACGAATCTTACGATCAGGGTCACGTGACCTGACGCGAATTTAGAAGTTTTTACCCATTCCAAAAAAAGTACACAGCGCCGCTAAAGAAGTTTTCACTTCAAAAAGGTGGGTAGGCCTTTAGTGTGGGACGCAACGTGTGTTGATACTCTTGCGCCATCCCATCTTCCTGGCTTGGCATGCTATGCTGGAGCTGCTGCTGCGGCTGCGGAAAACCTTACACTTCCCGTGACCCAAGGGCTGGCTTTTACCTTGGCCAGAGGTTAGGCATCGCCATACAACGTGGTAATGCCGCCAGTCTCTTGGGTACATTACCAGTCGACAGCGATGCGGATGAATTTTTCGACGCAATTTTTTAGTTTCATTATTACATTTTATTTTATTTCTCAAAAACGTTAAATGATGTCGAGATGGCAATCATAGTTATATGTTAGAAAACTAATAATTCTGAGTAATTCGCTCGAAGAAACTATTTGCTTATCTCTGCGTACTTTGGAGATAATGAGCATCTTAAATAGTGTATTTTTACTACTCAAACTGTAGTTGGTGGTATGAGTTGAACGTAAAAAATAGCCTCACTTAATAGGAAGTTATTCGTCCTGTAACGCCACCACTTAATTTTCATGAATTGTGGTGAATATAGGACTTCCAGGCAAAAACTGTTTTGTAGAAAGGTAAAAGTTATCGGATAACCACATGTTAATTTACAATTTTTAAAACAAATCTGTTTGTAGACGCAAAACACGCTGTTTTATGCGCAATAGGTCCGCTGGCCAGCAAAATTTTGACGCAAAGCAAAGCTTTGACGCTAGTTTGCCGTTTTGATTGAAACAAAAACTGAAAATATGGCAATAGCTTCACAAAAACGCGCACCTAAAATTAGATTCATGCGCACAATTGACTAGCTATCCGACGAATTATACGTGCTAATAGAGCCTAAATATCGAGACTGCAAATCTCTTGATTAAATCAGGGTGTATGCCCGTTATTTCAGCAGATACTTCATAATTTTCGAAAAACCTTCTTGATGTGTTACCATTGTTGGTTGTGCCAAATCCTTGTTTCACTATGTCCATCAGTAACCAGTTCTCTCCCGGAATTCTTCTTGGGTCATATTTTTTTTAATTTCCTTTAACAATTTATTTTTTAACTTTAACAATCAGTAGAACGTCGCCGGGATCGGTTAATTCGGCACCCAATTTGTTGGAAATGGACGACACTCCCACGAATGTAATATGCCGTTATAAACGTAAATGGAACTATAATGGCCAACAAGAATTACTGGACGCATTGGATGAAATGAAAGCGTCCCTGTCTAAATCCATAGCCGAACTTAACCAAAAGTTAGTCTATCTGCAGAATACAGTTATAGAAATTAAAAAACAAAATGAGGAACTCAACAAGAATGTACAATTTATGTCTGAGAAGTACGATAAAATGAAGGACAAACTACTGTCACTAGAAATCGAACGCAAAGAAAACCACAACTATATAAATCAGCTAGAAATCAAGATAGAAACACTTGAAAAAAATGCTCGCTCTGGTAGCTTAGAAGTGCGCAATATTCCTAAAAAACCAGCCGAATCTAAAAGAGACCTTGTAAAGATTGTGGGAAGCATAGGAAATTGCCTGAAGATGCCTATTCTACCGTCGGACATTACAGACATCTTTCGTATACACGCAAAAGGCCCGTCCAATAACATCATTATTGTTGAACTAACATCCGTGCTTAAAAAGGAGGTTGTTATAAACTCAATTAAATCATACAAAAAGGAGCACAATCAACTACCAACGACTACACAAATTAATGTTGATGGTCCCTCCCAACCAATCTATATCTCCGAAAATCTGACAACCAAAGGAAAGCGCCTGTATGCGCTGGCTCGTGACTTCGCTAAATCCAACGAATACAAGTACTGTTGGACTGCACACGGAAGTGTCTAAATTCGGAAAAAAAAAAAACAAAAACCGACTTCAAAAACCTAATAAACACTAAAAACTTAAAAATAATATTAAATTGAAACTATAATTAAGAATAATTTAACCTAAATAACCTTACCTAACTTTAATCTACACTATATTTTACAATTTAACAGTTTTTGGAGTCGGTGCCAAGCCAAGTGTATCTATCTAATTGGGCCATAAAATTATTCTCCCTTAATTTTTATTAAGTACAATAGTTTACGAGAGTAAATTAATATCATATTATTAGGTACTGATATTTTTACAAAGCTGTTAAAAGTTTTAGTTAGCGCTCGATAGATAGCGTTGTACCGTATTCTGAATCGCGACATGATTTCGTTACCGAGAAACCTAATGAAGATCAAATCATAGACTAATATAATAAAACTGAGAGATCAAATTGTATTACTTACGAGTTTCACATTTCGTCCGCTAGAGCGCGCCACTATCCGAACAAAAACAACTCCGTCTTCTGTTGATATTCTGTCTTGTGTTGTAATTTTTTTTTCAGTTTGTTTTGTTGATTGTTAATATTTTTTGCTGATATAGTACCCTTTTTTTGGTTAATATTTTGTGAGTGCGGGCTTGGCACCGACTCCAAAAACTGTTAAATTGTAAAATATAGTGTAGATTAAAGTTAGGTTAAGGTTATTTAGGTTAAATTATTCTTAATTATAGTTTCAAATTTAATATTATTTTTAAGTTTTTAGTGTTTATTAGGTTTTTGAAGTCGGTTTTTGTTTTTTTTTTTAAAAATAATTTTATTTTCTAGTTTTTAGTTTAAGTTTGTACATAATTCATACTTTGAAGTTTCTTTTTTCAATTTTTAATAGAAAGAAAATTAATTTTGTATAATATGGGTAGGCCTACTAAACGCGCTGCTCAAATGAGACAGCGCCGTTTGGAAGAAAGTAACGACGAAAAGGAAGAACGTTTAAAGAAAAGTAGGGAAAGAAATACTAGAAACATTTTAAATGAGAGTGATGAGCAGCGAGCGTATAGACTTTCTCAGAAGAGAGCAAACACGAGATTATCAAGGCTTAATGAGAGTCCAGAAAGTCATGCTCAGCGGCTCAATTTGATTCGTGAACGATTATCAAACGAGACTCAAGAGCAACGTTCTCATCGTCTTGATATCATTCATGAAAGTTTGTCTCACGAGACCGAGGAGCAACGTTCTCATCGTCTCGGTTTGATTCAGGAGCGCTTATCAAACGAAACCGAGAATCAAAGTTCCCGTCGTCTACACGTGCAATACGAGCGTCTATCCAATGAATCTGCCGAATCCAGAGCGACTCGATTAGATATTATGCGACAAGCTAGTCGTAATCGCCCTTAAAAGCAAACTGGCGTAATGTTATGTTATGGTATGGCTTAAACTATGCATACACAAACAATCGCAGCAATCGCGAGACATGTGCTGTCGATTTTTAATTAAAGATTTCTATTGTCTATGGTTAGTCCATCACCTCCTGACCTGATGATCACGAGACCAAAATGGCAAACGCCCTTCCAAACATCAAAAAAAAATAATTTACTTAATCAGTCGATGCCTACTCCTTACTGTTAAGGAGTCGTACCTTCCATCATCAGCTCAGCTACATGAGATGATGATCACCATATGCAAGTACTTAAATTACTTCATAAGATTTGCGAAAAACGATGTTTGGGCCCATAAAATTTGAGGGTTGCCCTCGATTTCTCCATGATCCAATCATCAGATCCTGACTTGGTGACTATGGGACCACTTCAGAAGTATCTCCTTTCGAACAAAAAAAGAATTTTGAAAATCGGTCCACATTTGGCGGAGTAATCGCGTAACAAACACACAAAAAAAAAAACATACCGTCGAATTGAGAACCTCCTCCTTTTTTGAAGTCGGTTAAAAAAGAAGGCGACACTGCCTCCCGCATAAACAATGAGGAAAGTTTAGCACTTCTGCCAAAACAGATGTGACTGATTCCGGATATGCCAAGATAATGTTCCATTACTAGAAATAAGTACCTATTAATACCACTTTATGTAGTAACTCTTGATGCCTCCTTAAGTAAGCAATACCAATCTGTTCGTTATATATTCGTTAAACACTTTGTAATGATAACTCACATAACCCACCAATACCCATACTACAGAACTCGCAACACAATCCATATTAAAACACAACCCTTCACTTGTTCAAAAAACACATCCGCAGTTTCTAAACCTACTGATCATTCGATCGGTAAGGTAAGTTGCCATAAAAATGTATCCAACGCTGTAACCCAAATGTCTATATGTCTCCCAAAATATCTGGCTTATCTAAGGCCTGTGAGTGTGACTGGTTTAATTAATGAGTTTGTCACCCGTGTTTCTTATTTCAGAATTCAATTCAGATAGTATCATTATAAGTGATGAAATTGAGGCTAGCGGTGAAATAGAGTGTACTATAGTAGATGACCCCTCTACCTGTAAAATGCTATTTAATCCCTCTCTTTGCAAAAATTCATTGACAATTCTCGCTGTGAACATTCGTAGTGTTAAGAAAAATTTTGATGCCTTAATGCTTTTTCTCTCTAATATTGACATTGTTGTTGACTGTATAGTGTTGACGGAATGTTATAATAATAATAATAATAATAATATTTATTTGCATAAAAACACGGTATAAAAAGATGGTAAAAGTACAGTGGAGAACAAAACATGTTTTGCCAATATAATAATAGGCATGCAAATTTTTAGTATGTAACTGACATTAAGATTGTTTCTCAATGAAATCCTTAACACTATAAAAACTATTAACCGATAACCATTCGTATATTTTATTTTTAAATAACTTAGTATTTAAATTTTTGAGATCATTTGGTAACTTATTATATAAATTATTATTATTATTATTATAAATATGGACAAATTTACGCTCATTGCCTCATACAGACCACCATGTTATACCAATCCAGCAAACTACATTACCTCTGTCAACGAACTGCTCACTAACATTCACTCCGAAAATATAATTCTTGCTGGTGATATCAATATCAACATCCTTCCGGAAAAGATCACTGGCCACGCTGTGGAATACATCACTATGCTAGCTGCCCATGATCTAAGACAAGGTATTGACAAGCCTACCAGACAAGGCAACTGCCTTGATCATTTTATGGTCAAAACGCATAAGCAAGCTAAAACCTTCATCTTTGACCCTCTGACAGATCACAGTCCTATATTTTTGCACATTGAAGATATTCACTTATCTAAAAAAACGACTGAGCACTATAGAACAACTATAAATTATGAACAATTAGAGACTGATGTAGACAATATCGTTTGGGACGATTATTATGACTCTCAAAATGTTAATGTAACTGCTGAGTTCCTAGTCAATACGCTGAGAGAAATCATCACAAAAAATACAGTCAAAACTAAAACATCAAAAAAAAAGAACCCGCTTAAACCGTGGATTACAATTGGCATAGTGAGATGACATACGGAAAAGGGACAAAATGCATCAAAAAGTTAAGAAATTGCCAAATGACGAGGAACTCCGACACCATTACATTAGATATAGAAATGCCTGCAATAAATTGACAGGAATGTTAAAGCGTTCTTACTACGAAAAGGAATTACAAAAAAATTAAAACAACATGAAAAAGACCTGGAGTGTAATGTGTAACATAAAAAAAGCCTCAAGTAGATCATTGGAGTTGTTGCAGATCAAATCTAACCCCGCTGACTCTCTTAATGAAGTGAACAGATACTTCACAACAATTGGTAAGGATTTGGCAACTTCAACTCTAAGTAAACTCAAGCAAGATGAAGGAACTCTAGCAACACAAGCACATAAGACAAATGGTTTCCTCCATTCGATGGCATTTTCTCTCACAGAGGAATACGAAGTTATCCAGGTGATATCCGGTCTTAAGAACAGCAGTGCCTCTGGTTTAGACAATATTCCCGCTAACATCCTAAAAAAATATAAATTTAAATTAGCATCTCCAATAACACACCTCTGCAATATCAGTTTCTCTTGTGGTGCTTTTCCTGACACATTTAAGAAAGCAGCCGTCACTCCTGTTTTTAAGGCTGGTGATAAGGGTCTCGTTGGCAACTACCGACCTATCTCTGTACTTGGCACACTATCAAAAATATTAGAAAAACTTGCAAACAAGAGACTAGTGAGATATTTGGAGATAAATAATATTCTTTCGTCAAACCAATTCGGTTTTAGAGCCAATCGGTCCACTAATGACGCTATTCTAAAACTTACTGGAAACATAGCCAAGTAGGTAGACAAGGGAGAAAAATGTGTCGGTCTTTTCCTAGACCTTCAGAAAGCATTCGACACTGTCTCTATTCCTATTCTTATAAGCAGGTTAGAAAACATCGGAATTAGAGGAATGCCACAAAAATGGCTATTAAGTATCAGTATCAGTGGCTATCAGGAAGAAGTCAATGCGTTCGCCTTGATATTTTCTCATTGTATGTCTGTGGGGACTGTGTCTTACGTACCCATCCCTTGCATAGTTTTAAGAATGTAGTATTGTATAGAAGAACTTATTGTAATAATTTTTAGAAAGTTTCATTTTTGTGTTTTTCCCACGTTGAACATCTGCAAGCGATTTAAGTTATAGGTACTATTGTCTTTCATGATTCTTTACTTTTAGTTAAGGTTCTTCATTGTTCTATTATGTTTAGTATCTTGTATTGTACCCATTTGCTATTGTTAGTTAAGGTTCATTGTTCTGTTATTTTCAGTTGTCTTGTATTGTACCCATCTGCATTTCTCGCGTTTTATAATACTTTTAAAAGGCAGATGTGGATTTGCCGCGTCCTTTGTTTAGTGAACGGCAGATTTGGGAGATTTTTGGTTCGGAGCTTCAGTCTGTGCTGAACTACGATCGTGCGAGGTCCTCTCTGACCCCCGATCATATTTTACTCGCCGAAGCTCGCCGTAATAGTTTACGGCGAGCTTCGTGTTTCTATTAGTTTTACTCTTCATGTAACATTATTTAATTTTACCTTTTCGTGTCAAGTGTAACTACTAGCTTTAGTTACTTGATATCGTAATAAATTAATCGCTACTTCTGTGTACAACTTACTTCAGTGTATCACTCGCTCCACGCGGTCACGAATACCCCACAGTGGTGACCCCGACGTGATCAAAACTATCAATAACGTGAGTTCGTGACAGTGCGGAAAGAGTTTCGCGAGTGCTAAATCAAAGTACGTGTTAAAATGGCGAGCGATCCAGCGGGAGTCACTAGCGGCGGATGACGCGCATTCCCAGCCAGCCAGCTCCCACGGCTTCAACGGGTATCCTGACCACCAGCATGCAGCGACCGCGCATACCTGGTCATCACCCTCAGCCTCATCAGCAACCTCGGCACAGCACACTGCACTTTCGGCCGGTCAACAAGAAGAGCTCAATTCCTCTCCTGGTCGACGCAGCAGCCAGCTTCAACTCGGCGCTGTACCACATCCGACGCACTGGAGCATAACGCAGCGCCCGCGCCACCCCGACTCACTGGGGACATCTTCGCAGACAGTTCCGACTCACCGTGAACTATGCGGCAACCGGTTCCGACTCACTGGAACCTAAGTTGGCCTGGCAAGCATATTCCTCGCCGTTCCGACGCACTGGAGCATAACGCAGCGCCCGCGCCACCCCGACTCACTGGGGACATCTTTGCAGATAGTTCCGACTCACCGTGAACTATGCGGCAACCGGTTCCGACTCACTGGAACCTAAGTTGGCCTGGCAAGCATATTTCTCGCCGTTCTGGTAGGCGAGTTAAATTTCCTGTTTACTATCAGGCAGGTGTTTCGTGATCTTTATCACTGGTAGGGGGGTACTGTGGGGACTGTGTCTTACGTACCCATCCCTTGCATAGTTTTAAGAATGTAGTATTGTATAGAAGAACTTATTGTAATAATTTTTAGAAAGTTTCATTTTTGTGTTTTTCCCACGTTGAACATCTGCAAGCGATTTAAGTTATAGGTACTATTGTCTTTCATGATTCTTTACTTTTAGTTAAGGTTCTTCATTGTTCTATTATGTTTAGTATCTTGTATTGTACCCATTTGCTATTGTTAGTTAAGGTTCATTGTTCTGTTATTTTCAGTTGTCTTGTATTGTACCCATCTGCATTTCTCGCGTTTTATAATACTTTTAAAAGGCAGATGTGGATTTGCCGCGTCCTTTGTTTAGTGAACGGCAGATTTGGGAGATTTTTGGTTCGGAGCTTCAGTCTGTGCTGAACTACGATCGTGCGAGGTCCTCTCTGACCCCCGATCATATTTTACTCGCCGAAGCTCGCCGTAATAGTTTACGGCGAGCTTCGTGTTTCTATTAGTTTTACTCTTCATGTAACATTATTTAATTTTACCTTTTCGTGTCAAGTGTAACTACTAGCTTTAGTTACTTGATATCGTAATAAATTAATCGCTACTTCTGTGTACAACTTACTTCAGTGTATCACTCGCTCCACGCGGTCACGAATACCCCACATGTCTTATTTCTTTTTATTAAGTTTATTTATGTATTTACGTATATTTATTTGTAATATATTTATATGTAATCTACACTAATATTATAAAGAGGAAAACTTTGTTTGTATGTTTGTTTGGTTGTAATGAATAGGCTCAAAAACTACTGGACCGTTTTTAAAAATTCTTTCACCATTCAAAGGCTACATTATCCACGAGTAACATAGGCTAAATTTTATTTTGGAAAAAAATAGGGTTCCGTAAGATATTTGGGTTTTTCAGGCACAAGGTGTAAAAAATCAACCAGAAAAGTTACTTATTTTGCGTACGCTGCCTAAACTGTAAAAGATAGAACCACAAAAATGTTCTAATTAATTGAAGATCTTATAAATATCTACAAAAAAGTCCGCGACACACTATACCTATCTATGTCGAGTGAGGCACAACAACCATTTTTTTATTTAAAAATCTTGATTTTTTTGGACTACATTTAAACGCATTTATTTTGCTCATGCTATTAATCCTTATCAAAATAAATTATTTCATCACTAAGTACAGTTTATGTAGATAATATTTGGTCTTTGAATGATTAAAATTAGACGTTTGGTTTTGAAGTTATGGCGAAATTAAAATATTACGATTTCTGCTGCACAGCCCGTTGCGAAGTGAGCGTCACCAAGGCGGGGGTGCGCCTGCGAAACATTGTTTGTAGATATCTCGGTCCATAGGAAGCACTGTTGACAGAGATCTCTGTTCATAGATAAGCACTTCTTGCCGTAAACTTTGTTCACACTGTTTCCAGATACCTTGGTTCACAGAAAGCGCAACGTAGGATGCAAGAACGAGCGAAGGGCACCCGGAGGTGAGGTTTGGTTAGGTTACTTTAAACCCTTTACACAGAAATAGGGGAGCCCCGCGCAGCGGGGCTCTGTTGACATAGGATGCAAGAGCGAGCGAATGGGGTATTCCCATTCGCTCGCAATAAAACTTAAAAATAATTATCTAATTGGTTTCTGTGAACCAAGGTATCTGGAAACAATGGTTTCTATGAAAAAGTTTACGGCAAGAAGTGCTATCTATGAACAGAGAACTCTGTCAACAGTGCTTCCTATGGACCGAGATATCTAAAATAATATTTTCTATCAACAAAGTTTTCGGCGAAACGTGCTGTCTAGGAATAGAGATTTCTATGAGCTTTGCTTTCTGTATGTAGTCGTATCGTACAAGTGTGTTTCTATCTTAGGTTCCACACTCGAACAGATGGCCGATGGGGCCGAAAGGTTCTGGTGTGGCGACCGCGTAACGGAAGACGTAGCGTTGGAAGGCCTCCCACAAGGTGGTCCCACGACCTTGAGATGGCCGCAGGAACCCGTTGGATGCGAGAAGCACAAAACCGGTCGAAGTGGAGGTGCTTGGGGGAGGCCTATGTCCAGCAGTGGACGTCTTTCAGCTGAAATGATGACCTAGATAAGGTAGGTACGTACTTACCTAGAACATTTGCATTAAGAAGCGTGCAACGTATCATTAATATTAAAGAGTAGGTCCGTAACTTCGTGTCAGTATCGTATCTGGCGGACTGCGGACTGCCTCGGCGCGGCGCTGTCGGAACACGAGCCGAGAGTTCGCAGCACTCGCGCCTTACGTAACGCTCGTCCCGAAAGCGCGCGTGCGCGAGCCGCCGCGCAACGCGCGCCGCCCCGCGTGCGGCAGTGAGACGTGCCGCGCCGAAGACGCCGCACCGACAGTCCCGCACCCCGCGCCCCGAGCCCTCCGCGCCACACGCGACCCCTCTCAAAACATGAGCCCTTCTAGATCGTCCTGAAACCATTCCAAGTCAGCGAGCGACCAGCTGCAGCGTCAGAAGTGCGCGCTCCTCGGTCCCGCAACGCTCGCGCGTCCGATGCGCTGCCGGACAGCGAGGTAGGTGCCGGCCGCGCCGTGCCGTCTGCGAGTGGCGAGCGGAGCCCCGTGCGGTGTGCTCGTCGGTCCCAGTAGGATGGTCGATCGCGTGTGCGGTACATAGTGTCGTGTGACAGCGATCGTATCGAGCGATTCTCGCGCTGGAGCCGTGGGGAGCGCGTGGGGCTCGCGGCTCCTAAGTGGATTAGCGCCGCCGAGCCCTGGGCCCGCTCGACACGGCGGTCAGCAGTGCTGTGGCCGCTCGTGTCCGCTGGATGGTCACTCGAATACGTAAACATTAATATCGATCTCGTCTGCTACCAACAGCGTTGTGTACGTGCTCTATGCTATTTATTTCAATTATACTGAGGCAGCATTTTGAAGTAGGTACCTACTTAATATCTACACGTAAAAGCAGATTATTTGTCCGAAGTTCCGAAGTACATACATTTAATAATAAAGTGCATAATTAATGTAATAGGTAGGTACCTGTATAAGTAAGATGTTAATGCACGGCTCGACTACTCGACGCTAGCTAGGTCGGTAGGTTAGGTAGGTACCAGGAAGCAAACTCAAAAATGATAGAGCTAGAGAAGTGAAGATGTTTCGCGCGAGTGTTGTTGACATGTACAATAAACATATTGTATGTCGTGTGCACACTCAGAATGAGAGACAGACAAGACAACAGAGACAGAAGTTACCGAGGTAGGTAGGGTGCAGTAGGGTGGCCGTACCAGTCCCAAACCAGCTAAGTAAGAAGATATTTTGACTATAATTAACTGTCATTTTAACAGATTTTGACGGAACACCTTAGTTCAATATAATTTTTTAAGTTTGCTCAAAGACAAAATGAGGGTTAAAAATCGTTGCAGCATAAGTATTTAGGAATTGCTGTAATTTTGAGTTGAACTGTTCCTTGGTTGGACCAACACTATCCGAGTATAAATCGA
Organism: Luperina testacea; assembly: GCA_927399505.1. NCBI lineage: Eukaryota > Metazoa > Arthropoda > Insecta > Lepidoptera > Noctuidae > Luperina > Luperina testacea. Next base: position 43,737 of record OV656768.1, read on the forward strand.
CGGCTCCTAAGTATACTGAGTCAACTAACAAATTTTGAGAATTGCACTTTTTTGTGTATTAACAAATTAAATCATTTCCTATTTACCTGTAAAAGAAAAAAAATCATATCTTTATAAACAACTAAAAAAAAATAGCGTAAACTGGATCAAGTATAGTAATTTATTTATTTATCACTCAGTATACTGAGTCAAGTGTTTGCTACCAATATACGCGGGACGCGAATGCGCGTAAAAGAAAAAGGAACTTTATAATAAATTGAATCTCACAAATTCATAGTAAATCAATACTAGAAATGGGAATTGAACCCATTTCTAGCTAATCTAACGGAAACTAGTAACAGGGTACATTTTGTAAGAAAGCAAATAAAACCTGATAGCATTTTAACTATATTATTATATTTGTATAAACAACAAAATCACATGAGTTACATAGTTTGGTACACATCTATACTCTTTGGTACACATTTAGACGGGACAGAATACACATCTTATACTTAGATTTTAGGTCAATACCTAATAGCAAGAGTAATACCCTTTAGTTATATTTTACACAGAAGGTACATAGAATGGCTAAGAAAAACATATTTTTAGAAAAAGTAAATACTCATCTTTATAGATTTTGTGCAGAACCTCTGCTTCACAAGTCACGTAGCGTTTTTAGGTGTGATATCCGTGGGAAACTTCAGGCAACTTAATATGACGAACATAAGACCCTGGGGTTAGGATCTGAACCGTTGCGCGTCGGACAGTTAGCACAGCCAGTCCAGGATAATTTGGGCCGGAGCTTCCGCGGTACGGCGTACTAGCTCACTTTTTGGTTTTGCCAGTCAGAGTTTCCACGTCAGTGTACTGTCTCCTTGTGGCGAGGATCTCTTTGGCAGCTTAATAATTACGGCAGACACCAGAGGGTCTTTCCGTTCAACAGCTAGCACAAAGAATCCCCCGATCTGTTGGTTACATGCCTTTTTATAGTCTTTGAAATCCCAAAGGTTCCCACCTTTTTTAACCAATCACGGAGCGTCTCAAGTTTTGGTTAATATATCTATTATAATAGCTATTAATAAACAAAACTTATGTAATATAACTATTTTAAAACTTAATGGGATAGTTTAGCAATATAGTCATTGAATATTTATAATCTCTAAGTAATATCTAACAAGTTTTTAGTATCTACCAATTGCAGCTCGCCATTACAGTTTTTTGGTTTAAAATCGTTTAGTAACAATTTGGTACATCGAAATTGCAATGTAAAATCTAAGAAATATTAAAGTATCATACCATTAGTCATTACGTTATCAATTTAAAACATTAACAAAAATAAACATTAGTTTTGATTACACAAACTGCAAATCAAAACATTGGTTTGGACTCTAGTCTTTTAATTCATAATGTTTCTTATTCTGCCTTATAAGACTACTTCTTTTAACTATTAAGATAATTATTCTGTCTTTGAAATATAAATCCAGGAAGTGATAATTACATTTACTTTAAATCGAAACTTGTTTCACAAAATATTAATTTACGGTGAGGGTAGAATGAATAAATAAGAGATGGACAGTTCCCTTATGTCAACGTCACCTGTCTTGCGACAGCTGACATTGTCATTGTTATTTATGCATTCTGTTTACCAGTTTATGTTTTACAGGTGATTATTGTTTTAACAACAGTTACTTTCCTATAAATGTGAACAATCTAACACGGCCATACTGATTGGTACTTTGCTCTCAAAGTACTTAAAACTTAGTTTAAAACAGTCTTAAAACTTAGTTTTCATGTACTTAAATCTAACAATATAATAAGTTTCATCTTTGTGAACAGTGTTTTATTCTCAGCCTCATCCATATGTGAGCACCAGAATCTTGCATAATTGATGCAGTTTCCTCTATGTGAACACTTACATCCAATTATTTTTTGTGAACAGTGTTTTATTCTCAGCCTCATCCATATGTGAGCACCAGAATCTTGCATAATTGATGCAGTTTCCTCTATGTGAACACTTACATCCAATTATTTTATGTACTTAAATCTAACAATATAATAAGTTTTATCTTTGTGAACAGTGTTTTATTCTCAGCCTCATCCATATGTGAGCACCAGAATCTTGCATAATTGATGCAGTTTCCTCTATGTGAACACTTACATCCAATTATTTTTTGTGAACAGTGTTTTATTCTCAGCCTCATCCATATGTGAGCACCAGAATCTTGCATAATTGATGCAGTTTCCTCTATGTGAACACTTACATACAATTATTTTATGTACTTAAATCTAACAATATAATAAGTTTCATCTATGTGAATACTTATTTCCAAATTCCATCTATGTGAATACTTGCAATTTACAAACAAGAGTTTACCCCATAACTGAGTACTTAAATCAAGTAGTGAGTCAAAACATTTTTTTTTTTTACATTAAATGAGATATTTTAACTATTATTTAAAATTTACTAATCTAACACGGCTGTAAAAAAAAAAGTTTTGGCCAATCAAATCAATCATTAAAACAAAACAATACGGTACATGTTATAATGAAGAGAAAAAAGAGGAAAAATTAATTGTATTAATCACTTCGTTCTAAATTACTTTCAACGGAAACGTTCTGATCAACCCACGCGCCTGTCCATTTTCTTAGCTTTTCTTTCGCAATGGTTATATCTCGTAAAGTTCCTTTTCAAGGATGTCAACATTCTCATAGGGCCCTTTAAATTTGGCACTTAGTTTATCATGGCGTCTATGATCTTGGTTAACGTATACCATGTCTCCAATATTATAAGCTATAGTATCACGCCTAGGCGAATCAAAACGTTTCTTGAAAGTTTCAGCTACTAGATTAAGTTTCTGCATAGCCAAATTACGTACTGCCTGAACATCAATAGCGTGTCCCACATTATTTGGATTAGTAACGTCATTTAATCGAGCCTGTACACATGGTAAGTTTGTATCACGAACTATCAGTAATCTCAAAGGAGCAAAACCAGTTGATTTTTGTATAGTGGAATTGACAGATTGTTGGACTTTCCATAGACCTTTCGGCCAGTCTGACTTATTGTGACATTCCATAGTAAGCATATTTATTATAGTCATGACATATCTCTCTACTTGACCGTTACTTCTAGGGGTACCTGTAGCTATCATTTGATGATTAACTTGGCATTCATTAAACAAAGACCTAACTTGGTTAGTGTTAAAGTCAGTGCCTCGATCTGTCACAACTAAGGACGGAGTTCCGAACATACTCAATGTATCGCGAACAATGTCAGTCATTTCGGAACCATTTAGTTTTTAATGCTTATAGAATACAATACTTAGTGAATCCATCAACTATGATCAAAATGTGTTTAAATCCTTCGGCTGATGTCGAGAATGGACCTGTGCAATCTAAATGAACTGTATGGAATGGTATGGGTGTTTTAATTATGGGATGCAAAAAACCTTGTTTTGGACCTGAATGTGATTTACTTTCTAACACAACAACACATAACATACACAATCTAGTTCGTAAGAATGGTAGTTCGATTCAGCAGGTGTAGTTCTACAGCTAAAATAAGCAACAACTCTAGTCGTATTATTGACTTTTTGTATCAAAATAGCACCGCAACCAATCGCGTTGGCATCAATAAGTATGTAATTCAGTTTCTAATGTAGGGTCAAATATTGTTAGCAAAAGTTTGGAAGCGAGATGGTTTATAAGTTATAACGTACTGACGTGCAGTATTCTGGTCAGGTCCCCATTCCCATTTTTGATCATTTTTTTTTGTTTTTGTTATACAAGCAGTACGCGACGCGAACTCTGGTATGTAATTTCGGACTAACTAGAGACGTAATTTACGGTACTTATTTACGTTAGCATTTTTTTTTTTTTGTTTATGTATTGTTTGTGCCAACAATTTTCTATTACATGACCCCCTTTTTTTTTTTACAATAGGAACATACCTCAGAGTCTTTATCATTGGTAGACTTATTGTTTTTTTTTTTTTTTTTTTTTTCATTAAATGTCCTAACTTGTTACAAATATGGCAACGTTTCTCTTTGTTATTAAAATTAGTTTTATCAATTACTTCATCAGACTTAATACGTTTAGTTTCATTTGAACCCGATATATTGTCACTAAGTACTTGAAGACGACCTATCAATAGGGTCTTTTACGATTTTTAGTCCAAGATGATAGAGAAATAATTAATTCAGAGGTAGAAGTTGCATTACTATTCAACGATGCAGTTTTAATATTGAAATCGCTAATACCGCCGCAAACAAGCTCGATTAATTGTGTAGGTAGTCGTAAAACTTATTTTAGTGTTATTCAATAACCTAAGTTTTTCTCTAGCGTATTCACAATAACTACCAGCCGAGTCAGACGTATAAAGAACAGCTTTTGTTAACTTTTCAGAAAGGTTCTTTCTTTCCGGGTACAAAGCAGTGATATCAGTCTTGAAATTTATTCAACTACGACCATTTTCCGGCTCCCATGACTCGAACCAACTTAATGCAGAGCCTCTTAAGGCCTTACCAGCTTTTGCTGCCGCCTGGATACAGCTCCAATCAAATTCCTTGCTGATAGCCTCGATACTTTTGCACCATGACTCTGCTCCATTTTGAGACTTGTCAGGATCAAACAACGGAAGCGCGACGTCATCGTGCCGATACTTCGTGGACACAGCATCACGAATAGCGCCAAGTAGACCCTCCAGCAGATCTTTGTCCATTTTAAAGTTGGATATCTATAACACAAACAATTAATTAGATTTAATAATTTTTTTTTTCTTGGGCGATCCCACTTCTGATAAAAGAAAAAGGAACTTTATAATAAATTGAATCTCACAAATTCATAGTAAATCAATACTAGAAATGGGAATTGAACCCATTTCTAGCTAATCTAACGGAAACTAGTAACAGGGTACATTTTGTAAGAAAGCAAATAAAACCTGATAGCATTTTAACTATATTATTATATTTGTATAAACAACAAAATCACATGAGTTACATAGTTTGGTACACATCTATACTCTTTGGTACACATTTAGACGGGACAGAATACACATCTTATACTTAGATTTTAGGTCAATACCTAATAGCAAGAGTAATACCCTTTAGTTATATTTTACACAGAAGGTACATAGAATGGCTAAGAAAAACATATTTTTAGAAAAAGTAAATACTCATCTTTATAGATTTTGTGCAGAACCTCTGCTTCACAAGTCACGTAGCGTTTTTAGGTGTGATATCCGTGGGAAACTTCAGGCAACTTAATATGACGAACATAAGACCCTGGGGTTAGGATCTGAACCGTTGCGCGTCGGACAGTTAGCACAGCCAGTCCAGGATAATTTGGGCCGGAGCTTCCGCGGTACGGCGTACTAGCTCACTTTTTGGTTTTGCCAGTCAGAGTTTCCACGTCAGTGTACTGTCTCCTTGTGGCGAGGATCTCTTTGGCAGCTTAATAATTACGGCAGACACCAGAGGGTCTTTCCGTTCAACAGCTAGCACAAAGAATCCCCCGATCTGTTGGTTACATGCCTTTTTATAGTCTTTGAAATCCCAAAGGTTCCCACCTTTTTTAACCAATCACGGAGCGTCTCAAGTTTTGGTTAATATATCTATTATAATAGCTATTAATAAACAAAACTTATGTAATATAACTATTTTAAAACTTAATGGGATAGTTTAGCAATATAGTCATTGAATATTTATAATCTCTAAGTAATATCTAACAAGTTTTTAGTATCTACCAATTGCAGCTCGCCATTACAGTTTTTTGGTTTAAAATCGTTTAGTAACAATTTGGTACATCGAAATTGCAATGTAAAATCTAAGAAATATTAAAGTATCATACCATTAGTCATTACGTTATCAATTTAAAACATTAACAAAAATAAACATTAGTTTTGATTACACAAACTGCAAATCAAAACATTGGTTTGGACTCTAGTCTTTTAATTCATAATGTTTCTTATTCTGCCTTATAAGACTACTTCTTTTAACTATTAAGATAATTATTCTGTCTTTGAAATATAAATCCAGGAAGTGATAATTACATTTACTTTAAATCGAAACTTGTTTCACAAAATATTAATTTACGGTGAGGGTAGAATGAATAAATAAGAGATGGACAGTTCCCTTATGTCAACGTCACCTGTCTTGCGACAGCTGACATTGTCATTGTTATTTATGCATTCTGTTTACCAGTTTATGTTTTACAGGTGATTATTGTTTTAACAACAGTTACTTTCCTATAAATGTGAACAATCTAACACGCGCAAATTCAAATTGGCTCAGTATACTACGGCGAAACAGCGCGGTGTGCGGACGTTATTGTGTGCTTTTTGTTGTCAAGAAATAGTTGCTTTTCTTGTGTTATTTTCATTTAAATTTAGAGTCATAATTGGAAGAATGTCACATATTTGAAAATAATAAACAACATACAGAACAAACAGAACAAGAAGCAGAAAAACAGGCAGAGCACTTGAAACAAAAAGATTTAGCAAGACAGTTGAAAGCAGAAGACAAAGAATTAGCGCAATAGAATCCAGAATAAATTACTAACAGCCACTTAAGATCTCCAAAAGTGCTTAAATGTACCCCATGGGAACGTTAGTACGTTTAATTTTAATTTTATTTTATTATAATTTCACTGTATGATTTAGGACATCGTCAGGGTTATTGCTTTGCCTGGCATCAAAAAACTGCTAAAAGATTAAGGTAGAAGTACGTATTCCCGTTAGTGTCCCAGTATCCGTTAACATGTCAGATTTTTTATCATTACACTTTTCCACTAATAATAAGTTAAAGTTTGCGAATGTCAACACATTCTTGGTAATATTTTGCACAATTTAAATGACAACACTGACCGAAAAGTTTAATGGTGTCAAAACTACTCAATCACAAAAGTTTATTATTAAGAAAAAAAATGAAAATTCTAAGTTCTGACAGTGAACTAGCAAACCACCACGTCGCGTTGATCAACTAGCCACCCTGCGACGAGAAACGTAAAGGTAAGAGTGTTAATTTTCTAAAATATTTGAGTTTATTCTTTAGCGATATAAACTATAAATTGGGGTGAATCTTATTGGAAAATAAATATTTTTGGGCATCACATTTATTGGTACTCAAAAACCCCTAGTTGACCCATTACCCGTTAAAGTCGTACTTTTTTTTACCGGATATTGGTACACGATCAACCCGATTATACAATTACACCGAAACCCGTTATTGTACACTTATTGCCTTGAAATAGGTCACATTTTCCATTAAAACTGTAGAATACATTTCTGCCGGTTATTGGGACATGAATTAACAGTTGCTTTTAAACCCGGCATCGTTCTTAATACCTTGAGTTAAGTGTTATTTTCCTTCACTCAACTTTTTTAGATTTTTCTGTATGATTTTTATATTTTGCACATTGTGCTTTACTAATCTGCTCTTCTGAAGTCAGGCTTTTCTATGCACATCGTATGGTGCGCTTTTCTTCAGAGCGACAAACTTACATGATGCGATGTGGGGGCACTTGTTCTTGTAACGGAGGCAAGGAGGCAAAGGGGGAATTTTAACCTTACGGTTTTGTGTGCTTTTAAATAATTTGAACCACCATTTTTTTATAGTTAGTTTCATAAGATATTTTAATAGTACCTATATATATTATTTGATACGATTTTTTTTTCAGCTAGCCATGACTGATAGGCAGAAGGCTATATAAAAAGCATGGAGGCAGTCAGAAAAGGGGCCTCAGTTTCAGCTGCTGCCAGGCAGTTCAGTATCCCACGATCGACGTTGGATGATAAGATAGAGCGTCTACAATACTCACAAGAGATGAAGAAGAGCATTTGAAAAAGTGGATTATTTTTATGGCTGATAGTGGGTTTCCAATAACTAAGGCGCAGTTATTGGATAGCGTCAGCTTACTGGTAAAAAAGATGAAGCGAGAAAACCCATTTTAAAATGACCGACCAAGTCAGCATTGGTTTGAATCGTTTATAAAACGACACCCCGAAGTAGGCCAACGAGTGGCTCAAAATTTGACGCAAACCCGTGCCTTAGTCAAAGAAAGTAATCTAAGAGCTTAGTTTAAAGAAGTGGAAGATTATTCTATAATGACTCATTTAGAAGAAGCTATTAGAGATCCACGTAGGATATTCAATTGTGATGAAAGCGCATTCTGGCCAGATTTTATTTTGACCAGAAACTCCTAGTAGCACCACAAAAAGTAAAGTTAAATTACCCAAAAAAACTAGAAGCAAAGACAAAAAAAGAGGAGAATAAAGTTTAAGCAAAATAAATGAAAATTAAAAGATCAGAGCTTGGAGTTGATAACAAGAAACCTAAGAAGAAATCAGTAGACACTGACATCACAAATGAAGATTGTTTTTGTCGGTTATGCCAAAGAAGCACGAAATTAGACTTGATACAATGTGTGACTTGTAGGACCTGGTATCATACGATTTGTGCAGAAGTTTCGCCAAACGAAGTAACATTTACTTGTATGTATTGTAACGTGTCGTTTGACGAATAAGTAATGTAAAGCGTTGGGTTTGATTGCCTTGTCAATTATTCGTAAACCTGATTTAAATAATCACAAAGCTCTTAAGTTTTCTCGTCCATTATTTCCTTACACTAAGATGAGGCTTTTAAGCTGGGTACCTAATTTTAATTAAAAAATATTGTTTAACTGTGATCCTGTATCCATTATAACTATTTTATATTTCGAATTGAATCAAATGATACTCGTTTTTTATGTACGTGATATTGTGTAGATTTGTTTGAATATTTCAAGCTGACACGAAGTGAATTCTTCTCATTTTTCCTAGTGATTTCATTACATTCTTCCAAATACTAGTTGTAAAGTTTTTTTGCGTAGTGTAATTTTAATTTAAACATTTTTTATAGTATTTTTTTAAAAGTGACCAGATTTGTATTTTTTTAAAGACTTAACTTTTTATAAGACTGCTCGTGTTTTCCTTGGTAGGTAAACCTAACCTAAGAGTTTGTTAAGTATTTAGGGAATAAATTGTGATATTTGAAAGCCAAGTGCAATCATAGTTATATAGTACTTGATTGTACCTATTTACCTTATACCTAATGAATGATTGTCTAGATACCTAGTTACATTTTTTAACTGAGACTAAGAGATAAGTATTTTTTTTTTTGACTAATTTGTAAGTAAACCAATAGATTTATGTTTCATTTTAAGCATTTCGTAGTTGATTGTTTTATTTTTATCTGTTTTTTTTTAGGTAAACTAACGGAAAACTAAAGTTTTAACAAATGTCTGAAATAACTAATGTTAAGTATACCTATCATTTATATAAAATATATTAAAAAAAATCATAACTAATAACATCTTTTCTTTGAATATGTAGGTATAGACCCCATGACTTGACAAGACCCTTTCTTATTTAACTCACATAGAAATTTAAAAATAGTATTACTGTGAACTTTAACGTAAAGAAATAGAGTTCAAATTCGCTATGAAAATTACCGGATTCTGGGACAATTTAACGTTTACTAGTACAAATCTACCGGGTACTGGTACAATTGGTCCTTTATGTATATTTTTTGTATTATTGTTAAATAAAATTTGCACTAATTTAAAAAAAGCATATAACACTAAAACTTTATTAAATTATCTATCTAGTCATGTAGAAATTGTATTTGTAAGTCTAGCAGTTATAGCATAGTAGACTTGCAAACTCTGTGAAGTTCGAAACTTCATGGTTACTGGGTCGTTTACCTTAGCAAATAAAATTGCTAGCTGTGTTTTTTTTATTGAACAAACAGTTATGGCAGGTATAAAAGATTACCGATTCTGGTCTGATAACTGTGGTGGTCAGAATCGGAACAGAATCGTTTTTTAATGTATATGAAGGCAAATTATAAATACAAAATAAAACTTAATCATCGTTTTCTAATTGTTGGTTACACCCAAAACGAGGGAGACAGTATGCATGCACTAATAGAAAGACAGACGAAAGACAAAATACTATATACCTACGCCTGCCCAATGGTACATGGCGTTTCAATTTGCTAAAACCGACGATAAACCTTATAAGGTCACCTAGGTGTCTCAAGATATTGTGATGGACTTCAAAACAATGCTTACAAAGGTCAACAACTGGAGTTTTGCCTGTGATGGATCTAAGATGCAATGGAATAAAGTCACTGAAATAAAAATTGAGCCAGAAAATCTTTACAAATTATTGTTTTTAAACTAGTTACATGGTACCTATATTCTTATAACAGTATTGACTGTGCTAATAAACCTAAAGCAACACGTAATCAAACTGTCCCTGTTATAGATGCCAATCCCAATAGAAATAAACACAAAGATTTAATGGACATGTGCAATAAATTCGTGATACCTAAGGACTTGTTTTTTTTCTAGTTTAATTAAGATTGACAGCAATAGAAATGAGAGCGATTCAGAATAATTAATAATTTGTCTTTTTTCTTTGTTTAGATTGATTGTTTTCGTAATTATTTAGTACTTACCTCATAAGTTAATTTTTGAGACTGATTTTATTCTCAGCAATAAATACTAAGTATAAAGGATATTAAGAATTGTGATTTTCTTTAAAAAAATAAGAACGATTACTTTGTTTGTTTTGTATTGTTCCTAAATTATAGTGATTTCAAATAATTAATAAATAATTCTCCTATTTTACAGAAATGTGCAATTGATACAATCAATATTTTGTATTTTATTACCTAAGACTAGACCAACTTAAGCGTTTGTTTTTATTGGTAGTATTGTTATTTTTTGTTAATTTTATAGATATCCTAAAGTTGTGTTAATGTTACCGGTACCATTTTGAGATCTCTTTGATTAAAATATTAAACATTAAAGGCGTTTTTGATTGTTTTAACTATTATGTACCACACTTGACTCAATTTAACTATGGTTCACTTTTAAAATTATGTCCATGTATAGTGAGTCAACTTATTATATTTTAACAAAAAATGAATCTATGACAGACAGTATAGTATATAAAAAATCCAATAAGTAAATAAAAATATTTTTAGCCACACTTATAAAGTAATTTTTCCCCATAACGTAGATTCAATAATGCGACGTATAAAAATATAAGTGGTACTTGATCCATTTTTAATAAACAAATAATCGCCGTATACTAGTCTTTCTACATTATCTGATAAATTAATAAAATAATATGAAATTTATCTTGTACAAATGAAAGGTTTTATTATATTTAATTCACTATGATTAGTTATTTTTTCTTGGTTGTATTAACAATTTAAATATTAAGCATTCGATCTTCTTATCGCCGTCCTGTAAAGTTATTAGAAGTATAGTTGACTCAGTATTCTTAGGAGCCGTCGAAATAGTTGAAAAGGTAAACATGAAAGTTTCAGTGTTCGCACCTGTATACAGTGTGTTAGGTTAAACGAGGGACGTACTTTAAGAGAGTGTAGTACTCATGAAAATGAACAACTTTTACTAAGAGACCAACACTGAAATCGAGAAAATAAAACCAGCCTCTCTATACATTTTCTGTTCGCAGAACTGGACAAAATGTAGGGAACAGCTGTTTTTTTTTTTTCATATTTTTGAGTCAGCCCCATATTAAAAGTTGTTCATTTTCATGAGTACTACACTCCCTTAAAATATGTCCCTCGTTTAACCTAACACACTGTATATTGAAAAAAATAATCAAGGGCGCCTAAAACATACAATGTCAGGTCAAATCCACGAACACTATAAGTATGAATGTACAGACGCCAGCACCCGAAACTCTCAAATTTTCCCAATCAACTTTGAACCCTAAGCTTTAGCGATAAAGTTAAAAACTATTAAAGAAATTTGACCATTATGAAAAATGGTTGTCTGTAAAGTCGGTTAACGGACGATAGTTTAACGTGACAACGTCATAACAAAACATTAATGAAATGATTGCATACTTTTATGTATAATTTGTTTAAAGAACAAGTTTTCATAGAAATAAACTGTAATCAGATTAATGTTAATAAATACTTAATTCGAAATGACGAAATTGACCATTTTAATCAAATCAAACCAATTTTTAATTAAGCTTTATATTAGAATGCGGATTTTTTATACCTACTTTAAAATTTAATAATAAAGCATTTCGTACGTCTCAGTCGAGGCGCAAATATTTTTCGGTCGCAAATTTATAAGATTAAATTATTAATTATTCAAACATAAACATGGTTTTTTAATTAAATCTACCAATCAAAAAACGACACGCATTTTTATTAAACACTTCCTATTCAATTCACAAAGTATTTTATTTGTTTATATAAAATAGTATATTTATTTATTTATTTTATTATTTATGTACACACAGTAAAATACAATAACAAAACTAAATGGAAACACAAAGTAGGCAAATGTAATTAAAATGCTGGAGGCGGGCAGCCCTATCGCATGTTTACATACCGCGCGGCTGTAGGCATTTATTTCAAGGTTACGGTCGAGATACAATACTGTATGATCTTTATACTGTGACTAAACTGTTAAGGCGTGGATATATGTGAATTGGGCTTCATTTAGGATACATTAGAACCTTTTTTTTCCGTAACCCTTCCAAGAATTTTTTTCAAAAAAATATATATTAATCTACACAATATAAAGCATGTCCTCTTCGATTAAAAAAAAATAAAAATATATTTGAAATATCATAAATAAATACGCAAAGTGACCTCTGTTTTTGTAACTTACTACCATTTTTCTCCTAAAATATCAATCACAGGATCTTTTAATTGCCACCAATATATTATATTAAGTAATGCCGAGGGGACCTTCGGCTTATTTTTGCCAATAACTTTCTTAATTATTTAATATTAATTTTTTTACGTAATCGCTACTCGCAAATCGCGTAGCCACCTCTCCGGCGCCCAATAAATCAGTGCGGGACGAGACGCTGTGCTGAACGGACCTGTGACACTTTTCTCCGCAAACACACTTTGACGACACGGTTGGCGCAGTGGCTGAGCGATTGACTGCTGCGCTGCGTGTCGCGGGTTCAATTCCCACACGGAACAAATATTTGTATTGCCTACAGGTAGTTGTTCCGGGTCTGGCTGTTTGTGTATGTGAATTTAAATGTTTGTAAACAACCCACGGTACAGTAGTAATTCCTAGTGTGGGGCAACGTTTTCTTTAAAAAGAAAGAAAGAAACAAAATTATTGTCGGTAGCCCAACCAATTAGAATTTTTTTGGTTTTATATATTATAGTGTGTGTAAATATTAGGTTATTTTAGTGTTTAATTAGGTATAACGTTGTAAATAATAATTACTAGTTGTCGTTAATTCTTATTGAAAATAGCATACCTACACGAGGAGATTACAAAGAATAAAACACTAAGCTTATAATATTTTATGTACTTGTTAGGTAATGAAAAAAATTGCACTGTCCTTCAAAATTTAGTTGATACCATACTTATAGAATTGCAATAACTTTTAAAGTAGGTATACACAAAATTAGTAAGTATACGGTATATATAGACTCTATATCATAAACTAATACTTAAAGCAAATTAGGACTTTGAAAAATAAAAAAAATTGTAAACTAGGTAAGTATGCAGATTGCTAAAATTATTCTGAGAATCCGATGCACAATCGAATTACACGGTTAACTTTATAAAAATAAGGTCTTATTTCGGTTCAACATTTTCATAGAAAAGAGCACCTCGCAACTAATAATGAACTCTATTTCGACGGAAGAAACGTTCTATTTTTCTGTTCGTATTGTCTGCCTTTGTAGCAGCCGCTAGCCACCGCCAATCCGCCATTGTCACACAAAAATGTTTTGAAGGGCACTATTATCTTATAAATAATTTTATGGTTGATATTTCGGTATTATGAATGAACGTAAAACTATGTCAACAAAAAGTATGAAAGTAACGAACATGGATGTTAAACATTTTGTCAACTTTATTTTTACAAAATTTAATTATGTAGATATCTACAACATTATTTTTAGGATATGCGATTCCAATAATTTTTACACCATGTTATATTTTGTTCCAAAATATTTTTATTAAATTTTATCACCAGTTAATTACAATACAATCATTGTACAGTTAGGTACCTATTGCCAAACTATTATCAATGAGTGTACGACACCGGAGGCCTCTCCCTCACACGTTCTGCCTCCTTCTTCGCTAGCATGACTGCTTCGCAGAAGGAGGTGCCTACTTCTCTTTCCATCTCGCCCCACAGTATGTATGTATGTAGTTATCATACAATATACGAATATATAAACTAAAATATATAATACTAAAGCTCATTCATTTACAGAAAAACTAAAATTAATGTTAATACAAAAAAAAACTATAAATTATACAATATACATAATTATATTTTCCCTTGCTTTCGGTATTGGACATTCAAAAGGTTTTACACCTCTGCATTAGATACAGATACTGGAAGCGATAGCGATAGATAGCATGCGGCGGGCGGCGGGGGCCGGGCGCCGGGCGCTGCTGCGGTGCAACATTGTAGCACAAAATTATATTCGCGTTGCACGAAATTATTGTTAGGGGTGGGGGAGGCGCGCGCGGGGGCTTTGTCTTGGTAACGCCCACATGACCAAGGTCAATGGCGTAGATCCAGCTCTTAATTGTACCTATTATGTATAGCGCGCTGGCGGCTGGCGGGCGGTACCGTTCGTAACATAACCTTTGGACACTAAACTTATTCCACGATGGTAAACAGGTGAATTATTGAAATGGTACTTCAGGACCTGTGTACTATTCTGTAAAAATCTGAGGAGATCACCGAGATAACTTAGGTGAAGTGAACTTAAAGTGAGCTGTCATTCCACCTGAAGCTAGGGATTGACAATATTGACAGCTTACTTCAAGCTCACTTCACCTAAGTTTTCACGGTGATCTTTGTACAGAATAGCACCTATTCTGTACAAAGATCACCGTGAAAACTTAGGTGAAGTGAGCTTGAAGTGCGGAGCTGTCATCCCATCTGATGGGTATTGACACTATTGACAGCGGTGCTATTCTGTAAAAATCTCACTTTGAAAACTTAGGTGACTACCTTACCGAGAACTTGTTTTTAAAATGCAAAAGAGATGTATACGATCGCTGTTTGGTTTAAGAAGGACTGACAGTTGCATGCCGTATTTTAAAAAATACAATATTTTAACTTTTCCTGCTTTGTACATTTTGGAAACTTCTTTGTTTGTAAAAAAATAATCCCCACTTATTTAAAAAAATGGCCACAGTCAAGAAATTACCCATACGTTCTCAATATATGAACACATTATGCCATGTAAAATGTAAAACTGCACTGATGAAGAAAAGTTTCTTTGGTATTGCTCCCCAAGTTTTTAAAAAAGTTCCCGATGCAATTAAATGTATGCCATTACAAAAATTCAGAAACACTTTACAGAAGCTGCTACTTGAAAACTGTTATTACACATTAGACCAGTTTCTGAATGACAAATTTAATTAATGATAATTTTGGAATTATTATTATGTTATTATTTAATTTTATTTTATTATAATGCAATTGTAATTTTTGATAATTTTAATCTCTGCTGACATTGTATTTTTTTTTTCTTTTGACATTTAGACTATTTTAATTTAATTCATTTTGACGACTGTAATATTGCTGACATTGTTTTATCTTTCTGTACTATTTTATTAAACTTTTGACAATTCTTCTGCCCCCGATAGTTAAAAAGACGTATCTAACAAAAAGTAAAAACGGAGAAATAAATGTTTTAATGAATAAAACGGGAAATCGTATGCTGTCTTCGAGTAAATTAATATTTTACATACTTAAAGTTGAAAATAATACCCTCTAATAATAGGCTTTAACCTGGTTTAATAATAATATGAATTTATTAAATTATTATAATAAAAATAATGAAAAAACAGTTCCATCTTAGCATAAAAAATTAAGGAAACTATTACATACTTAATTAGAATAGACGTAAACGGCTAGATGCGTCATTTAAATTTCAAACGCTTTTGGCTGTACTTTTTTTCTAAGTATTTAGTTTATCTATCTAATAAATGATTTTAACATAAATGGGCGCATATAGGTACTTCCGCCTTTTTTTTAAGAATTAGAAAGTATGTAGATAGCCCTTGGCTTAGGTAAAATGTTTATAAAATATTTAATAATCTAAGGTAGTATATCAGAAATAGTACAGTAGGTTCGTGGTTATCATAATTATAAGTCATAGCCTAATTTATTATTTGTAAATAAAACACAATTTTTTATTCAACGTAAAGTAATTAAGACGATTATGGCAAATGCGCCTATGCTAAAACAATTTTACGACGTAAATAGGGCGCAAGTGGTCAGATGTGGTCTTTTTTTCTTAATGTGAAAACAGTTTTTTTTTAGCGCGTTAGTCGCAAATACCTATTTACGTCTTATTAACTTCCTTTTAGAAATAGGGACAAATATGCGCCTTTTATATTACTGAACTAAAAAAAAAACTATAAAGTATAATGACATTATCTACATAAATGCGACTTTTTAATTAAGTTTCACATAAATTCGTCTTTTCATCTTCAATCGGGTGTAAAAAAATGAACAGAAGCGCCCTATTTTGTTGTGCTAAAACCGCACTGGAGGAAGTTAGAGAAATATAAAAAATACAGGCAGATGCGCATTTTTTTTCTGATTTCGGCAATATACATAACTCAAATCTGGAAAAAATGTTAGATGCGTCTTTTTTCCTATCGGGGGCAGTCTTAGCTGTTCACATTGTGAGTTTTAGAGATTTTTCACAATTAATTTAATTTTGATCATAGCATCACTATTTTGTATGCCTGTCGGCGGAACATAGGTTGGACCAAACACTATATATACATACATAAGATCATTGTACCCTGGTGTTCACAAAAATAAATGAATTTTGAATTTTTTGAATTTTGTGAAGTGGGCGTGGAGTGAGCTGCCAATAGTGTCAATTCCTAGCAAAAACAAACTCACTTCACGTAAGTTTTCACGGTGAGATTTTTACAGAATCGACCGGCTGCTCCCTTAAACCTCACTTAGTCACTTCACCTAAGTTCTCACGGTGAATTTTTTACAGAATACATCGGCTGGTCTATTCTGTTAAAATCGCACCGTGGAAATTTAAGTGAAGTGAGCTGTCCTTCCACTGTACTAGGGATGGACACTATTGGCAGCTAACTTCATCTAAGTTTTCACGGTGGAAACCTCACCATGGAAACTTAGATGAAGTGAGCTGAGTCGTCGATGAACCCACTTAGATGAAGTAAGCTGGGTCGTGGATGAACGCACTTAGATGATGTGAGCTGGGTCGTGCGTGGATGAACGCACTTAGATGAAGTGAGCTGGGTCGTGGATGAACGCACTTAGATGAAGTGAGCTGGGTCGTGGATGAACGCACTTAGATGAAGTGAGCTGGGTCGTGGATGAACGCACTTAGATGAAGTGAGCTGGGTCGTGGATGAACGCACTTAGATGAAGTGAGCTGGGTCGTGGATGAACGCACTTAGATGAAGTGAGCTGGGTCGTGGATGAACACACTTAGATGAAGTGAGCTGGGTCGCGGATGAACGGACTTTTTCTTATCTCCGAAATTGAAAATGTGGTTCTTTTATACTCTATAGCGACTTGCGGGATTTAAAAACCTCACGTTCTTACACAGACTTTAACATCACTAACGACCAAATAGCTGTCTAAATCTGTGTGTGAACGTATTTTCGAATCGACAGCGAGCCGCTGCGTGTGTACCATAGAGAATATAACCGTCTTTGGTGTTAGCTACACACCAAAGATAGGTATGTACTACATGCCTACCGGGTGGATCACTGAAATGGGTCACTATGGACAAATCTGAAACTATTAGACGTAATAGGTAATACGGGCTGGTGTCCGCAACTCCACGTCAATGCTTTTATTTATAACGGAGAAGGTATAGTGTGTCTCGTTATTATCAGCCATATTTAACTATTGTGGGCGTACAGTGGGTATGTGTTGGTTATTGCGCAATAGAAAAACCGTTTGCAGTTCAAATAAGATTATAATTTCACGAACAATTTAGTCACACTAGCAAATTACACACTGTAGGTACACGACACAACCAGATACGGAACGCCGGACAGTTTCTGAGCACATGTTGTCCGTACGATGTCCAATGGTCAACTCCCCGTTCAAAAGTGAGCCCCACATCGTTCTGTCGAGCTGTTTTATAACCCCCACGGACTCAGGCTAGACTCTGTCAAGCGCCACCAGATGGCGCTTAGCGTTCCGACTAGTCAAATGCATGACCGGATGCGACACGGCCATCCTGCGATGCACACGTCCTCGTGTGTTAATCTGTAAACAAACATACCCCGCAAAGTATCTCATAGCTCGGTCACTCCTGACCAAATATGGTACAGGCAAAACAACACAATGAAAATTCGCACAAACTAAAAAAAATTGCAGAGTTCAGAGTATTAATCATTATTTGATACCCAAATCTCAAGATCACAAACTAACTAATCAACTAAACATGATAGAGCAGCTAATAAAACATCCTTAGAGCATAACAAAACACAGCAGGAATCTTATTCGTGGCCTAGGTGACTTTTCATTAAGCCCCTACAACAAACCTCATGTTTGTTACCTTGAATTCCTCCTGAATTCCGAGTCCCACGGACTCTATGGTCTCTACAAGACCCCGACCAGCCGAACTAAGATTCACCACTATCACTCGACTTTAATCTCTACTCTGTTTCATCAACCAGACTTCTACTTTGCTTTCCTCAAATTCGTCATTAATACTCTGATCCCTTGGCCTGTGCCATGACATACGCCTTAGCCTCATGAGCGTACTTGATTCAACTAGAGCCATGTAATCAAACTTTAATCAATCATAACAAAAAAAAACATCAACCAGAGCCATGTACACACAGCTTCATTAAGTGATTACCCCTCCAAATGACATGTGCGTTCAAATCCGTGATAGGCCCAAGTTGGTTTTTGTATTTTGCAAAAACATTTTATTTTAATTAATTTATTGTTTTAGTGAATCAATAAGTTTAAGATAGTATTTATTTTTTAAAATTCTGTTTTTATTATTGTTTTTTACAATAAAACGTTAATACTTTTATTATTGCGAAAACGACAAGCAATAATAGGGTTAACATTTACGACCGTTTCATTCATCGTCTAAATAGACTAGAGGTTTCAAGACCGCTTGCCGTGCCTATGAGTGGGAGTTCAAATCATAGGCACGAAATGTGCTTTTTGTTCATTATAATTATTATTTTAATATATTTTTCTATTTTGTTTTAGTAATTATTTATAAAGAATTTAAAAATAAAGAAAAATAAAATACCTTAATAATCATATAATAATATGTATTATTGCTATTATTTAACAAAACTATGATCTTATTTTACAACAAAGATTTATTTTGATTTGATAATTTTATTTACAGTTATCATAATATACTATTTTGCCAACTGACACAATTGGGTTCCTAGACAAGTGGCATCCTATTAACGTAAACGATAAAATAGTAAGCGGTAGAAATATTTTAGATTGACATAACCTAACGAAATGTCACGTGACCTGTCATGTCGTCGTATACAAATTTGACATTTGACAGTCTGACAAGTGACATCGAAAGAGACAAGTTTTGAAGCGTTTGCAACTTGTCTAGGAACTAGAAGTTAGTTTGGCAGGATTACAACCATGAGCATAATAAGAGAATAAACATGTTATCAATAGATAATCAATTAACATCTCTTATTAGCTCATGATATCTACTTAGAATATTTTGCTATACAAAGTAAAATAGTGGAATCAAATGAGTTAAATGTCTTCGTTGTTTATTTTGTTGTCATACTTAATTAATATAACTGCTATTTCTGGGCAAATAGCAATCGTTCTCTTCGATGTTCTTCTGTTAGACATATTTTGTAGGTCGGTAACTGTGAATGTTCGCTGCGTGTAAATGTCTTCGAACCGTGGACAGAGATATTCGTTGCCAATATCCCTATGATGTTCAGATTGGTCCGTATAGATCCCAGTAGTTCTCCGACCCATGGACATTGTCTTAACATCGCCGGTTTCTTGAAATCTGCGCACCCATAAGCGCACCGTTTGTCTCTGTATAGAACAAAATGGTTTTAAATAAGTTATTAAATACCACACACAAGATACCGCAAATAGCTCAACAAGAAAAAAATCGGAGAACACAATTAATATTATAATGAACTTACTGCTATGCCAAGCTGTCTCGCAATTCCTTTTATGCTCACATTTTGTTCACACAGAACAACTACAATTTTAGTTCTCATAAAATCATAAATCATTTTAAAAATTAATGGATAAATCGTAGTCGTTTACTCTTCGCTGTTTTAAGTGAATGTATACATCAAACGTTGTAGTTATAATTTGAGGGTATGGATTAATTTTATAAAGACAACGTAAGTAAGTAAAATTAATGGATACCCTCAAATTATAACATCTATCGATTAGACATCCCCACCTAAAGATAAAATGACTCAGACCATAGTAGATAACAATTTCAACGCAATTCATATGGGCTCGCTGGCTAGTTCGTCAAACTGCCGGTATGAGTATGACGACGTTCGGTGATGCGATGGTTCGAATCTGAGTCGAAACAATGGGTTCTTTTTGAAGTATTCTTTAGTTTGTTTGTAAGGAATTTAATGTGTAACATTTTAAAACTTGAGGGGTTAGCACATACTGACGCTGTCTGTACCATCGTTATCCACATTACAACAATAATCTTTTTCACTAAGAGCCTTAGATACCTGGAAACCCACACACGAGTAAACCACTCTAACGCCACGGCACTCCGGCTGCCCAGCAATCACATTGCTCTCACACATCCAGCGCATGGATCCACGTGTATCACCCCTGTGACTACACACTTTTTACTACGGCCGATAGAGAACCCCTACTCGCGTGGTTCCCACTACTTAGGCTTGCTCATAGCTCATCACCACTGATTACCATCTATTTCGACTGGTACATGACCTACTGGCATCATACGTAACCTATCGAGAGCGTATTTAAAAATTTCATCGTTAACTAGATTGGGCTATACCTAACAATGTAACCGTTCTTTGCCGTTGTTTACCAGGGAAGCACTCTGTATCCGAGTCAAAACAAAATGAAAACGACTCACCAAATTCAGTAGACAATAGATCTGTAGCTGGCTTAATGGCTGTAGTGGTTGCAATCCACCGTTTCCTTGGCAGAAGTCGTGAAACTCCTCGCTCGAAAAGCACCGTCCTTGATCAGCGATTATTCGTACAGGAGATCCAAAGAGTGCAGCGCTGTCCACCACTGTCATTCTGCTTGCACGTGTCCTTGTGTGTTAACCTGTAACCAAAAAAATCAACAGCAGTGCATGTTCCACTCGGCCAATTCTGACCACATTTAATAATAACAATCATTGATAACAAAAGATTCCTCTAAGCCCTGGCAATAATTGTTCAGGAACTGCATCAACTCACGAGTAGATCACATACAACGCTCATGGCCCGGCTGCCGCAGCAGCTAGTGACACTCATGTCACCCATATCGTCATCACCTCAAGTGATACGACCAACACACATCACTTCTCATAGAGTCTACGACTCCCAGGTCAATACATGACCAACACAACAATAGTCTCCCTTGAGACCCAGGTCCCCGCCACACCACTAACTGCCCATCGCGCCCTGAACAACTCCTAAATGAGTTGCAGTTACGACTACAGACTAGTGCGTGCAGTGCGACCAAATAGCCATGGTATGTGCTCTACTACTCGGTGAAGGAACTATCCTCACCGCCTTCTACGTTTAACACGTTAGGAACACTACTTAGAGGCATCTTTCGTATGCGATCGTGAGCATACTAGTAAGTTCGGTTAGAATCTAAAGCTTATGTATGACGTATAGCGATCACTTGTCAAAACTTCCACAACCTTAAATGGACCTCTGAACTTCCGATCTAGATTAGTCTGATAATCTGATTTCACTCTTCGTTTTATAATAACACAAAATAGCCTACCCAAAATAATACTTTGCAAGTAAATGTCGTGTAGAAACGTAATAGAATCTCAAGTTGTGACTCTCTATTCGCAACGCTTCTTATGATTTGTTTTGTGCTGAATACACGCGTTTAACCAATACCAGTCAACGCAACAACATTATTAACTCGTTTGCCACTTAATTTGGCTGCACAACTCGCTTTTACTAACGAGCATTCAGCACCAGAATAGTAACAAAACAATACAGCTGACCTTTATGTTCCAACGTGCCTGCGGGTAGCTGTACGACGCAAACATCCACTCGCCGCTGCTGCTTGCAGCGCGTGCTCCACCTCCACCTCTGCTTGGCTGCCACTTCTCGTGCACCGGGCCGCAACATGTCCTGGATTCCCTCACTTGCAGCACACGAAGGGCTTCACCGACGGCTGCGAGCTGCTTGGCTCGATTCTTGAAGTCACCCCACGTCACTGGTAGCTCCACGTTACGTCCTTCGTACTATTTACGATAGCCACGTTGATACTGCTTCCTCTGTGCGCCTTAATGACGGCCACAAGTTGACCTCCTTGCAGTGAATTTTCAGCAAAACACAAATCAGCTGTCGTATTGTGTGCTGTTACGTTTGCACACGCGTCCTATCGCATTTTCTAATTACGGGAACACTTTTTTTCCTAACATGGCGGTAGGGCGCAACTGGCGCGTCACTGGGCAAAGGTGTTTTTGCATACAGCCTATGCTCAAAACAACATTCACTATGATCGCGCATCCGTATCTGGCTTGTCTGGGTTCAACTCTAACAGGTCCACACGATTATTTAATAAGCGTTCGCAGTTTGCACTTTGTTTTTAAAATGTCAACGGTCACTTTCACTTTTAGCGTTCTCATTTTGCGCATGAACCAACACGAATCCCACTTCTGATAACGGAGAAGGTATAGTGTGTCTCGTTATTATCAGCCATATTTAACTATTGTGGGCGTACAGTGGGTATGTGTTGGTTATTGCGCAATAGAAAAACCGTTTGCAGTTCAAATAAGATTATAATTTCACGAACAATTTAGTCACACTAGCAAATTACACACTGTAGGTACACGACACAACCAGATACGGAACGCCGGACAGTTTCTGAGCACATGTTGTCCGTACGATGTCCAATGGTCAACTCCCCGTTCAAAAGTGAGCCCCACATCGTTCTGTCGAGCTGTTTTATAACCCCCACGGACTCAGGCTAGACTCTGTCAAGCGCCACCAGATGGCGCTTAGCGTTCCGACTAGTCAAATGCATGACCGGATGCGACATTTATATTTATATAGAGGTACTAACGGTCGCCCGCGGCTCCGCTCGCTGGATGTCGTTTACCGCTGCAAAAAGCCTACCCAGGAAAGACACGGTCAGCAAAATGATTCCCAGGTCAATTCATTCACGGGATTTTCGTTTTTTTTTTTTTCATTTTTTTTGTTTTTTTTGGGTTTTTTTTAATTTCATTTCACAGATACCGACACTAACATCGACGACGCAGACATTATCCGCAGGCTGCATAGATTGTCTTTATGAGGATGTTAAAGTTGTTAATGATGAAAATATTTAAATAACCGTCTTCTCCTGTCACAAACATTATAGGATACTGTAGGTGTAGTGAATCATAGGACCGATGTAGCTCAGAAACTCTTTTGAGCTGTCCGTCTCTACCGTGTAAGACTATATCCCTGGGACCTTTGTCTTCATCGACCAAGAGAACGGCTACCTCGTTTACAGTAGGAGCATTATATCTGCCTCTGTGTGCTGTCTGTGGAGTGCGATCTGAATTAATAATTAACTTTAAATTATCTGAGGAGTTGAGTTCTAAGTTTTGTTTAAAACTTCGTATATATACACGTTATGATTATTCAGAGCGGTCTGTAATTCGCGAATTAAATCCATTTTTAAGGTTGGTGCGATGCTTGATCGCAACGATAACTGGTCTGCATCCGAAATAAAATATATTTGTAAGAACTGTGAGTTTTGGCCTGATGGTGGTAAAAGGCCACCAATGAGATGATACACCTGTCCTTCAATTTTAAAAGTGGGCATAAAATTACCTTCCCTGATTTCTTTTGCGCCAAAAGAAGTCATTTGAAAAAGACTATTGTAATTACGTATATTTGTTAAGAAATTAACCAGATAGGTAATGGATGGTTATTAGTTAAAAGATTTTTTATTGGTTGTGGCGGCTCCTGAAGGTTAGGAAGACAAACTTTACCTGAAGCACAGCACATACCATTAGGTTCCTCCGCCCATTTCTTGGCAGAGCAGTTAGAGCAGATCTTATTCAAGACTCCGATTTGGACGGACGCTTGTTGTGCATAATCAACCTGCGGATCATATCTGAAAGCCAGTCTGTTGCTGTTAGCTAAAATTCGATTGCGAACTCTATTTGTGGACAACTGCTGTCTCTCTGCTTGAGTTCTAAGTCGCTGCAAACGCTCGACACTCGACTCTCTTTCGCGCAACTGAGAGGTCCTTATATTTTGTTCATGAAGACGTTGGGAACGCTCCAGCCTCGACTCTTGAGCGCGTAACTCGAAGGTTCTCAGACTTTGTTCGGCAAGGCGTTGCGAACGCTCGACACTTGACTCTCGTTCGCGTAAGTCAGAGGTCCTTACGGGTCCTTAGGGGTCCTGGTTCATGAAGACGTTGGGAACGTTCCAGCCTCGACTCTCGTGCACGTAACTCAGAGGTTCTCAGATTTTGTTGTGCAAGGCGTTGCGAACGTTCGACACTCGACTCTCGTGCGCGTACCTGAGAGTTTCACTGATTTTGTTCAGCATAGCGTAGTGAACGTTCAGGTGAAGATTCTCCCATACAACGTATTTTTGCTGCCCGTGCTTGAGAACTATCTTCAGAAAGTTGAGAACTGGCTCTTTTAGGCATTTTAAAATGTTTAAGAAAATGTTATAACATGTAATATTCTAGCTCTGAAAAGAACTGTTGTTTAGCCCTGAAAATAACTGTTGTTTAGCCCTGAAAAGAACTGTTGATTAGCCCTGAAAAGAACTGTTGGTTACCCCTGAAAAGAACTGTTGGTGAGCCCTGAAAAGAACTGTTGATTAGCTCTGAGAAGAACTGTTATTTAGCTCTTAGAAGAACTTTTGCGTAGGTGTAGTTTTAAGAACGAAATCTAAAGAAATCGCACGAAAATTATTAGACTTCGCGCACGACCGCTGGGTAGGGAGCCGACCGAGCCGCGCGGGTACCTTACTTATAGATCTAAACTCTCCTCCCGCAGGCGCACCTCCGCCTTGGTGACGCTCACTTCGCAACGGGCTGTGCAGCAGAAATCGTAATATTTTAATTTCGCCATAACTTCAAAGACCAAATATTATCTACATAAACTGTACTTAGTGATGAAATAATTTATTTTGATAAGGATTAAAAAAGGAGGAAAAAAAGGAGAAAAAAGTCCGCGACACACTATACCGTGTCGCGGACTTTTTTGTAGATATTTATAAGATCTTCAATTAATTAGAACATTTTTATGGTTCTATCTTTTACAGTTTAGGCAGCGTACGCAAAATAAGTAACTTTTCTGGTTGATTTGCTGTAACCGTATGGATTCAGTACCTACATGATTCTGAACCTGAAAAATAAATAAGCTGTTCCATACATTTTGAGCGCGTAGGTATTGCACTTTTCTTTGAAACAACAAAATGTTTTTCTAACCTACGATAAACTACACTAGAATCTAGTATCATGTGCCGAATGCATACACTACTGAATCGTTCTGGTTTTTATTTATGTTCACATTTTCGGGGATGCCCCCTAGATTGGCTCGCGAACTCGCCGCGTATCCATGCTCATGAATAACGCTTCGGCGGAATCCGGCGCAAGTCGGCAATCGCAAAACATCGCCGGAAACATGGCCTTTCAAGCTAGGTTCTTACATTGTGTTCGGGCACCAACTTTGCTCCGCGCATTTGAGATTATTACTATCAGCACCTAGTAGGTATCTAAGGAGATTCCTGTTTTACATAAAACAAGACCGCCACCGCGTGTAGCGCTCGCCACGGAGCGTGCACGGGTGCGTATCCATTTAAGCAGTTGTTGTAAGTAAATGTGTGACAGGCGCGGCATGTGACGGCCGGCTGGGCGGCGCTAGCGGCGCGCGGCACGCGGCGGCATGCCGGGCGGCCGCCGGGGGCTCGTAGCCCCGCAGAACACCTTCCTCGAGAACATCATCCGCCGCTCTTCCTCGCAGCGTGAGTCACTTGCTACCGTCCCTGACCACCTGATGCTCTGTGCTCACCGCCGCCGCGCCGCCATTGACACTGACGCCGACGCTGGTTGTCTGGCGGTGGTGACAGGCACAGGAGATATTCAGTTTGATCTGTACCAAGATGAATATCTCCTGTGCCTGTAATTACCGGCACCCATAGGCACCCTTCAGCCCGGAACTCGACAACGCGGGTCGGCGCCGGTGGCGGTGGTGGGAATGGGCGGGTGCTAGTAGTCGCCGGGACGTTCCGTAAAGTGTGCCGCTTCCCTGCAGCAGACAGCAGCTTCCTGCTGGCGAACGCGCAGATCGTGGACTACCCCATCGTGTACTGCAACGAGACCTTCTGCAAGATGAGTGGCTACAACCGCGCCGAGGTCATGCAGAAGTCATGCAGGTATATGACACTTCTATGCTCAGCTATCTAGGTTTTCGTTATGAGCAACTATAGTATTTGCTAGCTTTGCCCACATTGAAATCGGAAGTTATCCTACAAGAATAAATACCGGGATAAAAGTGCCCTACACCTAACCTGTCCACCACCTGTGTGTCTACTACCTACACCTAACCTGTCCACCACCTGTGTGTCTACTACCTACACCTAACCTGTCCACCACCTGTGTGTCTACTACCTACACCTAACCTGTCCACCACCTGTGTGTCTACTACCTACACCTAACCTGTCCACCACCTGTGTGTCTACTACCTACACCTAACCTGTCCACCACCTGTGTGTCTACTACCTACACCTAACCTGTCCACCACCTGTGTGTCTACTACCTACACCTAACCTGTCCACCACCTGTGTGTCTACTACCTACACCTAACCTGTCCACCACCTGTGTGTCTACTACCTACACCTAACCTGTCCACCACCTGTGTGTCTACTACCTACACCTAACCTGTCCACCACCTGTGTGTCTACTACCTACATCTAACCTGTCTACCACCTGTGTGTCTACTACCTACACCTAACCTGTCCACCACCTGTGTGTCTACTACCTACAGTACCTACCCATGTGCCAAGTTTTATCCAAATCCATTCAGCCCAAATCTTTTTCTTTATGTGGCATCCTCCATATCTGTCATTGTCTTGTGCATTCTCAATCCACAAGTTCTCTTTGAGAAATTAGGTAAAATTGTTAATCTTGATATGCTGGAGAAATTCTATAATATTATATTATTATTATCATCGCACTAGTGTTAAACCACTAAATACTCCGATAGGAAAACTCAACTATTACAATGTGGTTCCTAAATGCTCAAATAAAAACCGGCCCGGACAAGAGTTCCGTATCTATGTAGTCACTATGAATATTGCAATATTAGGTACAGACGCCAGCACATCAAGCTACCCGAAACTGTCAAATTTTCCCAATCAACTTTGAACCTTATGCTTAAGCGATAAAGTTGAAAATCTAATAAAGAAATTTGAGAGATTGTAGTAGCTTGATATGCTGGCGTCTGTACATGCAGAATATTGATTTTATCGACACTAAAAATAAGCTTATATTGCATATTATTCCTCAAAGAACCAAAAATATCCATGTCTCAAAAACTACACGATCATCTTCTTCAAATCGAAGGCCGCTATCCAACTGGCGTTTTACGAGCGTCGGCGTCTCTCAAACGTCTGCGCAGCGTCAACGTTGTGCGGACGCGACGTTGACGTCGCGTCGTCGCGTGACAAGCATTAACGTCCGCTGAACGCGACGTCAACGTCGCGTCTGCGCAACGTTAACGTCGCGTTTGTTGGCAACAGGTACAATCACGCCGTCCTGCTCTGTCCGTGTGGGTACGGGCGGGGGCTACGTTATTAGAGTACATTGGCTAAATTATTAGAGTACAGTGCGAAATATTCACTTTCTTGTGATCAATTAGACCGACCATAAAGGGTTTTCCCAAAATTGACGATGAGATTTTCTTTTGACGTGACAACGTCTAATAAACCGATGAAGCTAGCTGCACTCACGAAAAAACATGACTCATGTAGCGTTACCTCGCGGCCTTGCTCTGTAGCGTTCCATGGCGGCTTGGAGTGCAAGCGAATATTAACAAATGCAATGCAACTATTCCATCAGTATTTTCTTATGACGTTGTCACGTTCAACTATCGTCAGTAAACCGACTTTACACACAACCGATTTTTTCTTTTACGTAATTCTCGTCGAAGTAGTAAAGCCAAACGGTACGAACGGTACGGATTGCTCGTCGGAATCCATTATGTTTCTGATTGCACGCCTCAAATAGTATCGTGTGCGCGACGTTAACGTCGCGTTCAGCGGACGTTAATGCTTGCCACACGACGACGCAACGTCAACGTCGCGACTGCATGGCGTCGACGCTGCGCAGACGTGACGTTGACGTCAACGCTCGTAAAACGCCAGTGGGATAGCGGCCGAATACTAGTAAGTAGATAGGTAGGTACTCCGTTTTGCATCGCTTATAATATTATCATAATCGAAGCAATTAGGAGTACTTCATAATTATGTGAGGATCGTAGCGGTTGGCGTTCTGTAGTTTCTGCCCCCATGGGAAAAAGGCGTGGGTATGTAAGTTCTGCTAACATGAACCACCTATTTCAGAATGTTTCACCGCATCAACCTGAATGCTCACAGACTCACAGCTCATGCCTTCTTCGTATGATCATACATTGTTTCAGACATGTTTTGCTAAGTATTTTGCTCTCATTTCTACAAGTTTGGAATACAAGCAGTTTTATGTTTTGCTGTAAGTGCTGCGCGCTGGTCGCTGGGTGATGGGTGGTGGCCTGGTGGGCACGTGATGGGTGATTGGTGAGGAAACCCAAAGGGGACTGAACACTTTTATATGGAGCCTAGCATACCGACTGTCGCGCCATATTGTAATAGCCGCCACGCATGATACCTACCAAACAGAAAACATAATAAAACCAAACCCCGTAAACTGTCAAGTTTCCGAGATATTAAATGTAGGTATGTTTCAGGCGTAGAAGTCATTTAAAAAAAAAAAACAATATGGCGGTCAGGTAGGTGTGGCATGGACCTTCAAAGCCCTTTAACTCGTTGAACTAGGCACTCACACCACCGACCAAGAGGCATAACGATAATACGGGCCGGCGCTCACCATGGCGCGGCATGGCATGCCAAAGGAGGTTCGGAAGCGAAAATTATTTTCAATCTAATTTTATACTCTTAGGCGCTGGCTCCACGAGCGAGAGAATCGCGACCAGTCCGCCCTTATATCGTCGGATAATCTCCACGAACGAGCGATAATTCCGCCGCGTATCGCCGCGAGTCGTAACGGAATCGCGGCGTTTCCGCGGCGACTCGTAACGGTATCGCCGCGTTTCCTTGACGACGCGTTGCGAAAGAAAAAATTCAGTTACGTGCCAGACGAGAGCGAAATATTTTCAATGTCAAACATTGTACTATTGTTTAAAAAACTTCTCGAAACGTGCTTGCTTAACGAGAGGCAACGCTGAAATGACGCTGCGTTTGACAGCGCGCCCGCTGCGCGCTCGTCGCGAGCGCGCGGCGGGCCCGCTGCTAGTCGCGGCGGGCTAGCGACGATGTAAAGGCTCATACAAACAGGCGCGACGCGCGACGCGAATCGTGTGCGACACAAAGGCACCGCTCGTTGCGCGACTTGCGGTGCCTTTGTGTCGCGTGTCGCGTCGCGCCTGTGTGTACGAGCCTTAATGACGTTTCGCGCGCTCATTGCCACTCGTCGCATCGCGGCGATAATATCGCCGTGTGGAGACGGTTCCATAGAGAGTGTATAAAAATACGTGGCACGACGATAATATCGCCACGATTCTCTCGCTCGTGGAGTCAGCGCCTTAGCACTCACTTAACACATTTCGATAATATACTTAATATAATAATAAATGAATTTATTTCTCATCACAAATGTTGTTGTGGACAGTGAAGTGATTAATCCAAAAAAAAAAACAAAAACCGACTTCAAAAACCTAATAAACACTAAAAACTTAAAAATAATATTAAATTGAAACTATAATTAAGAATAATTTAACTTAAATAACCTTACCTAACTTTAATCTACACTATATTTTACAATTTAACAGTTTTTGGAGTCGGTGCCAAGCCAAGTGTATCTATCTAATTGGGCCATAAAATATTCTCCCTTAATTTTTATTACAATCTTATCTTTCTTCTTTCTTTCTTTCTATTCTGAATCGCGACATGATTTCGTTACCGAGAAACCAATGAAGATCAAATTGTATTTCTTACGAGTTTCACATTTCGTCCGCAAGAGCGCGCGCGTGATTGTTAATATTTTTTGCTGATATAGTACCTTTTTTTTGTTAATATTTTGTGAGTGCGGGCTTGGCACCGACTCCAAAAACTGTTAAATTGTAAAATATAGTGTAGATTAAAGTTAGGTAAGGTTATTTAAGTTAAATTATTCTTAATTATAGTTTCAATTTAATATTATTTTTAAGTTTTTAGTGTTTATTAGGTTTTTGAAGTCGGTTTTTGTTTTTTTTTTTTAAAATAATTTTATTTTCTAGTTTTTAGTTTAAGTTTGTACATAATTCATAGTTTGAAGTTTCTTTTTTCAATATTTAATAGAAAGAAAATTAATTTTGTATAATATGGGTAGGCCTACTAAACGCGCTGCTCAAATGAGACAGCGCCGTTTGGAAGAAACTTTTTTCAATGTTTAATAGAAAGAAAATTAATTTTGTATAATATGGGTAGGCCTACTAAACGCGCTGCTCAAATGAGACAGCGCCGTTTGGAAGAAAGTAACGGAACATCATTTCGCTGTCGCATATTTATTGTAAGTTCACGAAATGAGAATTGCTGCCATAAGTTGATTTCAGCCGAAAACCATGTTGGTTGAATAAAACACCCCGTTATTTCCTATCCCGTTGGTATTTCGTTAAATCCTGACTTAGTGTGTTCTATGTGGAATGCCCATGCCAAGTCGATTTCACTTTTTTGTTATTATTAATTTTATTTTTCTTAATTTTTAATGTCGTAGATGGACAAAGATTACAATTATACACATACACAACACATATATACAACTGTAAAAAAAAATGTAGATTTATCAATGATAAATCACACCTTTACTGTATTATTGTTATTCCAATTTAAAAGCGCCCTTAAAAGCAAACTGGCGTAATGTTATGTTATGGTATGGCTTAAACTATGCATACACAAACAATCGCAGCAATCGCGAGACATGTGCTGTCGATTTTTATTATTTTATTTAAAGATTTCTATCGTCTATGGTTAGTCCATCACCTCCTGACCTGATGATCACGAGACCAAAATGGCAAACGCCCTTCCAAACATAAAAAAAAAATAATTTACTAATTCAGTCGATGCCTACTCCTTATTGTTAAGGAGTCGTACCTTCCATCATCAGCTCAGCTACATGAGATGATGATCACCATACGCAAGTACTTAAATTACTTCATAAGATTTGCGAAAAACGATGTTTGGGCCCATAAAATTTGAGGGTTGCCCTCGATTTCTCCATGATCCAATCATCAGATCCTGACTTGGTGACTATGGGACCACTTCAGAAGTATCTCCTTTCGAACAAAAAAAGAATTTTGAAAATCGGTCCACATTTGACGGAGTAATCGCGTAACAAACACACAAAAAAAAAACATACCGTCGAATTGAGAACCTCCTCCTTTTTTGAAGTCGGTTAAAAAATAAGCTTAACATTTGTGAGAAACTGGTGCCCGAAATGGCATAAAATACCTGTGTTACGAGTTAATATAATATACAAGGAGACTTGAGCATACCGAGGTAAGCTGCGGTTTGCCGCTGAAGGCTTTTGCATACAAATGTTCATTCAATGCCGTGCCATGCGAGTCGTAGGGTCTAGTGAGCGCCGGCTTTAGCTTGCCGGTTACGCCGATGTGGGATTGCGTTTTCCCGGACAAACTTACCTGCTTGAGGCCTAAGCCACATCGCTTGGTACACAGCGCTACAATGCTACAAGTCTGCCAGCACAAAGCCAGCATTGCGAGTATGCTGCAGTGATATTGTGTCCGGCCTTTGATGTGCTTGTTTATTTATTATGGGAAGTAACAGTTTAGTGCGTGTGCATGTGTGTGGTGGCGGTGGCGTGGCGGTGACGTGTGCGTGTTGTAGGTGCACGTGGATGTACGGCGAGCTGACGGAGAAGGAGGCGGTGGAGCGCGTGGACCGCGCGCTCGACCACCACCTCGCCGACCAGTTCGAGATCCTGCTCTACAAAAAGAATCGTACGTACCCGCGCGCAGTGTCGCAACGGCGAGTGGTTAGTACTGACACGAGTCTCCCTGTGCAGGCACGCCGCTGTGGCTGCTGGTGCACGTGGCGCCCATCCGCAACGAGCGCGAGCTGGTGGTGCTGTTCCTGCTCACGTTCCGCGACATCACGGCGCTCAAGCAGCCCATCGACGCCGACGACCCCAAAGGAGGCCAGTACACCACATGACGCACTACACTCACAGGGGACATACCACTCTCCTCAACATTACAGTAATCCACTCGGATCTTGAGCGCTGCCTTTCGCCTGCGCTGAAGATCCGTGCCAGTAACAATTATTTGCTTAATCCTTGTCTTGACAGTGTTGGAAGAGCGAGCATCTCTTACATAAAACCAAACTAATAAACTTCGTAAAGATGCGAAACTCTCGGTGTGTGATGCTACTGATACCTGCTCGCAGGGCTGTCGAAGTTCGCGAAGCTGGCGCGCTCGGTGACGCGCTCGCGCTCGGTGCTGGTGTCGGCGCTGCCGGCGCTCAAGGAGCCGCAGCGCGCGAGCCACCTGGCGCATGTCAGTACTCCCGCACAGCATGTAAACACGCACCTTCACACTGTACGCACTACTGCTAGCCGCTATGCTGACTATGCAGAGCCCTTGAGGTGGCTCGCTAATACTCTAACTGTAGTTCTAAGGAACCACGTCATCGATATTAGAGTTATGAAAAACTGAAATAAAGGACAATGTAAATTTTTGTATGGGCAGCGCACCAAAAAAATAAAGGATGTAGCATGTATTTTATGCCTTCAGGGAGTAGTTTAATTAATCCTAGGAAAGCATGTCTGAATTCACTTGGAGAAAAAGATATGTGCGGAAGTAAGATTGATTTAATAAAGGAAAATATTTAACCTATTCTTTAAAAACTTATTGACCTGCTGATGATGAACTCTTTTTTAAATGAATGAGCCTCCAAAAACTCTTTGCGCTTCTAATAATTCACGTTTTTTAAATAATTTAGCCTCTTTGGTCAATAAGTTTTGAGAGGATAAGTTAAATATTTCCCTAATAAATAAACTGTTCCTCACATGTATATTTCTCCGAGTGAATTCAAACACTTACTTCACCGTTGTCATGGGGGAATTTAACGCGAAACTGGGCAAACGAAGCAATGATTTATTTATTTATTTATTAATCACAAAATCCACAGCTCTTTGAAATTTTATCTTAAATATATATAAGCTAGACTTACAGCCAATTACGGATTTACAATTTAATAACTATTAAATTATAATACATGCAGCAGAAACAGAAACAAAAATACAGAATGAGCTGCTAGAACCACATAAGCATTGTTAAGTGTACAGTGTGAGTGAGTGTGTAGGAGTGTACATGAGGAGTTGCAAATGGGTGTGTGAGTATGTGATAGTGGGATGTGGTGGGTGATTATCTGTATACTTACCTTCTATACAGGTCAGTTTGTCACAGGTTTGTACAGGTCAGTGATGAGCTGCGAGTGGGGCAATTTGGAGTTGGACGCCGGAACCACCGGAGCCACCTACTGGCCAGTTTTATGGAGAAGGAGGGCCTCTTTATGATGAATTCCTTCTTCAGAAAACGTGAGCACAGAAAGTGGACCTGGTAGAGCCCGGATGATGCCACTAAAAATGAGATTGACTTTATTATGTCGACG
Organism: Luperina testacea; assembly: GCA_927399505.1. Classification (NCBI taxonomy): domain Eukaryota; kingdom Metazoa; phylum Arthropoda; class Insecta; order Lepidoptera; family Noctuidae; genus Luperina; species Luperina testacea. The sequence continues at coordinate 77,853 of OV656768.1, forward strand.
AAGAAGCAAGTCAATTCAATTCATTTATTTGTCAACATAGGTTACACTAGGTGTTACAGTCAAGTATATTATGATCTCTATATCCTACCATTTGGTGGTGATTACAGATGGCTCGGATACATCGTTTTTGTGCGATTAATGCAGTTTCAAGTAATCAATGATGTCTCTGTGATGACGCGGTGAAAACCAGAAGTGATTACCCCATGGTAAGAGGCACATTAAACTTAAATATGGTGCTGGAAAGATCTCGGCTGTCTATGTTCCGCCCAGCACCGATTCAATTCCAAAACCCCGAGAGCGTTCAGCTTGAACTTCAGAATCGTTTCGAGTGCCTAGAGAGCTCCGTGGACGATTATAATGATGGGTTCGTAAAAACTGTCCATACGGTCGGGTCTAAGTCTAAGCTCTTCAAGACCAAGAGGCTGGCTTTCTGATCCTAATTTACGGCTCATGAAGGAGAGGCACGAGACGATCCTGCAGTCTTCAGATGATGCGCTCAAGTACCGGCAACTCAATAAAAGGATCTCCAAGTCCTTGAAAAGCGAGCTTCGCCACTTTAATACAGACCGTATTAAGGACGCAATTTAATAGAGCGGAATAAAGGCTCCAAGGTTTTTGCTAGAGATCTGACTATTGGGCAGAGCCAGCTTACGAAACTGAAGACCGATGATGACAGGTTCGTATCCGCCAAACCTGAGCTGTTGAGAGAGATCGAGAGGTCCTATGGACAGGTTATACACGTCAACAAGTAACCCCGTTACGAATCTGGCAAACAGCTAGATTTTCCGGACTATATCGAAGACATTCCGGAAGTCGGCCTGTACGAGATTAGGATGGTTCTGAAGCAGCACAAAAACAACAAGGCACCGAGTGATGACGGACTTACGGCCGAACTCCTGAAGGCCGGCAGAAAACCCGTTCTTAAGGCCTTTCAGAAGCTGTTGGGTTCCGTCATACTCAAGGGTAAAACACCACAGGCATAGAACAGAGGTGTGGTGATACTTTTCTTTAAGAAAGGCGACAATGCCCTTCTTAAGAATAATAGGTCCATCTCACTTCTGAGCCATGTCTACAAGCTGTTTTCAAGAGTCATCACTAACCGTCTCGCGCGCAGGTTTAACGACTTTCAGCGTCCCGTACAAGCCGGATTCCGTAAAGGCTTTAGCACCGTCGATCACATACATAAGCTGCGACAGGTTATATAGAAGACCGAAGAGTATAACCTTCCTCTCTGCTTAGCGTTTGTGGACTTCGAGAAAGGCTTTCATTCGATCGAGACATGGGCTGTACTGCAGTCTCTTCAACGGTGCCAGATCGACTGTCGGTATATTGAGGTGCTGAAGTGTCTGTACGAAAATGCGAATGTCAGTCCGACTCCAGGAGTAGACCTAGAAACATATCCTTCTGCAGCGAGGTGTGAGACAGGGAGACGTTATCTCTCCGAAACTGTTCACCGCGGCACTGGAGGACGTCTTCAAGGTTCTGGACTGGAAAGGCGCTGGCATTAACATTAATGGCGAGTACATAACTCACCTTCGGTTTACCGACGATATTGTAGTCATGGCTGAGACTATGGGGGACCTCATTACAATGGTCAATGACCTCAGTAGAGCCTCCTAAAGAATGTGCATCCAAAGCTAAACATGATATCGTTCTGACTTATTAAGTATTAATTTTTTCTGTACGAAAACAAAATAGTAAAATAAAAATCCATTAAAAAGTTATGAGCCAACAAAGATTCGTTTTTCTTGCAATTTTTAACGTAACTTTGGGTGTAAATAAGTAATAAAAGTAAAATCTTTAAAACCAAGTCCGTTCCGACAAAGCTCAGTTATCGAAGAGTTCAATAAACTTTATTTGTAATAATTACAAATAAAGTTTCAGATCAATTATTGATCTAAGCAGAGGTTTTTTCAGCGTTGCGAACGTTCGACGCTCGACTCTCGGCGCGTACCTGAGAGTTTCTCTGATTTTGTTCAGCAAAACGTTGTGAACGTTCAGGTGAAGATTCTCCCATACAACGTTTTTTGCTGCCCGTGCTTGAGAACTATCTTCAGAAAGTTGAGACCTGGCTCTTTTAGGCATTTTAAAATGTTTAAGAAAATGTTAATAACGTGTAATATTCTAGCTCTGAAAAGAACTGTTGTTTAGCCCTGAAAATAACTGTTGTTTAGCCCTGAAAAGAACTTTTGATTAGCCCTGAAAAGAACTGTTGGTTACCCCTGAAAAGAACTGTTGGTGAGCCCTGAAAAGAACTGTTGATTAGCTCTGAGAGAACTGTTATTTAGCTCTTAGAAGAAGTTTTGCGTAGGTGTAGTTTTAAGAACGAAATCTAAAAAAATCGCACGAAAATTATTAGACTTCGCGCACGACCGCTGCGTAGGGAGCCGACCGAGCCGCGCGGGTACCTTACTCATAGATCTAAACTCTCCTTCCGCAGGCGCACCCCCGCCTTGGTGACGCTCACTTCGCAACGGGCTGTGCAGCAGAAATCGTAATATTTTAATTTCGCCATAACTTCAAAACCAAACGTCTAATTTTAATCATTCAAAGACCAAATATTATCTACATAAACTGTACTTAGTGATGAAATAATTTATTTTGATAAGGATTAATAGCATGAGCAAAATAAATGCGTTTAAATGTAGTCCAAAAAAAATTCAAGATTTTTAAATAAAAAAATGGTTGTTGTGCCTCACTCGACATAGATAGGTATAGTGTGTCGCGGAATTTTTTGTAGATATTTATAAGATCTTCAATTAATTAGAACATTTTTATGGTTCTATCTTTTACAGTTTAGGCAGCGTACGCAAAATAAGTAACTTTTCTGGTTGATTTTTTACACCTTGTGTCCGAAAAACCCAAATATCTTACGGAACCCTATTTTTTTCCAAAATAAAATTTAGCCTATGTTACTCGTGGATAATGTAGCTTTCGAATGGTGAAAGAATTTTTAAAAACGGTCCAGTAGTTTTTGAGCCTATTCATTACAACCAAACAAACATACAAACAAGTTTTCCTCTTTATAATATTAGTGTAGATTAAAAGTTAAAAATCGACCAGATGTCGGATAACGGCATTTTAGTTATGCCACGACAGAATGGATACCCACTTTTAAACTCATAAGTGGGAACACTTATTGTGACGGACGGGAAACTACGGAACCCTACACTGAGCGGGGCCCGACACGCTCTTGGCCGGTTTTTTTCTTTTGATAAAATAAGAAAAGCAATGCATGCCGCAAATGCTCTTTGTCAGGTATGAAATTCGACATATTCACAGAGCTACAACACTATGACACTATTATTTAGTCAGAATGAAAATGAGTAGTTTTTGAAGGTTAATGACAGTAGAATAAAATGACATATATGCCAAATTATTTTATTCTGACGGCTAGCGGCATTTGTCAGAAAAACCGGTAAAAACTTTCCGGTACACCGTTGAGCAAACGTTATCTAAAACTATTTCAAATTTCAAGTTGATAGCATTAGTAGTTCTTGAGATATCCAGCTGTGACAGACAGACAGACTGAGTCTCACCATAGGGGTTCCGTTTTACCATTTGGTACGGAACCCTAAAAATGGAAATGCAGTATCAGTATAGTAAGTAAATCAACTTGCGAACCCAACATGTGAACAATAAAAAAGAAACAAAACGTTTTACGAAAATGAAACCATTGCCAGGATCGCCCAGAGGACACGGTGGAGCATACGGTAGAGGTCTCCCCCACTTGGGCGGAGCACCGCCGTGTCCTCGTGGAGGCGATCGGCAGCAGCGGCGACCTCTCGCGTCCGGCCCTGGTTCAAGCCATGGTCCGGGGCGAGAGGGAGTGGGGGGCAGTCGCCTCCTCATGCGAAGCAGTCATGCTAGCGAAGGAGGCGGCGGCGGCGTGACGGCTGAGGGAGAGAGCCTCCCGTCCCAGCCGCCGCGGGAGACGCTCCGGGCGTCGGGAGCCGCGCGACGACTCCCGGCCACCGTAGGCGCGGGCCTGCGGGCGGAGAGTAATTCGTAGCTCACCGCCCGATCAGGACTAGGCCCGTGCCGGACGGCGCGTACGTGTTCCACGCGCGCCTCAAAGAGATGTCAGCATCAACCGAAAGGGCCCGTCAGGGCCGAAGCCTACCGGGTTAGCGGGATTTTCCGAAAGGGTTACCGCTGGCCCGGAACAAAAAGGGCTAAGCAAGGAACACGGGTGGGTTTTAGTCAGTAAGAGTCTGACACTCCCTTCCGCTCCACCCAGAGCGGGAGGGGTAAATTGATGACTTCCCAAACTGAAAAAAAAGAAGTGGTTGGACATCACAGAAATTGTTACATGACATAATAATTAATATCTCATCACATTATTACTGTAATTAGTGTTAATTGTAAGCATTTAATTTTACTAAAGGACTCATAATAGAGGACTCGGTAAGCATCTAAAATAAAAAAGGAGATTTTATCATTTTAGTACTTAACTGTTCCGCAATTTTAGGGTGATGGAACCCAAAAATTGCGGAATCGGATTTGATTCAGTGTTTTATCGGGTTTTTTATTTTAGAATGTTAATAAATGACGTGTTTTCTAAGAACAATATTATATTCCTACCTCTGTTGAGATGGGGACATGATACTGTCTCATCTCAAGGGAATAAGTCCCCTGCACGGAACGCACGCACACCTACACAGCGCACACACCCTCATGCGCTGAGTCCAAAGCACGCCACGCGTACGTGTGCGTGCTTCTGGCGACGAGCTAACGAAGCGCTGCGTCTGTACGAGCGCGCAGCAACACAACACACTGCGTTACAACATGGCGTCAGTAATACTAGTACTTTGACGATAAATTTATAATAGATCGAGAAACGTCATGTTTCGCAGTGTGCAAAAATGTTTTATCATTTATCGTCAAGCAGACTGTGCTTGACGATAAATGATAAAACATTTTTGAGAATCGCGTTACCTGCTGGGCTGCTTAGCTGCGCGCATGGCGTGCCTGTGTGTGTGACGTGCGTGTGTCGTAGGTGATGTCGCTGTCGGGCGATGTGCTGCCGCAGTACCGGCAGGAGGCGCCCAAGACGCCGCCGCACATCCTGCTGCACTACTGCGCCTTCAAGGCCATCTGGGACTGGATCATTCTGTGCCTCACGTTCTACACGGCCATCATGGTGCCGTACAACGTGGCCTTCAAGAACAAGACGAGCGAGGACGTGTCGCTGCTGGTCATCGACTCCATCGTGGACGTGGTGTTCTTCATCGACATCGTGCTGAACTTCCACACCACGTTCGTAGGCCCGGGCGGCGAGGTCGTGAGCGACCCCAAGGTCATCCGCAAGAACTACTTCAAGTCGTGGTTCCTCATCGATCTGCTGTCGTGCCTACCCTACGATGTCTTCAACGCCTTCGACCACGACGAGGACGTGAGTACTACCCGGTTTCCCGGTGTCTTGCACAACCTTCACAACACACTCTCCATTCACCAATAATCAGAATAACACCACCTTGCTTGTACGTACTTCTTCTTCGTTACCTGTCGCGGTACATCGCCTGTCTCTGGTTTGGCAGGGCATCGGCAGCCTGTTCAGCGCGCTCAAGGTGGTGCGGCTGCTGCGCCTGGGACGCGTGGTGCGCAAGCTGGACCGGTACCTAGAGTACGGTGCCGCCATGCTCATCCTGCTGCTGTGCTTCTACATGCTGGTGGCGCACTGGCTAGCGTGCGTGTGGTACTCCATAGGCCGCTCGGACGCCGACTCGGGCCTGCAGTACTCGTGGCTATGGAAGCTCGCCAACGTCACGCAGAGCCCGTACTCGTACGTGTGGTCCAACGAGTCGGACGGGCCCGAGCTCGTCAATGGCCCGTCGCGCAAGACCATGTACGTCACCGCGCTCTACTTCACCATGACCTGCATGACCTCCGTGGGCTTCGGCAACGTCGCCGCCGAGACCGATAACGAGAAGATCTTCACCATCTGCATGATGATCGTGGCAGGTGCCGGAATTCTTCTGTTATTAGCCGGAGCACGGCGCGACCCCCGCGCAGGGCGCCTCTGCGGCGGGGGCCGCGCCTCCCGCACTCCTTGTGTCCTCACTGTTGCGTGCGCACGGTGTGTGTTGTTCTTGCGCACCATCGCTGCACCCTCCACCCCAGCCCAGTCCTGTACTCTGTCCACAGACCTGTGTATATTTTGTTGGTATTTAGTTGTGTTGTCCGCCCCTACTCCAAATCCCCGTGCAGGCCCACGAAGCGTCGCGGCGCGTCACATACGTGGTCATGAGCGTCATGTACTGCAAGAGCCCGGATCACAATATACATACATACTTATAAACATTGAATTAGGTACTGTATTTGTATGTACTACTTTGGTGTCAATGTCAAATCATAATAAGATATGATTGTGCGGAGAAAGATCAGTCTACTCTCGATGAGGTCACGATAGCTCTTTCTGCGTATCGTCCGTATTCATTTGCGCAGAACAGCTGTCACTTGCGTAGTCACCTCACCATGGACCTCACGGTACACATATAACGACACGCAACAAGTGCTGCGTGGCTGCCGATGACCACTCTTTCATCGTAATGACAGTTTTGTAACAATTCCTGTTACTTACAAACGTACATAGATAGATGATGATGATCATGATCCATAGATCTATTCAAATTCATTTACCTATTTATTTTACCATTTATGTACACACATACCTATATAAACAGACTGTAAGAACAAAACAGAACAGAAAAAAATAGGTACAATGGATTTCAAAAGAAATCTCTTCCAGCATGCCTGCGATAGGACAATAAATAGAGAGTAAAGGAGACAAAAAAATACATAAAATTATTTAGTACGTTTTGGTATGTTATACGCTCAATTTTACACGGATACTATACGCAGTACGACAAATAGTTTCTGCTCATAAAATATCGGTGTGTCATACATTTGAGAAGAGTTAGTTGCTAGACAATTATTTGTATGTACTTACCTAATTTGTTTGTGAAGTAATCGTTGTCACACGTTGAGCGGGGTGCGAGGCGCCTTCTCCCGCTCACCGCGAAGCGCTTTAATGTTGCCAGCCCTGCTGTACGCCACCATATTCGGCCACGTGACCACCATCATCCAACAAATGACGTCGGCCACGGCCAAGTATCACGACATGCTGAACAACGTGCGCGAGTTCATGAAGCTGCATGAGGTGCCCAAGGCGCTGAGCGAGCGCGTCATGGACTACGTCGTGTCCACGTGGGCCATGACCAAGGGACTGGACACCGACAAGGTATGCCATGCCACCCTCTTCCCTGCCGCCGCCGGCGCAGGCTCTCACCTCCGCGTGCCCGCAGGTGCTGAACTACTGCCCCAAGGACATGAAGGCGGATATCTGCGTGCACCTGAACCGCAAGGTGTTCAACGAGCACCCTGCCTTTCGTCTCGCATCCGACGGCTGCCTGCGCGCGCTCGCCATGCACTTCCAGATGTCACACTCGGCGCCCGGCGACCTGCTGTACCACACAGGCGAGTCCATCGACTCGCTGTGCTTCATCGTTACCGGCAGCCTCGAGGTCATCCAGGACGACGAGGTCGTCGCCATTCTCGGTACGGATTTCCATTATATTCAGATGATAAATCAATCTACATCAAGTCCGGACCTACTCTGTGATGGTGTAATATATCCAGTAGGTACTCGTGCTTTGGGGTTGTATCAGGGACGGGAGAATCAGCGTACTGATGCTCGGCTCCGGCGCTCGCGTTGCAGGCAAGGGCGACGTGTTCGGCGACTCGTTCTGGAAGGACAGCGCCGTGGGGCAGTCGGCAGCCAACGTGCGCGCGCTCACGTACTGCGACCTGCATACCATCAAGCGCGACCGCCTGCTCGAGGTGTTGGACTTCTACCAGGCCTTCGCCAACAGCTTCGCGCGCAACCTCACGCTCACCTATAACCTGCGCCACCGGCTCATCTTCCGTAAGGTGGCGGACGTGCGGCGCGAGCGTGAGCTCATGGAGCGCCGCAAGCGTGAGCCGCAGCTCGAGCAGGCGCAGGACCACCTCGTGCGCAAGATTTTCTCGCGCTTCCGTCGCGAGCGGAGCGTGGCGGCCGCGCCTGCGCCCACGCCCGCGCGCGCCTCTCCCGCGCCCTCGCCCGCCGCGCCGCCCGACCCCGAGCGCGGTGACCCCGCGCCCACGCCCGCCGCGCCCGCGTCCGCGCGCGGCAAGTGGGGCCGCCTACTGGCCACGGGCTCGCTGGACGCGGGCGCGCCCGAGCCAGCACGCGGCGCCTTCACGCGCAGCCTGAGCGCGCGCGACCGGCCCTTGGCGAGCGCGGCCTCCGCCGAGTCCGCGTCGACCGCGGCGCCGGCACCGGCCGTGACCGTCGCGTCTTCGGCGACCGCGCTCACGCTTAAGGTGAACGATGGAACGTGTCACGTTCACTGAGTGCGGTTGAGCCACTGGATTGATTATAGAATTGATTATCACTCGGCAGGCCACGTTCGCGAAGGGCCGCTCGGCGAGCGCATTAAGCGTTGGCAGCGCGAGTGCGCGGCAGCACACCATCGAGGAGGAGCTGGACGAGCGGCGGCCAAGCGTGTCGGCGCACGCGCTGCACGCGTCGCACGCGGCACATGCGGCGCAGGCGGCGCATGCCTCGCACGACGCCGCGCTCGCCGAGCTGCGCAGAGACGTGCGCAACGAGGTGCAGAGACTTCAGCAAAAGGTTATTAATGAATGCAGTTTAGTATACTTAATATAATCAACTCCTCTAATTATTCTAACTCATTACATTACATACTTAACTGATATTGATGTGGCTGACCTTGACCTATTACGCACGGTGTATTCGCACTGGCACAATCAGTTCTCGCATACTGCATTCGGGTTTGGGGAGGGGAGGTGCGTGTAAAGGTGCATCCAGACAGAGTGAGGCATGTGCCGTAAATTATTTTTTTTATATCTCCGGTTGCCTCAGGCTGAGGCATCTAACATATAAAAAAAAAACTTGCGGCGCATGCCTCGCTCTGTCTGGATGCACCTTTAAGCGCATTATATGATTCGCCTTGAAAGGGCTCAAAGTTGATTTGATATGTCTTACTCTTTACATAAGTTCAAGGCTGCCCTGTATAGGGCTTTATCTTAAGAGTGAAAAATTAATAGTGTGGTTTCTTTTGTTTTCTCGTTCACTTAAAACTATATAATCTGTATATATAAGTTAAATATGTTTTGTTCCTAATCCTATGTTTAATGCATGCCGTGGCAGCCTTTAATTAAGGCTACACTATAAAATGTTATAATAACATGGGTATTTTAACATGTATTTTTGGTGTATGCTTTGTTGGTTGTCCTTAAATAAATAAAGTTCTGTCCTTAAAGTAATGACATTCAGGCTATTCAAGTTCCCCACTATAACTTTATAATGAAAAACAAGTCAAGTACAGTAGGTACCTACGTGATAAAATCTATACTTATAATAAATCTGTAGAAGTGAAAATTCTGTACATTGAAAATATCAAAAAAATAAATGGCGTTACTATACCGACACCGAACCCAAAAATGTGATTAAAAAAATTTTTGTCTGTCTGTCTGTTTGTTTGTTCAGGCATCACGCAAAAACTACCGGTTAGATTACGATGAAACTTGGTATAATTATTCTTTAATATCCTGGGCACTGGGTACTTTTTATCCCGGAAAAGTATATACAACAAAAAACAAACTTAATTTTGCGGTTCGATCCCTAGACCCGATTACTGTACCAACCAAGTACCAACCGCAAATAATAAGTTTGTCGTAGGTTACGTCACCAGCAGTGGAGTTCACTAAGGGGCGCTGCACACGGCTAAGATACTATAATATTTTATCTTAAGACTAAGCGACCCGCCCCGGCTTCGCACGGAAACATTATTATTATTATACATATAAACCTTCTTCTTGAATCACTCTATCTATTAAAAAAAACCGCATCAAAATCCGTTGCGTAGTTTCAAAGATTTAAGCATACAAAGGGACAAAGGGACATAGGGACAGATAAAGCGACTTTGTTTTATACTATGTAGTGATAGTGATGATACAATATCGCTCGCCATACAATTCAATGGACTATCACACACGACGAAGATAATAAATAATATTTCATATTTTCGTATCTTAAGATGAATTTGTAATAACAAAGCAATACAGCATACTAATAATAAAGCATCCAAGTTTGCCAAACCATGTTCTTAAAATTACTTTAGCTCTTAAGAACACAAACAGTGTAGGTTATGACGGCATTTGTACAAAAATAGTTAAAGCAGTAGCCGAGGAAATTTGTTGCCCTTTAAGTCACATAATAAATTTATGTATAAGCGAAGGCATTTTTCCGGATGCCCTGAAAAAATCGGTAATAAAGCCATTGTTCAAAAAACACGACAAGGAGTTAATGGAATACTACAGGCCGATTTCATTGATACCAATATTCTCAAAAATAATTGAATACTATAGGGTCTTCCAATAGGCACGTCCGAACTTTGACAGTTAGTAGCGGCCATCTTGTTGAAGCTACATCTGTCAAATTGGTTGTCATTTATTCATTCTGTTTTGCCAAATCATCATGGATAGCTATAGCATTCAACAACACGTGCAAATGATAAAATTGTTTTATCAAAATGAGTGTTCTGTTCGGGCAACGCACCGCGCGCTTCGCCCATTTTACGGTCGCCATAATCGTCCAACCGAGAGGACTATTCGTCGTGTGGTGGATAAATTTGAGTCCACTGGTTTGGTAAATGATCGACCAACACCCGTACGTCAACGAAACGACGATGCATCCCGAGAAAGTTACAGTTTGGTGTGGGTTTTGGGCTGGCGGCGTCATCGGGCCATATTTCTTTGAGAACAACGTTGGCCAGGCCATCACTGTCAACGGCGAGCGCTATAGGTCGATGATTACCAACTTTTTTTGGCATGAACTGGATCATCTGAACACTAACGATATGTGGTTTCAACAAGACGGCGCTACGTGCCACACAGCTCATGCCACATTGAATATTCTGCATGAGAGATTTGAGGGCATGGTCATCTCACGTGGAGCTGATGTGAAATGGCCACCGAGATCTTGTGACTTAACCCCGCTAGATTTTTTCTTGTGGGGTTTTCTTAAGTCGCAGGTCTATGCGAATAAACCACAAACCACAGCGGCCCTCTCCCAACATAACCTATGCCATAGGTCGAATTCAGCCTGATTTATACTGCAAAGTCATGGAAAATTGGATATCTCGCATGCGCTCCACCCAGATAAGCCGTGGCGGACACTTGAATGATGTCATATTCCACACATAATGGCATCACTACATCTTTCAAATAAATAAATAATTTCGATAATATCTCACACACACTTTGTTTTATTTAAATTTAAAGATAGGACACGCTTAATGAAAGACCCTGTATATTTATAAAGAACTCAATTTATATTTAGAATCAAATAATATTCTTTGCAACGCACAAAAAGGATTTAGGAAAAACAAGACGATTAACTATTTATGACTTTTTATATACTGTTATGACAAATATGGATAAAAACACTCCAGTGTGTGCGATATTTTGTGACATGACTCAGGCATTTGATAAATGATAAATGATAATGATAAATAAATGATAAATGATTTTATTTCTGTAAGTAGGTTTGCACAAACACTTTTACACGTCAATCATATATTTTTTAAACTAGATGAGGTCGGCGTTTCCTATCTGACTACTCTGAGAAGAAAGGCCGAAACAAACTCAGAGGTCATAGTCTCTTTTAAAGTCCAGACATAATCTTGGTCAAGTTATATGAAGACCATGTAGGTCGATGTCTGAGATGGTCTTTTGAGACACACAGATTGAGAGGACCTAATTAGAGGAGAGGATTATGTGCAACATAATATTTTACTAAAAAAGCTTGACGCTTACGGGGTAAGATGAAATGTCCTTGAGCTCTTAAAATCTTACCTTCATGACAGAAAACAATTAACCGAAATAAGTAAAATTAATATACGCACCAAAAGAGAAGAAATCTTTCGATCAAATGAACGTAACGTTATGTACGGAGTTCCACAAGGAAGTATACTAGGACCACCGCTTTTTACACTTTATATTAATGACTTTCCATGGGCAATCAAACATCCGATGACACTATTCGCGGATGACAGTACAATAACGATACCGTGTAATCAAAGAGATTTTTATAAAGATGACATAAATAATAGATTAAAAGAAACTATAGAATGGTTAGACAATAATAATTTAAAAATTAATTTAAATAAAACTGTAATAATGCATTTTAGTCAGCGCGCGTTGACCTTTTCTAATCTTGACATAACATACATGACATTAAAATTGACACAGTTAATACAACTTGTTGAAGGTATATCACCTCCATGTACTTTGTAACACTGGCTAGGTGAAAAACTGTACGTTTGACTTGACATAAGTTTTTCACTAGACTCTATTTTCAACATTGTTCCTTGATAAACCTTTATACATAGCCTTTATACCTTTCCAATAAAAGCTTTATAGTATTTCATGTGTATTTCGCTCTGTAAACCTCCCCAACAAAGGTTATGGGCCCAGAGCAGTAAAGTGTGTTGTATGTTGTGAAAATAATTCGAAATTCTAAAGATATGTAAAGTACATGTAGGAAGAAAAATGACTTCGAATGTACGTATAGAATTATTGACGAAGGACAACTACGGCAGTTGGAAGGTACAGGTGGAAGCATTGTTAATAAAGAATGACTTCTGGGAGTATGTAAGTGGAGAAAAGCCAAAACCTACTACCGATGCTGCTATATCGACATGGAAGACGGCTGACAGAAAAGCAAAGTCTGAATTGATATTGGTATTAGATCCGAGTGTAGTTCGTCATGTAACAAAGGTGGAGACTGCACGAGAGGTATGGTTAAAATTAGAGAGCTTGTTTGCATCAAGAGGACCTGCAAAGAAAGCGAATTTAATGAAAAGGCTCATGTTACAAAGGATGAGTGAAAACCAAAAGATACATGAGCACCTTGATTCCTTTTTTGAAGCTGTAGATAAATTTGGAAGGAATGGATATAAAAATCCATGATGATTTGTTAACGATCATGCTGCTGTACAGACTTCCAGGAAGTTACGAAAACTTTAGATGTGCCATAGAGTCTAGAGATGAGCTTCCAAAGCCAGAGCAACTAAGAGTTAAAATCATCGAAGAGGACAGTTCAAGAGGAAACGCTCGTGTTGACAAAATAGAAGGCGCCATGTATTTGGACAAACATCAGAAGAAAATTACTGGAAAAACATTTAAGTTTAAATGTTTTAAGTGCCACAATTTTGGCCATAAGGCGTCGGACTGCACAAAAAAAAGGGAGAAGGCTCAAGAAACTCGATATGTGGAGTCATGCACTAGTCATAAAAGTTGTGAAGCTTTAACTATATATCATGTTTCAGATGACTGCCGCATCGCTGTTGATGCGAAGCGCCGTCAGGAATGGATTTTTGATAGTGGTTGCACTTCTCACATGTGCAATGACCCGCAAAGGTTTGCTGAGATACTCCCTGCGAGTCTTAAATTAAAATTAACCACAGATTCTTTGACAACCGTGCAAGGTAAAGGTACAGTTAAGTTATTAGCATGTAATGAATGATGATCGAACGCGAAATATTGAATTTGAAAATACCCTATTGGTTCCCGATTTACGTAGTAATTTAATTTCCATCGCCCAGCTTACCGAACGAGGTTGTGAAGTCACGTTCAAGCACGACGTAGCCTATGCAGTTAAAAACGGTGAGGTGAAACTGACCGCTGATCGGCGAGGTGACTTATATTACCTGAGGGAACTGGACGCTTCAGCGTCAGTGTTAAGTAGTGAAAGTGTTGATCTGTATCGATGGCACGAGCGTATGGGACATCTGAATGCTAGGGATCTTATGAAAGTACTAAAGAAATCAGGTATTGATCCGATAAATATCGATAGTAACTTGCATGATTGTGATGTGTGCGCTAAGGGTAAAATGGTATCGTTGCCTTTTATGAAGTCCAGTTTACGCTGCAACGAGAAGTTGGGAATGATATACTCTGATGTGGTAGGTCCAATGAGAGTTCAATCTAATGGCGGAAATAAATACTTTGTCACTTTTATTGACGACTGTACTCGTTGGTGTGACGTATTTATGCTGAAAAATAAAAATGACGTTTTGTCAAAGTTTAAAATTTTTAAATGTCATGTCGAAAATTTGACAGGAAGAAAAATAAAATATTTACATAGGTACGGATAATGGAACTGAATACAAAAATAAATTTTTCGATGAATTTTTAGAAAGTGAAGGTATTAAGAGACGTTTTACGACGCCATACTCACCTCAAAGTAACGGAATCGCTGAACGGATGAACCGTACGTTGATTGAGATGGCAAGGTGCATGATCTTATCGTCAGGTATTTTACCAAGTTTTTGGGCAGAAGCTGTAGCTACTGCATGCTATTTGCGTAATAGGTGTCCAACTAGCAGTCTGAATGGTGAAATTCCATACGAAAAATGGTTTGAGAGACCTGTGAATGTCAAATATATAAAAACGTTTGGCACGAAAGTACACGTCTTGGAAAAGGAAACAGGTAAAGATAAGTTTGCAGCACGAAGTTCACTCGGTGTTTTTGTGGGTTATCCAGGTGATGCTAAAGGCTATAAAATATGGATACCTGAGAGTAGAAGAATCGTAGTGTCGAGAGATGTAAAATTTCAGGAAGGTAAACTAACTGAAATTGAGTGTAAGGTCTCAAATGAATCACTAGTTGAACAAAAATCTGAAAAGAGTATTGTGAGAAAGACTGTTGATATAGAAATACAAACTAAAGAACAGTCGGATATACCATTTAGTGATGAACCTTCAAGAGAAGAAATCCCATTTGATATTCAACCGAATGTACCAGTGATTGATGATGGAGGTGCAGAGAATACAGAACCTACTGGAATTGGTAGAAATGTTACTTTAAAAAGAGGTCCTGGAAGGCCAAGGATTCAAAAAGGACAAGTTGACCGCCCTCGTAAAATCTACAACATGGTTGAGGTAAGAGAGAGTAGCGACAATGAGTCATCGACGGAAGAATACGTTGATACTGATGATTTTGCTGGAACTATTGAAATCAAGTTGAAAGAAGCTTTAGAATCTGACGAAAAGGTCCAATGGGATGAAGCGATTCTTTCAGAAATAAGAAGTTTAATAAATAACGACACGTGGGAAATTGTGAAGAAACCTTCAGATCGTAATATCGTAGGATGTCGATACGTGCTGACTACAAAGCTAAATGTTGACAATACTGAGAAAAAGAAGGCCAGACTTGTAGCAAAAGGATACAGTCAGCAACATGGCCTGGATTATAATAAGACATTCGCTCCAGTTGCTAGAATTGCAACTGTACGTTTGTTGGTCGCCTTAGCTGTCGAAATGGGCATGGACATTGACCAGATGGATATAAATACCGCTTATTTAAACGGTGATCTGACCGAAGATATTTATATCCGAAGATTGAAGGTCCCAGAGCTGCTGAAAGAAGGCCTAGAGAAACTAAAAAATGCAGATGGCGTTAATTCTGCAGTAGGTAAAAAAGCAGCTAAAATGCTTGAAGATATGAAAGCAGGTGGTGACACCTGTTCGATGTAATAATTACGATCGAACACGTTTTGCTGACCTAGCTAACCAATAACGCCGCGCTAAGTGCGGCGCGGCATCAGTGCATAGTCGGACAGCAAACCGGGTGCATTCGTACTTATTAGCAATTCCTTCATAAGCATTTAGCATAGCGTAGTATAGCAACCGTTTTAGCAATAAACCTTTAAAGTGTAATGAAGTGTTTAATTTAGCAGCATAGGTCTACACCACTTAGGTCGCGACTCCTACATTTTGGTCCTTCGAGCCGGATTTGAACATTTCGCGGTCGTTTTTATAGTTTTTCGGGGCTAACGGCAGTGAAGTGAACTTGTACCGGACCAGTGACACTGTTAAATGCAGTATTCACTAGCATAGCAGTGGCTGTAGTGGTAACGACGTTAGCAGCAGTGTATTGAGCAAAGGCGCTCGATATATTTTACCAGTGAGTTAATAGCTCACAAAAGCAGCAAAAGCAGTACTTGGTGGAGTACGCCGTCAGCAGCAGTGAGTGTACTGCTCACACTAGCAACAACACCGAATCACTGACTTGGGGAGCAACCCTCGTCGGGCTAACAGCAACAAGGACTTCTTCAAGTAAGATCGTTCAGTTTTATACATTTTACCAGCAGCGAGATGGAGACTCTGTATTTCAATCAAACCGAGATTGCGGAGTGCTTAGGACAACTCCTTACCAATTTTAAAAAGGATAGCGTTGAGCGTAAAACTTTGGACTACTGTAAGCGTAAGATTGAGTTACTTGAGAGATATTGGAACGATTTCCAAGTAAATCATGAAAAGATTCTTCCTTTTGAAAAGAGCAACCATAAATATTTTGTCAACTCTGAGTTTGAGCGTACGGAAGAAATTTACATGACAGCAAAGAAACTTATTATTCAACGTCAAAATGAGTTGATTCAATGGGGTCAGCATTCATCGTACCCTGAACTAGCACAGAAAGATGCGGACGGTACTTCAACGAGTTACCCTGAACCGCAGGTAACAGCAGCAGCTTCTCCGACGTTTGAGTCGAGAGGAACCAACAGCAAGCTTGACGATATGCTTCATAAGCAGTCAGTCAATTTTAAAGCATTGATTAGAGCTGTCGGCAATATTGATGTTGACGCAATTGTCGACAAATGGGAGTTCGAAGATGCTCTTCGAACCCTGCAAAACCGCTGGACCACCATTGATAACCTTCACTGGGAGATCATTGGCGAGTCAGGGGAGGATCTAGCAATGGAGTATGAGTCCCACTTCAACAGGCACGAGCGAACCTTCAATAGCATGAAGAAAGCGATCAACTCTAAAATGTGGTCAACATCGTATCGGGAAAAATCAACTCCACAAATGGAGATTCCTGTGTTCACGGGTCATTACCAGCAGTGGGTGTCGTTCAAGGATTTATTTAGCGAAGCTATCCACAAAAACACCGCATTATCAAACGCTCAAAAAATGCAATTCCTAAAAGGAAAGGTGAAAGGGGAAGCCGAGCGTTTGATTCAGCACCTACCTATTAGTGCCGACAATTATATTGTCTGTTGGGAGATTCTAAACCATCGCTTTGAAAACAAGAAGCTCATATTTACATCCCACGTCAATGGGTTCCTGAATCTTCCCACCATACAGCAGCAATCATATTCAGCGATTAAAAAATTACATGACGTCACGTTAGAGAATCTTCACGCCATCAAAAACCTGGGCGTGAATATTAGTACGTGGGACCCTCTGCTCGTTCATATTTTATCGAACAAGTTGGATAGTGAATCTTATTCCGATTATATAGAGTCGTTAAAGAACACTAGAGAACTGCCAGTGCTTCAAGACTTTTTAGACTTCTTAGAAAATAAATTCACTAGTTTGGAATCATCTCGTCGACGACAAGATATCATACCGAAATCACAGCCATCTCATCAGCAAGCCAGTCCTTCAACATCATCGACAAGTAATCGGAAATATCATAATTATAAAGCAAATCAGCGTAATACGAAAGCCATGCATGTGTCGGGAGTCAAATGCCCTTTTTGTTTTGCTGAACATAACTTATACAATTGCGAAACATTTCTGGAAATGTCGAATGAAATGAAACTTAAAACCCTCAAACAACATAATTACCGTATAAATTGCATTTTTAATCATAACGGTAATAAATGCCATTCGACAAAACGATGTCGTAAGTGTTCAGAAAAACATCATACGATATTGCATGAATGTTTTACTCAGCAAAAACCTCATTCTACGTCCGGTCCTATGAAGCAACAAACAATTTATATTAAGAAAGAGGAAAATATAAACCAAGGCAACAATAACGTTCACGCATCTCAGCAAGATTTCACTGAAATTCTCCTAGCTACAGCATTAGTGAAAGTTACATCAGCAGACAGCACGCAGCTTGTATTAAGAGCTCTTATTGATCAGGGCTCACAAATATCACTAATTAGCGAGAAAGCAGCGCAACAGTTAGGTTTAAAACGAAAGCAATTTAATGGAGTTATCTATGGAATCGGAGAAAAAGATGCTGACTGTAAGGGCAAGCTTAACATTAAATGTCAATCTATATATAACAGCTTTGAATTTCATACAGATGTTCTGATTATGAAAAACCTTATCAAAAACCTACCCAATCGATCATTCGAAAAGCCTTCGTGGTCGCATTTGGAACATATTCAATTAGCAGATCCAGAGTTCTATATAAGCCGTCCAGTTGACTTATTACTCGGAGCAGACGCCTACGCTCTTATTATGTTAGACGGCTTGATAAGAAGCTCTGATTCGTCCTCACCTTTAGCTCAGCAAAGCCAGTTAGGATGGTTACTGTGCGGCAGCGTAAAACCACAGTTTCATTGTAATGTCATCCTAAACAATATAGCGGATATTCAACAATTTTGGCAAATCGAGGATATCCACGAGCAAAATGAAATATCAGCAGAAGAAGAACAATGTGTTGAGTACTACCTATCAACGACAAAACGTCTTGAAGGCGGTCGTTATGAAGTAAGGTTACCAATAAAGCAGCAAATGAGGGAAAAGTTAGGATCGTCAAAGGAGATAGCATTAGCGCAATTTAAAAACCTAGAGAAAAAATTAAGCAAGCAAGAATATTTTGCAC
Source organism: Luperina testacea (assembly GCA_927399505.1). NCBI lineage: Eukaryota > Metazoa > Arthropoda > Insecta > Lepidoptera > Noctuidae > Luperina > Luperina testacea. The sequence goes on from OV656768.1 coordinate 96,556, forward strand.
AGCAATATAAGCAATTTTTAAGGGAGTACGAAGAGTTGGAGCATATGAAATTAGCAACTTCCAGTAGCAATCAGATAGAATGTTACTTACCTCATCATGGGGTCGAGCGTGCAGAATCATCCACTACGAAGTTACGTGTCGTATTTAATGCGTCCGCAAAGACCTCTTCGGGACTTAGTCTTAATGACGTCATGCATAGAGGTCCTAACTTACAACGAGACCTGCAGGCACTGTTACTCAAGTGGAGACAATACCAATATGTATTCACCACCGATATCGAAAAAATGTTTCGGCAAATTTTAGTTAACGAAGCAGATCAAAAACTACAGCAAATCTTTTGGCGACCGAAATCAAAACAACCAATTAAAGCATACCAGCTAACTACGGTTACATATGGCACAAAATCAGCACCCTTTTTGGCGATGATGACCCTTCGGCAATTAGCGTCAGATGAGCAGCATAACTTTCCCACAGCAGCAAAAATTATAAGGGAAGATTTTTATATGGATGATTTAGTATCGGGGTCACATACTGTTGACGAAGGAAAAAGCAGCATAGCAGAACTAAATTTGTGTCTAAGCAGAGGAGGATTTTTATTGAGAAAGTGGTCAGCAAATGACAAGAGACTATTGGGAAGCATAAATTCATCACATCAGAATATTCAAGCAACATCGTTTGTTTTCAAAACAGAAAACACAGCAAAAACATTAGGTTTAAGATGGGACCCATTAACAGATGAGTTTTCTTTCCAATATAGCACAGCATCATCAGATACGACAAAGCTTACAAAGAGAATGCTCCTGTCGGAGATATCAAGGTTATTTGATCCCATAGGTTGGCTAGCGCCGCTGACGACAAAATTCAAATTACTATTTCAAAAGGTTTGGCTTGATGGAATTCAGTGGAGTGACGAAGTCTCAGCTGAAATCAAGAACGAGTGGGCAAAATTAACTGAAGACATGGAGTGTATCAGCCGATTTAAAATACCTCGATGGTTACAAAGCAAACGCGGCGACATTGTCCAGTTGCACGTGTTTTGTGATGCATCGCTGAAAGCATACGCATGCGTCGTATATGCCAGAATAGTGACAGGAGAAAAGGTATCAGTGGTATTAGTAGCAGCAAAAACTAGATTAGTGCCAAACAGCAAGACAGTTTCGTTGCCGAGATTAGAACTATGTGCAGCGGAGTTGTTATCCAGATTACTAGCAAAAATCGTCACTAGCATAGTCAGCATAGATCACGAAATCAATGCTTGGAGTGACTCAAAGGTCACCCTTAGCTGGATACAAGGCAATCCAGATCGATGGAAGCCATTTGTAGCGAATAGAGTGAAGAAAATCACTAGCATAACACCACCTGATATTTGGCACTACGTGTCAACAAAAGAAAATCCAGCCGATTCAGCAAGCAGAGGACTATCGGTTACACAATTAATGGAGCATAACTTGTGGTGGCGAGGTCCAGACTGGTTATGGACTACCGAATTTAAGCTAAAGCAAGATCAGACAGAGTATACGACTGAAGAAGAGATTCGGAAACAAGTCCTCACCGTTCAGCACAGTGAACCTGGAAATAGCATTATCGAAGATCTGTTAAATCGGCACAGTTCTTTCATAAAAATAAATCGAATAGTAGCGTGGTTATTACGTGCACTAGCACCGATAAGTGAACAAAGGCCGACATATCTCACGTTACAAGAGCTAAGGAAAGCAAAATTAGTTATAATTAAATACATACAGCGTAAAGAATTTGCATCGGATACCGATCATCTATTATTGCACCACCGACTCAGTGCCGATAGCAAGCTATTAAATCTCAACCCATTTTTAGATCAAAGTGGCATTCTAAGAGTCGGAGGACGTCTTAAAAATGCAAACATTAGCAGCGATATGAAATATCCCATAATAATCCCATATAGCGGACGATTGACGGAGCTACTTATCCAGCAAGCACATGAACTTACCTTCCATGGAGGAGCTCGACTATCCTTGTCTTTATTGAGGCAACAGTATTGGATCATTAAGGGAAATAGAGCTACCAAGAAGCAACTTCGTAACTGCGTGACCTGCAAAAAGCAAGAGCCCAAAAGACTACAGCAAATAATGGGGAACCTGCCTGATTTTAGATGTAATCCAGCACCTCCATTTTATCATACTGGAATAGACTACACAGGATTTATTAGAGTAAAATCAAACAAAGGCAGAGGTATTAAAACGTCTAAAGGTTACATCGCCTTGTTTATCTGCATGGTGACGAAAGCGGTTCATATAGAGTTAGTCTCTGACCTTAGCAGTTTAGCATTCATAGCAGCATTACGTCGCATGGCGGCACGACGAGGAGCTCCGAAGCACATTTATTCGGACAATGGGACTAACTTTGTAGGTGCCAATAAGATACTTCAGGAAGAGCAGCAACAGTTTGAGCGAATCTTTAGCGATACCTTTTATCGAGAAATAACTGAACTAAGCATAGAATGGCATTGGAACTGCCCTTCTTGGCCAAGCGCTGGAGGGATCTGGAAGCGATCAATTAGAAGCCTAAAGCAACATCTGAAAAGAGTAATAGGGGACCAAGCATTGACATTCGAAGAATACAGCACCATTCTGTCTCAAATCGAAGCAAGCCTTAACTCTAGACCACTGTGTCCAATGTCTGAGGATATCGACGATATTGATTTTCTCACGCCGGCACATTTTCTAGCAGGCCGTGCAGGTCTTACTGTCATAGAAACAGCACAAGATGCGAGGACAAGATGGTATTTAGTAAACAAAACGTTTCAAGATATATGGAAACGATGGAAAGCGGAATATCTAAGTCTTCTATCGGCGCGTAGCAAGTGGTTAAAAGGTCAAAAGAATATAGAGATAGGCGATATGGTTACTATTCACGACGACAACATACCTGCAGGGAAATGGCCTGTTGGTCGGGTGGTAGAGGTCCACCCAGGAAAAGATGGAGTTGTCAGGGTAGTGACTCTAAAAACAAAAAATGTTTACATAAAGCGTCCAATCATAAAGCTATCAATTCTACCTATAAGGGAAAAAGAAACAACTGAACAGGAAAAGATCCAAGCCGTAAAACACGAAAGCAAAGGAATGAAAGAAGAAGCAAAGAAGCGGACTAACAGTTGTCCCAGAATCTTCAGTGTAGCACTATCATTATTATTTTTTATGAACGTTATAATATCCACTGAAGCATCCTATAAATTAACAACGTTCAACAGCAGTCAAACCATGTATTTTGATCCTCTGGGACAAATGCATCTTATTCGTGATGAGTGGAAAATCGTCACTTATTATAATATGTCTCCTTACTGGCAAGGAGACAAAGCAGTAACACAATTTTCAAAATATCTTGAGCAAACATGCAGCAATATTCAAGAACAGAGTCATTGTCGAATCATCATTCTACAAATACAACATGAGTACAATGAACTACAATATTACAATCAGCTGTTGCTTAATCAGCATTTCGGAGCGCACTTGCGAACTCGACGCGGGCTGATCAACGCTGTCGGGTCCATTGCAAACTCTTTATTCGGAGTACTCGATCAAGAATTCGCTGAAAAGTACAAGAGTGACATTAACCTTGTACGTAGTAATATAAATCACCTGAATCAGCTTTATAGGAATCAGACGTCGGTCATTGAAGCGGAATATAATATATTAAAGAGAACAGAGGAGACTATTGAAAAACAGCATAAGATGATTAATAAGCACCTGAACTATATATAGACAGCGTCACCAACACATTGCAGAAGGAAATCGATGTAATATATATTCATCAAGACTTCACACTAGCGGCATTAGCAACTATCAATATGATACAAAACTTAAAGCGAATTCAAGATGCTTTTCTTGACACAATGACTGAAATCTATCACGGTCAGATCAATCTGCATCTCTTGACACCACAACAGCTTCGTGGGGAGTTACAAATTGTGTCTGGTCAAATATCAAAAGAGCTAGCACTACCCGTAGATGACATCCAGTTTAACCTGTACAAGATCTACAAATTGTTAAAAGTCAGAGCAAGGATGACGGAGGAATATTTCATATTTGAAATTACTTTACCTTTAATCAGCAGAGACACGTTCCAGCTATACAATTTGATACCAGTTCCAGTTCAAATTAACAAAAGCATGATCAGCATTAAACCAGCGTCAGAATACGTCGCGATCAACCTAAGAAGAGATGCATATTTGTCAGCGAGCATTAGTGATCTTCACAGCTGTGAGTATCAAGCAGAAACTTACCTTTGTCGTCTGCAGGGACCTGTGAGAAGCTTAGGTCCTGATGAAAAATTCTGTGAAAAAGAGAAGCTAGCTACTTGCAGAATGAAAAAATCTAACTGCGAAAACAAATGGATCCCGTTACACGACTTTTCTACCTATTTGTATTTCTGTTGTGACACTTACTCTTTGCGAGTCATATGTGACGACGATCTAGAAGCACGCCAAGTCAGCAAGGCCGGACTTATTCAACTTACTAAGCACTGCATTGTAAAGGGTCATGATGTGACACTTTATGCTTATCAGCAATTTGAAAATACGCTCAAACTTAAACCAAATGTTCTCGACACAAAATTAAGTCCAATAAATCATTTTATCAGCAACCTCACGCTACCTATCCAGCATTTTAAAGATTATGAAGAGGATTATGATACCATAAAGATAAATAACTCCCTAAAGCATCTCGGTGAACAAATCAAATTAATTAAAGAGTCAGCACAGCAGCCAGAGTTCCTAACGACACATGACATACATCAATACGCTGTGTTGTATGGACTATTAGCAGCAGCTATCGCAGTAATCATAATATGGTTCCTGAGGAGAAGGTGTCAGCGTGCCGGAGGTTCGCGCATCCAGAGACGGACCGAGAGCGTACCAACCAGTGTGTGTGTGTGTGTGTGTGCCAATCTGATCCTGAAAAGGGCTCTAGTGGCAGTGCGCGAAATGTGCCCCCATCCGAGATGGGGCCCAGTGTAAGTGATAGTGCGCGCGTATCTAATTTTTCTAAACGGTGGTCTAGCTTACGTTTAAAAAGGCGAGACATGTCAACGTCACCTCTTGCTAAAAGACAACCGGTATCTTTTATTGATGAATCAACCGTTTGAGCAATTAGCTATAGTAAAATAATGCATATTGTTTTATCACCTTGTAAATCATTCATCATACCACATTGTACTAATCTTCTTTAGCGTATAAGCCCACACTCACGTAACCTTTAACTTTGTGTAAATTTATCTCATTTCTTCCTCTCGGGAGCATGTTCGATGTAATAATTACGATCGAACACGTTTTGCTGACCTAGCTAACCAATAACGCCGCGCTAAGTGCGGCGCGGCATCAGTGCATAGTCGGACAGCAAACCGGGTGCATTCGTACTTATTAGCAATTCCTTCATAAGCATTTAGCATAGCGTAGTATAGCAACCGTTTTAGCAATAAACCTTTAAAGTGTAATGAAGTGTTTAATTTAGCAGCATAGGTCTACACCACTTAGGTCGCGACTCCTACAACACCTGTCGTTTAAAGAAATCTCTTTATGGTCTCAAACAAGCTGGACGACAGTGGAATATTAAACTGGACGAGAAGCTGAGACAAATGGGATTGAGACCTACGATAAATGAACCTTGTTTGTATCACAAGCGCATTTAAAGGTGGATCAGATCTTTTTGTTGTTGTTTACGTGGATGACATATTAATCGCATCGACAAAAAGATTGTATATAAATAAATTCAAGCAGGAATTGGCGAGGTGGTTTGAGCTTAAAGACTTTGGTCAAGCAACCTTCTGTCTCGGGATAAATATAAAGAAAAGTGGCAATGAGTATTTCTTGTCACAAGAGAAATATATAAAATATATTTTGAAGAAATTTGATATGAATAGTTGCAATCCTGTCCAGACTCCAATGGAAATTGGAAATCCTGTTATTAGTGAAAAAGGAGTAATAAAAGCGAAACAATTTCCGTATAGAGAATTGATTGGAGCGCTCATGTATTTAAGTGTAGCGACTAGACCTGATATCGCCAACGCTACGGCAAAACTTGCACAGTTTGCAGAAAACCCGCAGGAAACTCATTGGAGGGCTGCGAAGCGAGTTCTTCGATACTTAAAAGGTACGATAACTCACGGTTTATCTTTTAAGCCGACAGGGTTATGCATACAAGGGTATGCAGATGCAGATTGGGGTAGCTGCGTCATTGATAGACGATCCTTTATGCGCCTGCCACACACTCGACGAGTGGCATGGGAAGTAACGAGGAAAGGAGGCAGAGACATAGTGTGGCAACATTACTCGTCATGCCACACGTCATGCTCCTCGTCCTACCCACTGCTCCCTATTTTGTCGGTTTTTGCGCGCGAGTCAAAGGACCGGCAATACGAGTGCGAGTGGCCGGCCACATAATCGCGCGGTCGCAGTCTGCATGGAGCGCTCGCGCAAGACGCACGCGTATGCAAAATTGGAAATTATGTCGTCGCCAAGCGTGGAATGGTCAAATGAAAAGGTGTTAATAATCCACCATCTCCGTTGCCGAAGACGACAACGACGATGTATATTTCTTTTTACTACATTAATATAATTAGCTATACTAAAAATGCATAGCGCGCACGCTGCCACCGTTTCAACGTCCATTGTCTCACCAAGGCAAATGACAAGTGAGGAGCGTCGCGATTAATTGCGCGAGTAGAGCAGTGTGTGGGCAGAGAGGGCAACATCGCGGCAAATCACGGCAGCGCGAGGAGCATAGCGATGAGCAGCGCAAGGAGCATAGTCTGGCAGGCGCATTACGGGTTATTTATTCGTTCTAGGAGGCGCAAGCATATCATGGACTTCACAAAAGCAACGCATCGTTGCGACTTCAACTTGTGAGGCCGAGTTTGTGAGTTTGGCAGAAGCTATGAAAGAAGCTGTATATTTGAACAGTCTGTTGAAAGAACTAGGTTTACATCAACTCTGTAAGGTAAGAATGCATGCTGATAATATAAGTGCTATTTGCCTTGCTGAGGATCACGGTATACATCATGCGAAAGGTAAGCACATTGACATTAGACATTTCTTTATAAGGGATGTGCTAAGTTACAATAAAGATATAACGTTGGAACATTTGTCAACTGATAAGATGCTGGCAGATGTCCTCACCAAACCTTTGCCTCGCGTAAGACACGAATTACTAACAAGTGCGTTAGGGTTGTGTGTGCGAAAGTAAAGATAAGTTTTATTTGTGAATCGTATCGTACATGAGTTGAGGGGGTGTGTTGAAGGTATATCACCTCCATGTACTTTGTAACACTGGCTAGGTGAAAAACTGTACGTTTGAGTTGACATAAGTTTTTCACTAGACTCTATTTTCAACATTGTTCCTTGATAAACCTTTATACCTTTCCAATAAAAGCTTTATAGTATTTCATGTGTATTTCGCTCTGTAAACCTCCCCAACACAACTAAGTTTCTAGGACTTACAATAGATCGAAATTTAAATTGGAAGGTGCATGTAGAGGCTCTGACTAAAAGGATAAGCAGTAGTGCGTAGGTACGCCTTGTATATTCTGTCACGCACTGTTTAACATAGATGCGTTATTAACTGCGTACTACGGGCTAGCTGAATCTGTTCTCAGATACGGTGTTATCTTTTGGGGTAACTCAACTAATAAAGAAGCTGCACAAAAGAGATGTCTCAGAGCCATGTACTGATAGTAGTAAGCCCTATTTTATTCGTTATAAAATTTTGACATTGGCATCACTTTATATTCTGGAAACAGTAATGTTTGTTAGAGGTAATTTTAATTTATTTTCGCGAATGGCAAATAAGTTTCCAAGAAACAGGCGTGATCAAAGTCAGCTCTGTCTGCATAGGAGTAGGACGGCACTTATGCGCAAAAGTGTTTTTAAACGGTTTTATTAAACGGTTTTTAAACGGTTTTATTTAGCTCACCCCGTTTGTTTTATTTATTATTCTTGGGTCTTTAGTAATTCAAATTTCACCCTCTTCCTGTCAACCGATTAATCTGAAATTTTGTATACACTTTGGATTTTGGTGACAATACAATTATGTTTATTCATTATCATTATAAATTCAAGATGGCCGCCGCTACAAAATGGCGGATAATTTATGTTTTATTAATCCCATCAATATGGGTATCAAATTAAAGGGCTCAATAAGCAGAATACAATATTATTATAAAAAAATGAAATCCAAGATGGTAGCCGCTACAAAATGGCGGATAACGTAGGTTTTATCAATCCCATCAATATGGGTATCAAATGAAAAGGCTCAGCAAGCAGAATACAATATACTATAAAAAATTGAAATACAAGATGGCGGCCGCTACAAAATGGCGGATAACGTAGGTTTTATCGATCCCATCAATATGGGTATCAAATGAAAGTGCTCAACCAGTATAATACAATGTACTATATAAAATTAAAATCCAAGATGGCGGCCTCTACAAAATGGCGGATAACTTAGGTTTTATCAATCCCATCAACATGGGTATCAAATGAAAGGTCTCAACAAGTAGAATACAATTTACTATGCAAAATTGAAATCTAAGATGGCCGCCGCTACCAAATGGCTGATAACAATTTTTTATCAATCCCACCAATATGGGTATCAAACTGTTTGAAGAAGGTCAAGCCTACGTGGCTCTTAGTAGAGTAAGATCTTTGCAGGGACTACGTAGGTATAGAGGAGTTGGACTGCAATAAACTAACGGGCAAGAAACCTTGCAATAATGAAGCACTAAATGAATTAAACAGAATGCGAAATAAAAACTAAAAACTGGAAAATAAAAAAATAGGTAAAAAAAACTTTTTCAGTTAAACGGTTTTATGTTAAACATACATTGCAATGTTTAAGATAAATGTACTAAAAACCAAAAAATAATAAAATAGATACAGTCGTGGGAATTATAAACATATGCATAGACTAGACTAAAATAAAACCGTGGGGCACGTCAATTGTCTACAAATTATCGACTTAATGTGCGATAGAAGAATCGTTTAATTCGTCGTTAAAACGTGCCCCACGGTTTTATTTTAGTCTAGTCTATGCATATGTTTATAATTCCCACGACTGTATCTATTTTATTATTTTTTGGTTTTTAGTACATTTATTTGCAAGCAGAATAAAAGTCCGAAAGATCGCTAAGCGAAAATGAAGTGACAGCGCGGGCAGGCGATGCGATGCAATGCGACGGCGTGGGTCGGAAACAAGAAATTTCACGCGGACGAAGTCGCGGGCAGAAGCTAGTATATAATAAATTACCAGAAGACATAAAACAACAAAATAAAACCAGTATATTTTTTAATAAATTATAGTAATACTTAATTTAAAAAGTTATTACACACTACACAGTACAAGAATATCTAACGGATAAATTCAATAATAATAATACATAATCATGAATAACAGATATAATTTCATAAGTAAAATAACAAAAATAAATTAAACTATAATACTTAATATTTGATCATCGAAGATCTTTTCGCCCTTTTTTTATCGACGAGTAGGGAGTCCGGAGTATTTTATAGCAATAAAACCACACCTCATACTCAGAACGGAGACATTTATTTCGTATTTTTCGAGGACACTTATATTTTGCGTGGTAACGAAACCATAGCGTGCATTTAAATCGAGCAACGCCATCTATCGAGACATGAGGTAAACTTTTCCTACAAGATTGGTTTAGGTTTAGTCTATAGAATATTATAACGTTAACATTCCGCCCACCAAGGACCCAGTCCTTTCAAGCCGCCCACCATGACATAAGTGACACTAAATACGTATATATGGAAAACTTCAGCTTGGTACTAAAGTCCTTGATGTTTGGAGACTACAATGTTCATAATTATAACCTTAATATGTGTGAATACCGTAAAAAGACATAGTTCGGGTTTTCAACATATTCCATGTGCTTACTTTTACATTTCTAAAATTAGTATCTGAGTGGACTGTATATATAACATAACAAAAAAATTAAGCAAAAAAACAATAAGATTACACGTTTATCATTCATCGTTGACAGGCAAAATGCATAGCTTAGAAGTTGGACGTTTGACTCGGGAGCCCTTACACTGAAGGGTAACTACGCGCACTAAATTGTCCTTGCCAGGGTGTAATTCGACTACCTTCCCGTATAACCACTTAGCAGGTGGCAAATTGTCTTCTTTTATGAGGACAACATCACCAACCTTCGGATCACGCGTACGTTTAGCCCACTTGTGTCGTTGGAAAAACATAGTTAAATAGTCCTGAGACCAACGTTTCCAGAAAGATTGAAGCATTCTTTGTGTCAATTGCCAACGTCTCAAGCTACTAACTGCCGCGTGCTCATACTCATAATCTGGTGCTGTTACCAGTGGCTGACCGACCAGGAAATTTCCTGGCGTCAATGGATTTGAGGCATGGACCTTGACAGATTTTAGTTCCAGTTTAGTCATTATAGCCTTAGGTCTGCAGTATTCTATGGTATCCGCAAGCAACCACGATGGTCCATGTTTCCAAAGTAACTCATCTAACAAAGATGTAGATGTTGTACCCCTCGAAGCAATGTCAGCTGGATTATTTTTTGTCTCGACATAATGACATTGCTTAGAATCAAGTGCATTAAGGATTTCAGAGGTCCGATTTGCGACGAAGGTTTTCCATCTACTCGGGTGATCGCTCAACCAAGCCAGCACGACCGTTGAATCTGTCCAAGCATGTAAGTTGGATTTTTGGACATTCAAGACACGAGCCACTTCTAAAAGTAATTTGGTAACTAAAACTGCGCCACATAGTTCCAGTCGTGGTATAGAAATTTGTTTAATTGGAGCCACCTTCGTTTTTGCAGTTACCAGATTACAGTGGACTCGACCTCCAGCCTCGATGACTCTGATGTTAACAACCGCGGCGTATGCTACGCTTGAAGCATCAGAAGAACCATGCAGTTCAACCGTTTGATCATCGCTTTTTCTTTTCAGCCACCTAGGAATTCTGAAGTTATTTAGGGTGTGCAACCCACTACGATAAGACTGCCACTCTGTTAAAAGATCCTCAGGCAGCTTCTCATCCCAATCCAAGCCAGCGATCCATAGTTTTTGGATGAAGATTTTAGCGGTAATTATGCATAGTGCAATCCAACCTAGCGGATCATACAAACGCGATATTTCTGATATGACTGTTCTTTTAGTTTCAGATGCAGACGGCGGCAACGGCGATGGTGTTGAAGAAGGTAAGTTTACGGTATAATAGAATTCATCGGAATTGCGATTCCAGGTAAGTCCTAGAATTCTAGTGATTTCATTTTCCTTTATTTCCAGATCTCTTCCTGTATCCAGCCTTACTTGTTTTAGCAACTCTTCTCGGTTACTTGTCCATTTTTGCAAAGTGAAACCTGTTTTATTCAATAGTTCGTTAAACTCATGATAAATCTTTTTAGCTTCTTCATCAGTCTGGCAACCTGTCATTAGGTCGTCCATGTAAAAATCTGTCCTAACCCTACTAGCAGCGCATGGATACGCATGACCTTCATCGCTAGCGGTTTGCTGCAATGCCTTGACTGCCAGGTAAGGTGCACTAGATGTTCCAAATGTAACTCTCAAAAGCCTGTATTCCTTTATATCAGAATGAACGTCATCCCGCCATAAAATCCTTTGAAAGTCCACATGCTCATCAGCTATTTTAACTTGGCGATACATTTTTATGATATCGGCTGCCAAGCATACTGGATGTTGTCGCCACCGCATAACTGTATGACGTAAATCAGCCTGTAAGAGTGGTCCTACCATTAAGGTGTCATTTAAGGAAACACCATCGGATTTCTTGGAAGACGCATCGAATACTACTCTTAATTTTGTGGTCGACTTATCTTCGCGGATGACAGCATGATGCGGTAAGTAAACAGCGCCAACTTTATTCTTGTCTTTTTCATTAGAAATCTCTTCCATATGACCTAGTGATAAATATTCCTTTATTACCGATGTATATTGTCCTTTAAGCTCGCTATTTTTTGCTAGCTTCCGTTCAAGACTGTATAATCTTTTTAACGCTATTTCCTTTGTGTTGCAGGGTGTTTTACTGGATCGAAAAGGCAGTTTTACAATGTAGCGACCATCTGCATCCCTACATGTGGTAGCAACAAAGTAATCTTCACATGCTTGCTCTTCAGGGCTAAGAATTGACATTTCAGAGCATTTTGGCTCTGCCTCTAGTTCCCAAAATCTTTTTAGGATTTCATTTTCTTCGACCTTAGCGTGCGTGCTTAGAATGGGCCATGTATGAAAATATTAAATTGTCTCGATTTTTTTTCTGCGCTTATGAATAAGCTAATACTATCTACAAAAAAAGTATCAGATTTATCTGATTAGTATTTCCAGAGAAATAAATTAAATTCTGTTAGAGGCGGCCATCGACAGTAACCCACGGATTTTTATTCAATTTCCTTAGCCTACTCAATTAAAAAGTAAAAACTTGTCAATTTGTCATAACATAACCTCACTTTTCACCTCTTGCTTTGTGTTTGTTTGCGATTTTATGGATATATCTTTACGACGACCCTCACGCTTTGAATAAAATAAAGATAAATCGTATCGTAATCGTAAAGATATATCCATAAAATCGCAAACAAACACAAAGCAAGAGGTGAAAAGTGAGGTTATGTTATGACAAATTGACAAGTTTTTACTTTTTAATTGAGTAGGCTAAGGAAATTGAATAAAAATCCGTGGGTTACTGTCGATGGCCGCCTCTAACAGAATTTAATTTATTTCTCTGGAAATACTAATCAGATAAATCTGATACTTTTTTTGTAGATAGTATTAGCTTATTCATAAGCGCAGAAAAAAAATCGAGACAATTTAATATTTTCATACATGGCCCATTACATTGTGACAAGACATCACTCCATCTTTATCGCTGACTTCTCCCGATATGATCCAACCAAGGTAAGTATCTTGAGCCATTGTTTTACCCTTAGGGTCCTTGATTAAGCCTTCTTTTAAGACTCTGGTATAGACTCCCGATCCTAACAAAATATCAATTTTGTTAGGCTTATTGAAATTTGGATCAGCCAAATGATTAATACTATTAAGTTCTGGCCAATCCACCAATGTGAATTTCCTTTCAGGTAAAATCGAAGTCACCTTACTCAGCACATAAGCTTTTATTTGAAGGGTGAAGTCGGGATCCCATAACGACTGAATGTTAATTCTAACCATAAATTTTGACGTTAGATCGCTCTGACCTCCCCCTACACCTGAGATAGACGTTTTAACTGGTATCTTTTTTAACTTCAATAACTGAACCGCAGATTCCGTAATAAAGGAAGCTTGTGAACCCTTTTTTTTTTTTTTTTTGATCCGGGGTGGAAAATCCTCATGGATGTCCGCCGCCCTGGGGCGGGCGGCGGGGTCTGTCAGACTCTTACTGACTAAAAACCACCCCGGTGTTCCATCTCACACCTACGCCGGGGGTCGCGGGAACGTACGATCCTTCCGCAACCCCCGGCTGGTGCCGGCCCGCCTCTGCGGGCCCCGTCTGGTCAGGGGGGGGGAGTGAGGTGTTTGACTCCCCCCGTGACGTCTAAGAGGGGCGCGCGTGGAACACATCGCGCCGCCACCTCGGGTCCTGATGTGTGGGGGGCGACGGACGTCCCCGAGTCCGTCGCCCCTGGACCCGTTTAGGGGGGCCGGAAGAGGGCGTTGTCCGCCCTCCGCCGACGCCCGGTGCGCCTGCTGCGGGCAGGGTGAGTGGACGAGATCTCCCTCTCCCTTTCCGCAGCCTCCTTCTGTGAGACGACCGTTTCGCAGAAGGAAACCACCGCGTCCCAGGACTCCTCGCTGTCGACCATCGACTCGACCACGGCCGGCAGCGAGAGGTCACTGCCTACTTCTGAGATGAGGGCACGGCGCGGCTCCTCCCAAGCGGCACACTCAGCCAGCGTATGCCACGCCGTGTCCTCCCGGCAGTCGACGCAGTGGTGACACCGGGCGTCCGGCTCCCTGTTAATGCGACACAGGTACTTCCCGAAGCAACCATGCCCCGAGAGCACCTGCGTCACCCGAAACGACAGGGAGCCGTGCCTCCTCCCGAGCCAGCGCTCGAGTACTGGCCGGACCGCCTCGATGGTGCCGAGGCCGGAGGTAGGGCGCGAAAGCCTGTCCCGCCATTCCGCCACCAGGACCTCGCGAAGCTGAGACCAACGCAGCTCCATATGGCGCTGCGTCAGCCCTTCGCCCCGCGCCCGCGCTTCCTCGCGCCACCGGTACAGTGACGCGAGTACTTTCGCCTCCAGGTCCCAGGGCGGGGATCCAGCCAGTACACAAGCCGCCTCGTATGAGATCGTGCGATACCCCCGGACGACTCTGACGGCCATAGCTCTCTGCGGCTTTCGCAGGACTGCGATGCTACCGGCCGTCAGGTCAGTCGCCCAGATCGGGGCCCCATACAGGGCCATGGATCGCACGATCCCTACGTAGAGCCGCCTACAGGCGGCGCTGGGGCCCCCCAGATTGGGAAGCAACGTTGACAGCGCCCCAGCAGCGCCCAACAACTTGGGCGCCAGCCGCCGGAAGTGGGGGCCGAAATCCCACCGGCAAGCTTGTGAACCCTGGTCTAACAGGGCTCTCAAAACTTGTGGATGCCCATTTTTCGATCTAGCCTTAATAACGGCTGTAGCCAGTATGACCTGACTATGAATACTTTTTGCAAAATGGGTTAAAATATGAGGTTCAGCCGTGGTCTCGTTCTGTGGCGTTTCCTTTTGCAATGGAGACACAGAACCACTCGCCTGTGCCTCTGGATCAGTTGTTTGATGCAAGAGAGTATGATGCTTTCTGTTGCACATTTTACATTTGGTATTGACTCGACAATTAATATTAAGATGACTTGAGCGAAGGCAATTGAAACACAAACCATGAGATTTAGCTATTTGACGACGCTGATCGACGATCTCCTGAGCAAACTTTTTGCAATAACACAAGAGATGCTCCTCGGCACAATGTGGACAGGATATTTTGGAAGCTACGTGAAATGCTTTAGTACTACCTTTGGACTTACTACTTTGAGGTTCTACAAATTCAAAGGCCCGAAAACGTTTATCCAAAAAGTCCTGAAAATCCTTGAAGGTGGGCAGTTCCTCGCCAGATTGACTTATCTGCAATTCCCACTGCTTCCGAGTCTCAACGTCCAACTTGGAGCTAATCAAATAAATAATAATAATATCCCAAGCGTCTACTTGCACCCCTAGACTTGACAATTCATGTAAGCAATCGGTTGTGGTATCTAAAAGCTCTTTAAGAGCAGTAGATGACTCATCCGTCATTTGTTTTTGGTTTAGTAAGCGCCTGAGAATACAATTGGCTAAAAATCTCTTATTATTGTAACGACTGTTTAACAGAGTCCAACATTTCTTATAATTTGCATGCGTGATCGGTATGTGCTTTATGAGTTGTGATGCTTCACCTGACAACTGAGATCTTAAATAGTGTAAACGTTGTACATCATCAAGCGATTGATTGCTATCAATTAGTGACAAAAACAAATCTCTAAACGTTGACCATTCCTGATATGTACCACTAAAAACCGGAATTGTTATTTTGGGTAACTTAGCAATTGACATCATTTTTGGTTGGCTATTGTCTGGTGAGACATCTCGCATTTCAGAATACTGAGATTTTGGTAAAGCATTTTTTAATTCTACTTTATATGTTATGAAAGTGTCTGTAACCGCCTCGAACACATCATCTTTGATGTAACTGGTTGAACTCAATTCACTTTCTGTGTAGTTGACCAAAAGCTCTTCATGTTTTCTTGTAAAATCTTCAAACTGTTTATCTAACATTTCCAAACGTGAGTCCACATAAGCCTGATTTATTCTGTCTTTTGGAGATTTTTTGAAGTTAATAAGCCCTTTCTGAATGCGACCTTTAATATCTTCCAACAGCCTTAACTTAGCCTCCATGATTTCAAATACGGATACCTCGGTGTACGCAAATAATTCGATGTTTCTAATTTGCTAAGTGTTTTTCAATTTCACTAAGTGTTGTAATGTCGTAATTTTTCTAAGTGTTTGAACTGCACTTTAATTCTAGGTGAAATCGGGCATAGATTCGGGGTATCTTCAATTTTTGACGAATTATTCTAAGTCCCAAGTTTCTTCAAAATGTTCTAAGTCCATGCATTAACTTTAAATTTTTACAAGTCTTTGACACTTGGAACTGTTAATTAAACAAATGTACTCACAGTTTTTAAGTTGCACTTTGATCACTTTAAAAACACTTTCCTTTGATGCTCCACTTAGCGTCGTCGACCTCGCTCCGCTCAGCTCAGCTTCGTCGACCACGCTCCGCTCAGCTTCGTAGACCACGCTCGCTTCCTTAGGTCAGCTTCAGACTTGCACTTGCACCAATAAGACTAACTAGCTGCTTCTTAACTCTCAACTCCGACACGAGAGGGCACTTATAGCTTTTCTCAAAAACCGTTCCGGATCGTAGGACCTTATGATCATCGAAGATCTTTTCGCCCTTTTTTTATCGACGAGTAGGGAGGGAGTATTTTATAGCAATAAAACCACACCTCATACTCAGAACGGAGACATTTATTTCGTATTTTTCGAGGACACTTATATTTTGCGTGGTAACGAAACCATAGCGTGCATTTAAATCGAGCAACGCCATCTATCGAGACATGAGGTAAACTTTTCCTACAAGATTGGTTTAGGTTTAGTCTATAGAATATTATAACGTTAACAATATTTATATTACATTGAAGCACGTACGGATGGCTTTCACGCCATCATGCGTAAGAAAGCGGCTTCCCTACTGCAACGTTTGCGTAGCACTCGGAACGGCATCCTGAAAATGATTGTTAGCAGAGTGGACTGCCCCATCCAAAGGCACTGGGTAGAATTAGGTCTAGGTTTATGTTAAATAGAATTAAGTACTAACAACAATAACATAGCATGTAAGCACAGTTTGTTACTAACCACTAACTACGTATGGACTGCTTATATTATAGGTCTGAAATAAAGATATTTTATTAAATTTTTATTATTTATTAATAATAATGAACAATTTTTAAGCGAGTAAATAAATAAGCAATATAAATTATAATTAAATAAATAATAAATGAACAGACAGACCTGCATATAAAATATTAAAAGAATAAGTAAATGAATGGATATAAAAATACATAGATAATAGGATATAAAATAATTCTAATGGATAAATTCAATACTTAATAATAATAATACATAATTATGAATAACAGATATATTTTAATAAGTAGTCTTTTAATGATGCGCAGTGGAGGCAAGCGGCTCTTCCTATCCGGTACGGTGGTCTTGGGGTGCGGTGCGTGCGTGATGTGGGTCTGCCGGCTTTCCTGGCGTCAACGCATGGGGTAGCTGACCTCGTCACTGTAATTCTAGATTACAATGGAGATGAGGCAAACATACCATATATGTTGGATGCCGGGTCAGCTTGGTCTGTCCTCAATGTGGGGGCTGCAAGCCCGACGACGTCACGTCCAGGCTGATCCAGGAACAGATGTTGGTGGGTTCCTCGGGGGCTGATGTAGCCAGACTCAGGGCTGTATCGCAGCCGGAATCGGGGGCATGGTTGCACGCGCTTCCTTCGCCTCACCTGGGCACGTTGCTTGATGACGACTCTTTGCGTGTGGCGGTGGCCCTCCGCCTGGGCTGCAAGGTGTGTGAACCCCACAGATGCACCTGCGGTTCCATGGTGGAGGCCGAAGGCCATCACGTGTTAACGTGTTCACGTGTTTGTGCCGACTGTATTCTCCAGTTTGATCGGGACATATAATTTTATCGGCATCGGGTATTTTATTCAAGAATGAGAATTTGTCTGCTGTTTCTTTGTATATTTTTCCTCTTTTTCGCATCTCTCTATTTAATTTATCAATGATGCTATAATAACATGTTATTTTGAATTGTTCTCTTGGGCTGAAACTTACTTCAGGAGCTGAACCATGATTGGGCATTTTCTTTCTTCGTCTTTGACGGGTGTCTTTGTATTCCACATCTGTTCTTTTGCGCGGGTTTCTGAAGAATCAAAGTCGCACCTCAATTTTTAATAAAAATTCACGTGTGATTTGTAGAGATTAGCGTCAGTCTCTAGAGTAACTTCTGGGTCTTGTAATACCTTGCTGACTTTTCGGAAGGTTTACAAAATTTCGTCCCACATGACCAACATGAGTACGAACTCCAATTCTTGTAGTTTATTTGACAAATTAGCTGCTTCTCTTCGGTTTCTCCTTCTTGCATGTCATCCACAGAAATGACGTCTAATGCATCTATAATTTGATTATATGTCTGTGAAATAGCTGAAGTCGCTTTACCGTGTGCTTCCCATCTCGTTTCTGATAAAGATTTCAAAACACTTTCATTATCCAAATGATCTTTTAATATGCGCCACCTTATGTTTGAACCAGAACAAAACTTGTATAGATTTTGAACTAATGAAAAAAAAAAATTACAGCTGCTAGGCAACAATCCACGGCGCTTCGACCTAAGAGAATGGGCTGTGCATGGAATATACATTTGCAAACGGATTCGCCTCTAGAATCTTCTGCTGCATGCCATTGTAACGCCCAGACATATTTGAAGCATTGTCATAAGACTGGCCTCTGCATTTTGAAAAATCTAATCTACAATGTTCTTCAAGGTATTGAAGAGTCTGCTTTGCCAGTTCATCTTCTGTGTGATGGGTTTCCAATTCCAACTCAATAAATGTAAGAAATCGCTCTACTGGCTGCCCATCTTTTATATAGCGAATAACTACGCTGAGCCATGTGCGTCAAATCCGGCGTAGAATCTACAGCTGAAAGACTATTCCCAACTAGCAATTTTCTCTTGGGGATATGCTGATTTAAGAATTAAAGTTTTACAGCTAACTTACATGTGTCTAGACTATGACAGTACATCTTATAAAAGCATGATTGTAGGGTAGACCGGGGGCAATAGAACCATTTTCGAAACATCGGTTGATTACACGAATTTAACTGTCGCTTTTTGTTTTAAAAATTATTTTTTTACAGCCTTGGTTTATTATTTACCGAAGAAAATATAGATTGAACAAAAGTTGGTCAAAATTGACTTTGAATGAAATGATGGCTAGTGCTACAAATGACCCTCTTTAAGGGTTAATTGTACCAAAACTGCATAGGGTAATAAAACGCGAATAAAGGTATTAATCACATTTTCTCAGTCATTTGTTTGAAGTCTTATGGCTTTATAATCATTCTTAAAAATTAGGAACAAAAAGTTCGTGATATCGGTGTTTTAATCAACACAAATGTAATGTAACACAACAATTCTTGACTTAGAACAAAAATAAAATAAGTTTTTATAAGATACAATCAACTTTGGTTTACATGTTGCATATTTGCTATTATCTAGCTTTATAACAATTATTAAATAGAAATAATCAACAACAATAGATGGTATGGAGGTACAATTGACCCCTGGTACAATTGCACCAAAGTAACTAATTTAGAAAAAACATCTAATAGTCACATAATTCTAAACTTATAGTTTCCATATTTATCATAAATCAAAAGTTTAATATCTATTTAAACTGGTAACAACAGTTACTTGTCGAAAAGGCTTTGGTAGTACGAGTTACAGTCAATAATTAATATTTTACGTAAAATATTACCCCGGCTTGCCGGAAATCAAAAATTCTCCATTAACACGTCCGTTTCACAGCAAGCGCGCCAGCGCCTGAGGGGCGCCTCGGGACTCAAGTAGCGCGTGTGCTGGCGCACTCACACATGCAAAATCTTTCTCGGTAGTAGAAATATCGATGATGGTACTGTTGACCCGTGTTACTATTGTACCCGGTCTCCCCTACTAAAAGAACACTTAGTACGGTCGCCTGCAGAGAAAACGGACCCCCCCCGCCTTTAAGCAGTGAGCGTTGAGGGGTCCGTTTTATCTGCAGGCGACTGTACATGCTCTTATATATGTGTATAAAGAATCGTTGTAACACATTTATCAGCACAGTTGTCTTACAAGTGCATTTTTAAAGAGCATTTGCTCTTGAATATTATTTCCACTTAAAAAATCATCTTAAAAGTACATTCTTTCTTAGTAGAATCTGCATTGAGTATTTTATAACACTTATGACCTTAATAAGCTTTTGCATAAAACTACTATAAAGCGAAGTTGTAAATGTGAATTAAGTCTTCTCTGAGTCAGATTAAAGAGAAGACGAATAATAGTAGAGCTCTATCAGAATATTTTGTCTTTTAAAAGACTTGTGAACGCTTTATTAAGAGTGTCGAAAAAGAGTTTTTAACACCCTTGCTCGTAAAGCTGATGTAATTCCACCGGTTTTGAATATGTAAGAGGGTCATAAAAAACGCGTGTGTTATCAAAGCAAATAGTTAAGTTATAGTCCATACAAATTCCATAACAGTATTATTTGCCATTTCAAATTTGGAACTGATCGCCGCCGCACGACTCCAGCTAGTGAGCAGCGCGCTGTTGCTATTCAAATTTCGAACTAATCGCCGCGCGGCGCCAGTCAGTAGGCAGCGCTAGCGCGCTGTTAAAATGGCGGAAAAGTTTTTTTGAAGTGAAAACTTCTTTAGCGGCGCTGTGTACTTTTTTTGGAATGGGTAAAAACTTCTAAATTCGCGTCAGGTCACGTGACCCTGATCGAAAATTCGTAAGACGTAAAACGTAAGACGTAAAACGTAAGACGCGCGTTGTTGAGGACAGCGCCATCTATGCACATCGGGAAGAACTACGAGAGCCTCGCGTACTAACTACGTAGTTCATCCAACAACGACGAGATGGCGCTGAACCACGGATATATAACTGACGACGAGCTCTATGCGAGCGGCTTGCTTCTCTTACCACTGCCGCGACCAACACCACGAACTGAAGTCTATCCTGTGTGCTTATTTGTAAATCTGAATAAATTCCTTTCACGAGAAGAATAAACCAGTCACTTTGGTCATCATACCTGATTTGCAAAAAACCCTATAAAATAAGGAACACACCTTAACACGCGTGTTTTGTTTATAAGACGATTCACAAAATACACTCGTAATTGTTCAAGTTTTCACTTCTGTCGGCACTACCGGAGTGCCAGTGTTTTTTTTTTTATAAATTAGTTTATGGCCTGGTTGCTAAGACCTTTTAGCCACGTCTTTGTTTCATTTTTCTTGAGTCTAACATGACATTAGAATATGGGTGTACATTCTAATGTATTAGGAGTATTTGGCAGCAAATGTATCGAATCAAGTTTCCCGGTAAACTTCGCTGAGGTAGCCAAAACTACAATAAAATTCTCAGCTCCATTTTACCGGGATCGCGTCTGTTTCAATGATTACACATATTGTCCAGTTGCGCAGACACTTGAGATACATAACTACACCAATTTTACATCACAATATCCACTAGGAATCAATTTGCGAATAATTAAAATAGCCAAATAGACTTCACTCGAAGAAATCCCGCCAAAAACTCTCATGGCGGAAAAGCAACAGTGTGCATTCACAGATTGAGTTTATTTAAAATAAAAAAAACAGTTTATTCGGTAATTTAAAAACTTGGCAGCATGCTCTAGTGTCTTTGCCAACATTTTCACGCAGCCACGGCAGAAAATAATCCTCGCGCCATTTTTCTCAAATTTTCTTTTCTTTGTACTTGTATTGTGAAATGTTTTTTTTTCTGTTTCCTCGCAAATGTGTTAAAAAACGTCGTACGATATACGTGCGTATTGGCACAGTATAAAGACATACAGTACGAGGTCTTCATACAAACGGACGAAACGCGAGCTATACCTACGCGCCTCGACCACGGCATGAGCTCAGCATGCAGACAGTCGCGACTGTGCTGCAGTGACGAACGGACGGTGTGTTGTTTTTTTTAACAATAACCGCGCGATTTTTGCACTAAAAATAAGTTCAAGTACATATTTAATATGACGAGTAGGCTATATTGTGCTGTTTTTGGTTGCATGAATTCGTCAATAACGCATCCAGAGATAACTTTTTTTAGATTACCTGGAAACTCTGAAAGGTAAGACTATAAAATAATTTTACTTACTTGTAGGTAGGTACATAATGTGTGTATTTTTAATGGATAAGTATTTCATTTTATCTCCCGAAAAAAAGATGTCTGGATTAATAAATGAAGTGAATAGAGTAAAGGAAAGTGATAAACACGAGTGAGGTAGGTAGTTATAGGCGGTTCATGAATCATTAAACGGTAGGTACGCTTGTGTTAAAACCTCGGCGCATGTGTGTTTTGTTAGTTTGTATAATTCAAAGTAAAGACGTGGTTTTTATTATTAATAATAGTTGTTTATTGTACTGTGTGTATGAATAATACTACAAAAAAATTGGTTGTCTGTAAAGTCGATTTACGGACGATAGTTTAACGTGACAACATCATAACAAAACATTAATGAAATGATTGCATACTTTTATGAATAAAATTAATTATTTTTATTGAATAACTGTTACTGTAATAAGAATAACTGTTTCATGAAATCATCATTCTTTGGACTTACATGGTCTTAGAGAGTTGTGTTGATGACTTTAATGATTATAATTCTGTAATAGTACATTACGATATTAGTGCGTTAAGATGTTATAACCAATACGCACGTATATCGTACGACGTTTTTTAACACATTTGCGAGGAAACAGAAAAAAAAACATTTCACAATACAAGTACAAAGAAAAGAAAATTTGAGAAAAATGGCGCGAGGATTATTTTCTGCCGTGGCTGCGTGAAAATGTTGGCAAAGACACTAGAGCATGCAGCCAAGTTTTTAAATTACCGAATAAACTGTTTTTTTAATTTTAAATAAAATCAATCTGTGAATGCACACTTGCTTTCCCGCCATTTTAACAGCGCGCTAGCGCTGCCTACTGACTGGCGCCGCGCGGCGATTAGTTCGAAATTTGAATAGCAACAGCGCGCTGCTGCTCACTAGCTGGAGTCGTGCGGCGGCGATCAAAACAACACGCATTTTTATTAAACACTTCCTATTCAATTCACAAAGTATTTTATTTGTTTATATAAAATTATTTATGTACACACAGTAAAATACAATAACAAAACTAAATGGAAACACAAAGTAGGCAAATGTAATTAAAATACTGGAGGCGGGCAGCCCTATCGCATGTTTACGTACCGCGCGGCTGTAGGCATTTACATCAAGGTTACGGCCGAGTACGAGTACTGTATTTCTTTATTCTGTGGTATTGGTTATAACATCTTAACGCACTAATATCGTAATGTACTATTACAGAATTATAATCATTAAAGTCATCAACACAACTCTCTAAGCCCATGTAAGTCCAAAGAATGATGATTTCATGAAACAGTTATTCTTATTACAGTAACAGCTGTTATTGAATAAAAATAATTAATTTTATTCATAAAAGTATGCAATCATTTCATTAATGTTTTGTTATGATGTTGTCACGTTAAACTATCGTCCGTAAATCGACTTTACAGACAGACAACCAATTTTTTTCTAGTATTATTCATACACACAGTACAATAAACAACTATTATTAATAATAAAAACCACGTCTTTACTTTGAATTATACAAACTAACAAAACACACATACCCCGAGGTTTTAACACCAGCGTACCTACCGTTTAATGATTCATGAACCGCTTATAACTACCTACCTCACTCGTGTTTATCACTTTCCTTTACTCTATTCACTTCATTTATTAATCCAGACATCTTTTTTTCGGGAGATAAAATGAAATACTTATCCATTAAAAAGACACACATTATGTAGGTACCTACCTACAAGTAAGTAAAATTATTTTAAAGTCTTACCTTTCAGAGTTTCCAGGTAATCTAAAAAAAGCTATCTCTGGATGCGTTATTGACGAATTCATGCAACCAAAAACAGCACAATATAGCCTACTCGTCATATCTTAACACCCTTGCTCGTAAAGCTGATGTAATTCCACCGGTTTTAAATATGTAAAGAGGGTCATAAAAAACGCGTGTGTTACCAAAGCAAATAGTTAAGTTATAGTCCATACAAATTCCATAACAGTATTATTTGCCATTTCAAATTTGGAACTGATCGCCGCGCGCCGCCGCACGACTCCAGCTAGTGAGCAGCGCGCTGTTGCTATTCAAATTTCGAACTAATCGCCGCGCGGCGCCAGACTGTGGCGCCAGTCAGTAGGCAGCGCTAGCGCGCTGTTAAAATGGCGGGAAAGCAACAGTGTGCATTCACAGATTGAGTTTATTTAAAATTAAAAAAAAACAGTTTATTCGGTAATTTAAAGATTCCATCCAAAACAAAGCAAATATAAGTGCCAAAATAACTCGGACAATAAATTTGGAGCCACAAACGAAGAAGTTTTGCCCTGAGCCGCGCCCCTCTACTTCTACTGATGATACTTTTTTATTTACAACTAATGACGAATTACAATGCTGATAGAACCTGTTGTCACCGGGCGGGAGGGAATTATTGTCCTTCATACCTAATTTCAGCTCAATCGGACGGCTGGAAGTCGCTCAAAAATCGATCGCAATATTCCGCCCGTACTTTATAAACTTACTTGACGTGAAGTGTAGTAAAAGCTTGTAACAATATCTATTAGCTTTTAAATTAAAGAAATACGCCCGACCGCTAGATATCGGTAGTTGTTTTTAGTAGGTATCATTTGACATGCGTGTCATTGACCTCTCAGACTAATTTACCTACCTAGAAAAAACTATTTCGGAGCTTGCAGAAACCTTCAGCTTCGATTGGTTTGAGTAAATTTACATAACCAAAATATTAATTACTTAAATGAAACAAAATACTTTAGATATTTTGACTTTGGATATTATCAAAACAAAACAAAATAAAACTTTCACGTACCTACCTAAGCGAACACAATATTTGAACAGAACTTGAATGAATTGTCGACAAAAATTGTATTACGTACGTATAGAAGCTGGCCGGCACAATTACTCAAAAAAACAAAACATTTGATTGAAACAGATTTGCGGAGGCGCCGGTCTTGGGGCCCGCGGGGAAGGAGTGGTTTGTGATTGGCTGATCGCAATTCCGGGGCATTCGAATTGTCGAATGCACAAGCTGGCAGCGAGTGGACAAGCGGGAGTGGGTTATGACTCTAGGTCGGACTCTATGTCAACTTAAAACGCGCGAATTTTCAAATTAGTCCTAGAAACTTTTTTGGTGTGGTTTTTGGTGACGTGAGAGTGAGACGTGATGCCCTAAGGACGGATTGTTTTTGTGCTTCTTCTGGTGCCCCCTCAGACGTGATGCCCTAGCTAGGCAATTGCTTAATTTGATTAAGGGTTAATCCGTCACTACACTACCCAAGGAAAGATTTTATTCAGTCTTATATTTTTTCTAGAAGTAAATATGTAGGTATAAATTCATATTTCGTTTCGGACTTGATGGAGTGACCTGCAGATGTACCTACTTCGAAGACTGCTACTGGAACTAATAGACGAGCTGAGCTAGGTGTGCCGAGTTTGGGCTCCTTTTGTTAGTTATGTTGAGACCTTACCTCCGGACTTGATGGAGTAACCTGCAGGTGTACTTCGAAGACTGCTACTGGAACTAATAGCCGAACTGCTAGGTGTGCCGAGTTTGGACTCGTTTTGTTAGTTATGTTGAGACCTTAGCTCCAGACTGGATGGAGTGACCTGAAGGTGTACTTTGAAGACTGCTACTGGAACTAATACACGAGTAGAACTAGCTGATAAGAATGTGTATAGTTTTTACCTCTTTAACTTGATTGTGATTTTAGGCCAAGGCCTAAGACGTTGGGGAAAAGCTCTCGTAAAAAACTTCATGCCTGTCTTCTCCCAGAATTGATCGATCCAAGATTTAAAAGAAATGTGTAGGTAACTACTTATTTTTTGTTACTTTTATTATTTTTTATCATTTAAGTACAGCTCCTGGTCCGGCTTAGTACCTACGTTATCCTAATTGCGTTACACACTTAGAATGGCTACCCAAGTAACACAAAATCGATATAATGGAAAAAGTGATTACCTGAAAATTTCTTCTAGCTTCGTTATAGAATTTGAAGGGTTTTAGCAATGTCTTGCTTCTGTATATAACAGCATTTTATTAACTTTGTAGTTCCTAAAGCTATATAATCCTCTTTTTCAATCTTTTGTGCAGCTAAAGGTTTTATTTTAGATATAATTTATGTATACAGCTTCTAATACAGCTGTAAGCATTATACAAAAGTGTAGGCCGTATGTAAGCATTAATTACGGCTTAGGCTTTTAAAAAGCATTTTAAAATTCTTTAAAACTGCTCTATGTTTTATAACGACCTTTCGCATGGGTCACAACTGTTTAACGGTGTACATTGGTACTGTTTTAATGACAGCTCTTTAAAAGCATTTCATCATAATGTTTTATAGCCTTTGTCTATACAAACGTATAATGAAAAGAATTTTAACAAGCAATAAGTCGTATACCGGCCATCCGCATGCCTAAAGTTTTTAATTATGCTTACGCCATTTCGCTTTTTGTCTCGATAATATATAAAATTTAATTTTATGGTAAATAGTCCTTTAGAAAGGACTTCAACCTATGGTATTGACCGGCCGGTACACACAGCTTCATTAAGTGATTACCCCTCCAAAAGACATGTGCGTTCAAATCCGTGATAGGCCCAAGTTGGTTTTTGTATTTTGCAAAAACATTTTATTTTAATTAATTTATTGTTTTAGTGAATAAATAAGTTTAAGATAATATTTATTTTTTTAAATTCTGTTTTTATTATTGTTTTTTTCAATAAAACGTTAACACTTTTATTATTGCGAAAACGACAAGCAATAAATAGGGTTAACATTTACGAGCGTTTCATTCATCGTCTAAATAGACTAGAGGTTTCAAGACCGCTTGCCGTGCCTATGAGTGGGAGTTCAAATCATAGGCACGAAATGTGCTTTTTGTTCATTATAATTATTATTTTAATATATTTTTCTATTTTTAGTAATTATTTATAAAGAATTTTAAAATAAAGAAAAATAAAATACCTTAATAATCATATAATAATATTTATTATTGCTATTATTTAACAAAACTATGATCTTATTTTACAACAAAGATTTATTTTGATTTGATAATTTTATTTACAGTTATCATAATATACTATTTTACCAACATCACAATTGGGTTCCTAGACAAGTAGCATCCTATTAACGTAAACGATAAAATAGTAAGCGGTAGAAATATTTTAGATTGACATAACCTAACGAAATGTCACGTGACCTGTCATGCCGTCTCAGTATACAAATTTGACATTTGACAGTCTGACAAGTGACATCGAAAGAGACAATTAGTTTTGAAGCATTTGCAACTTGTCTAGGAACTAGAAGTTGTTTGGCAGGATTACAATCATGAGCATGACGGCGCGGTCATAATATGAACGCGCGAATATTATTATTCTGCGTTCTTTTATTTAATTTGTGTAGTGAATTTGGTTGATCAAATTATTTGTATCGTAAACACTGATTTAGATTTTATTGTCGCTCAACAGAAGAGGGGACTACTTAGTCCGTGTGGGCTTGCGAGTGACGTCAGCGCCGGTAGTGGTATCGCTTGTTGTAGCAAAGTGGGGGTAGTGGGGCGACCGGTGCCTTTATAAAGCAGCCGGCGCGCGTTGTAGGGGGGCACTTTGACTCTGTCCGTGGCGCTGGTCGTACGCTCGCAATTTCACATACCTCTTTGTCTTGATTTTTATAAAGTTTCGTTAATTTTTATGAAAGTGTCGATAAATAATAACGAAAATAATAATTTGTCAAAGTTAATGCTTTGCCTCATTCATTAAACCCCGCTTTCTGCTGCCCGTGGATACGACTGAACACATTCGTCAGCTCGGTAATCCGATAAGCATAATAAGTGAATAAACATGTTATCAATAGATAATCAATTAACATCTCTTATTAGCTCATGATGTCTACTTAGAATATTTTGCTATACAAAGTAAAATAGTGGAATCAAATGAGTTAAATGTCTTCGTTGTTTATTTTGTTGTCATACTTAATTAATATAACTGCTTTTTCTGGTTCTCTTCGATGTTCTTCTGTTAGACATATTTTGCAGGTCGATAACTGTGAATGTTCGCTGCGTGTAAATGTCTTCGAACCGTGGACAGAGATATTCCATGCCGTTGCGAACTGTAACGAGTGGATGTAAACGGCGGTGTAGTGTAAACCTTAACAATATCCCGATTATGTTCAGATTGGTCCGTATAGATCCCAGTAGTTCTCCGACCCATGGACATTGTCTTAACATCGCCGGTTTCTTGAAATCACCCATAAGCGCACCGTTTGTCTCTGTATAGAAAAACATGGTTTTAAATAAGTTATTAAATACCACACACAAGATACCGCAAATAGCTCAACAAGAAAAAAATCGGAGAACACAATTAATATTATAATGAACTTACTGCTATGCCAAGCTGTCTCGCAATTCCTTTTATGCTCACATTTTGTTCACACAGAACAACTACAATTTTAGTTCTCATAAAATCATAAATCATTTTAAAAATTAATGGATAAATCGTAGTCGTTTACTCTTCGCCGTTTTAAGTGAACGTATACATCAAACGTTGTAGTTATAACTTGAGGGTATGGATTAATTTTATAAAAACAACGTTAGTAAGTAAAATTAATGGATACCCTCAAATTATAACATCTATCGATTAGACATCCCCACCTAAAGATAAAATGACTCAGACCATAGTAGATAACATTTCAACGCAATTCATATGGGCTCGCTGGCTAGTTCGTCAAACTGCCGGTATGAGTATGACGACGTTCGGTGATGCGATGGTTCGAATCTGAGTCGAAACAATGTGGGTTCTTTTTGAAGTATTCTTTAGATTATTTGTAAGGAATTTAATGTATAACATTTTAAAACTTGAGGGGTTAGCACATACTGACGCTGTCTGTACAAGACAGGTATCATAATGACTAAAACTAAAGATTTCTTCGTAAGAGCATATTTTTTTTACAATTCCACATATTTTTATAATATTTTTGTAATAAATAGCTCTTTAATTTGAAGGCGCATGAAATATTTGATTCAAATATATACATACTTTCACAGTAAACTGATACTCGCAACCTTAATTCACTCATAGAGAACAAAAACAAGAGTTTAATTACTTACCTTGTAGCACTTATATTTTTTTGTTGAAAGTATCACACATGCACCATGTTCTTTTTACACAAGATTTATTAATAATAACAGAAATTAAAAATAATATTTGAAAATGTTTTTATTTTGCCTTTGTAATGGTACAAGCTGTATAAGAGCCGCATTTAACATATGCGCACTGCTTTAACCTGTTTTCACAGCCCATTATAATGCGTTTATCATTCCGGTAGACAACAAATATAATGCTGCTAAAATGCCATTCTTACACTTAAGTCTGTATAATTTGGGGCCCAAATTAGCATTACAAGAGCTGTATAGTGGTTTATAATGCCTATATGTAGACTTCTTATAAAGCTGTAATAATATGCTAATTCTCTTATCCATCGATTATAAAGCTATTTTGTGCTACTTGGGTACCCATTCCATATTGACAGTTCAAGAATATCCATTGCGTCGTTTTTGTTGTCGTGCAAACGAATTTTTTAAACATTTATGAAGCAATGAATATTGTTTAACCATTGGTACTGTGTGCCTTAAAGTGTGTGTGCCAAATAAACGTATATTCTTTCTAGTTTTCGAGAACCTACTTGCATTTGATACCATAGCAAATTTATTAGGTATATAAAATACGAAATAAAACGAATAAAATAAGCTTGTTTTAAATTATTTGTTTTCAATAAGCTCGTCCGCAAATTGTTAATACATAGGTACTTTGGCAAGTATTAAAAATTATGTAAATAGTATCTACTTTTATGAACACATCACATTATACCTACAAACTTTTTGAAAACAAATCAACGAAAGTTTAAAAAAAAATACATGGCAAAAATTAAATTAAATTAGGCTCAAGTATCAAGTCATGTCAGTTTACTTATAATTTCGCCGCTTCGTGCATGTCGCTGTGTGTGTGAGCCTTGCACGTGTAGTAGTAAGACTCAATACCTAAAATTGAAGCGGGTCAACAATTACTAACAATTTTGCCGCCGTATTTTGTTTTTATTATTTACATTTTTAAATTTTAAATAGAATAAAAGTGGTTTCAATCTATAAATAAACTTTTTATGGAAACTATAAATTCGTAAATAATTTAGGATTAATGTACCTATCCCCAGATTCAGGTGATGTGTCGTGTATATATACCTATACATAGATAATACAGGCTGGTGTCCGCAACTCCACGTCAATGCGCGTTATACAGTATGTTAACTAACAGAGGGCGTTCCCGTTAACCCGCAATAGAATAGCATCCATACATGCTAAAAAAAAATATTACCATTCGAAAATAAAATGTTTTTATATTTTTTTATATTAAAATATTCACTAAAAATCGTAAATTGATACTCTATTTATTTAATTAATTCTAATTTATTTAATTAAATAAATTCCGACATTGCTGTCCTTCAAGTACGCGTGTACAGAGTGTTTCTTTAACGTATCAATTTACGATTTTTAGTGAATATTTTAATATAAAAAAAAATAAAAACATTTTATTTTCGAATGGTAATATTTTTTTTAGCATGTATGGATGCTATACTATTGCTGACTATTGCGGGAACGCCCTCTGTTAGTTAACATACTGTAGGTATACCTATACATATATAGACAGATATTGGCTGAACGGTTTCAGTTGGGTCGTGTGGAAGAACTGCTGACCATGTTGGCGTCGCGGCTGGGCGCGGACCCACTGGCGGAGGGCGCGGCGGGGGGCCCCGCGGGCGATGCGGGGGGCCCCGCGGCCGCGGCGGGGGGCCCCGCGGCCGCGCTGCCCGTGCCCGCGCTCGAGCTCGACGCGCCGCGCGACGCCGCCGGCACCGCCCGCAAGCGACGCTCCAAGGTGACGAGTGACACTATATCTGCGGCTACTGATACGAGTCGTTCCCGTCGCTAAAGCCACAGACACATTACTGTGTCGTGTTGTGTCGTGACTCGGGATACACCAATCAAACGAATCTGTTCAGGACTACGTCAAAATACAACGAGTTTTGATTGGCTAACACTGCGTCAGTAGGCGTCACGACACGACACGACACAGTAGTATGAATCCAGCTTAACGCTCGCGTGTCCTTCAGGCGCGGAGCAAGGGCGCCGCGCCCACGCCGCCCGCCACGACGCCGAGCGAGGGCCCCGCCGGCCCCGCCAGCCCAGGCGCGTCGCAGCGGCGCCGGGACTTCGTGTAGCGCGCGGCGGCGCCCGGCGCGCGGCCGCACTAGCGCGGCGGGGCGCCGGGGGCCCGGGGCCCGGGGCCCGCCTCTGCACTGTATATAATTATCTAGTTATGATAATGTAGATAATATATTATGTAGCTCTACACACGAACCTAGTAGACACGCTGCGTAACGCTTTTGGACACCGTGACATGGGACTCGCCTCTGCTGTGATTTTAAGAACGAGCCGGCCCCAGGCGGGCATGTAGCACCGCGGTATGGTAGTCTGAACTCACTGGCAATCTCCCCACCAACCAAAATTATACATTGATAGTTCTTGGACATTAAACTGCCGTGTGCCGAACACGTGGTACCCCCACGTGTTCGGCACACGGCAGTTTATACATAAAGTTGTACATTGATAACTCTTGGACATTTAACTGCCGAGTGCCGACACGTGTGTACCTATACATAAAATATGCATAAAACACAGATTTCCGAGGAATAGTGTGTGCTTCCGCAATCATAGCTTGTCTTCGGAAACGATTGAAACGAATGCACGATGCTGCGATATATAATATTGTAGAGCTTCATCATAATCAGCCTATAATGTTCCCACTTCTGGGACACAGGCCTTCTCTCGGTGAGAGGGAGTGGGCCGTAATCAACCACGCGGGTCAAGTGCGGATTGGAAGATGTCACATGGATGTTATCTTCAGTCGTCGCCGTAGAAGGCCGTCCCTCACGCATCGGTGAGATTAGTGCGACCACGTTTAAACTCGTTAAACCAGTTGTAAACAGTGGCACGAGATGAGGCTTCATCGTGAAAGGCCAATCGAAGTCTATCATAACTATCTTGCTGACTTAAATGACATCGAAAGTCATAAAAAGTCATTGTACCTACGAAAATTTACTCGCGTTAAGGGGGAAACGCTAAGGTAGCCCGCGAAATTCATCTTAGGTTTTTTGCAATTTGATTTGATTGATTAATATATGATTCGCGGCCGTAACAAATATGTATTTATAGAATTATAATCATTAAAGTCATCAACATAACTCTCTAAGACCACGTAACTCCAAAAAATGATGATTTCATAAAACAGTTATTCTTTGAACTTACGTGGTCTTAGAGTTGTGTTGATGACTTTAATGATTATAATTCTGTAAATACATATTTGTTACGGCCGCGAATCATATATTAATCAACGTACAACTTAATACTGACCAGCAAATTGCAAAAAACCTAAAAAAAAATTAATTTCGCGGGTTACCCTGGCGCTTTCGCCTTAAATTCATGCTGACGTGACACAGACAATTTTCAATTTGCCGCCAAATCGTAAACAAATGAATAAAACACATAGGTACACAATCATATTGGCAGAATTCCATTTTCAATATTTGAACTTATTTTTTTATTATTTCGTTTACAAGTGGCCAGTTCTAAAAACTTTCAACGTCGCTTTCGTATGTACGTACCTACTTACAACCTCTTCACCGAAGAACGTGGGGTTTGTCGCATACCTAGGTACTCGTATTAGCAGTCGGCTATGTTCCGTAGCCAGCGGCCAGCGGTGTCCTAAGCTGTTTCAATCCGGGCGCCCGGTTCTGTTCCTAGTCAACTCGTACACAAAAAACCGGCCAAGAGCGTGTCGGGCCACGCTCAGTGTAGGGTTCCGTAGTTTCCCGTCCGTCACAATAAGTGTTCCCACTTATGAGTTTAAAAGTGGGTATCCATTATGTTCGCGTAACAATTGTAGTCGATCATAGATCTTAAAATATGCTTGCATATACGATTATACTACAAACTTAGTCCAGAAATTATTTTGTACAACTTTTTGTCTTTTTTGTACAAAAACTGTTGTTTCCATCAAGTTCAAAATAATTTTCCTAGAAAGTCCTTATAAAGTTCTACTTTTCAGATTTTTTTCATATTTTCTAAACTTACGGTTCAAAAGTTAGAGGGGGGGACACTTTGTTTTTTACTTTTGGAGCGATTATTTCCGAAATTATTGACATTATCAAAAAATGATTTTAGTAAACCCCTATTCATTTTTAAATACCTTTCCAACAATATATCACACGTTAGGGTTAAAATTAAAAAAAAATCACTGCCCACTTTACATATAGGGGGGCTACCCTAATAAAACATTTTTTTCCAATTTTTATTTTACCACTTTGTCGGCGTGATTGATATACATATTGATACCAAATTTCAGCTTTCTAGTGCTAACGGTCACAGAGATTAAGCGAGGACGGACAGACGGACAGACAGACATGGCGAAACTATAAGGGTTCCTAGTTGACTACGGAACCCTAAAAACCGGCCAAGAGCGTGTCGGGCCACGCTCAGTGTAGGGTTCCGTAGTTTCCCGTCCGTCACAATAAGTGTTCCCACTTATGAGTTTAAAAGTGGGTATCCATTATGTTCGCGTAATAATCGTAGTCGATCATAGATCTTAAAATATTGGGATTCGATTTTAATAATTCTTTTTTGTTTTTGTTTGAAAAAAGATACGTTCAGGATAATAAAATATGTAAACGAAGTTAAAAAAAATGCTTGCATAATTACGATTATACTACAAACTTAGCCCAGAAATTATTTTGTACAACTTTTTGTCTTTTTTGTACAAAAACTGTTGTTTCCATCAAGTTCAAAATAATTTTCCTAGAAAGTCCTTATAAAGTTCTACTTTTCAGACTTTTTCATATGGTTCAAAAGTTAGAGGGGGGGGGACACACATTGTTTTTTACTTTTGGAGCGATTATTTCCCAAATTAATGACATTATCAAAAAATGATTTTAGTAAACCCCTATTCATTTTTAAATACCTTTCCAACAATATAATCACACGTTAGGGTTGAAATTAAAAAAAAAATCACTTCCCACTTTACATACTCAGCGGCACGGAATCTTGGCCAAGCGCTTATCTCGCGATAGCAAAAGTTTTAAGTGTTTCTGATGAATGTTTGTTATGCAGGTATGTCAAAAAATGTTTACTTTTAGTTCAAGAGGGTAATCCATTATGTTTTAGTGCACCACGACAAAACGTTTCATTTACAGTTGAATCGGGTCATTTGAGCGACAAGTTCACGTTTTAAATTTGTGTGTTGTGAAAAGTTTACTGTTCGGTTTTTGAATTATTGTGATTTTATGCTTTTAATTCAATAAGTAAAGGTGCTTTAAAAGCAATAAAAATGCCTCTAACACCAGCACAGGTTTCACAAGCCGTTGCGTTAATTAACCAAGGGCTAACACAGCGTGAAGTTGCTATTGCTCTTAACGTACCACGGTCATCAATGCAGTATGCCCTTAAAAGATACCAGGAGACAGGCCAGTACACCCGCAGGCCAGGCAGTGGAGGCATAAGGTGCACATCGGCCCGAGACGACCGCTTTATTGTCCTGGAGATTTTGAGAAACCGCTACCTGACCGCTGTTGAGATACGCCAGCGGCTTCAAATTGTGAGAGGCGTTACTGTTAGTGAGCGTAGGGTGAGAAGACGAATGGGGGAAGTCAATTTAAAAGCTTGTAGACCAGCACGAAGTCCAGATCTGCTCAGACAGCACTGAGTAGCTCACCTTCACTTCGCACTAGAACACGTTAACTGGACCCACGAGCATTGGGCTAGAGTATTGTTCACAGACGAGTGTTGAATAGCTTTATGTTCTCCAGATGGTCGAGAACGAGTGTGGCGAAGAAGAGGAGAGCGGTTTTTACCCATTACTACCACTCCAACAGTGAGTTTCCATGGAGGCTCAATAATGGTATGGGGAGGTATAAGTTCCGACGCACGTACAGAGTTGGTTATCGTCGATAATCGGCTAACAGCTGTTCGATACATCGAGGAAGTTCTTCAGGAACATGTAATGCCATATTCGGGGTTCATGGGCACTACCAATTCCTCCTAATGCACGATAATGCACGCCCACACGTTGCACATTGCGTTGAAGAATATCTGGAAGAGGTTGGCATACAAAAATTGCAATGGCCAGCTCGTAGCCCAGACTTAAACTCAATTGAGCATATCTGGGACATGCTCAAAAGAAAGATGAAGTCCAGCTCCAACCCGCCGGAAACTCTAAACCAGCTCCGAACTGCAGCGCTGGCCGCTTGGCGCAGTATACTGCAAGTTGATGTCCGAAACATCATCCAAATTATGCCAGATCGAATGCAGGCAGTTATCAGGGCTAGAGAAGGAAACACCCGATATTAAAACGTATAGACAATAACGAAAAAGACCTTATTTTTTATTTTGTAGTGTTTTTAAATTTATAGTGAAAAATTCCTAATTTCAGTGAAAGTGCGTGATTTTAAAAACTGATTTATTGGTGAGGTAATCTTTTAATTTCTAAGACCTGATAGCATAAGAGACACGTATTAAAGCCACTTACCCTTAATTTATTGTCATAAATGCAAATGCAAATTTTTTTATGCAAATAATCAACAAAATCACGAGTGGCCAAGTTTCCGTGCCGGTGAGTGTAGGTAGGGGGGCTACCCTAATAAAACATTTTTTTCCAATTTTTATTTTACCACTTTGTCGGCGTGATTGATTATACATACCTATTGGTACCAAATTTCAGCTTTCTAGTGCTAACGGTCACAGAGATTAAGCGAGGACGGACAGACGGACAGACAGACATGGCGAAACTATAAGGGTTCCTAGTTGACTACGGAACCCTAAAAAATATAACAACACCAGCAGGATTCCACCGACGACGGCGTAGTAGGCGATATGTTGTTATGACGCTGACAACAGGAACATATTTCTCTCCAGGCGACCCTCTGCACCCAGACAGCAACACATTGATACTCAGTGCGCCCTTCCCTGGTTCGAAGTAACGCCGACGGCTCAGCAAACCGCACGTCATCACGTGTCCGAACAATGACGTTACTGCACTTGTTCGTCCATACGACAGCAGACGCTGCCGCCGGTGGTGGAGTGATTGCCAGCGTTTCTAATTCCTCGACCGACTAAACAAACGAATTTGTAAAGAATTATAATATTACTAAATTAAGTTAGACATACTGTCTATTCTAGTACCTACCTACATATTTCGCATTTTAAAGCAATATTTTCCACTGTTCATTTTCACTATAACAGATAACATTTTGAAGACCAACTAGTTTTGTATGATTGCTATAATTATCTCTACACTAGCAAAATAGCACTGTTCTGCAGTAATGCTTTCTTAATTTTTTGAACATTTAGTATAATATGACTCGTTCCTCATTGTACACTATTGGATATGATTCGTATAGTAAGCAACACCGGAGCAGCGACGTATAACGTAATATTGTTGCATAACAGAGCTCCTCTTGTATAAGTTTGTACTGCAACGACTAACTTTTATACGCTACGAGTTTTCATGTACTTAGGTGTAAGGCGTCGTCGAGCACGCAACGCTCGTACTGATATTACGCGATCTATAGACTATATGCGATGGACCCGTGCATACATATCTAATCGAAAATGGCGCACGAGTAATATTGTCGGGCCCACCTAATAATATAATACTCTTTAGGACGTGCACCGACTCGACCGTCCGAAGCGCCTATTGTATACTTATTGGTTGTTAACGTTTTTAAAGTTTATCCGAGATATTGTATATGTAAGCATAGTGTACTCGGGAGCGCCAGCGGCAGTAGTCCAGGGGAGGGGGAGTGGGGCGGGACAATGAAACAACACAGTCGCTTTAATCCTAACTTTAATAATATATACAAAAGGAAATACATGAACGGCGCTAGCCTACGGCGGCGCGTGCTCGCTCCGCACGCTGCTCGCTCTGCACGCTGCTCGCTGCTCGCTCCGCTCGCTCGCTCGCTCGCTCGCTACTGCCGCAGCGCGAGGCTGCACGCGTGCCTGTCGCGTCGACTATTACGTAGTGCCTTGAGAGCACGACAGCCGGGTGCACACCCGCGGAGAGATCTGAAGCTCTTTTGTCTGTCTCTAGCATATTATTTGTGAAGAAATTATGACAGTTTCGGATATTCCAGCTATTTGTATTGTTTTAACAGAATACAATATTAATACTGTAATGAAGTGGTTTTATTTATGCCTTCTGAAATACTAGAGTCCCTCATCATTGTGAGTGTCACAACGGATACTGTGCGTTCAGTCTGATCACGGCAATGACACTTTACACGATCGGATAACAACGTCGAAGATTTATACACTGTGAGGCGGTGACATAAAACTTTCAGTAACTTTATAGCGTGGAAAGACGATGAATATTGGTGAATAAAATGTCTTTTGATGTTATAAATGCTGATTAAGGAAACACTGCAACGGTGGCATATTTCAAGGGCCAAGTAAATTCGTCCAGGAATATATTAAAAAAAAAATAACATTTGAGGACGCACCAGACGTCACTACGAGTGCTGCAGCGCATGCGCAGTACGGAGACCCGCGACGTGTGCGCTACTGGCGCTTGTCGGCCAGCGCCGAGTGCTGCAGCGCATGCGCAGTACGGAGACCCGCGACGTGTGCGCTACTGGCGCTTGTCGGCCAGCGCCGAGTGCTGCAGCGCATGCGCAGTACGGAGACCCGCGACGTGTGCGCTACTGGCGCTTGTCGGCCAGCGCCGAGTGCTGCAGCGCATGCGCAGTACGGAGACCCGCGACGTGTGCGCTACTGGCGCTTGTCGGCCAGCGCCGAGTGCTGCAGCGCATGCGCAGTACGGAGACCCGCGACGTGTGCGCTACTGGCGCTTGTCGGCCAGCGCCGAGTGCTGCAGCGCATGCGCAGTACGGAGACCCGCGACGTGTGCGCTACTGGCGCTTGTCGGCCAGCGCCGAGTGCTGCAGCGCATGCGCAGTACGGAGACCCGCGACGTGTGCGCTACTGGCGCTTGTCGGCCAGCGCCGAGTGCTGCGACAGCGCCGAGTGCGCCGACGAGCAGATGTCCTGCAACACGCGCACGACACTTTTACATGTTCGTCAGTTTTCACATTGTTTCCTTTATCGAGTCAGGCAGGACACAACACCTTATCGAGCAACGGCACTGAGCTGACTTCATCTTATGCCTAGCCTATTCCCAACTATGTCGAGGTCGCTTCCAGTCTAACCGGATACTGCTAATACCAGTACTTTACATGGAGCGACAGCCTATCTGACCTCTGCAACTCAGTTACTGGGTAATACTACTAGTACCCCTTGGTGCGACTGGTTGTCAGACTTTTGGGTTTCCGACTATCCGTAGCGACTGTCGAAAATCTACAAATGACAGCAGACATGCTTAACGTGCTTTCCGAGCCACGGACTCGATATGCAATGTGTGGTCACCCGTCCACGAACTGCCGCGGCAAACGTAGCTTAACCTTCAAACTCAAAACATTTATTTCAATTAAACCATGTACAGGCACTTTTGAATTGTCAAAATTAATTAATAGTCGGTCAGTTAGTCAGAAAGTTGAAGCTAATTGCCCATTCTAAAACTTAGATCTTTATGGAGAAGAACGGGCAAGAAACTCCATGGACCAGTGGCGTGCATTGCATAAAGGCATATAAGCACTGCCTACCTCGTTAAATCACCATAAGCCTGTTAATTACATTTTAGTGTGTGTGCCCCAGTTAAGAAACTCATTAAATTAAAAAAACAAAATCTTCATACAACCACGCGCGGCAGGTAGGCAGTCACCAGACGGCCTACTCGGCTCCCGTACTATTCGCACATTGTCATTGGTCTTTACTCGTTCAAGTTAATACGACGAAATTAAAAATACGTACGTCTCACGCGTAATACCATGACGTTCGACCTTCGCAATTTATCACCCTAAAGTAGAGTAGGCAATGTAGGCATGCCTACTTAAATGACCAGTTTGTGTTAAAATCATAATTTGTTTAATTAGTTCGTAATTTGGCCGTGCGAAGAAAGAAAGTGATGGATGTTGAGATCGCCGATAGTGAGGTAAAAATGAAAATCCAAGATGGCGGCTGTAATTTTTTTATAAATATTTTATCATGGGTGTCGTTTTCATGGTTTTCGAGGGTGCTGAAGCCAATAATAGAGTCAAAATGAAAAGTCAAAATGAAAATCCAAGCAGCGGTTGTAGTTTTTTTTCATGGGTGTCGTTGTTATGGTTTTCAAAGGCGCTAAAGCCGATAGTGAGGTCAAAATGAAAATCCAAGATGGCGGTTGTAATTTTTATTTAATTTTCATCATGGGTATCGTTTTCATGATTTTCGAGGTTGCTGGAGCCGAAAATAAAGTCAAAATAAAAATCCAAGATGGCGGCTGTAAAACTTTTTTTTTTGTTAATTTTTTTTAAAACGTTTGTTTTATGTTCCTGACTAGTGACCGCGTCTGTCTCGACTAGACCTGGCCTAGTGCCTGCCTACCTATTCTGAAATCGAATTCACGCCACTGCCATGGACACTCTTTTAAATCAAGATATTACAAAATCCTGGGTACATTATTGTTGTTGCTTCTATATGTGAGAACATGAACAATGAATATACGATTCAAAATATTTTATTTTTTTTCTCTTTATTTGTTTTGGGGTTTTTGTTTGTTTAAACAAAAACCCCAAAACAAATAAAGAAAGCTAAGCTAAGCTGCTAAGCTTTTTTTTTTTTGTTTTTTTTTTATTTTTTTTTATCTGTTTAGATATGTCAACCCCATCGTGCCTTTTATCATTGTAATATTAACACTTATAATAATAACACTTATAATAATTTTAACAAATAAGCTTATACTAAACATTTCAACTATCTATGAAACAGTTTGTGATAAAAGATAGAAGTCACCGATCAAGGACTGTTATTGAATGACATAACTTTTTGGCACCTTCTGAATTTGGTTGGGATAAAATTGATTGTATTAATACCACGTTAAGCCTATTTAAGTCTAATTCTTTCAGTAGTAACTCCCTCTCGCGCCGCCTGTTGCGGACACAATCCATCAGCAAATGCTGCACATCCTCAATCTGATTACAATCTCTGCAATTCGGTGAATCAGTTTTTTTTTCATAAGGAATGCAAACTTTGCTGATGGATAGTGTCCAGAGCGAAGTCTTAAGATTAATTTAACATAATACCTACTCAGTTGATCGACATGAAACCAAGGTACACGAGAAGGCTCGCTTTGTATGCTCCTATACCATATACCTTTTTGCTGACTGATACTATCAAAGTGTTGTTTCCAGGATTTATAACAAATTACGTTATATTTAGATATACAGGGTGTGGCGTAAGTAGTGGTCCACCGTTCAGGATTCGATGAACCAGATAATTAACTATAACAATTAAAAATTTAAACCATTTATACCCAAGGGTTGCGAAAATATTTCCTTTTTGTCTTTTATTTACGAAATTTCTACCTTTTATTACAAATTTGGTTGTAGTTTCAACAAAAGTAATTATTCTTTCATTTTGACTTCTGTTAATTACTGCTGAATACTAGAGCTACCATGACAAATTATGATTTTTTATGTAAATTCAGCTCTTTTGAAGAAAAAGTTGGTTCTTCTCTAATTTTAACCCAAATTTTTAACATACCATCAAGTTCAAGAGCGATTTTTGTAAAAAAGTCGGTTGTCTGTAAAGTCGGTTTACTGACAATAGTTGAACGTGACAACATCATAAGAAAATACTGATGGAATAGTTGCATTGCATTTGTTAATATTCGCTTGCACTCCAAGCCGCCATGGAACGCCTCCACGCTACAGAGCGAGGCCGCGAGGTAACGTTACATGAGTCATGTTTTTTCGTGAGTGCAGCCAGCTTCATCGAATTATTAGACGTTGTCACGTCAAAAACGTACCACATTGTCAGTGCCCATGTATTTAATAATATGCCTACTAAATGCCGATTTCAAAATGATATCATTATAACAGATCCAATAATTTAACAAAAAGATATTCAATTTTAATTGAAGAAAAGAAGATTTTCATTAAACTACTTTTTTAAACTTTATTGCGTTAATACTATTACAAAACGTATTAAAACTTAAAAAACGGATACAATCTAACTTTTTACATTTCTAATGTGATTTGTGTTGAAGCACAAACATGTCAGGTAAAAAAAACCTGACCCTTTTTTTACCTGAGACATCGTTTGTTAACAAAAACCCGTTGAAGCTTTCGCAATCGAGTTACGCACAATAGGAGTGATAAGGAAAAGATATGGTAGGGTATTGCTATCTCTTTCATTACTAACGTTGAAATATCCAAAAATCTCGAAATGATTTAGTACGATCTCGTCACCCGGTGCCCGTGTCGTGCGTCGTATGCGTTTCGTTTTTATTCTGCCTGTGTTTACCTCCGCCATTTCTTTACCCTTGCCTGACCCCGGACTCTGTTTAATTTGCCTACTGCAAATGAAAAGAATGATAATGTCATGAAACAGTTATTCTTTGGACTTACGTGGTCTTAGAGAGTTGTGTTGATAATTCTGTAAATACATGTTAGTTACGGCCGCGATTCATATATTAATCAACGTACAACTTAATACTGACCAGCAAATTGCAAAAAACGTAAAAAAAATTGAATTTCGCGGGCTACCTTAGCGCTTCCCCCTTAACGCAAACGATTTCTATTCCACTATTTCGAACTCGAACCGAACTTAGGTGAGACTGTATGGATTTATGCACTAAAATTGACACGCCTCCATAAGAATCATATCTATCCGATCTATAGATGTTATAGCCACTAATATGAATATCAGTTTCACTATCTAACCATGTTTCACTCAGAATTGCTATGTGTACATTTTCCTGATTTAGGAGCTCAGAAAAGGTAATAAGTTTAGGACGTAGACTTTGAGAGTTCCATTGAAATAAGTTAATTTTTATGTTTTTGCGTGTACTATCCATCTAAAATATCTATTAATTTTCCAAAAATCCCTCCACCAAAGAACCTACCTAGTAACATCTCCTTAATTTCTTCATAAATGGTTTTAATTACCAACATAACTTTATCCTCAAAAGTACCTTCTGACTTGTAGATATTTTTAAACTTATTAACAAACTTTTTTAGTTCAAACTTGTATCGAGATTGATCATTACTTTCCCTGTGTTCTTCATTCAGAGTTTTTCTTACTTCTTTTCCGATCGGTTGTTTTAGAGCATTCTGACTTTTCTTAATTTTTATTTTTTGCTTTTTTTTTTCCACCTCCGTTTCTCTGAGCTGTATGTGTTATACTCTCTGTGCTATCTTGTTGCGATATTTCCATTTCTTCCTCTTCTTCCTGAGCTGACTGTTCGACAAATTCTTCTTGATTTTGTATTGATCCTGTTTTGTTTCCTGAGACAATATTAGCATAGTTTTCAGCTCGGATATCTAAGTTTGTAGGTTTTATAAGGTTGTTAGAGGTATCATTTGATGTGTATTTATTCAATGAGGGTTTTATGAAATGACGTTCGCTAGGTGGCAGCACTGACACGTCAGGTCCAGGCATCTGTCAAAGCGCCTATATTTTCTTTAGTCATGACTGAATGATGAACGAATGAATGAATCGAATGATGAAAGTCATCTTATATTTTATATTGGAAGACCTCTTGTCACAGTGGTGCCAACTGGTGTCGTAAATTTTCACGAAAACCCTCATTGTCGTTTTTCAATAACTTTTTGGAGTGCCATACGATAAGTTGGCTGCCACTACTCATAACCTCATAACATTCTTAATCTCTTTTTCTTCGCATTTTGGGCATCGATTCTCCTTCGTAGGACAATATTTTATGACATGTCCAAATTGCCAGCATCCAGAGCATTGAGTTACAGGGAACACGTAAGATTCAACTTTAAACCGGCATTCATACGCATAGATATGAAGCGGTACATTTTTACTTTTAAAACCATCTCTCACTGACTCACTGTCAATCCATTTACCCTCGGAATCAATTCGTTTTAATCTTTTTATAGAAGCTATTTCAGTGCTAGATTCAAAGATGCCCATGAGCTCTTCCTCGCTTATATCAAGATCAACCCCTTTTACCACACCATAAGATATTGACAGCTCATTAATCAATTGGCATCTGCATCCCATTTCCTTCAATTTTATACAATTAAATAGTTTAACAGCATCTTCCTTTTCTTGAAATTGAACAAGTACCTTGTTAAAACTTTTGAATTTAATTCTTATAACGTTTTTTATATTCTCAGATCTTAGTAATTTTGCTAATGCCATTTGCTTAGGCATATTTTCAACCGATGTAATACATACTTCATGTTTATCATGGAAGTTCACATTTTTTTCAACATCTACCCTCATATTTTTGGTTTCCGATAACGCGCTTCGAATGAAGCGTTTGGGTTTCCTTCTATTAACAGTAATAAAGTCATCATCCTCGTTATCATCATCTTCTCTTTCTTTTCTTTTCTCAGCTAATCTCTTCTCACTTTCATTTGTCATATCATTTTGCAAATTACTTGGCACCAACGATTTGTCAACTTGTTGTTGGTTGTTAGGTAAAGTCTCCTCATCACCAGAGTCATCATCTTCCTCTCCACTTCCCATCATATAAACTAAAAATTATTATTTCGCTAACTCAAGGCAGCACTAATTGCGTGACGTCTAAGGACATCGATAATATGGTACACGAGCGCACGCTGCGAATGCGCGCGAGCGACTGATGATTCAAAATATAAGATTAAAAATAAGCCTTGGCAGTTAAGAGAAGACCAGTCTCAACCGACGGCGCCCGTTCACGAACATGACGCGTGGATCAGCACCATCTAGCTCAACCATTTTGTGGGGAACCGAATGATCCAACACACGCGTCACCATCAGTGAGATATTTAAGTGAGCATGGCACATTTCAACTGCCATGCTCTTTCAAGTCAACATCAAAATAATTATCTTAATAAACATCCATGGTTCTTACATTTACATTTTTAGGGGTCCGTGGCTAAATAATAACAGCCGCACAGGTCGATCGATCAGGTTAAGCTACGTTTGCCGCGG
The DNA here is from genome assembly GCA_927399505.1 of Luperina testacea. NCBI lineage: Eukaryota > Metazoa > Arthropoda > Insecta > Lepidoptera > Noctuidae > Luperina > Luperina testacea. The sequence continues at coordinate 140,751 of OV656768.1, forward strand.
TTGGGCTGTGGATGGGTGACCATCTCTAAAACCTCTAATTCAGTTTCTGGCCTTTGTTTTCAGTGTAACCAAAGTTGAAAAACCACTCTCACATCAATAGGTGGATGCAAAGGGTATTAGCATTTTTAAAGCTCTGTTAGCTATAACAGGATAAAAAACCGGGCAAGAGCGAGTAGGACTCACGCACCGAGGGTTCCGTACCATCATACGTTTTTAAATTTTCATCGGCGAGGCCTATATTCGTCAGACAATTTTTTCAGCGCCATTTCTTGACCCTTAACTTGACTTTTGTTGATGATTTCTGAAAAAGTGTGCTATTTAGAGACTTCGTTTTATTTTTCCTGTAATCTTTACATACACTTCTATCACATAGAATAATTTCAGATTTTTCTCTTTGCAAACTTCGGGGATAAGGGGGGGGGACGGTATTTTTTTTACATTTTTCATCAAAAGTCTAATACTATGCGGCCTAAAAAAAATAAGAAAAAATGTTTGAGAATGTGAAATTTTTTTTAAAACATGATGGTACGGAACCCTCGGTGCGTGAGTCCGACTCGCTCTTGCTAAGTTTTTTTCTTTTTAGCTAGGTATTTTATTAGATTAGGTCTTAATTATTAGGTTCTTTTTTACCCCCACATAATACCTGATTTACCCCCGCGGGGGTAATTACCCCCAGGTTCGGAACCACTGCTCTAAAGGCACCTCACCATTTTATGAAATGTTAAAATAAAAATTGTCCGAGTCCGTCAATGTCACGTTTTTAGTTCGGTCTGACATGTAAAGAAGATGGCTGAATGTCATTCTACGGTATTGAAATTACAACGTATTGTATAATGCTGTAGTCGCCTGTGTTGTGCCGGACTTAAAGAATAGCAACACCCCATACATCCCGTGGGTGTCGTAAAAGGCGACTAAGTGTCGTACCGGAGAATGGGCAGCAGCGTTCTCTAATTTTTTTACCACCATATCATATGCGATCGCCAAACCGCCTGCCAAGCGTGGCGATTATGGCAACCCCCCACCCCACCCCCCTTTTGGGGAGGCCTATGTCCAGCAGTGGACGTCTTTCGGCTGAAATGATGATGATGTATAATTCTGAGTCTGTAAAACAGATTCTGTCGTGCAATGAGCAGTCAAAAATAGACTTCTAAAGGTGAGGAAATTATTGAGTATGCGAGTGTACCTGGTAGGAGAACTGCGGGAACTGCTCCTCCTGGATGCGTGCGAGACTGGCGTCGTTCTCGGGCGGCGTGAGCTCCACGGACTCGCCCGTGAACTCAGAGTCGAAGTAGCGCGTGTCGGTCTCAGACTCCACCTGCGGCTTGAAGGGCGGCGGGATCTTCTTGGCCACCAGGTCAGCCCAGTTGACGGATGCGAAGAACGGGTGGTTCATGATCTCATGCGCGTCGTCCGGCCCCGCGCCCAGCCGGTTGGCCGGCTCCTTCGTGAGCAGCCCCGCGAGCAACGCGCGGCACGCCGCCGACAGCGCGCGCGGGAACCGCACCTGCACACAGTCGCTGTAGCGGGGCCCGCACCTGCACACAGTCGCTGTAGCGGGGCCTCACGCACCCGCGGGCGGGGCCCGCACCTGCGCACAGACACTGTAGCGGGCCCAGCGCGCGCGGGCGGGGCCCGCACCTGCGTACAGACACTGTAGCGGACCCAGCGCGCGCGGGCGGGGCCCGCACCTGCGCACAGACGCTGTAGCGGGCCCAGCGCGCGCGCGGGCGGGGCCCGCACCTGCACACAGACGCTGTCGCGGGGCCACGTGCGAGTCTCGGGCACTCACCTCCTCGCTGAGGATGAGCGAGAACAGCACGTCGTGGTCGCGGTTGTAGAAGGGCAGGCGGCCGCACGCCATCTCGTACATCACCACGCCGGTGCCCCACCAGTCCACGGCCGGCCCGTAGTCCGTGTCCTCCAGCACCTCGGGCGCCAGGTACTCGGGCGTGCCGCAGAACGTCTTGGTGGTGCGGCCGTAGGTGATGTTGACCTGCGACAGGCGCGCGTCAGTACGGGGCGGGAGGAGGAGGTGCTCGAGCCCGCTAGTTGCCTACCTTGCACAGGCCGAAGTCCGCGATCTTGATGTGGCCGTCCTTGTCAAGTAGCAGGTTCTCGAGCTTGAGGTCGCGGTAGATGATGCCTTCGGCGTGCAGATAGCCGAGCGCGGACACGATCTCTGCGCCGTAAAAGCGCGTGCGCTCCTCGCTGAAGGAGCGCTCGCGCGACAGGTGGAAGAACAGCTCGCCGCCGTTGGCGTACTCCATGACGAAGCACACGCGGTCGGCCGTCTGGAACGAGTAGCGCAGCGCCTGCGCGGAACAACACTCAACGCATCAAAAGAATACACTGATGGATTGTCAACTCTCGGCGCTATGCAGTGCGTTGAAAATCCAGAATGAGATGAAAAATCACCCGTGAGGACGAAGGCTTACACACAAGTGTCGAGGCGGCCATGCACAGTTCACAAGCTGTTTTACACCGTTCTGTCTGTTAACTTCATAAACTTCATCCTGCTGTTTCAAACTTGATAATGTTTAGGAATCCGATGTAAATTTGCTTGTGCACAGTGCGCGTGCATCCGTTAAACGGGGCGCCGAAGAAGCCCGGTTTAAGACGAACAAAATTCATAACATAGAGAGAGGTTCACTAGATTCTAATTTGATATTTTTAGTTCATTGATTTTGGTATCTGTCCGTCTGTCTGAACGCGATAAACTCAAAAGCTATCCAACGGATTTTTAAACGGTTTTCAATGGAAGGAGTGATTCATTAAGGTTTTGTTGATGTAAATTGGCTGACATATAACGATGATTGTTGAAGATGTCGAAAAAAAATCATGCCAACTGGGAGCTTTTTCTGGCGTGCGCCGGTAAAACAATAGTTATATGAAAACAATGTATAAATCGGATATTTCGCGACATCGACGTTATTTTCCGACGGGCGAAGCCGCGGATAGCTTTGTTGTATCTAGTGATGTAGAGATACAAAGTTGTTGGTCATTGTTTAGGAAAAGGCAACCAGGTAGTCCAACTCTATGCAGAGCTTGCATGGAGGCTGAGGAAACAGTTGCGCTTGCGCATGCACATGCGTCACCCAGATTAGGCCATAAACCCTCGGGACGCCCATGTCATACACAGATGTTCACAACAGGCCAGGAGATGTAATCAACTTCTGGGGGAGGTGGGCTGGTCGGAATAACCACCGAAGGCCGCCATGGCGCACGCACAATGGTCCACTTGAAGGGCTAAGTGCGGAAACCAAACCTAACATAGAACATGGTACACAGGGGCAACTACTCTATTTAAATAAAGTAAATATTGTCATTCAAAATGTGTCTATTAGAAATAAACGATTTGAGTTTGGTCGGCGGTGTCGTACCGTGAGGAAAGGATGCTTGGTCTTCTTGAGCACGCGGTTCTCGGTGATGGTGTGTGCCACCTCGTCCTTCTGGATGATGAGGTTCTTCTTGAGGATCTTCATGGCGTACAGCTTGCCCGTGCCCTTCTCTCGCGACAGCACCACTTTGCCGAACGTGCCCTTGCCCAGCACCTTCACGAACTCGAACTTCTCCAGCGTCTGCGCAACACCCGCACCGTACACGCGCGCTGTACCGACTGGAGGCAGCCGATGCAGCACGCGGTACACTCTTGTAACAATACTTCAGATTAGATGTTACAAGTACTTATTATAAATACAAACTAGCTGACCCGACGAACTTCGTCGGTACCGCCTCAGAATTAAATAATGTGACAAAGTTCAATAACTAAAAATTTGCAGATAACCAAAAATACATTCAAATTTTCATTGTGATCGGTTGAACGGTGTTTTGGAAAGAAACAAAATATACAGTATGTTAACTAACAGAGGGCGTTCCCGTTAACCCGCAATAGTATAGCATCCATACATGCTAAAAAAAATATTACCATTCGAAAATAAAATGTTTTTTTTTTTTTTATATTAAAATATTCACTAAAAATCGTAAATTGATACTCTATTTATTTAATTAATTCTAATTTATTTAATTAAATAAATTCCGACATTGCTTTCCTTCAAGTACGCGTGTACAGAGTGTTTCTTTAACGTATCAATTTACGATTTTTAGTGAATATTTTAATATAAAAAAAATAAAAACATTTTATTTTCGAATGGTAATATTTTTTTCAGCATGTATGGATGCTATACTATTGCGGGTTAACGGGAACGCCCTCTGTTAGTTAACATACTGTATAAGTAAACATACTTTTCATTCTAAGCCTATCCACTTCATTTTCACACACACTAGAACGCAGTTCTGACATACGAATACGGCTATTACACTGACCTCTAAGGGGCTACCTCGAAAATCTAAACCTAATAAGCGAGCGAAAGTGATGCAATTACTTTTGAAACGCAAAAGAAGAGTGATGGCTATAATGTGCCATGCGCTCGCAATAAAACGTTTCCACCACTTATTTATTAAACTTACACACACTATCTTTACACGATGACCCCAATATAATAGTGGTTTGCAAACACATACCTACCAAACAAAATGAAAGATCAACTTAAGGCTATCTAAATTTTAAAAATACAACACTTTTTTATGCTCTACTACTAAAACTACTATGGCTCAACCGCAGTAGATTTTACGCAAAATTTTAAGCCTATCCTCATACTTAAAGCTCACTGATCTGACCGTCATGCGCTATAACTTTACTAGGACACTATCCACTATTTTATAGCTTGAGATCTGACCGCGCCCGAATGAATTTTCAGTTAACCTTTATAGCAATTATTCTATTAGGTTAAAAATGAAGCATAAAAATAACTGGAAGTGATTCGATTTTGTTCACTTAAGAAATAAATTACTCTCAGTGGTTATAACGATCGATAAAGTTCATAAAAGTATTTTTTTTAATCGAAGGATATGTCCCACCTCTAATATTAGTTCCACGGTCCCTCAAGTTGCTATCAGCGCCAAAATGGCGAAAATCAAATATCTTCATTTTGTCATTCGATAGTATGAAGTCCAGCTTACTTGTGTAATACAGTTCAGTGGTCTATTATCATTATCTGTGTCTCGCTGCTCATCAGTGCGGTTAGCACGTGACGTAGCTCGTCGCACATTTGATTGATTTCTAAGACCTAAGTCAGGTCGTCTTCTCCTTGGCATTGTAAATACACTAAACTATTTCACTTGTACAACTAAACTACATAAAAATGTAAATGGCAGTACTTTCACAAAGTCACAAAGGAAATAAATGACATACTTGTGTTGTCAAATATTTATGGTGCATTCAGAAATTTATTTTGTGACTAAACTTAGAAAGATTTAATTATTAAGTTACATTAAAAAAAAAAGGCTGTCTTGATAATAAAGTAAAATATAAATAAAATAAAAGAGTAAAGGACAGACCAAACAATTGAATAAATCAAACCATACAATCTCATTACCGTATTATTTAATTTCTAAACGCACCCTTTTTGACAGGTACAAACAGTTTATAATATGGGATATAACATTTTTGCTTTTACTATTTTCCTTACAACTTCATTTCATTTTTTCAAACCTATTAAACCCTCCATGGACTTCTACAAATATTTCAAAACAAAAAAAAAGGAACTTAATTGATCTCATGAACGCTAGTGCTTTATTTAGACAAGTAGTTACTTGTCTAATAATTAATTTGTACTTGAACAAGTACATATTAATTATTAGACAAGTACCTACTTGTCTTAGATGACTACTACTTGTCTAGAATAAGAAAGTTTTTGTATGGATACATTTATCTGAAATTAATGAATATTATCTGAATAAAAAAATATTATATACATACTTATACAGTATGTTAACTAACAGAGGGCGTTCCCGTTAACCCGCAATAGTATAGCATCCATACTGTATGCTAAAAAAATATTACCATTCGAAAATAAAATGTTTTTATTTTTTTTATATTAAAATATTCACTAAAAATCGTAAATTGATACTCTATTTATTTAATTAATTCTAATTTATTTAATTAAATAATTTCCGACATTGCTGTCCTTCAAGTACGCGTGTACAGAGTGTTTCTTTAACGTATCAATTTATGATTTTTAGTGAATATTTTAATATAAAAAAAAATAAAAACATTTTATTTTCGAATGGTAATATTTGTTTTAGCATGTATGGATGCTATACTATTGCGGGTTAACGGGAACGCCCTCTGTTAGTTAACATACTGTACAATTGGCACGAGGTATGGTATTAGACTACAAAGTAATCGGTATGCAGTGAATGCTTAACATATTTCTGAGTACTTTACACATCTCGCCTTCAGAAGTAGGTAGTAGTTACTTTGCAGTGAGTTTTTGTAATTAATACGTTTTACAATTAAAAAAAATTTAATGTGTAGATTGTGCAGAAGCATTTTTTATCAATCACACTTTTAATTCATCTTTGATACCTAAATAAATATTTACGTATGCAAAAAGTTGATTTAATCTACAGTAAAAATAAGCTTGCACCAATTTAAGAAACCATGGAAAACAAAGTCTGCTGTTCTAACCGAAAATTCTTTAGTTTCTGCCTGCCGAAGAAGGGAAGAAGGCGTGAGTTTATGTATGTATGTAAACGAAAATAGTCCTTATCTCAATAATTACACATTATAATTTCTTCTATTTTGTGGGAAATAATTGAAACCGTTTTGTAAGTTCTACCAACTTCAAATAAAGTTTTTTTTTATTATATAAAACCGTTGAGCACATTCGCTTATACGAATATGAATATTATTTCTAAAGAATAAGGTTCATAATCATATGTGACGCTAACTTTACTTGTTAAGGGGCTTACAGGACCTAAACACAAAAACGCAAGTTTTAGAAACAATAAAAATATATGATCGACTACAGTAAACAAAATCAGAAAAATATATGATATTCTTCAGGATATATGCTAGGTAGATTGTGTGTTGAAAACATAATAAGTACAACTAATTTGGTACGATAGAAAAAAATCATGAAGATACCTCTATAAACTTTCTTTTCACAATAAAAATCATACTTAATATACATCCAATAATTCCGATTTTTTGTCGGATTATTCTACAAGCAACATACTAAAATACTAGTGTTTCCATTTTTTTGTCCAAACAATAGAATTTTTGTAATTAAATAATTGCTTCATATTTTGCAGTAAATGACCAGCGTTGTGTCATCGCGCTTCTCTTTCTTTTCTATGCAGTCCTACAGTGACCGTGCTTCACGTCATATAAGCCCCTTAAGTAAAGTCAATGTGCGCTCAGCTGTGAGTGGCAGCCGGCAACCCTGCACGTTGAGCAAGGAAGGTGTCCGCGACAGAGCACGACCTACAGCAGAGTCACAGGCTCACAGCAGTCGTCGCAACAGTGTGGGGTAGTCGTTAGCGTCAAGTGATGTGGGAGTGCGACAAACAACTGACTCATCCGATAATTACCTCACACAAGTTTGCATTTTTTATTTTTTTTTAATGGATGCCTAACTAGTAAATGGAACCTATAGTCCGACTTTTAATTAGCTGCAGTAAAATGACACTCCTTAATAACTCATTTCGGACTGAGTTTACGAGATATGCAAGTCAAATCAGTTTCGTTTATTACACTATTCTGTACTAGAAAAACAAGATTTGTTTGATGACCGCGAAAAAACAAAAAGACGCCAATTTCAATAATTTAAGTAACACTTAAGCTGTAATTTTACTCCAGCTAATTATTAAAAGTCCGACTATACTGTCCAGAATTCGAATTACTACCCTAAGCAGTTTGAGCAGGACGATGTCAGTCGGGACTCGCAATATAGAAGGTAGACAGAAGCCCCCCGGCACGGCGCGGCGGCGGCCACCGGTATCGGAAACATGGTCCAAGTCCAACCTACTGGCGGTCAGGGCTTCAGTCAGACGAACCTCCACGGCACTACAAAATAGATATTCTAAAGAAAGCTGGCCAAAACAAGACCAACAACAAGTGCATGCAGGCATACTCGCAAGCGTACGGCACTCCGAAACTATCTAATGCACGTCAAACGTCTCCCGCGCGTGACAGTCGCGAGTGCGCTTGGCTCGCTCGCTGTACGCACTTACGTCTTACGTAGACGTGTCTATGTGTGCGTGCGTTTGTATTGTCTGTTTTGTAGCGGCCGGGCGGCAACAACCAACAGGGCCGCGGCCCTGTTGGTTGTTGGTTGTGAATGTTGTGATTCTGAGTAATGGGTGACTAACGCGTGCAGTTTTCCTGCTCACCAAAATACCAACATAATTATACAATGACAACTATAAGAGATAGGTAGCATAGTTTGTAAATATTATTACTAGCTGACCCGGCCACGCGTTGCTGTGGCTAACGTTTTTGTGCAATAAAATAATATTGCGATTATAAATGGAGATGTGAGCTGTCCTATCTTTCAAGTTGGATCAAACTGCACACGGTGTACAAATTTGATTAAAATCGGTTAAGTAGTTTAGGAGTCCATCGCGGACAAACATCGTGACACGTAATTTATATATATTAAGACTAGCTGCGTCCCGCGGTTTCACCCGCATAAATTTCGATCCGGTGATTTCTAATATAATTCAATAATGATTCGAAAGACACGTGGCGCCATCTATTATCATAATAACGTTATTGATGTAAGTTTTCCTCGGGAACAGCACTTTTTTTCACTATGTCCGTTTCTGTACACCTGACAACGTATATGCAAAATTTCAGGATGATCGGTTCAGTGGCTTAGGCGTGAAAAGGTAACAAACTTACTTTCGCATTTATATTAATTAGGATTATAGTATATCTATACTTATAATAAATCTGTAGAAGTGAAAATTCTGTACATTGAAAATATCAAAAAAATAAATAGCAGGGGGTGTTACTATACCGACACCAAACCCAAAAATGTGATTAAAAAAATTTTTGTCTGTCTGTTTGTTCAGGCATCGCGCAAAAGAATAACTGTTTCATGAAATCATCATTTTTTGGAGTTACATGGTCTTAGAGAGTTGTGTTGATGACTTTAGTGATTATAATTCTGTAAATACATATTTGTTACGGCCGCGATTCATATATTAATCAACGTACAACTTAATACTGGCCAGCAAATTGCAAAAAACGTAAGAAAATTTGAATTTCGCGGGCTACCTTAGCGCTTCCCCCTTAAGATACAATATCGCTCGCCATACAATTCAATGGACTATCACACACGAGTCACGACGAAGATAATAAATAATATTTCATATTTTCGTATCTTAAGATGAATTTGTAAATACTAATAATAAAGCAGAAGAGTTTGTTTGTCTGAACGCGCTAATCGGTCGGATTTTTCTCGGAGTCGATTTAAAAAAATATTTTTACATTTTTACTAGCCTAATTCTTGAGGAAGGCTATGTAACATCACGCTATAACCCTTAGGAGCCGAGCAAAAAGAATAAAAGTCAGAAAGATCGCTAAGAGAAAACGAAGTGACAGCGCGGGCAGGCGATGCGATGCGATGCGACGGCGTGGGTCGGAAACAAGAAATTTCACGCGGACGAAGTCGCGGGCAGAAGCTAGTTATTCATATGTCGCATCCGGTCATGCATTTGACTATTCGGAACGCTAGCGCCATCCGGCGGCGCTTGACAGAGTCTAGCCTGAGTTCGTGGGGGTTAGAAAACAGCTCGACAGAACGATGTGGAGCTCACTTTGGACTTTGGACTTGGACATTGGACATCGTACGGACGACATGTGCTTAGAAACTGTCCAGCGTTCCGTATCTGGTTGTGTCGTGTACCTACTGTGTAATTTGCTAGTGTGACTAAAATGTTCGTGAAATTATAATCTTATTTGAACTGCAAACGGTTTTTCTATTGCGCAATAACCAACACATACCCACTGTACGCCCACAATAGTTAAATATGGCTGATAATAACGAGACACACTATACCTTCTCCGTCGCATATATTTAAACTTTGCTTAACTTTGTAAAACGTATTTTTTGTATGTGGATACTAAAAATACCTAATAAATGTTCTTTCCAGACCAGTGTGCAAGTACATATCGTCGCCTTAGAGTGAAAACCTCGGGAATGTAAGTAGCATTTTATGCATTTCGGAGAATCTTATAGTATCGAACAGTTCTGGATATAAAAGCGGGTTAAATTTCCATATTAATTAATAAGAATACAGAACCTCCTTTTTTGAAGTCGGTAAAAAAAAACATAAAAGACGCCGTACCAAAATTTTACAGCACGCAGTTCTTTCTTCCTCCTGAAAAGTTACTTCTTTTACACTTACGAGGTTTTCACTCTAAGGCGTCGACATTATAAATACGATAATTGAATAGTGTGAAACATATGGTTAGCGACCGAGGGGTTGAATACTGAGACTCAATAGGTATCTCCGTCGTCGTCGGCCGAAATGAGCTGATAAAGAAGTAGGTAAAGATATGCTGACCAGGCACGGGCAGGATGATTATGTAGTGCCTGCGGGTGCCGAGCGTGCTAACGGGCGCGTCACCGACCGTAGAGCCTAGAGGGGTGCTCCCCGCATGTTTACCAGTCGAAACTATATGCGGCATGATTGTACAGACGCGAGGCGCACATCAAGCTACTACAATCTGTCATATTTCTTTAATAGATTTCCAACTTAATCGCTAAAGCATAAGGTTCAAAGTTGATTGGGAAATTTGACAGTTTCGGGTAGCTTGATGTGCTGGCGTCTGTACAGTCTGTACAACTGTCACAATCACAATGACAATAAACAGAAAGCTTAGCTATACACTACTCATTAAAAAATTAGGGCCACTTAATGTTTGCATTACTGTCAAAGCTCTTGCCTTCCATCAATCAATCATTATTATTTGAACACCATAAGCCAATAAAGAAGTAGCTAATTTATAAAACTAAGTGGCCCTTATTTCGTTTACAAGGTGGATAGTCCGCTCGGGGCTGGAGGAAAACTACCCAACCTATTGAAGTTACCCAATATTACCTAGTGTAGTGAATTGCAATAAGAAATAAAGAAGCTTTTCAAATATTTTTTATATTTAATTTAAAAACAAGATAAGGTAATATGCCCATTGAATTTTGATGTTATTGCTCTAATGTTTTTATGCGAGATTTGATCTTTGTGATATACCCTTCCGATTGGTGCCATAAAAAACAGGATGTTGACTTCGCATTTGTGTTGATTCCAAATTCCAAACCCAGTTAAGCCAATAGACTTTCCACAAATCTTGATTGCAGTTTTACTTATTTTTTAAAACATCTTCAATTTGGGCTTCGCACAGTTGGGTATGTATACATATTAAAATATGTAATGTTTTTTTTAGTAAAATGTCTAAAATAAAATAGTTAGGGTAGTTTCCATCCAGGGCCTATTAGAACTTGCCACCGTGCAGTGGGTAGTGGAGCTCGGGGTCGGGGGTGAGTGTACGCACTATGCGGCGGGGGTCGCGGAAGCTGGTGCCGAGCTGCGCCATGTCGCGGTCGTCGCTCTCGGGCAGCGCGCCCGCGCCGGCGCTGGGCCCGCCCGCGCTCAGCTGCGACGACACGTAGCGGATCGCCGCCACCCACTCCTCGCTGCACATCCAAACAACTACTGTTGCACACACACATGCTAAATTTGGCTATTATTTAATTTCACCGAAACCAGCCCATAACATTACATAAACTGAATGAAATTTAATAAAATTCAAAGGAATCTCAAACCAATTTTGATGAAAACTAAATGGAATCATTAGAGTTTTTAAAAAATCAATAGGGAAGATGCAGATATAATATTCATCAATATTTTGTGACTAAAATATTAACCCTTTAATTCGCAGCGTCGTACCCGAACGACATAGTAAAGAAAAAAATATTGCTGGTTTTCTGCTAGAATAGTTTTAGTTTTATTGACATTAATTATAAGCAAAAACAAAACTCTACCTAAAAAACATATATCTGTCAAGTTGCACAAAAGCATTCAGTGTCATTTTGGCAAGATGGTGGTGAGAACCCCGGTCATGCACGGACGCAAGGTAAATAATAATTGATTTTTAGCATTTTAATCTAGTTTATGGGAATTATGCATCAAAAATGTCTTTGCAAATAACGCTTTTATTTATTTATGTAAAAACCTGCTCATTTCATCCACAAAAATTCAATTTATGAGCTTTTGAAATGGTATGTTGTTGTTGACCAACACTGCGCAATTCTCAGAAAAGTACCTAACAATCCCTATGTCGTTCAAAAACGACACTGCACTTTTATCAGTGAAGTACTGCTTGAATTTAAATTCGTGTTTACACTTTTACTAACTATGATATTATAACATTTTTGGGCTGCTTGCAATTACTAACGCTATGGGTGAAAGCATTTAGGGTTCCGTAGTGGAAAAAAATATTTTTTATTTTTTTAAAGGGTTTTATTTTGTTATTTATTTCGCAAATAACAATTTTCTTCTGCTTTGTTTGTGGTTTTGCATGTTTTTTGTTTTTGATTGCTTCAGATTAAGCCAAAATGGCAGCGAACCCATACCATTATGACACTTGTGCCACCCGAAAACGCACTTTCGGATGATAGCAGTTGTAGTGCTACCGAAGACGAAGTAATCATCCAAAATTACCAACATGAATATATTAGATGATGATATTACATACCGCAGTTCCGAACCAAAATCATATCCCTCTTATCTAAATGACTTAGATATTGATATTGAAGACTCGGCTAAGTTCAACTCCGAATTATCGGACGAAGAGACGATTCCATTGTCACCCGTCATCCATGAAATGTTGGGATACTGGTCGACCGCAAGAACAACTTCCATTCACGCTGAATTCAGTATCATCTATATTATCACCTTTGGCAAGCTCGCCAGCAGCAACAACCCGGTCCAAGAGAAAGGCACTTATAGAACCCAGGCTTCAAACTAAAAGAGTGAAGAAGTTTGTTCGAAAACCCATGAACTTCAAATTCGAAAAAAGCAAATTTCAACACACAGCAATAGTAGATTTCCCGCAATATAACCCTCCTTTTGATGCAGATCTGAAAACTCCGATTGATTATTTCCAGCAATTTTTCTCTGACGATATAATACATCTTATAACTGAAAACACGAATCTTTATTCGGTACAAAATAATACTTCGAAAAGTGTATTTACACTTTTCAAAAACTTTTCAAATTCACTTATCAAAAGGAGGGTTATATTGCGGGAAATCTACTATTGCTGTGTGTTGAAATTTGCTTTTTTCGAATTTGAAGTTCATGGGTTTTCGAACAAACTTCTTCACTCTTTTAGTTTGAAGCCTGGGTTCTATAAGTGCCTTTCTCTTGGACCGGGTTGTTGCTGCTGGCGAGCTTGCCAAAGGTGATAATATAGAGGATACTGAATTCAGCGTGAATGGAAGTTGTTCTTGCGGTCGACCAGTATCCCAACATTTCATGGATGACGGGTGACAATGGAATCGTCTCTTCGTCCGATAATTCGGAGTTGAACTTAGCCGAGTCTTCAATATCAATATCTAAGTCATTTAGAGAAGAGGGATATGATTTTGGTTCGGAACTGCAGTATGTAATATCATCATCTAATATTTATTCATGTTGGTAATTTGAAGATGACCTAAAAGATTTTACGGCATAACTCTTTTGATGGGTGTGGTCCAAATGCCTGCTTACCGTGACTATTGGAGCAATAAATTGAGGTTTCCGGAAATCGCTGATGTTATGTCGCTGCTAGAAAAGAGAAACTGCTATTACCATTATCACGTCAACGTCTAGAACTAGACGTAAGCCGTTAGACGATGGTAAGAGCAGTATTGCCCTCATTTTGTCCTCTTTTTGCTCAATGCCGATGAAAATTAGATAATAATTACAAAGTATTTGTGTAATTTTTCTAATAAACATGTTTTTTTTACAATTTGTTTTTATTTTGGTAGTTAGTCTAATTTTCTATTCAAAGCGCAATGTTGATAGTCTACAACATATATATTAGCTTTTACTTTCTACAGTGTTTCGCAATGTCGTACCTGAACAACATATGTTTTCTCGAAAAGTATATAATATAGATTTTTTTAAACATTTTTCCAGAGCCATTCTGACCATAACTAAACCCCTCAAAAAGAAAAAAATACGAAATTGAGAAGAAAAATCTCTTGCGAACTAAAGGGTTAAAAAAACATAAAAGAAGTACTACTGCAACGTTTTTATTTTAGTTTATATTGATTTTTAACAATAATTACGAATTAAAAGTAACGTGAAACGGAACGTGTTTTAATCCACCAATCAGCGTCTAGTGACGTCACTCCTGTTATGATAACTTATTTTAGGTTATAGTTGTGAACGTAAACATTCATTGATTGCGAGAATTAATCGCATTTTTCGAATAAACATGGAAATTGGGTTCATAAAAGCAGATTCCAGGAATCTGCTGAATTTATTCCAGCTTCATCAGGCAAATTCTAAGGTTAACATCCCCGTCCATTTTGACAATGTCAATTAATTTAATAAAACGTAACGAAACGTTGCACTTTCCATGATTTAAAATCGTCATTTTTTGTACCAAACTCCCAAGAATCCTTAATTTAATTGTAATACATATTATACTATAGCACAGATTATTACGACTAAAATCTATCTCCAGGTGGGTGTAAACATGCTGCTGCACTATTGCTATGGTTGCACAGAAGATCTGAGGAGCCTCCGATTACATCCATCACGTTATTGGAAGAAATCGAAATTATCTATATGTGCATCTGGAAAATCCTTTATAAAAGCCAAAGAAATAGGTCACATTCCAATCACTAACAATTTCTCTCAAGTAATCAGTTTTATCAACTTTTTTTTATTAAGAGAAATTATCAAAAGTATGTTATATACATCGAGATATAAGTACTAACGTACTAGAGAAGCTACGTCAAATAACTGAATTGTCCTATTCTTCGTAATTTTATTCTCGGCAAAAAGGACTTAAGCGCCATGTAAATCACGGCACTTACGCGTTTTCTTCGACAAAGTGCAACAACATGTCTTGTGAGGTGCGGCGCGATCGCCGCAGTTGAACGAGACAAAGTAGGAATTTACGGTGTCTTCTCTAGTACGTTAGTACTTATATCTCGATGGTTATATACTAAAATAATAACTGTACATTTTTAGGTGGATATTTTAAATGAATTTCTAGATGCTGTCAAAGAAAAAGATTGTGAAGCGAATATTATTCGCTATTATCAAGAATAATAAATGATGGATAGTCCATTTTTTATAATTTACAGTATCTTAATGTATTTATTCAGAAAATATCTCGAAAGTGGAAAACTACGCAACTATGAAAGCCAGCAGCGATCAAATATGGCGCCAGTGACAGACAGGAGTGACGTCATCGTAACTGTAGATCGTTTTCGCGCGAAAATTTAAATTGTCAGTTTGAAACCGCAATTTTTGACAATAAATAATAGTATTTAAATTTTTTACTATACTCATGGTTTATTCTACATGAAATTCATTCAAATGAAAGCAAAAATAAAAATGTTGCATGTTGTCTATTGGCCTTTCCAGAAGGCTTAGCACGAGCACCGGTTAGTCCACGAAAGAGTAGACAAAGACGACGTTCCGTGTAGACAGTACGACGGCAGCAAAGTAGAAAGAGTCAACTGCACTTTTTACGAAATTCACTCTTTTACATAATTCGACTCAGAATTCTTTGTTTTGTCATAGGATTTTTTTTTCTTTTTACTGACTTAAAAAAAAAAGGACGTTATCAATTCGAAGCGTATGTATGTAATATTATTGGAATCTGCATTATTTTCACTTATGACAATCTATTAGGGCTTCCAAACAAATCGATAATGATACGAGCTACCAGTATAGGCCGCTATCCCACTGGCGTTTTGCGAGCGTTGACGTCAACGTCGCGTCTGCGCGGCGTCGACGCTGCGCAGACGCGACGTTGACGTCGCGCCATCGCGTAACAAGCATAAAACGTCCGCTGAACGCGACGTTAACGTCGCGCAGATGATACTATTGCCAACAAACGCGACGTTAACGTTAAGCAGACGCGACATTGACGTCGCGTTCAGCGGACGTTTTATGCTTGTTACGCGATGACGCGACGTCAACGCTCGTAAAACGCCAGTGGGATAGCGGCCATAGTGTCAAAGGGAAAACATCTCAAAACCTTGATCAAATTCTCATGTAATATTTACAACAAAACTATTACTTATGACAAAAAACAAATATTCCAGTTTTTACTTAAAACTAAAAATTACGAAATAATAAAGTAATTTAAAAAAATTAAACCGACTTACAAAAGAAACAAAATTATGAAATAACTTTAATTTCGGAAGTCGGTGGCAATAAACTAAAATACAGATCCCAAGACACCGACTTCCGAAAGTAAAGTCATTTCATAATTTTGAGTTAAGTAATTTCTTTTGGAAGTCGGTTAAATTTTTTTTTATTACTTTTTTTGATTGTCAATTTTTACTGATATTAGGACAGCCCCATGCTGGCTCACTGGATTCGGCTGCACACGTAGGTGTCAGTCGCTTCAATTTTGTGTTTTTACTAACATTGGGTTAAGATTTTTTACTAACATATTATATTATTTTTATTATGGATGTTTAATCTGAAATAAATCTATTATTATTATTACATATTTATTTTTACTTTAATATCTCGGGACCATGGGGTCCCGGTCCTTTGGAAGGCGTACGAGGGGCCGAAGCCAACTCGCAGAGGCCCCTTAGGAACTTTAATGAAATGTGGCACCAACCTACAATAATTATCCCTGTATGCATTATGCAAGTGTACCCAAGGATAACCCCCGGTTGGTGTAGGACTATTGTAGGATATGGAAAAATAAAAATTTGGACTAAGTATGTATTTGGGTGGCTAAAGTGGACTGGTTACCAAGAACTATGGAAGAATTATGACCCCTGCCTGATCAATGTTTTATATATACATACACGGATAAAATGGCAGGGGGTGACTTGCACACTCAATAATGGGCCCCCGGAAACGGACGCCAGCATATAGTGACGTAGCATTCAGGGGGGCAACATGTCCTGAGGTGCTTAAGAGGAGTGGAGAGGTATTCCACGGCTATAAGGACAATCCCGGAAGTACGGTCAAGATCCCTACCAGCATCTTACTGGAATACTTCCTTCTCCGAGCACGTTTGCTCTTGCGAATCTCCACTCAAGCCGGCCAATAAAGGCAAGAATGAGGTGGAAGCTCTGTTCCTTGTCATTGTTCACTCCAGCCACCCAATAAAAGTAAGCCGGAGGTGAGGAACAAGACTTCTCCCGGGAGATAGGGTCCGTGGGGTCGCTACTGCCCAACAGCTCGCCACATGCTGCCCTGCGGGTTTCTATATCCCTCTTGGTCTGGCTCCTCACCTTAGACCTGTTCCGGCAAAGTAAACTCTTCCGGCATAGGCCTAGAGTTCGGAGCGCGCGCGCCCCACCACGACGTCAACGTAGAGATACGGCGGTGGGGTTATTACGTATATTAACAGCCGCACAGATTGATCAATCAGAGTAAGCTACCCTTGCCGCGGTTGCTTTGTGGATGTGTGACCATCTTTACATACCGAGACCCCTCCTTCCCCTCGGAAAGCTCGTTAAGCCATTGGCCCCGGCTGTCATTCCTGGATCTTTGACAGTCGTTACGGGATTTTGTAGATAAAGGCTCCTTCAAACAGGCGCGACACGACACGCGACACAAAGGCACCGCAAGTCGCGCAACGAACGGTGCCTGTGTCGCGCGCGAATGGCGTCGCGACTAGCGACTGTTTGCAGAAGTCTTAACCGTACTTTGTGGCCGTCGAGTAGAAAGTTTTCTACTGTGTTTAGCGATTACAAAATCTCTTCACTACCTTAGACAACAGTCAGTTGTTAGTGTGATTTTGACAGTTTGGGAAAGAAAACTTTCTTCTGAAATAGTCTACATAAAAAGTACCTCGACAAATATCGTTAGAAACGAAAGACAAAATGACAGATTGTAGAAGGATTTCTACGGTGCGATGTCAAAAATGGAGTAACGAAATGTCACTTTGTATAGAAAGAGCTGTGTCTATTCTTCATAGAAATAGAAAGCGTCATGCAGGTCAAAGTCAAAGTCAAAGCATTTACATATTTCAAATAGGCACATTAAAGGCACTTTTGAACGTCAAAATGATTGATCCCATGCAGGGATTGATCCCATATGTAATAACATATATATAATTTCACCATCCAATAGTATCGCTAACAAAGTACGAATCCTGAGAAGTAAAGATATACAGTGAACTAAAGGGAAGTGATGATTTTTGCGATCAACTAAAATCAATAATTTGATCAGTTATGAATTGATGTAGTCTAAACTGCCGAACTTTTCCCAACTACATACATATGTTAGGGTTGGCTTCTAGTCTAACTGGGTGACGCTGAATGCCAGTATTTTAAATGGAGCAACTACCTGTCTGACTTTTACAACCCTTAAATGGCACACACTAAACAAACAGGTTCGATTCCCGGGCACAATAATGAGTTTTAAGCTTGTAGTTTTGGTTTGTATCAAGATCGGCCCTGAGACTTTCAAGAGGATTTGGCCATCCACTAGTGTTGTAAAAGAGCTGAGTCTTTTAGTCCTCATTTTGCGGCTATGAGTTCTTTTTGCAGAACTCACGATTAATTAGTCTTCCGAGTCCTGAGTCTTGAGTTCTTTTGAGTCTTTTAAGTTCTTTCAGTCCTAAAATTTCTTAAGTCGTTGTATTAATTCTAAGTCCTTTCGTTTCTTTTTTCAGTCCTTTGATCTCTTTGAGTCCTTTAAGTTCTTTCAAGTCTTAGGAGTCGTGAATTATGCAGCAGGACTGCCGTCCAATCAAAAAGACTCGTGTCATAAAGCCTTTGATTTCCTTGAGTCGTGAACTATAAAGTAGAGGACTGTAGCCCAATCAATAAGACTCGCATATTATGAAGTATTTGAATTGTTTAAGTAGAGGATTGCAGTCATAGTAATCACTTATTAAGTTCGAATAAACAATAAATATGGCTAAAAAGACATGTAAATCATCGTCACGTTATTAACCGACTTCAAAAAAGGGACGAGGTTCTCAAATCGTCTGAATGTTTTTATTTTGTAATTTTTTTTCTCGGGTGTGTGTGCTGTCATGCCGCTGGGGGAGATGGCTTTGATTTTTCATTGATCTTATACATTGTACGAGTACGTTTGAGTTCAGAGCTCTTTGAAAGAAATGACTCAGTCGCGAGGTCTTTTCGTAAGACTGAGCTCTTTTTTAAAAGGACTCAGTTGCTAGTTCTTTTTAGGAAAGCTAAGTTTTTATTTCAAGGACTTAGTCTACAGTTCTTTTTGTAAAGAGTGAGCTGTTTTAAAAGACTCAGTCTCGAGTTCTCTTTGGAAAGACTGGAGTCTATTTTAAGAAGACTAAAAACTCAGAGAGGCTTGAGCTTTTACTTATTCTTTTTTGACTCGAGTTTTCAAAAAAAGACTCGAGTCTCAATATTAGGACTATAAAGACTCAGTTCTTTTACAACACTACCATCCACACACAAGAAAAACAAAGTGCATTATACAGTATGAACTAACAGAGGGCGTTCCCGTTAACCCGCAATAGTATAGCATCCATACATGCTAAAAAAAATATTACCATTCGAAAATAAAATGTTTTTATTTTTTTTTATATTAAAATATTCACTAAAAATCGTAAATTGATACGTTAAAAAAACACTCTGTACACGCGTACTTGAAGGACAGCAATGTCGGAATTCATTTAATTAAATAAATTAGAATTAATTAAATAAATAGAGTATCAATTTACGATTTTTAGTGAATATTTTAATATAAAAAAAATAAAAACATTTTATTTTCGAATGGTAATATTTTTTTTAGCATGTATGGATGCTATACTATTGCGGGTTAACGGGAACGCCCTCTGTTAGTTAACATACTGTATAACACTCAATACTCTAAGCACTCCAACTCTAAAAACTTTCTCTTCTATCTAAAACATTAACATAGTTGTCTAATCGTAACATACCTCAAAAATAAATTGTACACTGTAATATTTTTTTGTTTAGTACACCATAGCTCTCTAGATGGCGTTGCCCTGTTTAAAGGCGAGCTATGGTTTCGTTACCGCCAATAGTATAAGTACTTAGTCAATAATATTTTTAATAAACGAGTTCAGTGAATCAACAGTTTGGAGTTTCAATTCATAAACAGTGCTGACATCTGGTGCCGAAACCAGGGAAGTGCGTGAGTAAAGTGAATTAGTGAACTAAAAGCAGGCCTCCGTCACTTCATGTACTTGCGCGCTATAATTACCTACCGCCCGGCCGAGCGGTCTCGGGCCGTTTGCGGACCATATTCAGTGCGGTTTTCGCAAGCGAAGCGCACGCACGTTATTCAATTTTAATCATTCCATTCGTTTGTACGGGTACCTACAATGCCGTCTGGTGCCTTATGTGCAGTAGATGGGTACAAATCAAGTAAAAGAAGGGATAAACACCTAATATTTTTCCATTTACCTGTCAATGAAGAAAGTTAAGTGATAAACTATTACCATTTTTTGTCGTTTCAAAAGTATTACAGTCAGCACCAATTTATTAAAAACATATTTTACCTTTATACGATACAATTTTAAACTACCGAACATATTCACAGTTCTCAATAAAATAGACACAAATAGTTACGTTAATTTAATTTTATCGAAGAGGCGGCCCTGCGATTGCTTTGGGATCGCGCGGTGCGAAGCAATCACAACTGTACGCTTGAGCATTTAGGCACATTTTAGCATGCAGCGGTTGCTGACGCGACGGAGTAGGCTATTATAGCAATAGGTATTGGAAATTTTCTACTGAGTGAAGTATCTGTTACGTAGTAACTATTTAGTAATCTGTGCTAAAAGTGACTAAGTGAAGTGCAAAATTGGGTCTTGTAAAAAAAAAAAAAAAAAACGTGCGTGAACATTAACTTAGAAGAATTTGTGATGTGTTTAGGACTTAGAATAATTTCGTGAAAAAATAAATCGTGGTAAAAGGGACTTGGAAAAATTTCGTGGCAAAAAGACTTAGAATAAATCGTGTTGAAAAAGACTTAGAAAATTCACGTGGTAAAAAGACTTAGAATATATCGCGTTGAAAAGGACTTGGAAAAATTTCGTGGCAAAAACACTTAAAATAATTTTGTATAAAAATGGAGAAGTTGTTTTTGAAGCAAGAGGATATGTACGAGCATATGAACAAGTCTTATTCAAATTATAAAAAAACGCCTAAAGAGAGACTTAAAGTATCTTATATCGAATCAAGACTAGAAAATTTAGAAAAACTATTTGAAGGTTTTGCGAACGTCCATAGTGAAATAGTTGGAAGTGTTCAAAGAAAAGATAAACCGAAAGTAGCCTATTTCACGGAAGATGTTTATTTTCAATTTCAAGAGATTTACACTGAATATAAGACAAGGATGAAAGATGATCTTATGACTTATGTATGGTGTGAAGACTTGTTCGTCTCAAATCAACAGATCTGATGAATCGAGTCTATCAAGTACTACAGTTAAATTGCCACAGATTCAACTACCGAAATTTTCTGGATTATATGAAGAATGGCAAACCTTTTACGATATGTTCATATCATTGATCCATCAGAATGCAACTTTGAGTGGTGTGCAAAAATTACACTATTTGAAGAGTAGTCTGACGGGTGAACCAGAGATCCTTCTCCAAAACTTCTCAACCACAGACTCAAATTACGAAGCAGCTTTTAAACAACTTACTCGTCGTTATAATAATAAACGTTACATTTGCAACGAGATTATGAAGCGCTTGTTTTCGCAACGTAATGCCACTGATTCAGCGAGTTCAACACTGAAAAAAAAAGAATTGTTGAATGTACTAAAGTAGCGTAGGTTGAGTAATGAACTGCCATAGTCAACCCTTTTCATAGTTAATTTTACCTTTTCATAGTTAATTTTACTATAACAAGAGTGAATTTAACAAAATCCTTTGGTAAAATCAACAATTTCGTGTGTAGGACCTATATAACCCGCGGATTTGATAAAATTTACGCGGAATTTAGTAAAATCAATCATTCTTTTTTTTCAGTGAATCAAACAACTTCTAGACACTACAACATCATCTCTCAAATCATTGGAAAACATTGGAATTGGTACCAGTTCCAGTTCATGTGAGGTCTTCATAAACTACTTGATTTTATCACGGCTTGATATCGAGTCACGTAAATTATGGGAAATCCAAGTTAGTCAATTAGATCCGGACGAATTGCCATCTTAGGAGCAACTCGTCAAGTTTTTAGAAACCAGATTTCGAACATTAGAGATGATAAGTGGCGACAAACCTACAATCAAGTCTCACAACACGCACCCCAATACAACTAAACCTAAAGTTTTCCACTCTACCACGCAAGATGATAAAAAATCAATTCCAAACTGTACGAGTTGTGAAGGTCAGCACTTGCTTTATCAATGCAAGCAATTCGGACAGCAGTCTCCTCAAGAGAGATCAGAGTTTATCCAATCAAAGAGACTGTGCTTCAATTGTTTTGCACCAAAACATTCAGTGAAAGAATGCCGATCACCTGCAAGCTGCCGTCGCTGCGGCAGACGTCATCACACACTGCTACATTTTGAGAGAACCGATGCAGCTAAAAATTCATCTTCCAGCATCGAGAAAACCAATACAGCGAACCAAGAACCGAGCAAAGAGACTGAGGAAAAGGTGGTAGCACATTTGATTACAGAAAAACTTGAGAGAGAGATGCTATTAGCCACGGCTGTAGTCAAAGCATATTCAACAAATGGTTACTCACAAGTTGTGCGAGTTCTAATCGACCCATGCTCAGAAGGTTCGTTTATCACCGAGGCTACTGCACAATCATTAGGTTTGAAGAGAGTGTGCATAAATGGTCTAGTCTCTGGAATTGGAGATAGTCTAGCCAGATCAAAGAACATGGTGTCGCTTACTGTGGAGTCAATTCAAAATGAAAATGCAAAGTATTCGATAAAAGTCGATGCATATGTACTGAGAAAACTGACATCATTTCTTCCTACTAGTCGAACAACAATAACAGACTGGAGAAAGTCCACTTGGCTGATCCAAATCATCTGCTAAAATCGACATGATTTTGGGAGTTGGAGTATATGAAGAGGTAATTCTAGAAGGATTTATGAGACATCCATCAGGCAAAGGTCCAATAGCACAAGAGACACGATTTGGATGGATTTTGTCGGGTCGAGTAAGACCTGAATCAGTTTCTGTGAACTCCCAGATCATTAACTGTCACATACGAGTAATTGAAGATGAAATACTAAAACAATTTTGGGAAATAGAAAGAGAACCAGATGCAATTACGAAGAAATTTACGAAGAACGAAATTAAATGTGAACAAATGTTTGAAGCTACTACTATAAGGGACGATGAAGGACGGTATGTAGTTAAATTGCCATTTAAAGAAGATAATCCAAAATGTGTTGTAGGAAAATCAAAGGCGATAGCTTCACGTAGATTTCAATTTTTGGAGAAGTTGCAAAACAATCTGTTGTTAGGTATATGAAGAGTACAAAAAGGTGATCGACGGATATAGAGAACAAAACCACATGGTACAAATCACAGATACTGAAGAAATAGAGAATACAAAGGCTGTATATCTACCACATCATCCTGTTGTGCGAGAGGATAAAGAGACCACCAAAGTTCGCGTGGTCTTTGATGCATCTTGCAAGGGTGACAATAATGTTTCATTGAACGACTGTTTACTTGTCGGTCCTAAGATTCAGCAAGATCTACGTCATATTTTGATGAGGTGGAGACGTCACCCCTTTTGTATACTAGCGGATTTAGTTCAGATGTACAGACAAGTTCGCGTGAATGAGGAAGATGCCGATTTTCAGCGAATTCTTTGGCGATCAGATCCTAATAAACCTATAGAACATTACAAACTATTAAGACTAACTATTGGAACAGCCTGTGCCCCTTATCTAGCTGTAAAAGCTGTACAACAGCTGGCTAGAGACGAAGAATTAAACTATCCTCGCGCTGCAAAAATTACCCTTCGAGACTATTACGTTGATGATCTGCTCACCGGATGCGAAACGGAAGACGAAGCCATACAGATCTTTGAAGAAATGAATAAGTTGATGAAATCGGGAGGATTTCGTTTGCAGAAATGGTGCAGCAACAGTGACAAACTTATGAATCACGTACAGGAAGAGAGTAAAAGAGCAGATCAAGCGTTGGTTTTTAAAATTAATAACATGATTAAAGTATTGGGCATTTGCTGGAACAAAACCACAGATAATTTTGAGTATACTTTGCAATTACCTGAATTAAAAGAGAATGTTACCAAACGTAAGGTCCTTTCAGATATTGCCCGACTATATGATCCCATGGGTTGGATTTCACCTGTGATAGTGTCAGCAAAAATATTCATTCAACTATTGTGGAAGGCTAAATTACCTTGGGATGAGAATCTTGAATTATACACGGAGTGGTATTCATTCCGTGAAAGTCTCAACGATGTAAAAAATATTGTCATACCAAGATGGGTACAATCGCACCAAAGTGATAAAATAGAGCTACATACCTTCGCCGATGCATCTCAAGCAGCCTACGCAGGTGCTGTGTATATAAAGGTTAAAGATCAATTTGGCCAAGTTCGTGTTAATTTGGTGACAGCCAAAACCAAGGTTGCTCCAGTTGAAAAGGAAGTTAGTATCCCGCGATTGGAATTATGTGCGGCTCTGCTTGCGACCAAATTAATCTTTGAAGTCTCACAAATTATGCAAGTACCCAGAGAAAATCTGCATGCGTGGTCAGACTCCACTGTTGTATTAGCCTGGATATGCGGAGAACCTAGTCGTTGGAGTACATTCGTAAGTAATAGAGTATCAGAAATCCATACCATGATTGATCCCAATCAGTGGCGCCATATCGGCACTCATGATAATCTAGCTGATTTTGGATCGAGAGGAATAAAAGGCGCAGAAATGGCTGATCTTACGCTGTGGTGGTATGGTCCATACATTTTGCATCACAGTGATGTTAATGACAATAATCATAATTTTTCTACTACTGAAGAACAAAAACCCATCAAGACTAACTGCTGTCATAACAAACGAAGAAGAGTTTATTTGGTCAAAATTTTCGAATTTAACGACGATGATGAGAGTATTCTCCTATTGTAAAAGATTTATAAATAATCTTAAGTTACCGAAAGCACAAAGACCAAAAGATAGAAAAATCATAACTGTTACTGAAATGCAAGAAATATTAAGAATTTTAATTATAAAAACACAAACCTTATACTTTAACAAAGAGATCCAACAGTTAAAGGCTCAAGAACCTATTTATATCAAGAGTCTACTACTGACGCTATGCCCCATTATTGATGAGAAGGAAGTGTTACGGGTTGGTGGTCGCATTAAAGAATCTGAAGTCAAATTTGATACAAAGCACCCGGTTATTTTGCCTAGGAATAGCCACCTTACTAAGCTATTAATAATTGATGCTCATTACAAAACTATACACGGAGGCCTACAAATTATGTTAAACTATTTACGATCCAAATATTGGATAATACGAGCCAGAGAACGTGTGAAGAAATACTACCGAGAATGTATCAAATGTTTAAGATATTCGCGCCAAAACAATCAGCAGCTCATGGGTCAGTTACCAAAAATCAGACTAATTTCTTCAAGACCCTTTACGGCTTCTGGAGTTGATTTCACCGGATTTGTCAACATTAGATTTTCACCTGGAAGAGGTTCAAAATCGTATAAGGGATACATATGCATTTTCATATGCATGTCGACTAGAGCTTTACACATCGAAGTGGTATCGGATTTAACCTCTAAGGGGTTCATTGCCGCATTTCGTCGATTTGTGTCACGACGGGGCCAGTGTGTGAATTTATATAGTGACAATGGGACCAACTTTGTGGGAGCCGACAGAGAGCTGAAGGAGATGTTGAATCAAGCAAGATCAAAGCTTCCCACAGAAATTGCCCAAATGTTAGCCAATGACGGAACCACTTGGCATTTTATTCCCCCACACGCCCCTAACTTCGGTGGACTATGGGAGGCGAGCGTGAAGTCGGCTAAATCACATTTGAAGAGAGTGATCGGAGATTCTACTCTAACTTTTGAGGAACTATCAACAGTTTTAAGTCAGATAGAGGCGTGTCTTAATTCTCGCCCAATTTCGTACATGAGTGAGGATCCGACCGACCCACAGTCATTAACTCCTGGACATTTCTTAGTTGGAGAGCAATTGGTAGCCATTCCAGATGAAAATCTATCAGAAATTCATGTAACCGGAGGTCAACGTTGGAAGATGACACAGAAAATGGTAAATGATTTTTGAAAAAAATGGTCAGAAGAATATTTGGTTGGTCTAAACTAAACCAACGATACAAGTGGTCAAACGAAAAACCCGACATTGAGATGGACGACATTGTTGTTATAAAGGATCACAGTCTACCGCCTACAAAGTGGCTGTTAGGTAGAGTGGTCCAGAATAGGGATGTTACGGAGCTTCGGTTCCGATTCCGAAAAGTCGGAACTTCCGATTAATTTTACACCTCCGATTCCGATTTCGGTTCCGATAATTTTGAATCGGAGTTAGACCGAAGTTCGAAACGCAGCGATAGACGTGACTAGAGCGCCTACAAAAAAGTTTTAACTTGTCACCAGGGTAATGTTTGTTTATTTTATACACGCTCGCACTCACAAAGTCTCAGTTTATTGTTTTGTTTGTGGATGTTAGAAGAAATAGAAGAAAGATGTTTTAAGGGGAGTCCCCTTAACACATCTTTCTTCTACTCCGCCCCGGTTCCGGTTCCGATTCCGGTTCCGATTCCAGTTCCGATTCCGGTTCCGATTACGATCAATCAAATTTAAAACCTCCGATTCCGGTTCCGGCTCCGGTAAAACGACATCCGTAACATCTCTAGTCCAGAAGCACCCGGGTCAAGATGGAATCACGAGAGTGCTTACACTGAAAACGAAGAACGGACTAATCAAACGTCCATTAAATAAATTACCTATCTATTTTGCGCATGACAGTTAATTCTTAATTTTTTTCTTATTATTTTGTTTTCTTCTTATCGCCTAGTAATAACGGTGGGCGGTCCATTTGAGTTAATGTTTTGTTCTACTTTGTTTTAAATTTTAATTTCATTTTTGTTTAGTTCCTTTTTTTTAAGAGTATTAAAAGGACAAGTCCTTTGGTGGGCGGGATGTCTAATCGTAACTTACCTCAAAAAGAAATTGTACACTGTAATATTTTTTTGTTTAGTACACCATAGCTCTCTAGATGGCGTTGCCCTGTTTAAAGGCGAGCTATGGTTTCGTTACCGCCAATAGTATAAGTAGTCAATAATATTTTTAATAAACGAGTTCAGTGAATCAACAGTTTGGAGTTTCAATTCATAAACAGTGCTGACATAGTAACAAAAGCTGTGACGATTCATGGCTCACACACACCTATTTCCTTTTACACAACCCATGTACTCATAAGATTTAACATTTATTTCTTACTTTATTTGGTTCAATTTAAAATCTGTATTAATTATTGTTATTTATTTTTTACATCTAAAAATCTAAAACAAATTGCAATGTAAACGATAAATGAAAAAAATTTACATGGAAGAATACACATTTTACATCTTGGTTTAAAATTATAAATGCAGGGTCAGCAGAGGCCTTTACTCTGCAGCAGAGGCCTTTACTCTGCAGCAGAGGCCTTTACTCTGCAGCAGTGGCCTTTACTCTTTAGCAGTGGCAGTACCTTCATAGAAGCAAAAAAGCCTGGCTTGCCCTAATAAAATCATAATGCACAACAACAAACATATTTAAACCTTTCAATCAAAAATTTATTTAAAAAAATACCAGTCAATGAACTCGAACTCAAACATTCATAAGAATAATAATACAATTTCGAAATCCGAATTTACGCGCACTGGGCTAGGTTGCCAGATATACGTACTCATTGAACTCAACCATTCATAAAAATTTAAATTACGCGCTTTGTTGCCAAACCTACGCGCCAATTTCGCCTCTAAACGCTATACAATGCGTTCAAATGCGCCATCTCGCTCACACTTATTCTGGCTTTTACCTGGCTTGCCTTTCCTTTCTCTGTCTCGCAGTTTTCGCCTACAAATTGCGATAGAAACC
Source organism: Luperina testacea (assembly GCA_927399505.1). Lineage (NCBI taxonomy): Eukaryota > Metazoa > Arthropoda > Insecta > Lepidoptera > Noctuidae > Luperina > Luperina testacea. Next base: position 168,882 of record OV656768.1, read on the forward strand.
TTTACATTAGTTGATATTGGTAAGTACATAAAACAGATTTCTATGAAATGAAAAGCCGGGCTTTTGAGAGGCATTAAGTTAGCGCAAATGAACTATCCGCGTTGACCCGCGTAAAGTGAGTTGCGAAAGCAATGCACGTATTGCACGTGTGGCGCGATGACGCAACGCGACTCAATTTGCAATTTGTTATTATTTTGGAGTTTTGATTTTGAATACTTTGTGAATTAGATTTATTATTTAAAAAAAAAAATATTGATTGTGGCGATGTCATTCCCTATGATTTTGAAAAATGGTTAATGAATATAGTCTTCTTTTATCATTATGTGTATAAATACATTGAGTTTTCTGCAAGTTTTCTGTCAATAAATAACTCTTTACTTCACCATAACCAATCTTAAATTACTGTAGGTACTTCTCGGAAATAAAAACAAGTATTTTTGTTAGTCAAGAAGACAGATTAAAATAGGAACTACTCATTTGATTGTTTAGTAGGTATGACTATGACAAACATAGGTAGCGGCTCATGTTAAAATTTTCAATTGACTTATAAATGTTTTTTTACTCTATTTTTCTTACAATCTGTCACTGTGTATTAGGACATTCAGTAATTTTGATGACGTGTTAGATGTCTTGCTCGGTATGCGTCCTATGACACATCCTAGTATTTATAAAGCATCAAGCTAAATTTGTCCTATAGCCTTCGTATGGCTTTTTTATCCATTATATTGTTTGCCAGGTTATTTGGGTGGCGAGTTATCCTTTCTTTATATGAGGTGATATAGCGTTTTATTTCCTCTTTGACTGTCGGTATTTTCAGATCACGGTGTAGTGCTTCATTTGGAACAAACCATGGGGCATTTGTAATTGATCTTAGAAGCTTGTTCTGAAATCGCTGTATGATCTCTATGTTAGAGTGTGATGCTGTTCCCCATAGCTGAATGCCATAGGTCCATATAGGCTTGATTATAGCTTTGTATACAAGGGTTTTATTTTCTAGGTGTTATTGTGACTTTCGACCTATTATCCAGTAGAACTTTCTTAGTGTCAATCCAACTTGCTTCCGTTTCATGAAAATGTGCTTTTTCCAAGTAAGACGTCTGTCGAGGTATAAACCAAGGTATTTGACATGTTCAGCTTGAGGCACTTGTATCATATTTAACTGTACTGGAGGGCAGGTATCCTTCCTCTTAGTGAATGTGACATTTACCGATTTGGTCTCGTTGGCTTTTATCCTCCACTTTTTCAGCCAGAGGGCTATGTCGTTCAAACAGGTCTGCAGTATAGCGGAAGCGACTTTATGATCAGTATGGGACACTAGTATAGCTGTATCATCCGCAAAAGTTCCTGTAGTCGCTAAATTTGATATTGGGAGGTCGGCAGTATGAATCAAATATAAAATAGGTCCAAGCACACTGCCCTGAGGAACTCCAGCAATAATAAAGCATAGTTTTGATACAGCTTCGCCACTCTGCACAAAGAAACACCTATCCCTCAAGTACAACTTCAAGATTAAGAAGATGTTGCTTGGGAAGCTGCATTTTATTTTATAGAGGAGACCTTCATGCCAAACTCTATCAAACGCTTGAGAGATGTCAAGGAATGCAGCAGCACAATATTCCTTATCTTCAAATGTATTGTGAATTTTACTAACGAGCCTGTGGACTTGATCTATTGTACCATGTCTCTGTCGGAACCCAAATTGATGGTCGGGTATTAAATGTTTTTCTTTGATTTTATAGGCAGTAAACGTAATAGAAGGAGCGATTCATAAACTTTTGAAGCTATTGGAAGCAAACTTACAGGCCGGTATGACTTCGGGTCTTCATGAAGTTTTCCTGGTTTAGGAATCATTAGGATTTTAGCTGTTTTCCATTGAGGAGGAAAAAAGCAAAGTCTTGACATGGCATTGTAAATAGATAGCAGGAAGGTTAGGCCAGAATCTGGAAGTTGTTGCAGAATCATGCCAGTTATCAAATCGTAGCCAGGGGCTTTTTTAGGTTTTACGTTATTTATAGCTCTAGTTAGTGTTCTTGCTTTGTAAACTTTATGTCAGGGCTTGTAGTTGAATCACAATCCAGCACAACCTCTCTAAGAACTTCTTCTTTGTGCTCTGGGGGCCCCTCGTAGGAATGCGGCTGAAACACGCCTTTTAAGTGTTCGGCGAATGTTGTACATTTTTCTTCGTCACTTCGAGCCCAGCACCCGTTGGCTTGCCGAAGTGGGGGAGACACCGTTTTAGGGCGCTTTATTTTTTTGGTAGCTTTCCACAGTGAATAGTCGGTAGCAGCTGTAGCATCAAGGTTGCTCAGGGACTCCTGGACACTATTATTTCTGTCCTCGTCTAAAAACTTTTTGAGTTTCTTAACAGCGTAGTTTAATTTTCTTTTATCGTTGGGGCATCTAAATTGTTGCCATTGTTTTCAGAGTCTTCGTTTTCCAGCTATTTTATCTAGTATAATATGGGATATAGATTCCCTGTTCTTATTCAATTTGTTGGCAGGAGTAGATTGCCAAGCAGAAGTTTGGACTGAATTATTAAAGTATTCTATTGCTGCTACTATATCATCTTCTGTTTTTAAACTGACTGTAGGCGTCAAAGCCTGATCGACCATAGATCTGAAGGTTTCCCAATTTGTCTTTTTGGTGTGAAGGACGCAGGTTTCTGAAGTTTCTTTGAAACAACTTAGTAAGGTAACTAAGACTGGTGAATGGTCCGAGGATAGCTCATAGCTGCTCTGGCACTGAAAGTAATTTTTCGAGATACCTTTAACAGCACAGAAGTCAATTAGGTCAGGTACTTTTTTCCTGTCAGTGGGCCAATATGTGGGTTCACCTGTTGAAATAATTTCCATTTTTAGTTTTTCAACAGTCTTCAGTAACTCTCGGCCCCTGGGGAGGGTCAATCTTGAGCCCCAATAGCTATGCTTCGCATTGAAGTCTCCGCCAGCTATGAACCGATCGCCGAGGGAATTGAAGAACTCTCTAAACTCTTCCTGTTTGATAATGTGTTTCGGTGGACAGTAGAGAGCTGACACAGTAATGGAGCTTACCCAATCTTCAACTATGACAGTTGTTGCTTGAATTGGTGCTTTGCAGTACGATACTGATTCGTAATGTTTTAATTTGCTTCTAATGATGATAGCTGATCGACCATGTGCTTTCCCATCGGGGTGTGTGGTATGATAAAGCTTATATCCAGGGAATTCCATATGACTTCTTGAAGTGAAATGTGTTTCAGATATTAACATTATGTCAATATTGTGTTGAAATAAAAAAAGTTTTAACTCCTCTGAGTGGTGTGACAGGCCATTTGCGTTCCAGATGCATAATGTTAATGCATTAAATTTGGAAGCATGGACATGAAATCTCCCAGCATCTTAGTCATTAGCATCATCTGGTTCATGAGTGACTGCATAAATTCTTTAATGTCAGGTAAGGGGTTTGGTTTTGGTTGTGGCAGGTGTGTTGTTGAATGGGTTTCTGTGGTTGGTATACCGGTTGTTACTTCAGCGTATGATTTATTGCCAGCACTTTCATATCGGCTATATTTGACTTTACCGCCATTTTTCTCTTGCGTGTCTTTGCTGTGTTGGGTTTTTGGTCTCAAGGGTGGGTACTTAACCTTTTGCAATTCTTTATATACAGAACATCCCTTGTAATTTGCGGGGTGGTTTCCTTCACAAAGGATGCACCGCACATTATCTGATCGCTCTTTCCTCATGCAGTCAAGGGTAGCGTGTGCTCCAGCGCACTTAACGCATCTGGGCTGACGGTGACAGAACCTGCGCGTATGTCCGTATCTCTGGCAGTTGGAGCATTGGGGGATCTCTCTTTTTGGCCTTGGTGGTTCAAATACAACGCAGCAATGGAGGTGTTTAACATTATAAATGTTTTTATTATTTTGGTTTGGCTTGAGATCAATGTAGTGCAGTGGAAGAGGTGTTTTGGTTTTTCTATCCTTAATATTCCAGATATTTGTAACCTTGTGGTCTAATTCTTCAATAGCACCTTTTATTTCGTTGGTGTCAGTAGACGGGTGGATATTTTTAAGGACTACTCGAAAGCTCCTATCTTCTTTGAGTTTGTAGGTATAGAATTCAGTTTCTCGTTTTTGAAGTTCCTTGTAGATTTTGGTAATGCTTCTGTTGTTTTTGGCTGGATTTTCACTTGTTCCCCACGGAGAATCTTGATTTCATACTGATCAGTGGCTGTGTCATTCAGCATGTCATAGAGTGGATGAATGTTGCTTACTTTGTCTATGAACAATGGAGGTGGTTTGATGGGCTTTTGAGCCTTTTCAGGAGGATCATTAGTGACATCCAGGCTAGAGAATCGGTTGGAGGTAGTAACAGGAGCACTCAGCCAGTAGCTATTTAATTTTGTTTGTTTTTGGCTAGTTGGTAGTTCATCTGGGCTGCGAAGTCTTTTGCGTCCGGGTACTTCCACCCAGTTTTCATCAGGAGCATTGTCGGAGTCTACTAGGTCTATCGTCTCACTGGCGTCACTAGTAGGTATCGTACCACTACAAGAGTTTGATCTGGGTCGACTAACAAATAAGCTCTTGTGGAATATTTGCTGACTTAATATTTTAGTCGCGTTTGCATTATTCTTTTTAGAATTTTTTATTTGGCAATCCATGGATACTGGGGTTATTTAACTTTTTAAGTGGCAACACTGCTTTGAAGTTGACGTTGGCACTTTGACAGTGACATTTTAATAAGACAGAAAAAAGTTTAAATAATGTGGGTGGATGTTTTTCACTGGGAGAAACTTGAAACTTTAGATTTAGTTTTTGATCGTTTTTAGTTACTCATAACACTAGATAACATTAACACGGGATCCGAAACACTTTGGCTACACTTTAATAATGTTTTCAGGCACAACTTCACAGGTTTATAGGAAATCGCGAAAATACTTGAGGAGCGTATGTGCTTCTGACAGCGCCGGGAAAATAACTTATAAATGTAATTTATAAAATAATGCATATGTTACGGGCAATTTGATAAGTCCGGGCACTATTAATAATGGCCGGTCTGTATTCATAATGCCCGACTCAATTGGGCAATGTGAATAAAACAGCAAGATTAATCACTTTTCCCGGCCATTATGAATAATGACCACCCTATCTTGGGCAAAGTAATAAAATAGGTGAACTGTAGTGTTTTTGTTTATTAAATGAGAACTTAGGATGCAAGAGCGAGCAAAGCGAGCTCGGGAATTGGGGCACCCCGACTCGGACCGGTTAGGTTCACGGAGCCCCCCTCATCCCCTTCGTGTTGGGTTCCTTTAAACCTTGCAGATAGAAATATAATCCGTCGACTACGCCTTATTATTATTGTTATGCTTAATAAAATTATGTTTTAGAATGGTATGCTTAATAAAGTTATGCTTTAGAGTGTTATGTTTAAAAAATGTATGGTTTAGAATGTTATGCTTAATCATTATTATGATTAGAGAAATTATGCGTAAGCTGTTATGCGTAAATAATTTATGGGAAAATATAATTAGGACAAACAAAAGTATGCCAAGTTATATTAGTTCTTAAAATTTTATGCAAATGGATAGGGAACCCAATTTATCACATTACCCGGCTATAAGTAGGGACCTATTCATACTGCCCGGTCCGAATGATAAATTCAAGCTATCTCAAACACCGACTTATTACATGGACCACGGGCCGTCGGGCATTATTAATAATGGCTGGTCAAAGTGATAAATTATTCTCTTCAAAGAGTGAACAGGCTACTTCTGGGTAAGCTCACTCCATCGTAGACTTTATCTGTGTCATCTCTGGCCTAGATTAGAGTCAAGAGCAAACCCATTTCAAATAAAAATAAAAACTTTGCCCATCACTCTTGGGCATTATTAATAATGGCCGGTCCTTATTAATAATGCCCAGTTAATGACATTGCCCGTAACACATACGAGAAAAGAACAATAAATCGATAATTTGCATGTGACAAGCGAAATGAATTAAGGACAAAAAGGTCCGGCTAAGCACTGTGGTTATGCATATTTATTAATATAGATGGTGCTTATGACAATTACATACTGATGCTTGAAATATGTAGTACCTGCTCTTTGTATTTTAAAGGTTTTCGTAGCAAAGCCAATCCCTCAGTTGGCCGTTTTTTTTATACATTGAAAATCTGTGGGTTTGCCCTAATTTTGACCCCTAGGCATGCCACTGCTCTGCAGTGGGACATTACAGGTTGGAATAGCTTTGGCCACTCCCAGCATATCCTGTGCAATATGCAGAAGCCAAGGTCATGCATAAATTATTATAGATAAAGAAATGTAATCATCATAATAATTAAAAGTTCAGATAGCAACGCTATCAGGCGTTTGCAACAGTAAATGTCAAACTTGTTGTTAGTTGTTATTGTTCATGATTCTAATTTTAATGTGATAGCTAGGTTGGAATTAGGAAAACAAGCAAACTTCACATATTTTTTATCTATGACTGCATCCATAATCACTAAAACAGGAAAACATGAGAATAATAAAAACATCCTCCTCCCAAACAATTAGTTTCCTTATGACAAGCTGTGGGCAAACCCGGAGCAGTTACCGTGCAGTGAAACCCCACTGACAATTGCCATGATTGGTTAACCACGAGCATGTAGTACTATGAGCAGCAACTAGTCCAGCGGGCCAGTGGTCTGACCTGGCAGCGAGCGCAAGGCGCGCTCTGTGACCAGGTCTGTGGCTGCAGGGGCACACTCACCGTTCCTTCTCGGTGTCGACGGAGAAGTTGCGCTCGATGACGGTGGTCCACTGTAGGCCGCGAATGGTGAAGGTGTAGGGGCGCGGCTTGTCCACGGCCATGATCTGGCAGTCGCGCACCGTGAACTTATTGAGCGGGTCGCGGTAGTTGTTCCGCTCCGGCTGCGTCTTAAAACCCACCAGGTCGCCGTTGTCGAACAGGATGAAGTAACGGTCGCGCCAGTTGCGGATGTGCTCGCCGCGCTTCTGCAGCCAGCCCTCCTTCACGATGTTCCCGGGCGCCGCCTCCGCCATGGTCTCGCGATCGCGGCCTCGGGCAGCGCTGTTTGATAACAAACTACGGCAACCGCAAGCTCGTGCTCGACACACCACGTTTTGCACTCCCCTTTCGCCGCGCGTGTTTCACCTGGATTGAATCACCACGGGCACACTGCCACCGAACATTTTCTCGCTTGATATTACAATAATGTACAGATTTCAACGTTTATCTTCTCAAAAAACATGAACGTAAGCGATGTTACTACGTAGGTACGTAGCCTCGCGGTGTAACAGTGACAGTTTACGTCAACGCTGTCTGACGGAAGGTAAAAAGAGACAGACCGCCTAAAAGAATGTGGGAAAAAGAGAGGTTCGATACCAGTCTACACTCTTTCATACTTGGTTGCGTTATAACCTATTTTGACAAATTAGTACGTTATGTCTGCCACTAGGGGAATAATTAGCGCTGTTTGCACTTTTTAATGCGTTTTGTACATTCCTAACTTTTGGCGTGTTGAAATAACAAAAAAAAAAGATTAATAAAAAAAAATACAAGAGTATTGGTTGGTTTGTGATAGTCCTTACGGCTAATTCTTTTTTGCCAGTAGAGTTTTATTTATTAGTTTCCAAAGCAGGGTTTTACTTTCCATTACTTAATGCTAGGTACACACGCAGTGACTTAACACAATAAAAATGGATTCGACCTCATCAAGCGACCTCTGCCCACTCACTATGATAAATGCTAAATGATTTTATTTCTGTAAGTAGGTTTGCACAAACACTTTTACACGTCAATCATAAATTTTTTAAACTAGATGAGGTCGGCGTTTCCTATCTGACTACTCTGAGAAGAAAGGCCGAAACAAACTCAGAGGTCATAGTCTCTTTTAAAGTCCAGACATAATCTTGGTCAAGTTATATGAAGACCATGTAGGTCGATGTCTGAGATGGTCTTTTGAGGAAAGAACCACACAGATTGAGAGGACCTGTCCAGTCAGTGCACGCATTTGTCAGAAATCATGCAGCTCAACTCAAGACTTAAGGAGCTCAACGATTCGACGAACAATACCAAAGAAAGGACATTTGGGTAGGCCACATAAATTACTCAAACTGCCAGACCATAGAGAGAATAATAATAATATAAAATGCCTAAATTAAATGACCCACATCGTCTTCACATTCACAATAATTAAAATAATATAATACTTTAAAAAGTAAGCAAATGTCAGTTAAAAAAAAAAATCATTAATGTCAATGTGTATATAAAAAAAAACATCAAAAGTGAGTGTAGGATAGTCATTGTTGCAAGAGCTGTCCAGGATGAAGGTGTGACACGGATCATAACAAACCCTCAAAGTTTTTAATAATCAAATTAAAAATTCCATATTACGCGACATGGCAGTCTTTACTGGGCGCACTGTATGCGCGATAACTTCTCTAGGTCACCCGATAAATTTAAATCATTACATCCTGTCTATCTGCATAGCTATTCACAACCACTCGATACACTTCCGTATCGTATCGAACATCAATCAATGTTATCAAAGAAATTGAATTTCGCGGGCTGGCGCTTTCGCCTTAAGGGGCTTACATGACCTAAAACGCGGTCACTGTCGGACTGCATACAAAAGAAACAGAAGCGCGATGACACAACGCTGGTAATTTATTATAAAATATAAAGCAATTATTTAAGTAATTTAAAAAATATAATGTTTGATTTAAAAATTAAAACACTAGTATTTTAGTATGTAGCTTATAGAATAATCTAACAAATAATCAGAATGATTGTATGTAAGTATGTTAATATGGTTTTTATTGTAAAAAGAAATTTTTAGAGGTATATTCATGATTTTTTTCTATCGTATCAAATTAGTTGTATTATGTTTTCAACACACTACCTACCTAGCAAATATCCTGAAGAATATCATATTTTTTCTGATTTTGTTTACTGTAGTCGATCATATACTTTTATTGTTTCTAAAATTTGCGCTTTTTATGTTTAGGTCCTGTAAGCCCCTTAAATGAAATAGACAACTACTATTCTTCCGAAAGCCGTTTGATGTCGGGAGCAAGTCAAATCAGCCGGTCGATTCTGTGAAAATCCCACCATGAAAACTTAGGTGAAGTGAATTTGTTTTGCTAGGAATTGACACTATTGACAGCTCACTCCACGCTCACTTCACCTAAGTTTTCACGGTGAGATGGTTACAGAATCGCAGTGCAGCATGTCGATTCTGTAAAAATCTCACCGTGAATACTTGCGTGGAGTGAGCTGTCAGTGTCATCCTACTGATGCTAGGGATTGACCAAGCAAACATTTACAATCATAAAAGAGATTTTTTGATTCCCACGTAGTTTGTGTGGCGTGATCACCTTCACCCGATTCACGACACTAAATGTCGTAAATCGGGTGAAGTGAAGGTGAAGTGATAAGATCACGCCGCGCTTGCGCGTTAATCACTGTCATTATCACATTGCAGATTGCGTGATCACTTCACCTTCCCTTCACCCGATTCCCGACATTTAATGTCGTGAATCGGGTGGAGTGAAGGTGAAGTGATAAGATCACGCCGCGCTTGCGCGTTAGTCACTCATCACATTAGAGATTTGTTTTTACATATTTAACTTGTAAGGCGTCATGTATAAGAACATTAGGAAATTATGGTAATAATATTAATAATTAATATAATACACCATGGCGACCCTGCCTTATAGAGTCTGCCAAGGGGCAGATTAAGCAAAGGTTTCGTTGAGCGATTTTCAAAATGTGTAACTCTAAAGTAGAAAAAGACGAGGTATTCGTCAATCAAAACGCGGCTGGTGGAGGTGTTGTTGACGCCGAGGTGATGTTGCCATGGTTACGAGATTCGAGTGGAGTGATATATGGTACATTCCGAATTGCACTGTAATCGACTACAGCGTGCTTACACCTTGACCCCAATTCTGCTGTATGGTATTTATCTATTATTCCCCGCATAATCTTACCACGCCGTACGTTTGTCAAGCGTGGTATTTTGACAGTTCAAACCGGTTTCGGTCATTGTGTCATACATACGTTATATTATAGAATACGTTAATAGCAGATGTAGTGATTAGGTTATTAAGGAATTGACGTGGTTTCGAAGTAACGAATCATTAAGTGGTCATAGTGAATTAGGGCCCTTTTCTAAATTAACGTGAACGCGATAACGATGTCCCGTGAATCGACATATATGAAGTCATGGCATGTGCCATCTTGCGATAACGCCGACTACCGACCATGCCCTAAATTAATAATTATCACCGATCTTTAAACTAACGTGGCATTTTCGAAATTGTGCTTCTGGCTACAGTCGCCACCTTACCAAAGAAGAAGAAATTCGTGGTGTATACACAAATAAATACTATAATCCAACCATGAGTAACTATTCAAGTGAATAGGTATATTACTGACTCTCAGCTGCCATAGTGGTGATTTATCTAAATCGGAAAGCAAATTATTCATGTGAGTGATGATGACTTAATTCGGAATGAGCCATATTTCACGCCGCGCAAGCGCGTTAGGCGCTGGCGCTGTCTGGCTATATAAGGACTTACTAGTCTAGGGAAAAAAGAAAAAAAAAACAAGGTTGAGATTCTGACTGCGCTTCTGTTTTGCTATTTTATTGTAAGTAAAACCCCACAAAATATTAATGTTTTGACCACTAAAATACTAGCTTTGAATTATATAAAAATATCAATAGGATTAGCATTAAAAAATATTATTAAAATCTCGATTATGATTGTAAATGTATGCTTGGTCAATCCCTAGTATCTGGTAAGATGACACTGACAGTTCACTCCACGATCACTTCACCTAAGTTTTCACGGTGAGATGGTTACAGAATCGCACTGCAGGTTAGCAAAATGTGTAATTTTTGATACGATGGCGTGTCGGATGATTGTGAATAGCTATGCAGGTCTGGTATCAGTTCTGTTTTAACCTGACTGATAGGTACGTATCGAAATGTAACGTACACGATCAATCTGAATCAAGATCGTATTGATATATTGAACTGATGCTATATTGATCGTCTAACGTTCCCCTTATGTTAACTCTGTAGGTACGCGCTACTAGGGCTTCCAATCCCGCAGCCTCGAAATGTTAAATCTCGGTATTTACGGGACTGAACATTTTCAATCCTGTGGGATTTCGCATACAGAAATAAATAATATGTAATATGGTAGTTATTTAAATAAAACAATGAAATTATCAACATTTATCTTCACTTTTATTTTAAAGTTTTACTAGGTACATTTATTAACAAGAGATCAATAATTATGTTGCACTATTAATTTGTAGAGATCAAATACCTACAGAGAAAATAACAATTTAAACAAAACCCAAAAATATTTTCAACTAAATGTTGACAAAACTAATTTAAGACTTTAATAGTTTTGTTAACAATATTAAGACTTCAATTTGTTTGGTCAGCACTCAGTTGAAAATGTTTGCGAAGAAAATATAATAATGGTCAACGTGTCTGCCCAACAACTGTGCATTTTGGAGTCCAGTTATATAGCCAGCAGCAGAAAATAAAAAAGGGTCCTAGGGTTATGTTTACATATAATAAGCATAGCCTTCCTCAAGAATTGGGCTATCAAATGTAAAAAGATTTTTATAAATCCGACCGATACTTCCAGAGATTAGAGCTTTCAAACAAATAAACTCTTCAGCTTTATTATTAGTATTATTTTAAAACTAAGATATTCATTGAAATCATACCCTCACCACTAATATGAACGTCCACACATTGCGAAGTAATCGATGAGCGCCGTGCGCTGCGCATGCCTCGCAAGAAGCCCGCGAAATTCAAATTTTCTTACGTTTTTTGCAATTTGCTGGTCAGTATTAAGTTGTACGTTGATTAATATATGAATCGCGGCCGTAACAAATATGTATTTACAGAATTATAATCATTAAAGTCATCAACACAACTCTCTAAGACCACGTAAGTCCAAACTTAGTCTATGAGTCCAAAGAATGATGATTTCATGAAAGTTATTCTTTGGACTTACGTGGTCTTAGAGAGTTGTGTTGATGACTTTAATGATTATAATTCTGTAAATACATATTTGTTACGGCCGCGATTCATATATTAATCAACGTACAACTTAATACTGACCAGCAAATTGCAAAAAACCTAAAAAAAATTGAATTTCGCGGGCTACCCTGGCGCTTTCGCCTTAAGGCGAAAGCGCCAGGGTAGCCCGCGAAATTCAATTTTTTACATACAGGAAAAAAATTTGCGAAACAATTTACGAAAACAGTCAAAGAACTTCCCAAGTAACATTTTAAACTGTATAAAAGCTGTATTATGGACTATTTGTTTACTGTAGGCTGTTAAACGTGCTGTATAAAGACTGTATAGCAAGCTATACAGCCCTTGTAACTCTGAAATGGGCCCCAAAATTATACAGCTTTAAGTGTAGATTTAGCTGTATAACAGCTGCATAATAGCTGTACTATTTGGCTGGCTAAGATACTATTTAGATACTTTTATACAGCTTCCATTGTCTAATTTTCTTTTTTATTCTTTTATACAGACTCAGGCTTGTGAAAATCTTAATAAAAGAATAAATATATTATAATTGTGTTCGTGGTTGAATTCATTCTCCATTTTATTTACTATGTGGCATATCTGAAGATAAGTGAAAAAATATTTAATAACCAAGTGGTAAGTACTCTTTCCTTTTTATCGTTGTTGTTATGCTTGCGACTAATATTTTTATGTGAGTATATATACTAGTTTTAAGCTCAAAACTCACGCCCCTTCGAAATAAGGAATATACATACATTTTTTCTGTAACAACAAATATGTGATCAAATCTGAAAACAGTTTTAAGAGTAACCCGGACTGTTCTATTGATAGTAAACGTAATTGTGTGTACTATACAGTTAAAATCTTTTGTAATTTTGTACTGAAATTTCAAAAACAAACAAAACAATATCTCGCAAAATTGCAATGCAATTTATAAATTATTATAAAATGGCGTCCTTAGTTTATACAGCTCTTGCTCTTCTAGTACCCCTTTTAACAAATTGGCAACTGATCAAAATTATGACTCCATGTTGTTATTAGTTGTATCCAATAAATAGACTGATTTTAGGTTATATTAGTTTCAAAATAATCGATAAGCTGGATTATTGTGTATGCCAACACTATAATAATAACTTTAATCTTCTAAAACACGAAAAACTGTAAAAAGGGAAAAATGTACGCCAATCGCATAAGGCTTTAAAAAGGAGTAAATCTAAACTCTTCTACATGAGACAGAATTGAATTAAACTATTATAAAGGTAACTGCTTGCTAAGAGTATCCTAGATTTCCGTTGTACAGCTATTATCAAGCTTAACTTGAAGGCTGAACAATAGAGTAATTTTACACCAATATTCAGGCTATAACAATATTTAATGCTCTTGTGCAGAAGTAGGTTATATAAAAGTATAATTTGAGAGCAGTATACAGTTATTGTCTTATAAAGTTGCTGAACGCAGTTTTTTACGCCGCGGTCTGTATTTTAGCATTTTCCAATGCTATTTAAAAGCTAAAGGTAAAAATTTAGGCTCTATACAGCCGTTAATCAGCTATACTGTATACAGTTGTACAGTTATACTAAAGTACAGTCCTATACATATTTTTACACTCTTGTACATCATTTATTAAGCTTATAGCTGGTAATGCGCTGGTAAATATAATATTTTTCCGCTTAAATGTTACTTGGGTTACTCTGAAAAACGATGAAAACCTTACAGAACTAAAATATGCGTTAGAACAGATCAAATGGGACAAAGTCGGCCTGAGTGAAGTAAGGCAAATGGGTGAAAGAATTATTTCCCATCCAGACTTCCTTCTATACCATATAGGAACGACCCCAGGTCATCACGGGGTTGGTTTTATCATCAAAAAACATCTCACAAATTATGTGGAGAGCTTTATAGGAGTATCAGAGCGCATAGCAGTGATGAATCTTAAGCTACCGGGATATAACGATGCATGGTCCATCATACAAGTATACTCGCCTACAGAACAATCCGATACAGGATCAATAGACTCATTTTACCTAGAGCTAAATAAAACAATCCAAGATCATGCCCACAAAAACCTTGTTGTGATGGGAGACTTCAATGGCCAAATCGGAGAACGACAACCAGAAGAAGACACAGTCTTGGGACCATTTGTTTATGGAAAAAAGACCAGAAGCAGAAACGGAGAGAAGCTTGTAAACTTCGCACAGGAGAATAGCTTGAGAGTCTTAAACACAATGTTCAAGAAGAAAGAAAGTAAGATGTGGACCTGGATATCACCAGACGGGAAAACAAAAAACGAAATAGACTTCATAATGACTAGTAAAAGCAGATACTTCTCAAACATGAAAGTCATAAGCAATCTTAACTTCAATACCAACCATCGGATGATTCGAGCAGAACTTATGACAACCCCGCCAAAAAACCCAAGACCAAGAAATAATATGATGAACATAAAACCTACCAAATACCAAACAGCCCAAATAGCCAATTCCATAACGACAAAACTTATGGATTACAGCAAAGAGACAATAAACATGGAGGTGCAAGAAAAATATAACTGGTTAGAAGGAACAATCAAAACATCTATTCAACAAGAGACTAATAGCAAAGACCTATCTAATAAGTGGATGACTGCCAAAACCATTAACCTACTTAATCAAAGAGCTGACCTAATCAATGGAAAAAATACAAACGACAGTCGAAAGCAAATAGCAAAATTCAGCAAAGAAATAAAGGAAAGTATTAGAAAAGATAGAACTCAGAGAAGAATGGAAACAATAGAGAGACACATTTTACAGACAGGAGGAATAAAAAAGGCATATAAGGAGTTAACTAACAAAAAAGACTGGATCGTACATATGAAAGATAATAATGGATTGAAGGAGAATCGAAGGCAAGGAATATTAGGAATTGCTACAGCATACTACAAGAAACTATATGAAAGTACCATAGCGGAAAAAGAAATAGAATTGTTAGAAGTCTCAGATGTACCCAGCATCATGCAGGAAGAAATAGAATTCGCTATAGAAACTCAAAGAGACAATAAAGCTCCAGGACCCGACGGAATAAGCAACGAAGTACTAAAACAAGCGAAACAGACAATACCACCTATTCTCAAAGAAATCTTTAATGATATCGTGAACACAGAAACGATTCCACAGCAATGGACTAAATCTAATATAATCCTTCTGTACAAGAAAGGTGATCAATACGATATCGGAAACTACCGGCCCATAAGTTTGATGTCCAACCTGTACAAAATATTTGCAAAGATCGTACTCAAGCGACTGGAAATAAAACTCGATGAACAGCAGCCAATAGAACAGGCAGGTTTTAGAAAAGACTACTCAGTACTTGATCATATCCATGCTGTTAGGCAAATCATCGAGAAATATACGGAATATCAACTCATATACTATTTAGGATTTGTCGATTATAGCAAGGCGTTCGACTCGTTAATACACACAAATATCTGGGAGGCGTTAAGAGAACAAGGGATAGAACAAAAATATATAAGATTGATTAGAAATGTATACAAAAACAGCTCGGCGTGCATCCAGCTAGAAAAGAAAGGAGATTCATTTAAGATACAAAAAGGAGTAAGACAAGGAGATCCTCTCTCTCCAAAACTTTTCTCCGCTGTTTTGGAAATGATCTTCAGAAACTTTGAATGGGAAAATCGGGGTTTAAAAATCGACGGCCGCACACTGACACACTTAAGATTTGCCGATGATATTGTGTTATTCGCAAAAACGCCAGGAGACCTAAATATAATGTTAAACGAATTAGCATCTGAGAGTGAAAAAGTAGAACTAAAATTAAATCCCGAAAAAACAAAAGTAATGACTAATGGAAATAAAAGCAGCATAAATGTAGGCGAATCACAAATTACCTATGTTGAAGAATATATATACCTCGGACAGCTGATATCACCTAAAGATAACATAAACAAAGAAATCGAAAGAAGGATAGCAAATAGTTGGAAAAGGTATTGGGGCCTAAGGGAAGTAATGAAAGACAAAAACCTACATATAACAACAAAGAGCAAATTATTCAATGTCTGCATCCTACCAATCTTAATATATGGAAGCCAAACATGGGCCATAACAAAAAACACAACCAATAGAATTGCCATTTGCCAACGAGCAATGGAGAGAAGCATGCTAGGAGTGAAGAAGGGGGATAGAATTAGAAACATCAACATTAGGAAAAAGACCAAGATACAGGACGTAACCCTAAAAATAAAAAGGCTAAAATGGAAGTGGTCGGGACACATGATAAGAGGAAAGGAAAAATGGAGCAAAATAATCACACAGTGGTACCCAAGGGAAGGTAAAAGGAAAAGAGGTAGACAACAAAAAAGATGGGAAGATGATATCAGGCAGGTTGCGGGCGTAACATGGAGTAGAGTAGTCAGAGAGAGAGCAGAATGGAGTAGGTTGGAGGAGGCCTTTGCCAACTGGCAAACGGACTTACAGAAAGTAAAGAAACATCAAATACGCGAATAATTTTTAATTATCTAAAATATATTAGGGCTGGCAGACTAAAAAACATAAGTCCAGAAGTGAAACTTTTCAGGAACAACTAAAAACTGTATAAAAAAATAGCGTTAAACTATAAATTCAACTTTATTGGAATATTGAGATGTTTTTAATTAATACTAACATGCACGTAAATATAATTTGATAAAAATATAATAAAAAGCGATTTTAGTGACTTATGTTAGAAAGAACACTGTGTACCTAGTAGGTACTTGTGACTTAAGTGTATGAGAACAGTAAAAATAATTATAAACTATGTTTTAGTTGACATTCAAAAGTTACTTCTATGAACGTAAAATTAATTTAGCATACATCATTTATATATTAGCCTATATTTATAATTTATATTCAACTATTTATTCATCTTCTTCACTATCTAAAATATCAGGGTCAGTATTACGTAGATTGTTCACAGAAGGCAAATCTAAATAAAATCTATGAAAAACGTCGGGTATTAAGGAGAGTAAAGAAATCAGATCATCTTTCTTTTCTTTTGATATCGGTAAGGGCTGTACCGATATAACAGGAATAGTGTCAGGTATGGCAGAAACTCGACGTTTCAAGTTAAATTTGTAAAAATTACATTCCGTGTCCAATGTGTCTTTGTAGGAGATTACGCCAAATTCAGAATCATAGCGCAACCACTTTTTATCGAGCCATTTAAATTGTCGCCCTTCTACATCTTTGTTTCTTAATACTAATGGACCCTTTAACAATGAAGAAAAATCTAAAAAGTCGGAACTGCGCATTTCGACAACTTCAAATTTTTTACTGCTCGATCTGATGAGTTGAATCCAATCATGCGGGTGATAAATCTGCAAATCCGTTTTCTTTTTCTTTTTTTCAATGATGCTATGATCCGTGTCCACTTCCAAGTGGCTATGACCCGGAACCATGAACTTGTGGTCTATGACATCTATGTCTAATTTCTGCAAAGCCCAAGTCAACATTGAACTGACATGAGAATTTCGGTTCTGACCGCCACAAGTATCAGAATAAAATATTACATGTCTTGTATTCTCAGGTACGTATGTTTGGAGATGTTTGAAAAGACATGATGCTATTTGATTAGCTCCTCTAGCAGCTATGGTTTCATACCATATGTAACACACAGCTTTTCCAGTTTTGTTGTCATGGACAGTTAGGTTGAACGTCCACAACTGGCGTTTGTAGAAAGCTACAGAAGAGCTGAGGGCTGGAGTGGGTAAACACTGTTGTAAGTCAAATGTGTAAACTTTCACAGTACTGTCACTTTTATTTACTTGAGTATCACATTTTTTTATTTCGTATGCTTGATCTGCGGCAGTCTTGTGATGTTCATGTTGGGCAATTAGTTCAGTTTTCACCTGATCTTCCTGACATAGTTGAATTTGCATCTTGAATTTATCACAAGTATAACATGTGTCGGCACGGGGCTTTTTGAACGATAATCCTAATTTGTGGAATTCTTGACTATAAATTTTTACTGAAGGTGGACTGTCGCGGTTTTCACAAAATAAATCATACATTTTCGTAATAGTGAGATGAGAAGGCAAGTACTTTTTTGATGTAGTTTTTCTTGTATAATGGCTCTCATAGGATGGAAATGATAAAATATGTTCCTTAATTTCTTGTCTTTTTTCATCAGAAATCTTATGTTTGGGTATACTCTTCCCACGGTTATCATCTGTTTGAGTGCCACCTATCGACGACCGTTTTTTCGTGGCAACTGTTTTTATAAAATTATCGCTTTCGCCTAACGTCTTTAAAAGGCATCCCCGACAAATGGGTTCACGCTTCCCGTGAATTAATAAAATATATTTTGTATGTTTTCATGCGATTCTTTTGTTGGTCAGGATCTAGTGTGCGTTGTCTTTAAGTGGCCTTGACGTGTATTTCAATTAAAGATGTCATATAAGTTGTTCTCTTGAGATATGTTCCCATTTGCCAATATTCTTTGAAAATAGCTTGTCTATCGTTCAATGATAACTATACGCTCTTTGCATTTCATTCGACACGTCCCTAGCTCTTTCATTGTTCTGCTGGAAACAACTTTACCTTTTAATGTTTTATATGATTGACCTGTGTTGCGTTTTATTTTCTTTTCTTGTTTCGTAATGCGAATACTTTTTTTTGGAGATGTTTCGACCGCATGTGGCGTGTCGGCTCTTCGGTCAGTATCGGTGGATGTCGACGAATCTACTGCTGTTTCAGGGAGTTCGAAATGTGGATCCAGAACAGAATCATCACTTGAGAAATCCATTTCTCGATTAATAAACATGACGCCGGTGTGGCCTGATGATGTGGAAGGCATTGGTTCTTCTTCCGCTATTGTCCCTGTAGATTGTTGTTCATTTCGTTCATCTAAAAATAAAAACATACTATAGAGGCTAAAAAAAATATTATTTTAATCATTTATTTATGATTGATGCTAAAATGAACAAATCACTGATGATTTCTGTTAAAACTACAATGAAAGATAAATATATTACTTTCTGATTTAAATCAAACACATGGCAAACTTACCTTCAACATTTGTGTTTCTCCTCATCACCATCTCAACTAATTTCTTTCCTCGCTGACAATCCATAGTAATTGGGAATATTTTTAAATAAAATGACACACACCACAACTGTTCTGTTAACAAATCAGAGCAAAACTAACTC
Source organism: Luperina testacea (assembly GCA_927399505.1). NCBI lineage: Eukaryota > Metazoa > Arthropoda > Insecta > Lepidoptera > Noctuidae > Luperina > Luperina testacea. The sequence goes on from OV656768.1 coordinate 188,103, forward strand.
GACTAGTGTGACCCAAATCACTACAGTTACCACTTCAGTTTTTTGTAAGCAATAAATTATAATTTGAGTACCTACCCTCGAATTAAAAATCGAGATAACACGACGCACTTGACGTTCCTAATAACATAAGTCACTTTCTGTGTCCATGAAGTCCGAGAAGAGCTGGATCTACGCCATTGACCTTGGTCATGTGGGCGTTACCAAGACAAAGCCCCCGCGCGCGCCTCCCCCACCCCTAACAATAATTTCGTGCAACGCGAATATAATTTTGTGCTACAATGTTGCACCGCAGCAGCGCCCGGCGCCCGGCCCCCGCCGGCCGCCCGCCGCATGCTATCTATCGCTATCGCTTCCAGTATCTGCAGTGCGATTCTGTAACCATCTCACCGTGAAAACTTAGGTGAAGTGAGCGTGGAGTGAACTGTCAGTGTCATCTTAACATATACTAGGGATTGACCAAGCATACATTTACAATCATAATCGAGATTTTAATAATATTTTTTAATGCTAATCCTATTGATATTTTTATATAATTCAAAGCTAGTATTTTAGTGGTCAAAACATTAATATTTTGTGGGGTTTTACTTACAATAAAATAGCAAAACAGAAGCGCAGTCAGAATCTCAACCTTGTTTTTTTTTTCTTTTTTCCCTAGACTAGTAAGTCCTTATATAGCCAGACAGCGCCAGCGCCTATCGCGCTTGCGCGGCGTGAAATATGGCTCATTCCGAATTAAGTCATCATCGCTCACATGAATAATTTGCTTTCCGATTTAGATAAATCACCACTATGGCAGCTGAGAGTCAGTAATATACCTATTCACTTGAATAGTTACTCATGGTTGGATTATAGTATTTATTTGTGTATACACCACGAATTTCTTCTTCTTTGGTAAGGTGGCGACTGTAGCCAGAAGCACAATTTCGAAAATGCCACGTTAGTTTAAAGATCGGTGATAATTATTAATTTAGGCCCTAAATGAAAAACCGACCATGCCCTAAATTTTAGGGCATGGTCGGTAGTCGGCGTTATCGCAAGATGGCACATGCCATGACTTCATATATGTCGATTCACGGGACATCGTTATCGCGTTCACGTTAATTCAGAAAAGGGCCCTAATTCACTATGACCACTTAATGATTCGTTACTTCGAAACCACGTCAATTCCTTAATAACCTAATCACTACATCTGCTATTAACGTATTCTCTATGACACAATGACCGAAACCGGTTTGAACTGTCAAAATACCACGCTTGACAAACGTACGGCGTGGTAAGATTATGCGGGGAATAATAGATAAATACCATACAGCAGAATTGGGGTCAAGGTGTAAGTAAGCACGCTGTAGTCGATTACAGTGCAATTCGGAATGTACCATATATCACTCCACTCGAATCTCGTAACCATGGCAACATTACCTCGGCGTCAACAACACCTCCACCAGCCGCGTTTTGATTGACGAATACCTCGTCTTTTTCTACTTTAGAGTTACATATTTTGAAAATCGCTCAACGAAAACTGCGTAATCTGCCCCTTGGCAGACTCTAAGGCAGGGTCGCCATGGTGTATTATATTAATTATTAATATTATTACCATAATTTCCTAATGTTCTTATACATGACGCCTTACAAGTTAAATATGTAAAAACAAATCTCTAATGTGATGAGTGACTAACGCGCAAGCGCGGCGTGATCTTATCACTTCACCTTCACTCCACCCGATTCACGACATTAAATGTCGTGAATCGGGTGAAGGGAAGGTGAAGTGATCACGCAATCTGCAATGTGATAATGACAGTGATTAACGCGCAAGCGCGGCGTGATCTTATCACTTCACCTTCACTTCACCCGATTTACGACATTTAGTGTCGTGAATCGGGTGAAGTGATCACGCCACACAAACTACGTGGGAATCAAAAAATCTCTTTTATGATTGTAAATGTTTGCTTGGTCAATCCCTAGCATCAGTAGGATGACACTGACAGCTCACTCCACGCAAGTATTCACGGTGAGATTTTTACAGAATCGACATGCTGTATCTAATGCAGAGGTGTAAAACCTTTTGAATGTCCAATACCGAAAGCAAGGGAAAATTTAATTATGTATATTGTATAATTTATAGTTTTTTTTTTGTATTAACATTAATTTTAGTTTTTCTGTAAATGAATGAGCTTTAGTATTATATATTTTAGTTTATATATTCGTATATTGTATGATAACTACATACATATACATACTGTGGGGCGAGATGGAAAGAGAAGTAGTCACCTCCTTCTGCGAAGCAGTCATGCTAGCGAAGAAGGAGGCAGAACGTGTGAGGGAGAGGCCTCCGGTGTCGTACACTCATTGATAATAGTTTGGCAATAGGTACCTAACCGTACAATGATTGTATTGTAATTAACTGGTGATAAAATTTAATAAAAATATTTTGGAACAAAATATAACATGGTATAAAAATTATTGGAATCGCATATCCTAAAAATAATGTTGTAGATATCTACATAATTAAATTTTGTAAAAATAAAGTTGACAAAATGTTTAACATCCATGTTCGTTACTTTCATACTTTTTGTTGACATAGTTTTACGTTCATTCATAATACCGAAATATCAACGATAATAGTGCCCTTCAAAACATTTTTGTGTGACAATGGCGGATTGGCGGTGGCTAGCGGCTACTACAAAGGCAGACAATACGAACAGAAAAATAGAACGTTTCTTCCGTCGAAATAGAGTTCATTATTAGTTGCGAGGTGCTCTTTTCTATGAAAATGTTGAACCGAAATAAGACCTTATTTTTATAAAGTTAACCGTGTAATTCGATTGTGCATCGGATTCTCAGAATAATTTTAGCAATCTGCATACTTACCTAGTTTAGAATTTTTTTTATTTTTCAAAGTCCTAATTTGCTTTAAGTATTAGTTTATATTATAGAGTCTATATATACCGTATATTTACTAATTTTGTGTATACCTACTTTTTTATTGCAATTCTATAAGTATGGTATCAACTAAATTTTGAAGGACAGTGCAATTTTTTTCATTACCTAACAAGTACATAAAATATTATAAGCTTAGTGTTTTATTCTTTGTAATCTCCTCGTGTAGGTATGCTATTTTCAATAAGAATTAACGACAACTAGTAATTATTATTTACAACGTTATACCTAATTAAACACTAAAATAACCTAATATTTACACACACTATATAATATATAGTGTGTGTAAATATTAGGTTATTTTTCGCCCAACCAATTAGATTTTTTTTGGTTTTATATTATAAAACCAAAAAAAATCTAATTGGTTGGGCTACCGACAATAATTTTGTTACTTTCTTTCTTTTTAAAGAAAACGTTGCCCCACACTAGGAATTACTACTGTACCGTGGGTGCGTTTACAAACATTTAAATTCACATACACAAACAGCCAGACCCGGAACAACTACCTGTAGGCAATACAAATATTTGTTCCGTGTGGGAATCGAACCCGCGACACGCAGCGCAGCAGTCAATCGCTCAGCCACTGCGCCAACCGTGTCGTCAAAGTGTGTTTGCGGAGAAAAGTGTCACAGGTCCGTTCAGCACAGCGTCTCGTCCCGCACTGATTTATTGGGCGCCGGAGGGGTGGCTACGCGATTTGCGAGTAGCGATTACGTAAAAAAATTAATATTAAATAATTAAGAAAGTTATTGGCAAAAATAAGCCGAAGGTCCCCTCGGCATTACTTAATATAATATATTGGTGGCAATTAAAAGATCCTGTGATTGATATTTTAGGAGAAAAATGGTAGTAAGTTACAAAACAGAGGTCACTTTGCGTATTTATTTATGATATTTCAAATATATTTTTATTTTTTTTGAATCGAAGAGGACATGCTTTATATTGTGTAGATTAATATATATTTTTTTGAAAAAAATTCTTGTGAGGGTTACGGAAAAAAATGGTTCTAATGTATCCTAAATGAAGCCCAATTCACATATATCCACGCCTCAACTTATGTTTTTTATAACGCCGCAAGATTAATGCGATTCAAGAGGTTGAAAAAGGACGCCACTTAGATTCAAGCCCGAACAAGCGAATATGACTTATGTGCTTTAGTCTGCCGATGTATTGATGTAAATTAATAATTTTGGTACAAAGAAAAAATAAAGCATGTTTTTGACTTATGTGCTTTAGTCCGCCGACCCGACTATAACAGTGCAGTAGTGTAAGAAACAATTGTATAATTAATGTCCGATTAAAAGGCTTTATTATTATTATTATTATTATTTATTCATAAAAGTATGCAATCATTTCATTAATGTTTTGTTATGACGTTGTCACGTTAAACTATCGTCCGTAAACCGACTTTACAGACAACCGATTTTTTTTAAACAATTTTCATTTTTCTTATATTAGCGTAATGTTAGCCTTCTCGATAAATGGACTATCCAACCAAACAAAAAAACTCTTCAGCTTTCTATTATAAAGGAACGAATAAAAATTTCGTGTCACAGTGTTTGTAACAAAACTCCTCCGAAACGGCTTGACCGATTCTTATGAAATTTTGTGTGTATATTCAGTAGGTCTGAGAATAGGACGTAAACTATTTTTCATACCCTTAAGTAATAAGGGTGGTCCACCCCAAAAATTTTTATTTTTATTTTTTGGACAAAAATATTTTAATTTTTTTATGATTCGGTTTTGAAAAATACAGTCATGCAATCCTAAATTTAAATCCTTCTACCACTAAACCCTATTTTTTAATAGTCTATATAATATATAAATGAAATGCCGTTTGTTAGTCTCACTAAAACTCGAGAACGGCTGGACCGATTTGGCTAACTGGTTTTGAAATATTTGTAAAGTCCATGGAAGGTTTAAAAGGTGAGAAAATAATATGAAGAAGTTGTAAGGAAAATAGTAAAAGCAACAATTTTAATATCCCATAAAAACTGTTCGTACCTGTCAAACAGGGTGCGTTCAGTAATAGGGAGGTAATAAGATTGTATAGTTTGATTTATTCAATTGTTTGGTCTGTCCTTTACTCTTTTATTTTATTTCTACGAGTATTTTAGTTTATTATTAAGAAAAACATTTTTCACTTCAGTAGCTCAAACATGTAGATTTTGCTGCGTGAAATCAGTGAGCAAAATGCGATTTTGCTCACTGAGTGAGACAATAGTAGATTATTAACCAAGGGGATAAAGCAGTGTCTTCTGTCGCGGGTGACGATTTAAATCGCGAGCGTAACGAAGGACTCGAGGTTTACTCCCGAGCGTAGCGAGGGTGTTAAAAACTTAAATCACGAGCGAAGCGAGGGATTTAAGTCGAGTCCTGAGTGTAGCGAGGGATTTATGTTCACCCAAGACTAAGACAGCTTTATCACCGAGGAAAATACTCTACTTTTCGTACCATTTGCGAAAAAATTAACACAATAATAATATGAGATATGCTGATTCTGAAATTGATAGGCCTTTCGCACTTCTCCACGTTGAAAATTCTTCAATAGTTTTTAAATAATTTTCCTTGGATTTTGTTGGAAGCAAATTTTATAATTGCGGCAGTATTTGCACTGATGGAATCCGACAATTCACTGTCACTGTCGCTTTGATTTAACATCATAACGTATTTTTAGAACATTAACTTATTTATAAAAATAAATTAAAATAAACTTAACGTTTATGTATTTGAAGAAAACAAAAACGCGGCAAATTCCTAGACTAATATTTTTTTGTCGGAAAAGCAAAGGCATCAAGCTCATACGGCCTCGTCGGTTTTCGTAATTTTATTTAATAATCATAACTGCACAACAAATGCGTATTCCTTTTTCAAAAAGATGCTTTATATACAAACTCGATGGTGTAAACACAGATGTAGTTCAGTATAAATTTCGGTAAGTATTCCAAATTTAAATCACATTCTCCCCCTAGAGGATGAATGAAATTCAGTACAATTTTCTTTCCCTGTTTTTAACAGATTAAAAATGACTATTGTTATGTTCGCTTTTTGTGGCATAGAATGTTACTTTTTTGAGCAAGTGGTACGAAAAGTAACTTTTTAAATTTTTTTTCAGAAAGCCGCGAATATATTATTGAGCCTTGGGTTAATCATACAATTCGAAACATTCACACTCTATCTCTTTCCCGCCATTAGAAAGAGAAAGAGACAAAGACCAGCCCTTTCGAAGTTCGGATTTTGAATTCGACCTTTTTTTTTTTTTTTTGGAATTTTATGACCTGGTAACTGGACCTTTAGGTCAAATCTTATTTTATTAAAGAGCACTGCACTATCACTTCATTTTTAAATTGATTTAATAGTATTTTTAATGTATTTATATATCGGTTTGTATGTATTTTTGTCTTTTAATATCTCTTCAAGTGGCGGCGGGCGGGATAAAGAATCGCACTTAATGTTCACATCACTAAGTTCACTAGCCAACACTAATCTGTCAAGCAAGAAGTTTTGACAGCCAAAAATAAGATGTTCCATGGTTCCTTCTTGGGATTCACAATGTGGGCATGTATTGCTTGTAATAATGCCAAGTCTAGCAAGGTGTGACGGAGCAGTATTATGGCCAAAGCGCAATCTATTTATCGTAGTGATAAAGTCTCGGCTGGCTTCCTTCAATCTATTGTACCAGGGTCTAACAGGTAAACTTTCTTGAATACTTCCATACCACTTTCCTTTGATGACTTGGTCTTTCTTCCACATTTCTAACCATAACTTACATATATTTTCACTAATGCATTGCAAGAAGTCAGTCATAGGAATGCCCATTGCATTTCTAACATCAATAGCATTATTACCTTCGTATGCGGTTTTATCAACTACTTCATTGCCAGAGATACCTCGGTGAGAAGGTACCCACAGGAATACAATTTTTATGTGCTTATGATAATATTGATAAATTATTTCTTTGATGTAATACAGAATATAATTTGACTTAAACGAAACTGTAAGGTTAGTTAGGGCTTTTATCAAACTTAGTGAATCAGAAACAATCAAAAAGTATTTACAATTGTTAATTTGGCGAATATGTATTAATGCCTGATAAACCGCATATGCCTCAGCAGTGAATATAGTACATGTATTGTATAGAACAAAGCTTTGAGAGAATTTATTATGTGGATCATATATAGCAGCACGAACATAATCACTCCCCTTACTGCCATCAGTGTAAATAACATGATAATTCTTATTATCTGCCAAAAACTGTATCATATCTGAATTATTATTAATGGGATTTTGTAATTCTTTAACGGGATGTGAAATACACTGATAAGAGAAGGAGTAACATGGCCATGGGCATTGTTTTCTAATACCAGTAAAACTGTTTTCTGTTTCCAGCAATATTTTGGACAATGTTGGGGATTTACCATTCAAGAGATCCTCTCCTGTTGTTAGAGGCCCAAAAGTTCTACTTACAGAAGGTACAATTTTGTTTATTATTTTCCTGTTATTTGCAGCAATTAATTTAAGACAGAATCTCTCTGCAAGTAGAATGCGTCTCAAAAGTAATGGCATAGTTTTAGTCTCCACTTCCATGGCCCTTATGGGAGTAGAGCACATTGCACCAGAAATTGTTCTCAAAGCCCTGTTCTGCAATAGATCTAGTTTATTTACATGAGTACTATTTATATACACTAGTGAACTATAATCAAAATGACTTCTAACTATACTTTTATACAAAATTGATAATATTTTCGGGTCTGCTCCCCATGAGACACCTGCAAGACATTTAATTACATTGAAACCTTTTAGAGCATTCTTTGATATGTATTTAATATGTTCCTCAAAGGTTAATTTCCTATCTATTACTATGCCTAAAAATTTCTTTGAATTTACTGGATTTATAGTTTCTCTGTTATAAACTACTTTTGAATTTGTGTTCTCATTTCCAAATATCATAACACTGCTTTTGGAGGGATTAATTTTTAAATGTAGCACATCATTGTAATAGTGAAATAGTTGGGACAAGGCTCTGTTAATATTGTCAATTGCAATTTCTAAATTATAATTACTACTGTACATAACAATATCATCGGCAAACTGCAGAATATCTACATTACTATTAACAAATTTACAGATTTCACTTGTGTAAATATTGTATAACAAAGGAGATAGTGTAGCACCCTGCATTGTACCCCTAGATGCACATTTTGGACCATGCAATGTATTATTATGTCTTACATAGAGTGTTCTATCATTCAAAAAATTATATATCCATTTACATAGTTGGCCAGGCACACCTAACCTAGACATAACTTGTACAAGTATAGCTGGATCCAGACTGTCAAAAGCACCTTGAACATCTAGGAATACACAAACAGTGTGTGACTTTCTATCCTTTGCATGTTTCAGGTCTGAAATTAAGGAAGTGAAGCTGTCAGCACAACTTCGCCCTCGACGAAATCCATATTGTACGTGTGGAATGAAGCCGTTAGACTCCATATACCAATCCAAACGATTTTTAATCATGTTTTCAAATAATTTACCTAGACATGAAGACAGTGATATTGGTCTGTAAGAGCTGGCAAGCTCTGAAGGTTTATCTGGTTTGAGTATCGGAATGACACATTGTGTTTTCCATGATTGTGGAATACATTTACAATGCCAAAGTAAATTAAGAATATTAAGAAACATTTTTTGTGCTGATTCATCTAAATTTTTAATAGTACAATAGGGGAGATCATCTAAACCAGGTGTAGTGTCTTTCCGAGATAACAAACTCATTTTAAATTCAGACCATGTAAAAGGATCTAGCAAAAATTTGGAATTTAGATTATCATTATTTAATTCGAAAATATTGCCTAAACTATTAACATTATTTAGATTGCTGTTGTCAGATAATTTATCTAGAAATTGGGAAATGAACTCATCTTTATGTGATTTATTGCCAGCTCTTATACCTTTAAACATTTTTAGCATATTCCAAATCTTACTTATAGGAGTAGTTCTATTAAATGTGTTACATAAGTTACCCCAACCTATTTTTTTTTGTTCTGATATGGTTCTTTTTTTAAGTGCATCTTTTCTTTTATAATCTAAATAGTTCTCCATACTAGGTTCACTTCTATATAGTTTCAATGCATTGTAAGAGGCAATTACACTTTTTTCACAAATGTCATTCCACCATGGAGCTGGAGGTCTGCTTTTAAAATTATTTGGTTTATTAAGTTTAGGAATTGTCATATCTTTTAAAGTACCCAATCGAGAACAAAAATCATTATAGGTTAAAATAGGATCATACAGTTTTAAGACTAAATCATTGAATATTGTTTTAGAAATAGTTTTATACTTTTCCCAATCTGCTTTTTTATATATAAACCTATCAACAGGGGGATTAATATGATATTTATCTATATGTAGTGAAATCTCTGTTATTGTTGGGTAGTGATAGCTGCCCATGGCATCGTCATGTACAGACCACTCGCATATTGATGCGAGGTTAGCACTAGTAAAGCTAACATCAATTGCAGATGGATTCCGTCTCGGGTTGTTAACAGTTGTAAAATTACCATCATTTAAAATACATAAATCCAAGTCATCAATGATATTAAATAAATCATGACCTCTACCCTTAGTGGATAGACAACCAAATGCAATGTGGTGTGCATTAAAGTCACCACTGACAAATATGGGCTTTGGAAGATCATTAATAATATTACGTAATCTATTGATCCGTATATGTCCACTAGAAGGAGGGCAGTATACACAAAGAATAGTCAAGCTACCATGTACAGTAGATAAAGACAGAGCAACAGTTTGAATGTCTTCATAAAATCTAGTGTTTAAAACTTTGTACTTTAAGTATGGTTTAATCAGTATTGCTACACCATTATGAGTATTTTTGGAATTTTTATTATAAATATTATATCCGGGTATTCTAAAACTATTATCTTTAAACCATGTTTCGTTAAGTAAGCAAATGTCAATATTTTGTTTTTGTAAGAATTGAATCAATAAGGGTTTTTTACTATTAGCACTTTGAATGTTATACTGAGCAATACGTAGCTTAGATATTGTGTGACTTGGATCCATTACTTGAGATTTTTAAGTAGTGTTTCTTTTATACTATTTACGGTGGTAGGCGTATTATCTCCCTTATTACCCAGTTCCACCAACGTCTGTACCAGGGCCATAAGTACATCGTTGTTGGCAACTATTTGGGCTTTAATGTCTACTTTAGGAGGGATATCTTTAGATTTATTTACACTATGTACAGTATTATTTACAGATATAGACTTATTTACAGATGTATGTACAGACTTATTTACAGAGTTAGTTGGTTTCATTTTTGGAGGTAGCAGAGGTGGAAATTCAGTGTTATCATTCATGTGTTGTTTCGTCAATGTAGCACTTGCATAAGTAATCTTATTTTTCTTTTCTAAAATTTTATTTAACTTAATTGGACATAATCTAGAAATTGCAAGATGAGGCCCGCTGCAATTGCAACAGCAGATCTCTGTTGGTCTATCACATTCTTTATATAAATGCTCACCTCCACAAATGGAACATCTTTGTTTGCCATTGCATATCCTAGCAGAGTGGTTGAATTTAAAGCAACGGAAACATTGCTGTAATGGGGGCACATATTCAAAAACTCGATATGAAAATAGATCATATTGTACATTGTCCGGAAGAATATTCGATAGAAAAGTAATGCTAACTGTTTGTAGTGGTACTCGCTCCTGTCCTACCTTCTTTGTGAACCTTCTTACAGCTATTATTTCATAAATTGATGATAGTTTGGTGTATAGTTCTTTGTTTGAAATGTTTGCTGGTACAAATCTAATTATACCTGTTTTTTCTATTTGCGCAGCCGGAATAAATGCTTTCAAGCCATGTTTGTTAAGAAAAGCGCTGTTGTTAATAAAGTTATTGGCCGTATTATACTGTTTAAATATTACTGCTATTTTATTTGCGTTTATTCGTTGTATAGCCGTCACCCCTTTTATTTCGCTGGAGAATATATGATTGAGATAGATAGGGCTCTTATTGCCTATTCTATCCTTATTGTTGGAAGCTTCAATAAACACTTTAAAGTCTACATAAGTGGCATTTTCTGAATAAAGTCTTTTATAGTCAGGTTTAATGTACGGTGAATAGTCAGAATGCTCACCGCCGCCGCCGCCATTACCACAGTCCATCCCACTCCCTCCGTCTCCGACCTCGGACCGAGGACGTTTATGTGAAGAGGGCGGGTTATCCCCGCCCCCCTCATTTCCCACCATTTTTTCAAGTTTGTACACCTATTACTATTGTTTTTAATTCACTCTTAAGCAAGAAACTAGTAAATATTTAATAAAAAAGAAAATTGAGAAAAAAAATCTGAGCGCTCTTTTTTAAAATTCCCGCCAGAATCTGAGTGAGTGACAGAAAGAGCTGAATTCGACCTCAAAGACAAACACGTTCGGAATTTCGTACTAACTAAAGAAATTTTGCAAAAAGAAAATTATGTCTTTTAATGTAATTTATTGAATTTTTAACTTATTGTTGTATTTAAACGAAAATAAGTATTTACTGCAAATAAAACTGATATTTAACTTGTAAATATTTATTTCTAGTTTCAATAAATGTTAGGTAGGTACGTAATATATTTTGATTATAAAAAATATCATGGGTGCTATTTCCGAACACGCCTTAATTTAAATAAAAGACCGGGAATAAAATTTCGTGACTGGCGTACAGAGTTGAATAAGTTAAAAAATATTAAAATAATCGTAAAATATGAGTAAAACTAGCGACGAGAACAGTATTTTAACACCGGAAGAGTTAAAACAACAAGTTATTAATGCAGAATTAAGTTTCCTACCTGAGAAGTCTCGCGAGAAATATCTGAAAGCATACCATGTCTTCAATGAATGGAGACTTACAAAGGGTGCAAGCAGTTTTTCGGAGACGGAGTTGCTACCTTATTTTTTAGATTTTATAGAATTGGTATCTACCTACAATGTTAATTACATATTTTGATTCGCAATAAACAGTTATTTCAATCTATTCCTGTTTATTATTTTATCTCCTAAAGTGTTCTCGCTGCTGAAGTGAAAAGTTATGTGTGTTACACGAGAGCAAAGTTTTTTTGCATCTCGTGCCTTTGAATCCTTCGCTTGCTCAGGATTCAAAATCAGCACTCGCAGCAAAAAACTACTTTGCTCTCTTGTTGCACAAATAACTATTTTTATGTGGCTTGATACTTACATCTTTTCTTCATATTTTTTTCTTTTCGTATAGGTTAAGGGTAGGGTAGGGATAGGGGTAGGGGGTAGGGAAGGAGTAGGATAGGAGTAGGGTAGGGTAGGAGTAGGGTAGGGGTAGGGTAGGGTAGGAGTAGGGTAGGGGTAGGGTAAGGGGTAGTAGGACACCACGCGAACGAAGTCGCGCCGGGCAGTTAGTATTTGTATAAGTATATTTGTTTTTCTTTCTTTCTTTCATATCTCCTAAGGGTCAACTCACACCGAGACGCGACGCTGCGCGCACATTTCAATAGAGCTATTCAAAATCTAACTCTATTTACTACTCGAAAAGATAGATATTTCGCAACGCAGGTCGGCGCAGCGCGCGCCGCGCCGCGCCGCGCTGCGTCGACCTGCGTAGGAGTTTTTTTTTTTTATTCGTCCTTCTATCTGCAATCAGCCCTTGAGCTTTAATCAGATCGGTTGTGTAGCTGCAACACATACCTACATACAGCATACGCGCGCGCCGGCGGCTAGTGGAATACTGAGCGCAGGCACAGGCGCAGGCGCGACGAAAGCTTTTATATGCGAGCACCAAATGCAAACCTTTTCGTCCACCGTCATATCGTCGACCGTAGGTTCAATTGAGGTAAGGGACAAAATATGATTTTTCAGGAGAGGCCGACAAAGTTTTTTTTCGGACTAAATCGCCCATAACTTTTTTTGTTATTAACCGTTTTCGGGTCTGATTTCACACATAATCTTGTATTTTAGTGCTCTATCTACATGTGTAACATTTATTTAAATAAGTTAGCTATTTAAGAAAATAGATGTCCCTTACAACAACGTATTTTGTTAGTAATGTCCCTTACTGACGAAGTAACTTGTAGTCCCGTCCCTTACATTAAATTGACCTCTACGTTGGATCCAATCTATTAATGAAAAATAGTGTAAAGGACTTGTTGAAAAAATTTATGAAAAAAATACAGTGTAAAGAGATTTTTGACAGAAAATGAACTACACAATTTACATTACTGTTTCTTAAAAAATAAACCATGTAACGGTAATTCGTTGATTGGGAAGACCCTTACCTTATTTGAAGTGGATTGGCGGCGATAATTACACCATTTCAAGTTCCTATATTGCGTAGTTTTTCAGATACATTGTTATTATGGGGCTGATTCGAAATTTGGATCCAAAAATCATTAGGGTAAGGGACATTTTTCTTAAGCTAGAATTTTTCCATATACACCATTCGATAGAGCGAAAAATTCTGAACAAAACTGTATACTCAACTCATTTTGGGTATTTTGTCCCTTACCTCAATTGAACCTACGGTCGACGAATTATTATTTGATTTATTTTATAGTGCTACGCATGTCGGTAGCCGCTAATAATCTTGTAAATATTTTTGTATATAATAGGTGTAGTTTTACAATAAATTATCATTCGCATCTTAACCGTCTTGGACTTCAGACCTGCTAGGGAGTCCTACCTCAACAGTGGTGACCCCGACGTGATTGACGTGACGTGTGAGAAATCGACGATCTCGCACAAATGGCTGACAAGATTCTAGAGCATTCACTTCCACAAAATATTGCTGCTGTATCCGCCTGCTCAAATCAAGCAAAAACTCACGAGATGACCATTACTGAGAAACTGACTGAGAAGATCGACTTGCTCACTCGTGAGATCGCCGAACTGAAAACGAAGCAATCATCGTACCGACAAAGACGACCATTTCGAAGGTATCGTTCCAGATCACGAACACCATCCAGATCCCGCTCCACCCGCAATGATGATTCATCGTTCCGAAATGACAAGATCTGTTACTACCATCGAAAGTTCAGAAAGCAAGCTCAACGATGCACACGTCCTTGCAATTTCGAAGGCTCAAACACGCCCTCGGAAAACTAAGACCTGCGTTGGCTGAGGCGGCAACCGGCGCGAGAACACTATCACACCGCCTATTTATCACCGACAAGAACTCACGCCTGTCATTCCTGATCGACACCGGCGCCAACATTTCAGTCATACCGAAAAAAGCCGGTATGAAAGCTACTCCAACAAGCTTTAGCCTATACGCCGCCAACAATACCACTATTTCGACATACGGTGAGAAGACGCTTGAACTGGACCTTAAACTACGAAGACCATATCGCTGGAAGTTCGTCATCGCAGCTGTCAGCAAACCAATAATCGGCGCTGATTTTCTGAAGCACCACCGCTTATTAGTGGACATCGCTGGCGAGCGACTCATCGACAAAGTCACAAACTTATTCGTCAAAGCACCAATGTCATACTCCAGCGAGCCAACGGTACGAAGCATAGACATTGAACATCCATATCACCAGCTTCTAGTCGAATTTCCCAACATCGCTCGACCGTCATCCATGAAAGAAACGCCAAAGCATCGCGTCGAGCATCACATTGAAACTACCGGTCCGCCATTGTATTGCAAGACTCTACCATTAGCACCGCACCTCTATCCGGCTGTGAAGAAAGAATTCGAAACCATGATGCAACAGGGTCTTTGCCGACCAAGCAAGAGCCCGTGGTCAAGCCCACTACACGTAGTGTCCAAGAAAAATGGTGACATACGTGTATGTGGAGACTATAGAAGACTGAACGCGGTTACGAAGCCCGACCGCTATACCCAGTCCCACGTCTTAAAGATTTCACATATCTTCTCCACGGCAAAAAGATCTTCACTACGTTGGACCTCTGCCGCGCATACCAACAATTGCCCGTGTATGGACCCGATATTGAGAAGACGGCAATTACAACACCGTTCGGGTTATATGAATTTCCTCGCATGTGTCCCGGACTGATGAACGCTGGACAAACATTTCAGCGTTTCATCCATCAAGTGCTCAGCGGGTGCGACAACACTTTTCAATTCATCGATGACGTCATTATTGCTTCTGAAGACAAGGAGAAACACTATGATGACCTACGTGCTGTCCTACAAAGATTAGACGATTACGGTATTACCATAAACCCGTCGAAATGCGTCTTCGGCATGCAAACCGTCAAGTTCCTCGGCTATGATGTGTCAGAAGAAGGAATCAAACCACCACTAGAGAAAGTCAAGGCTATCACCGATTTCCCAAAGCCAGAAAACATTCAGGAACTACGACGTTTCCTTGGCATATTGAACTTTTATCGTGATAGTTTACCCAACGCTGCAAGTATCCACGCACCACTGAATGCATTCCTTCACAACTCAAAGAAACGGGACAAAACCAAAATCAACTGGACAAAAGAAGCTGAAGAAGCCTTTGAAGCATGCAAAGTGAGCATACAGAACGCCACTATGCTTGCTCATCCATCACCGTCTACAAAGAATGCCTTATCGCTAATGTGCGACGCTTCGAACACCTGCGCAGGCGCTGTTATACAACAACGAGTCAACAACAAATGGATACCTCTCGGATATTTTTCAAATAAGTTTTCTGATACGCAACAGCGATACAGCACATTCGACAGAGAGTTGTTGGCAATCTTCATGGCTGTGAAATATTTTCGCAACATTTTTGAAGGACGTGAACTCATAATTTACACAGATCACAAGCCGCTCACATACGCCATTCACAAACCGCCGTCAGCTAGCGACACGCAGCGGCGAACACGGCAACTACTGTTTATTAGCGAGTTCACTACAGATATTCGTCATATCAGCGGAACAGACAACGTAGTAGCGGATGCCCTTTCGCGGGTCGAGACAATCGACGTACCAACTCTTATCGACTACGTACAACTAGCTGCAGCGCAAGAGCGAGACGACACGATACAAACGCTTACCAAACAAACCAACATTCAACTAAAGAAAATCACGTTTCCAGAAACAATCAAACCAATAAGTATACTGCGAAACATCAACAGCAAACTTACGACCGTATTTGCCTACTGACTATCGTCGCATCGCTTTCAAGGCCGTGCACAACATAAGTCATCCCGGAATCAGAACGACACGGAAAATGATTCAAGATCGATACTTCTGGCCATCAATGAACCTCGACATAGGCAATTGGACAAAACAATGTATAGCGTGTCAACAGTCTAAAGTACAACGTCACACGCGCAGCGACACCGAAACATTCCCGGCCTGCGACCGATTTCAACATATACATGTGGATATCGTTGGTCCGCTACCGACGTCAGCACACGGACACCGGTACCTGCTAACCATCATCGACCGCACGACACGCTGGCCCGAAGCAATCCCAATGCAAGAGATGACATCAGAAACAGTAGCAAATAACGTCTACGAAACATGGATATGCCGTTTCGGTTGCCCAACCACCATCACGACGGATCAAGGACGACAGTTTGAGAGTCAGCTGTTTCACGAACTCACAAAACTATTAGGCATTGAGAAAACCCGTACTACTGCCTACCACCCGCAGAGTAACGGAATTGTCGAACGTTGGCATCGATCATTAAAAGCCGCGCTCATGACAAGACTCACGGACAACAACAAGTGGCTGAATGAACTACCGACAGTGCTCATGGGACTTCGCGCTGTTGCTCGGACCGATACCGAAACTAGCCCGGCTCAACTAACTTACGGACGAACACTACGTTTACCCGGCGACTTCATATCACCATCTGCGAGCAACCCAAGAATGAGTCACGACTACGCTGAACAATTACAACGCATTATCACTCAACTTACGCCGACGTACTTGCCGCATAGCAACAAGCGCAGTATGTTCGTGCATAAAGATCTGCAAACATGCAACTCTGTGTTTCTGCGAGTAGACACCGTCCGCAAGTCACTGCAACGACCGTACGAAGGGCCTTACTTAGTCTTGGAAAGAAACGACAAGTACTTCAAGATACAGATGCCCGGTAGAACTGCAAACATCTCCATCGACCGCCTGAAACCGGCGTACACGGTCAACACAGACATCGAACATCGCAGCGCGAACATAACTTCAAGCTCATTAACAACATCTGCAACTACAGACACTAACATACCAGTAAACGATGAGCGAAGAACCAGATCCGGAAGACTCGTGAAGATGCCCGTACGCTTCGCTTGAGGGGGAGTCCTGTAGCTGCAACACATACCTACATACATCATACGCGCGCGCCGGGCGGCTAGTGGAATACTGTTAGCGCAGGCGCGCGCGGCGAAAGCTTTTATATGCGAGCACCAAATGCAAACCTTTTCGTCCACCGTCATATTATTTGATTTATTTTATAGTGCTACGCATGTCGGTAGCCGCTAATAATCTTGTAAATATTTTTGTATAATACAATAGGTGTAGTTTTACAATAAATTATCATTCGCATCTTAACCGTCTTGGACTTCAGACCTGCTAGGGACTCCTACCTCAACAGTTGTTTCTTCATTAGGCAGTTCGAGATTGTTCACATCCAGCGATGTGCGATCTCGTTATTAGATTTTTATCAGTGTTGATTAGAATGACGCTATTCGATCTCTTTTAAGTCTGTAGGTAGAGTCTGAGGACTTTAGAAGTGTAACAGCTAGTTCATTTTTATGACGTTGGAGTCTTTCCTTGTAACTCTTGTAGGACCTTTCTACAACCTCCTTGATAGTTGGGATTTGTAGGTACTCGTGTACTTCAATGTATTTTGTAAACCAAGGTGCACCACTTAAGGTTTTTAGTGCCTTATTTTGGAAGCGCTGTAGTATCTCAATATTTGAGTGGTTTGCTGATCCCCAGAGATCTATACCATATGTCCATATAGGTTTAAGGATGCATTTATAGATAAGAAGTTTATTTTCCAATCTTAGTGTTGACTGTCTGCCTATGAGCCAGTGAATGTTTCTTAGTTTTATGTTTGCTTGCTCCCTTTTGGTTTTTATATGTTCACACCATGTAAGTCTTCTGTCGATGTGCATACCTAGTAGTATTTGACACTACTTTTCTGCGGCAGAACGTCTTCACCGAGTCTTACTTGTGGACAGTCTCCTTTTCTTAGGGCGAAGGTAATATGGACAGACTTGGCAGCACTAGCCTTGATTCTCCACTTTTTCAGCCATGATCCAATCTTGTTCAGGTGTTCTTGGAGTTTCGTGGATGCTCTAATCTGATCTTTGTCGCAGGATAGGACTGCAGTGTCATCAGCATAGGTTGCAGTAACAATTTGTTTTGAGGTGGGTAGGTCAGCAGTGTAGACTAGGGGTCGCAATACCGAATCATTTAAGCAAAACCGGTATTTTCGGTATTGGCTCCAGACCAATACCGATAATCCGGTATTTTCGATATTTCCGGGATTAAGTTAAAGTTAGCAAATTCAGTATAATAAAGTTAGTTTGCGGAGGAATAGTAAGTAGGTACCTAACCTAAATGAATTTATCTTCTAAATAAAACAAAATATTCATTGACACAAGGTTTATTATTTGATATGTTGGTAATCAATCAGTTAGTTCTTAGCAATAATTTACTAATAGTAAATGCCCGTTTATTCCTTTATTAAAATAACTTAGGTTACTGGTTAACTACATAGTTCAAATACTTATTTATTTATTACTTTATTAAATGTGTTTGACCCTAGTCAAACACTACATTTAATTAAAGTATTTGAACTCGTACTTCCTAAAGTAGGATTCCTACTAGGTATCAGTTCTAAAAATAAAATATTTATCAAACTTAAACATCTCCCAACAGTCTCAACATAAACAAAACGAACAACGAACCAACAAAATGCACTTCTAATTAATTCTCATAAGGTGCAGCGCAGACGGCACACTTTTTGTGCGATCGAGTCTGCGGCGCACAAAAAGTCTGCATGGCGCGCAAAAAGTCCGTCGCGGATTTTTCACAGACTCAACGCACACGACGCACATCTTCGATCATTCTGTCGGTTTCTTTTTAAATGTCTATCATGATATTCTGCCTTAGAAGTATCATAAATTGCTGGTCTGTTTTGTATTACTTGAATTAACATCGTTACATCGACCTCTGGCGCCATGATAATAGACCGCGTGCATTACGTCCACCCCTAGCAAATGCAGATTGCCGACTAAAGTGTGCGCCGTCTGCGTTAGCGCGCGTTGAAGCAAACGTTCAATTTTTTTCACACACTTTTTGTGCGGAGCGGCGCGGCCCGGCGCGGTGCGATCTGCCCGAATTACACGGATTTTTTGTGCGCCGGACTTTTTGCGCGTCGTGTGCGTTACTGCATATAATATCATAGGACATAGGTCCTATTTTCACAGACTAAAAAGTGCGTCACGGATAGTCTGTCGTCTGCGCTGCCCCTTAAACATAAAAATAATAAATTCTCATAAAACATGTAATTTGAATTAAATGGCGCGTAACTTTTTCTATTTGTATTTGTTTTTTATTTATTTTACTAAAACCGAAAATACCGAATATCCCGGTTTTTAAACGGTTTTTTAAACGGTTTTATTTAGCTCACCCCGTTTGTTTTTTTATTTATTCTTGGGTCATATTTAGTAATTCAAATTTCACCCTCTTCCTGTCAGCCGATTAATCTGAAATTTTTTATACACTTTGGATTTTGGTGACAATACAATTATGTTTATTCATTATCATTATAAATTCAAGATGGCCGCCGCTACAAAATGGCGGATAATTTATGTTTTATTAATCTCATCAATATGGGTATCAAATGAAAGGGCTCAACAAGCAGAATACAATATACTATAAAAAATTGAAATCCAAGATGGCAGCCGCTACAAAATGGCGGATAACGTAGGTTTTATCAATCCCATCAATATGGGTATCAAATGAAAGGGCTCAACAAGCAGAATACAATATACTATAAAAAATTGAAATACAAGATGGCGGCCGCTACAAAATGGCGGATAACGTAGGTTTTATCGATCCCATCAATATGGGTATCAAATGAAAGTGCTCAACTAGTATAATACAATGTACTATATAAAATTAAAATCCAAGATGGCGGCCTCTACAAAATGGCGGATAACTTAGGTTTTATCAATCCCATCAACATGGGTATCAAATGAAAGGTCTCAACAAGTAGAATACAATTTACTATGCAAAATTGAAATACAAGATGGCGGCCGCTACAAAATGGCGGATAACGTAGGTTTTATCGATCCCATCAATATGGGTATCAAATGAAAGTGCTCAACCAGTATAATACAATGTACTATATAAAATTAAAATCCAAGATGGCGGCCTCTACAAAATGGCGGATAACTTAGGTTTTATCAATCTCATCAACATGGGTATCAAATGAAAGGTCTCAACAAGTAGAATACAATTTACTATGCAAAATTGAAATCTAAGATGGCCGCCGCTACCAAATGGCTGATAACAATTTTTTTTCAAGCACTAAATGAATTAAACAGAATGCGAAATAAAAACTAAAAACTAGAAAATAAAAAAATAGGTAAAAAAACTTTTTCAGTTAAACGGTTTTATGTTAAACATACATTGCAATGTTTAAGATAAATGTACTAAAAACCAAAAAATAATAAAATAGATACAGTCGTGGGAATTATAAACATATGCATAGACTAGACTAAAATAAAACCGTGGGGCACGTCAATTGTCTACAAATTATCGACTTAATGTGACGCGTGCCCCACGGTTTTATTTTAGTCTAGTCTATGCATATGTTTATAATTCCCACGACTGTATCTATTTTATTATTTTTTGGTTTTTAGTACATTTATCTTAAACATTGCAATGTATGTTTAACATAAAACCGTTTAACTGAAAAAGTTTTTTTACCTATTTTTTTTTGTGAAATGAATACCGGTATTAATTAGACCCAAATTTGGCCCGGTATTCCGGTATTTTCGAAATTCGGTATCCCGGTTTGCGACCCCTAGTGTAGACTGTGTACAGAACAGGGCCCATCACAGAACCCCGGGGTACTCCAGCTTCTATGGGATAGAGTGAAGATAGGCAGTCTCCAGATTCAACTTGGAACACTCGGTCCTCCAAGTAGGACTTGAGCAGCATGTATGCGGTGTGTGGTAAGCAGGTCTTTAGTTTACAAAGGAGGAGTTAAATATTATAATATGTGGGGACTGTGTCTCACGTACCCATCCCTTGTATAGTTGTTAAGAATGTAATACATTTATAGAATACTTATTGTAATTATTTTAGAAAGTTTCATTTTGTGTTTTTCCCACGTTCCCACATCTGCAAAGCGATTTAAGTTATAGGTACTATTGTCTTTTATGATTCTTAATTTTTAGTTAAGGTTCATTGTTCTATTATGTTCAGTTATCTTTTATTGTACCCATTTGTATTTCTCGTGTTTATACTTTTAAACTGCAATCGTTTTGCCGCGTCCTTTGTTTAGAGAACTGCAGATGTGGGAGGATTTTGGTTCTGAGCTTCGGACGGGGCCGAGCAGTCTGTTTTGAACGAAGATCGTGCGAGGTCCTCTCTGACCCCAATCATATTTTACTCGCCGAAGCTCGCCGTAACCTAGTGTTTCTAGTAGTTTTACCCTTCATGTAACAATATTTAATTTTACCTTTTCGTGTCAAGTGTAACTGCTAGCTTTAGTTACTTGATATCTTAATAAATTAATCGTTACTTATTTACAACTTACTTCTGTGTATTACTTGTCCACGCGGTCGCGAATTCCCACAAATATATTATATTAATAGGAGTTAAATGTTTCTTTTTCTCTATTGAGGCTCAGTAGTTGGGAGGTTTCATTACTTTTAGGAGATCTTCAATCACCAGTCAAATCTATAGTTACAGCTGGCTCACACACTGATTTTTGCTTACTACCTACCAACTCATCAAAAAGATTACTAGTGCGAGCAACCTGGTTATTGATCTTGATACACTCAGAGATTGATAGTGCCTCTTGGGCTTCAAACAATCTCTGTTCAAGCTCTGTGATCCGTTTCAATGCCAATTCGTGGGTATCACTGCAATCTTGAAATGTTGACACTACGTGTTGTAGTTGACTGTGCTGGTCAGTTAAGTCCATGTGTTGCATGTGCAGCTGAGACAGTTCGTTCTTGAGGGAGGTGTTCTTTAAAATAATCTTTTCCACTTCCACTTCGCTGTCTTCCCTTTCGCGGAGCAGCTGTTTACACATCGCTTCAGAAACCTCTAGCTCCTTCAAGGTCGCTTTTTTTTTTTTTTTTTTTTTTATTTGAAATGGGTTTGCTCTTGACTCTAGTCTAGGTCAGAGATGACAGAGACAAAGTCTACGATGGAGTGAGCTCACCCAGAAGAAGCCTGTTCACTCTTACTTTAAAGAGATTCGGGTTGTATGCACTCGGAAACACAAACGCAGGTAGAGAGTTCCACTCTTTTGCTGTGCGCATTATAAAGGACATTTCAAAACGCTTAGTGCGAATTGGTGGAATAGCAACTAGGTAGGGATGGTAACTTGCAGTGCGTCTGGATGTCCGAAGGTAGAAGGGGGCCGGTGGAATGAGGTCGTGGAGTTCTTGGGCACACTCACCGAAGTACAATCTGTAGAAGACCGACAAGCAGGCAACCTTGCGGCGATGAGCCAAGCTGTGAAGCTTGGCATCCACCAGTTTTTCGTCGCCAATGAGCCTCTTAGCTCTGCGTTCCACCGAGTCAAGCGCGGCAAGTTGGTATTTCGCTGAGCCATCCCAAAGGTGGCTGCAATACTCCATGCAGGATCGGACTTGTGCTTTGTAAAGAGTTAAAAGCTGTCCAGGCGTAAAGTATCGCTTCACCCTATTAAGGATGCCCAGCTTCTTGGCCGCAGTTTGGGCTTTGTACTCGCTCTTAGTTTTGCTGCCATATTCTTGATTGTAGCACTGCGGGTCATCATTTTCTTTGAAGGGTCAGTCACCTAAAATGTGTGATTAGAATGACGCTATTCGATCTCTTTTAAGTCTGTAGGTAGAGTCTGAGGACTTTAGAAGTGTAACAGCTAGTTCATTTTTATGACGTTGGAGTCTTTCCTTGTAACTCTTGTAGGACCTTTCTACAACCTCCTTGATAGTTGGGATTTGTAGGTACTCGTGTACTTCAATGTATTTTGTAAACCAAGGTGCACCACTTAAGGTTTTTAGTGCCTTATTTTGGAAGCGCTGTAGTATCTCAATATTTGAGTGGTTTGCTGATCCCCAGAGATCTATACCATATGTCCATATAGGTTTAAGGATGCATTTATAGATAAGAAGTTTATTTTCCAATCTTAGTGTTGACTGTCTGCCTATGAGCCAGTGAATGTTTCTTAGTTTTATGTTTGCTTGCTCCCTTTTGGTTTTTATATGTTCACACCATGTAAGTCTTCTGTCGATGTGCATACCTAGTAGTATTTGACACTACTTTTCTGCGGCAGAACGTCTTCACCGAGTCTTACTTGTGGACAGTCTCCTTTTCTTAGGGCGAAGGTAATATGGACAGACTTGGCAGCACTAGCCTTGATTCTCCACTTTTTCAGCCATGATCCAATCTTGTTCAGGTGTTCTTGGAGTTTCGTGGATGCTCTAATCTGATCTTTGTCGCAGGATAGGACTGCAGTGTCATCAGCATAGGTTGCAGTAACAATTTGTTTTGAGGTGGGTAGGTCAGCAGTGTAGACTAGGGGTCGCAATACCGAATCATTTAAGCAAAACCGGTATTTTCGGTATTGGCTCCAGACCAATACCGATAATCCGGTATTTTCGATATTTCCGGGATTAAGTTAAAGTTAGCAAATTCAGTATAATAAAGTTAGTTTGCGGAGGAATAGTAAGTAGGTACCTAACCTAAATGAATTTATCTTCTAAATAAAACAAAATATTCATTGACACAAGGTTTATTATTTGATATGTTGGTAATCAATCAGTTAGTTCTTAGCAATAATTTACTAATAGTAAATGCCCGTTTATTCCTTTATTAAAATAACTTAGGTTACTGGTTAACTACATAGTTCAAATACTTATTTATTTATTACTTTATTAAATGTGTTTGACCCTAGTCAAACACTACATGAACTTTACTGCGCGGACTTCGGGTAAATAAAACACCGAATTCTGTACGAGTGGTATATTGCACACACCAGTTCAAACTCAAAAAAATTACAATGTTCCAAGACCCTATAGTATCGCCTGCGAATCATAACACCGCGATCTAAAAATGGGAGTTGAATGTAAAACGCCATCTAGTAGAATATTTCTAAACTAATGCAATATTTTGTTTTACTGTGAACATACCGCCCACCAAGGACATAATGATATGTCCTTCATTACATAAACCGCCCACCATGAGGTCAGGGGCTCAAACTAGAACAATTGAATAGACAAACTATGACGTGAACAAAATAACATTTTTATGGCATATTCCCCATTCCTAAGATCGCACAAAAACTTAAACAAATACCTTGTGGACTGTATTAACTTAAATCTTACTTAATGAAATATATAAACTGAAATCTAACTTAGAGAACTATAATAACAAATATCTAAAATTGCACCTTACATAATATTAGTTTTCAAACAATCTTAATATAATATATGAGTTTTACATTATTTTGCAATAGGCAAAATGCACAATTTTGATATAGGTCGTTTAATAGACGATCCATTACACTTGAGGGTTACTACTCGTGTAACCTTATCCAAACCAGGATGCTTATCTATTACCTTGCCCAAAAGCCAACGGGCAGGAGGTAAATTATCCTCCTTAACTAAAACTACATCTCCAATACTTGGTTCTGGAATATTTTTTGTCCATTTATAACGCTGTAACAAGTGAACCAAGTATTCATTTGACCATCGTCTCCAAAAGTCTTGCAACATACGTTGCGTGACTTGCCAACGTCTCAGGTTGCTGATGTTAGAATTTTCATAATTGCGTTCAGGCACGGCTATCAGAGGTTCACCTATCAGGAAGTGACCTGGTGTTAAAGGGGTGGGATCTTCGGAATTGTCAGGCAACATTGATAAAGGCCTAGAATTAAGGCACGCTTCTACTTGGGATAAAAGAGTTGACATTTCTTCGAATGTAAGTGTAGAATTACCTATCACGCGTTTTAGGTGAAATTTGGTCGATTTCACCCCGGCTTCCCACAAACCACCGAAATTAGGGGAATGAGGCGGAATGAAATGCCAAGAAGCACTGTTATTGCCTAACCACTCTTTTATTTCTACAGCTACGGAAGATTTTTCCGCAGCGACTAAATGCCGAAGCTCTTTGGAAGCGCCAACGAAGTTAGTTCCGTTGTCGGACCAAATGTCACTAACAAAACCTCGCCGAGCCACAAATCTTTTAAAGCCCGCGATGAAACCTTGCGATGTCAAATCGCTGATGGCTTCTAAATGAATGGCCTTGGTCACCATGCATACAAAGACACAAATGTACCCCTTGTATGATCGGTGGCCGCGGCCCTTTGACGTTCGGATGTTGATGGGACCAGCAAAATCTACTCCACTATTTAGAAAAGGTCTTGCTGGAGTGACTCGACTAGACGGTAACTGACCCATAAGTGGGGTTTGAATAGATGCCGAGTACCGTCTACACTTCACACATTTGTGTAGGCAAGCTTTAATCTTTGTTTTAGCAGAAAGAATCCAATACCTTGTACGCAACTGGCTCAACATTAGTGTTGGTCCTCCATGTAACGTCCTCTTGTGAACGTCATCAATAACTAGATTGGTGAAGTGACTGTCAGATGGTAAAATAATGGGATGTTTTACAGCTTCGTCTACATCTGCATTATTTATGCGTCCACTGACACGGAGAATGCCATCATCATCAATGAATGGACATAAGCTTTTAACCTTGCTTCTCGCTTTCACACTTCCTGTCTTTCTTATATCTTTAATTTCTTCAGAAAAGCCTTGCTTCTGAACAAGTTTTATACATGTATTTATTGCCTCTTGTATTTCCTCTTTAGTTAAATACCTTTCGTATCTCTTCTCACCGTGCGACTGTTTCTTCCAACTCAAAACTCTTCTACAGTACGCTATTACTCTGGTAAGTTTTCTAAGAGACGAATATTTTGAAATTATGGTATCCTCACTTGTTTCCTTTACTACTGTATTACATGCTACTGCTTTTCTCTCTTCTAGGTTAGTTTCCTTAATTTCCCTTTTACTATAATTAATCTCTTTATTTTTCAGCCAACTAGGTCCCTGTGTCCACAGTTTTAGGTCAACGCACTCTGAGGGATTCACACCACGCGACGCGATGTCTGCAGGATTATCATTTGACTGGACGTGCGACCACTGGCTATTCTCCATAACGGTAAGTATTTCAGACACTCTGTTGCCTACGAAAGTTTTCCAGCGGCTGGGGTGGCTGCTCAACCAGGCGAGCACCACTGTCGAGTCAGTCCAGGCATGTATGTTTTCTTTAGAGATACCCAAGGTGTCGGAAACTTCACGCAGAAGTTTTGAAAGCAGCATGGCGGCGCATAACTCTAAACGAGGTATGGATACCTGTTTGACAGGGGCCACCTTGGTCTTAGCTGCGACTAGACTGACATGAACTCGACCATTAGCATCAATACACCGAACGTAGACGGCAGCTGCGTAAGCGACATTGGACGCGTCACCGAATCCGTGCAACTCTAATAAGACGTCGGATTGACTCGTGTGAATCCACCGTGGCAGACGGAAGTCCCTGAGATGGTGAAGATTATCTCTATAACTAAGCCATTCCTTTAACAGATGATCCGGAAGTACATCGTCCCATTCGGATCCCGCTAACCACAGGCGTTGAATGAACACCTTGGCTGTTATTATTACCGGCGCAAGCCAGCCAAGAGGGTCGAATAAGCGAGCGATGTCAGAGATTACTTTTCGCTTAGTTATGGGAGTATCGGGCGGGGAAAGTTGCACTACGTATCTAAACTCATCTGACCTTCTCTGATAAGTTAATCCTAGTATTTTTGTGAGCGCATCCATCTTAAGCTCCAGACTGTCCTGCCCAACAGCATCCTCGTTCATTTTGGCTAACAATTCGTCACTGCTGCTAGACCACTTTTGAAGTTTGAATCCCCCACGCGCTAACATTTGATTCAGCTGGTGATGAATAAGTTCTCCCTCAGCGACAGACTGACAACCTGTTAACAGGTCATCTACATAAAACGATGTAAGAACTCTGTGTGCCGCTAGAGGAAAATCACTTCCTTCGTCTCGAGCAAGTTGCTGCAGAGTCCGGACCGCTAGGTATGGCGCAGACGACGTTCCAAAGGTAACACGTAACAATCGAATATGCTTCAATTCCTCGTTTGGATTGTCACGCCACAAAATGCGCTGATAATCCGCATGCTCATCTGCAACCTTTACCTGACGGTACATCTTCTCAATATCTGCAACCAAACTTATTGGGTGACAGCGCCACCGCATGATGGTTTGACGCAGTTCAGGTTGTAGGGTTGGGCCAACCATTAACTCTGCATTTAGTGACACACCATTGTGGTCTAAACATGACGCATCAAAGACTACCCTAACTTTAGTGGTGCTTTTATCCTCACGCACAACCGCGTGATGTGGTAGGTAGCACGCATCCTTACCTAACTCTATTTGTGGGACAACTTCAGCATGTCCTAGTTCAACGTACTCATTTATGACTGCACTATACTGTGTCCCAAGTGACGGATCTTTTAACAATCTTTTCTCCAGGTTGATAAAACGCCTACGGGCAATGACCTCTGATCCACCAACCGTGCAACTGGGCGAATCAGTTTTAAATGGTAGTTTTACAACATACCTCCCAGTAGCGTCGCGTTTGGTCGTTTTGGAGTAGAGCTCCTCACATTTTTTTTCTTCCTCAGTTAAGATAACACTTTGAACTGAGGGCTCTGACTCCAATTCCCAAAACTTTCGCAAAAGTGCATCGTCATCAGCCTGATCTTCGCTGCTATTAATGACATGATGACAATGTATAAACTCACTGCTGGACGACACCTGTCCAGAAAGGATCCAACCAAAAGCCGTTTTTTGAGCTACCGGTAAGTTTGGTGGACCTTGAATTAAGCCGTCTCTAAGGACTTTACTATAAATTTCTGCGCCAAGCAAAACATCTACTTTGTTTGGCGTGTGGAAATCTGGATCTGCTAAAGTTATACCCTTCAGCTCGGGCCAATACGACTTCTCTAATTTCTCCGAGGGTAAAAGCGACGTAATAGTACCTAATACGAAGGCATGGACTTTGACTCTAAAATTTGGATCTAAGCGGGAGTGAATAGTCAACGTGACTGTGAACTTAGAAGCAAAAGAACTTCTCTCACCGCCTATTCCTGATATGACCGATTTGGTCGGCTTCTTTTTTAGTCCAAGCAACTGTACTGCTGATTCTGCTATGAATGATGCCTGGGATCCCTGATCCAATAGCACTCTCAGCAGTTGTGTAGAGCCACTCTCTGTCTGTGCTTCGACAAGAGCAGTAGCCAACAAAACTTGATTTGGTACTGACCCCTTGGAAAAATGTGAAACTAAACTTGACGTTGATGGTTCGCCTACTGATAACGATGCCTGAACATTAGACACCGCTGATTTAACGTCAGCTGCTGTCTTAGAGCTTTCATTATCTACTCTGGAGTTTGAGTCTGAGTTTGGATGTAGTAGCGAATGATGTCTTCGCTTACATATACGACATGACGCAGTTTGTCGACAAAACTTAATGGAGTGATTCGCGTTTAAACAATTATAACACAAGCGGTTGGTTTGAATAAAGCTATGACGAGATTCATAACTCTCTTGAGCAAACTTCTTACAATTGTAGATTTTGTGAGCTTCTTTACAGAATGGACAAGTTGTTGCTATGGTCTTATTGTCGGTACTAACTACATGGTGAACATTTGCTTTAGGTTTACTTGGCTTAGGATTTAAAAACTCAAGCGCACGAAATCTGGCTTCTAAAAAATCTCTAAAGTCCGAGAGCACGGGTAATTCATCTTTGGAACTGATTTTTGTTTCCCATTGCTTTCGTGATTCGGAATCAAGTTTGGAACTAATTATAAAGATGATTATAATGTCCCATGTACTGACGTCAACTCCGAGATTTTTTAGACCATTGAGACATTCCATTGTGGTATCTAGTAAACCCTTGAGACTATTTGAGCATTCCGTTACATTAGTTTGACTCAATAAGCGCTTTAGTAAACAATTCGACAGAAATCGTTTATTATTATATCTGCTATTTAACAGTGACCAACATTCCTTGTAGTTATCGGAAGTCACCGCAATATGTCTGACCAGTTGGTCTGCTTCCCCCGACAATAAGCCTTTCAGATAGTGTAATTTTTGCACGTTTTCTAAGCTTTCGTTGTTGTGTATTAATGATGTAAATAAATCTTTAAAGGTTGTCCACTCTGCGTAATTGCCCGAAAATTTTGGTATATTAATTTTTGGCAATCTGACATTATTTGATGCTAGTGTGTGGTCGACATTTGTCTTATTACTTTGATATGCATTACTGTTAGAAAAATTATTTAACACTTCTTTTAAATGTGTTTTGTACCAAATGTAAATTTCTTCTGTGCTATCATAGGCATTGCTGATGAAATATTTATCAGACGCTTGTTGAGCGTCTGTAACATTTTGAATTATGTTTCTATGCGTTGCTGAAAACTCTAACCACAAAGCTTCGAGAGCATCTAACCTGGTCTCAACGTATACCTTAGTTACCCTTTCTTTAGGTGATTTTTTAAAATTCTGCTGAGCCTTTTCTATTAGAAGCGTTGTGTTTGACTGTACTCTATATAAAGCCTCCATTTTTTATTTATTTATTGGGGCCTTGAGAAATATCTAAAAACTTATATTTCAACTAAATTAGCCGAAGACAAACTATTGACCACACTAAAATTACTGCGATTTGAAAGAATATAACTATCTTATTTGAAATCAGTCTTGACGACAGCAATAAACACAATTTGAATATAACAAACAATACAATTCTTTACAGCTGGCTCAATATTGCATGTTGGGCAATATGGGCACAGATTGACACATAAAACAAATAACAAGTACACACAGAATAAAATGCAACAAAATCTACTAAAGTCCAATAAATATTTTCAGACGAATTTTTCTATGTTCAGAAAATCCGACTTGCAACGTAACAATTAAAATGTACTCACGATTTTGCCTTCAACAAACCGCACTTCACTAGCACTGAACCACTCCAGAGATGACTGCGTCACCTTGATGTAGAAAACGCCCAGGTGTAAACCTGGCGCCCTGCGTCTAACTCAGCTGGTGCTGATGATGTCCACGTCCGCCCTGCGCCTTGCTCAACTGGTGCTGATGATGTCCAGTACGCCCTGCGCCACCTTCACTGCGTTGGTGTCCAACTCCGCCTGGCGCCCTGCGCCAACTCCAGGTGCTGGTCCACACCAACTCTGCTGCAGCTGCACTGGTCACTTCACTGTGCACACCAGCTTGGGTGTGCGGCGCTTCAGGGCAATCCACCCTGGTTTCCACGCCAAGAAACACAAAACACTGTCTGGATCTCACTATCCGACTCGATTAGGACCATGAACTTTACTGCGCGGACTTCGGGTAAATAAAACACCGAATTCTGTACGAGTGGTATATTGCACACACCAGTTCAAACTCAAAAAAATTACAATGTTCCAAGACCCTATAGTATCGCCTGCGAATCATAACACCGCGATCTAAAAATGGGAGTTGAATGTAAAACGCCATCTAGTAGAATATTTCTAAACTAATGCAATATTTTGTTTTACTGTGAACACTACATTTAATTAAAGTATTTGAACTCGTACTTCCTAAAGTAGGATTCCTACTACTTCTAAAAATAAAATATTTATCAAACTTAAACATCTCCCAACAGTCTCAACATAAACAAAACGAACAACGAACCAACAAAATGCACTTCTAATTAATTCTCATAAGGTGCAGCGCAGACGGCACACTTTTTGTGCGATCGAGTCTGCGGCGCACAAAAAGTCTGCATGGCGCGCAAAAAGTCCGTCGCGGATTTTTCACAGACTCAACGCACACGACGCACATCTTCGATCATTCTGTCGGTTTCTTTTTAAATGTCTATCATGATATTCTGCCTTAGAAGTATCATAAATTGCTGGTCTGTTTTGTATTACTTGAATTAACATCGTTACATCGACCTCTGGCGCCATGATAATAGACCGCGTGCATTACGTCCACCCCTAGCAAATGCAGATTGCCGACTAAAGTGTGCGCCGTCTGCGTTAGCGCGCGTTGAAGCAAACGTTCAATTTTTTTCACACACTTTTTGTGCGGAGCGGCGCGGCCCGGCGCGGTGCGATCTGCCCGAATTACACGGATTTTTTGTGCGCCGGACTTTTTGCGCGTCGTGTGCGTTACTGCATATAATATCATAGGACATAGGTCCTATTTTCACAGACTAAAAAGTGCGTCACGGATAGTCTGTCGTCTGCGCTGCCCCTTAAACATAAAAATAATAAATTCTCATAAAACATGTAATTTGAATTAAATGGCGCGTAACTTTTTCTATTTGTATTTGTTTTTTATTTATTTTACTAAAACCGAAAATACCGAATATCCCGGTTTTTAAACGGTTTTTTAAACGGTTTTATTTAGCTCACCCCGTTTGTTTTTTTATTTATTCTTGGGTCATATTTAGTAATTCAAATTTCACCCTCTTCCTGTCAGCCGATTAATCTGAAATTTTTTATACACTTTGGATTTTGGTGACAATACAATTATGTTTATTCATTATCATTATAAATTCAAGATGGCCGCCGCTACAAAATGGCGGATAATTTATGTTTTATTAATCTCATCAATATGGGTATCAAATGAAAGGGCTCAACAAGCAGAATACAATATACTATAAAAAATTGAAATCCAAGATGGCAGCCGCTACAAAATGGCGGATAACGTAGGTTTTATCAATCCCATCAATATGGGTATCAAATGAAAGGGCTCAACAAGCAGAATACAATATACTATAAAAAATTGAAATACAAGATGGCGGCCGCTACAAAATGGCGGATAACGTAGGTTTTATCGATCCCATCAATATGGGTATCAAATGAAAGTGCTCAACTAGTATAATACAATGTACTATATAAAATTAAAATCCAAGATGGCGGCCTCTACAAAATGGCGGATAACTTAGGTTTTATCAATCCCATCAACATGGGTAACAAATGAAAGGTCTCAACAAGTAGAATACAATTTACTATGCAAAATTGAAATACAAGATGGCGGCCGCTACAAAATGGCGGATAACGTAGGTTTTATCGATCCCATCAATATGGGTATCAAATGAAAGTGCTCAACCAGTATAATACAATGTACTATATAAAATTAAAATCCAAGATGGCGGCCTCTACAAAATGGCGGATAACTTAGGTTTTATCAATCTCATCAACATGGGTATCAAATGAAAGGTCTCAACAAGTAGAATACAATTTACTATGCAAAATTGAAATCTAAGATGGCCGCCGCTACCAAATGGCTGATAACAATTTTTTTTCAAGCACTAAATGAATTAAACAGAATGCGAAATAAAAACTAAAAACTAGAAAATAAAAAAATAGGTAAAAAAACTTTTTCAGTTAAACGGTTTTATGTTAAACATACATTGCAATGTTTAAGATAAATGTACTAAAAACCAAAAAATAATAAAATAGATACAGTCGTGGGAATTATAAACATATGCATAGACTAGACTAAAATAAAACCGTGGGGCACGTCAATTGTCTACAAATTATCGACTTAATGTGACGCGTGCCCCACGGTTTTATTTTAGTCTAGTCTATGCATATGTTTATAATTCCCACGACTGTATCTATTTTATTATTTTTTGGTTTTTAGTACATTTATCTTAAACATTGCAATGTATGTTTAACATAAAACCGTTTAACTGAAAAAGTTTTTTTACCTATTTTTTTTTGTGAAATGAATACCGGTATTAATTAGACCCAAATTTGGCCCGGTATTCCGGTATTTTCGAAATTCGGTATCCCGGTTTGCGACCCCTAGTGTAGACTGTGTACAGAACAGGGCCCATCACAGAACCCCGGGGTACTCCAGCTTCTATGGGATAGAGTGAAGATAGGCAGTCTCCAGATTCAACTTGGAACACTCGGTCCTCCAAGTAGGACTTGAGCAGCATGTATGCGGTGTGTGGTAAGCAGGTCTTTAGTTTACAAAGGAGGAGTTAAATATTATAATATGTGGGGACTGTGTCTCACGTACCCATCCCTTGTATAGTTGTTAAGAATGTAATACATTTATAGAATACTTATTGTAATTATTTTAGAAAGTTTCATTTTGTGTTTTTCCCACGTTCCCACATCTGCAAAGCGATTTAAGTTATAGGTACTATTGTCTTTTATGATTCTTAATTTTTAGTTAAGGTTCATTGTTCTATTATGTTCAGTTATCTTTTATTGTACCCATTTGTATTTCTCGTGTTTATACTTTTAAACTGCAATCGTTTTGCCGCGTCCTTTGTTTAGAGAACTGCAGATGTGGGAGGATTTTGGTTCTGAGCTTCGGACGGGGCCGAGCAGTCTGTTTTGAACGAAGATCGTGCGAGGTCCTCTCTGACCCCAATCATATTTTACTCGCCGAAGCTCGCCGTAACCTAGTGTTTCTAGTAGTTTTACCCTTCATGTAACAATATTTAATTTTACCTTTTCGTGTCAAGTGTAACTGCTAGCTTTAGTTACTTGATATCTTAATAAATTAATCGTTACTTATTTACAACTTACTTCTGTGTATTACTTGTCCACGCGGTCGCGAATTCCCACAAATATATTATATTAATAGGAGTTAAATGTTTCTTTTTCTCTATTGAGGCTCAGTAGTTGGGAGGTTTCATTACTTTTAGGAGATCTTCAATCACCAGTCAAATCTATAGTTACAGCTGGCTCACACACTGATTTTTGCTTACTACCTACCAACTCATCAAAAAGATTACTAGTGCGAGCAACCTGGTTATTGATCTTGATACACTCAGAGATTGATAGTGCCTCTTGGGCTTCAAACAATCTCTGTTCAAGCTCTGTGATCCGTTTCAATGCCAATTCGTGGGTATCACTGCAATCTTGAAATGTTGACACTACGTGTTGTAGTTGACTGTGCTGGTCAGTTAAGTCCATGTGTTGCATGTGCAGCTGAGACAGTTCGTTCTTGAGGGAGGTGTTCTTTAAAATAATGTTTTCCACTTCCACTTCGCTGTCTTCCCTTTCGCGGAGCAGCTGTTTACACATCGCTTCAGAAACCTCTAGCTCCTTCAAGGTCGCTTTTTTTTTTTTTTTTTTATTTGAAATGGGTTTGCTCTTGACTCTAGTCTAGGTCAGAGATGACAGAGACAAAGTCTACGATGGAGTGAGCTCACCCAGAAGAAGCCTGTTCACTCTTACTTTAAAGAGATTCGGGTTGTATGCACTCGGAAACACAAACGCAGGTAGAGAGTTCCACTCTTTTGCTGTGCGCATTATAAAGGACATTTCAAAACGCTTAGTGCGAATTGGTGGAATAGCAACTAGGTAGGGATGGTAACTTGCAGTGCGTCTGGATGTCCGAAGGTAGAAGGGGGCCGGTGGAATGAGGTCGTGGAGTTCTTGGGCACACTCACCGAAGTACAATCTGTAGAAGACCGACAAGCAGGCAACCTTGCGGCGATGAGCCAAGCTGTGAAGCTTGGCATCCACCAGTTTTTCGTCGCCAATGAGCCTCTTAGCTCTGCGTTCCACCGAGTCAAGCGCGGCACGTTGGTATTTCGCTGAGCCATCCCAAAGGTGGCTGCAATACTCCATGCAGGATCGGACTTGTGCTTTGTAAAGAGTTAAAAGCTGTCCAGGCGTAAAGTATCGCTTCACCCTATTAAGGATGCCCAGCTTCTTGGCCGCAGTTTGGGCTTTGTACTCGCTCTTAGTTTTGCTGCCATATTCTTGATTGTAGCACTGCGGGTCATCATTTTCTTTGAAGGGTCAGTCACCTAAAATGTGTGAAGTTATGCAGCTAAATAACAGTGTGAGAAAAGATGTTCCAATATTTAGATTAGTAGGAGGTAGAAGGGAAAAAAATAAAATAAATTAAGTGAAAAATAAGTACATTGAATGTTAACAAATAGATTTTAAAATTAGGTCAAGTTATTAAGGAATTATGGGAATGTTAAATACGAGTAGAAGTGAAGTTACAAGGAATACTGTTATTATTTTAAAAACAAAGAAACTTGATTGACAATAACAAGTTTATGACACATGACAGGTTTTATAGTGTGAATAATTAATCATTAAGCTACTTAAGGCCTGTATTAATGCCGATAACCTTGAGCATTTGGGCGGAGCTAACGACCCCTTCTCCGCGCCACTCCGCTACCCGCATGCAACAGAAAATGTGCGGTTGTGTGCGCCGCCACCACGGTTTGCCTCGCCTAGTCTCGTCACAGAGTATCGAAATCACAGAAGGTCAAGTCATCGTGAAAGTTAAATAATTATGTGTACCACATATGCAGGGTGTCCCAGAACTCAACGTCAAGCCGAAACGGGGTGACAGGATTGATCGTAACCATCATGAGAAAAATATAAAAAAAATTCTATCCCATGCAGTTTGAAAATTATGGGCATTTTAAGAAAAACCTAGAAATTTGATCAAACTGTACCATTTTTCGGTTATTGTGGTTATTCTTTTTTATTTTTGTTCAATTAAACTTTGGAAACGTAATCCTAAATAACATTTCTAGAATCCCAATAAAAAATAATGATACGATTGCCTCAAGTTTCCGAGAATTGAGACTATTCGTTAAACTACGAATTTAAAATTTTCAAGATTCGTCGACTTTGATTGGCCCTCCTTTAAAAAAAATGTACTAGAGTGCCTTGGCAAGTGGCATTAAAAGTTGGCGCATTCAATCAGAATTCTAAAATGGTACAATACTTGTTAGTTCCATACAATAAAAAAGAGTAAAAAAATTAAAACCTCAAGTAACCCGATTTTTGCTATCTCAGTTAAAATGTTTTTGATTCGCACAAGCTCTAGGTAGGTTCTTAATTTTAAGGCAAAATGATGAGAGAGATGGATAGTGGGTATGTTTGCCATGAGTGAGCGAGACAGATAGTGACGCCACTTTTATTAAAGTGAAAAAAAGTTAGTAAAATAATGAAAAATCTTGATCTAGTTTAATTTAGGTTTGTTGGAATAAAAGTCAGATAGAGAAATAACATTTTTATTACAATAAATGTTCAAATTGTTTACCATCGGCCTCAATACAAGCCCTACATCTTCTTAAAAAAGATCTACTTATTAGTCGGGCATATCTTCAAGAGTTGATCTCCTCAGCTGCTTGAGAAATGCGTTCACGCAGGTCGGCTACGTTCTCAATGGGCTTATTTATTGTAATAAAAAACGTTATTTCTCTATCTGACTTTTATTCCAACAAACCTAAATTAAACTAGATCAAGATTTTTCATTATTTTACTAACTTTTTTTCACTTTTTTCACTTTAATAAAAGTGGCGTCACTATCTGTCTCGCTCACTCATGGCAAACATACTCACTATCCATCTCTCTCATCATTTTGCCTTAAAATTAAGAACCTACCTAGAGCTTGTGCGAATCAAAAACATTTTAACTGAGATAGCAAAAATCGGGTTACTTGAGGTTTTAATTTTTTTACTCTTTTTTATTGTATGGAACTAACAAGTATTGTACCATTTTAGAATTCTGATTAAATGCGCCAACTTTTAATGCCACTTGCCAAGGCACTCTAGTACATTTTTTTAAAGGAGGGCCTATCAAAGTCGACGAATCTTGAAAATTTTTAATTCGTAGTTTAACGAATAGTCTCAATTCTCGGAAACTTGAGGCAATTGTGTCATTATTTTTTATTGGGATTCTAGAAATGTTATTTAGGATTACGTTTCCAAAGTTCAAATGAACAAAAATAAAAAAGAATAACCACAATAACCGAAAAATGTTACAGTTTGATCAACATTCTAGGTTTTTCTTAAAATGCCCATAATTTTCAAACTGCATGGGATAGATTTTTTTTCAGATTTTTCTCGTGATGGTTATGATCAATCCTGTCACCCCGTTTCGGCTTGACGTTGAGTTCTGGGACACCCTGTATTTACAATGGTCCAGTTTTGGTTTTATTTAGGTATTATCTATTGATATGGATGTACTTTTCGGGCTATGGTTACGAATAAAATTGTTAAAAGCTTTCGAGGCCGTGAGTAGAAGCTATACCCTTAATATAAATCAGCCTGGCTTGCCATGTGGTAAACAACTTAATGTATCTTTTTAACTAAAATTAATGGCTAAATGTGCTGCTAAGCGCAAAACTCAAGAATGGCTGGACCAATTCGGTTTTTTTTTAAATATTCGTTGAAGTCTTAGGAAGGTTTCTATGAAGAGAAGAAGGGTAGGTAGGCATGTACGTAGATAGGTAGGTAGGTATGTAGGGTAGGTAGGTAGGTAGTTAGGGTAAGACAGATAGGAAGGTAGGGTAGATAGGTAGGCAGGTAGGGTAGGTAGGTAGGTAGGTATAGTTAGTATAATTATCACTAGTGTATGTCATATTATTTGTTATATTTTTTATAAACAAAATATTATAACTAAAATTTAGCTGAATAATCTTCAAGTTCTTCGACAGACCTTACAAGATGCTTGTGAGTCACCATATCATCCAATAGAGACCGTAGTTTTTGAATGCCCAAATCATCTTGTTCCTAAAATGAATGCAGTTATACATATATTTACAAGTAAAACAAAAATATAGGTTCATAATTTGTAAAAAAAAAATACATTCACATCCAAATCAACAGAATCACCTTCAACTTCTCTGGTAGAACTAATTGATTCACTACGTATAGGTAATGATTTTTTTTATTTGATTTAATTAGTTGAATAATATTATTGACCCACTTTAGCCCACATGGATAGTAATGATAAGTGATAATTATAATAAAAAACATGACTACCAATTTGTTTTTCTAATTTTATGTAGTCTGTGCCACCCGCGGTCTGCGATAGGCTGATTTAATTGATTGATTGATGTCACCCGCGACGATAGAAGTCGAGTAAAAAGTATTCGACTTTCGATCTGCCATAGAGAGATTTGATCCTTATGATTGACCCTATCGATTGATGCCATAAAAGTACAGGGTATTATTTTTTCGGATTTTAGCCGGTTCGATTCCCGAGA
Source organism: Luperina testacea (assembly GCA_927399505.1). Taxonomy (NCBI): domain Eukaryota; kingdom Metazoa; phylum Arthropoda; class Insecta; order Lepidoptera; family Noctuidae; genus Luperina; species Luperina testacea. The sequence goes on from OV656768.1 coordinate 226,305, forward strand.
GCGGCAAGCGAATTTTCGAAAATCTTTAAATGCAGATTTGTTTTTTTTTAATGAAGGGATTTTCCTTTGAGTAAAATTTGCTATCTCCAGTGTTTAGAGTACTTGCCCTCTAGGTGAGGTTAAAAAAATCCAGCCTGTACATATATATACTATTGAACTACTACTTTTTACTATTGTATGACATTATTATTTTTAATTCCTTATTTTGTTGACTGATCTGTATTTACGATAATTTTATTTTCAATGACATTGTACAGACGCCAGCACATCAAGTTACTACAATCTGTCAGATTTCTTTAATAGATTTTCAACTTTATCACTAAAGCATAAGGTTCAAAGTTGATTGCGAAAATTTGACAGTTTCGGGTAGGTTGATGTGCTTGGCGTCCGTACTTTATTGAATAGTGAAATTAACAGTTAACATTCTTGTTTTATATTTGCACACCTTATATGGTTATTAACAGTGTACCATTTGACCTTTTTTACATCCACTGAACCTGTTTTATGCAAATAAATGATTTGATTTGATTTTTTTATTTGAAAATAATTACGCCGGTAATCAATAAATTGACAAATTATTAGCAAGTGCGTAACCTATAATCATAATTAATACCTACTTTAGGAGCATTTTCAGTTTTGTGTCACAATATGTCACAAATAAATCGCAACGCATCAGAATAATAGACTTTACTTAGGCACCGAAAAGTAAAATTTATAATATTGGCTGAATCATTTCGTGGACGTGGACCTTCTGTGATCATTCACTACTAGTACTTACGACTTTCGTTTGAAAGAGGTAGGTATTTTATAAACAGTACCTATGTACACAGAGTAATGGACAGCGCATAAGTTTCATAAAACCCCGCTTGGGTAGGTACACTTTTTGTTTTTGCAGTAATATTTTACGATTTTATTTCGGAGTGCGGAGTTCTCGCAACGCGACATACGTCCACCTAGCAACACGATGCGCCCCGCACTAAATTTATGGACGAATGCGGGGGTGATGTAGACGCAGTCCTTTATCAGAGGCCTTTTTAATTTATTATCATAAAAATAATACATATTTTAAAAAAGTAAGAAAACCAAATTATTCTCCTTTGTATTGCAAAGATGTAGATATATTTTTTTACACTCTTTTGATAAAAAATGAAGGAGTAAAACGGTTTCATCTCAATGATTTGGAGGTGATTTGGTGATTTTTTTTTAAATTATGTGATACCGGTAGAAAAATTATGGCTAAACCAAATTACGTATTATATCATGAAGATTACTAAGGATTTTTTTCAGATGTAATTTCTCTGTAAATGCCGACAAAAACTGGCTTCATCTGCATGCTTTTTTCAAGCTTTTTTCGAGAGAGCAGCCTTAAAATGAGCCTATTTTTGTGTAGTAAATTATGTAGTGTTAATTGTCTGGGCGAATGTTTTCGTCGTCGATTTTGCTTCCACTAGTTGTCAAGTAAAAGGAGACATAAACCGTGCCAGTGTGTGATGGACGTAGCTCAGAGACCTGAGCAGTACTTTTTGATGTTCTGTGGTCTGTAAATATTAACTACAAGCACTTTAAATAAAACAAAATACTCCCCGGGATCGATGATAATTTGAAATCCTTCACCGTTGGTGCGTTGAGTTGACAGCCGGTTTTGAATCCTTTGTTTTTACGAAGTTTTCGCGACAAAAAACACTTTATAATCACTGTTTAGGATACTTTATATCTAGGTTTGACTATATTACAACAATTTAACACATTTATAACACTTTTAATAATTTACTAAAAATAATTAACCTAGAGATCGGTTTTTGACGACCGGCTACCAGTGTTGCCAGTTCAATCCTTTTTAAATTGTAGCGCTATACCCAGTAGGGAGCTACTACACTTCTAGTACAGCGCTACATTGTTATTGACGTTGTATTGTAGCGCTATACCCAGTAGGGAGCTACTACACTTCTAGTATAGCGCTACCCACGTTACATATATGTTGTTGTTATTTAGTTATTATAATTAAGTAAATAATTTAGCAATACATTTCAAGTGACATTACACAAATGTACGAGCGATGTCGTAGCAGTTGCAGTGGTATAATTATTAGAGATGAAACGGATAGCAGTTTGGCCGGATACCGGATACCGGATATTCGGCCGACCATGTGGCCGGATAGCCGAATATCCGGCCGCCGGATATCCGGCGAAACTTAGCCGTTTGCTTAGGCGGCGCGCGAACGATCGGGTGGACTCGGTTCGATTCGGGTCTTTTCGTTGATGAGTGAAGTTAACAATTGTATCATTCATTGTATTATTGTGTCGATTGCATGCAGTGCAGACACGTGCGTGATCGTTTTTAGGTTATAATTTTATTTGTGCTCTTATTTTCTCTTTAAAGTACATATATACATAATTCTAAAAGATTTAGCAACGAGAAATGGCATTGGTGAAGAAAAAATCGCCTTTATGGGAATACTTTGATATAAACAGTGAAAATAAAAAGTTAGCTCTTTGTTTATTATGCAATGTTAACATTTCTCGTGGCGGCGAAGGGAAAAAAGCAGGTATGTATCTAATAATAAATAATAATAATCTCATTGCAATAATATTTTTATCGAGTAAAATAATATCTTGCAAGTTTTGTAACGTATTCATATAGCTACTATTCGGCCGGATAGATATCCGGCCGAATAGTAGCTATCCGGTATTCGGCCGGATATTATTATGGCGGCTGGATAGGCCGGATACCGGATAGTTACCGGATATCCGTTTCATCTCTAATAATTATGTGGCAGACAGATATTCACACCTTGCTGCAATTAAGCACGTAATAAGTAGTATACTCGTAATACTAAAAAGAGTGTTATTTATTGCAACAAACCTTCTGGATTTTATTTTTTTTTGAAAAAGAATGTGACCTGCCTACTAATAGGTACATCTCTGCCGCTCCACTCGGCAGATGCAAGCGTGATGTTATGTTCCAAACAATGTTTTATTTGCGAAAGTTGTAGTGTAGTACCTACACGTATGGTCTGTTCCAAAAGTATCCAAATAGATCAGAAAACATGCCAATTTGTAGTGCCACTTACAGATTAAATGCTGTGATTGGATTATTTGATAAGTAACTAGTAGTAGATTTAATTATTGGATTACTTATCAAATAATCCAATAATTAAATCCATTGAAGATATTTTTGTTGATAATTGATTTTAATTTTATAACCTTAATTTTCGTCGATGTTTCTTCAACAATTACAATTGAATAATGTTATTAAAACAATACTTGTTGGAAACAGTCTGGTGAGATATAAAGTTGATACCTTCTAAATAAGGATAAACGTGATAAGTACTTAGGAGTTATTGCGTAAGAATTTAATCTGAACAGGATTTTTTTACATTTTCATCAGATACTTTTTGAACAAACTATACAATGGTGGACCCCACAATTTAGTAGACTAAGTTCACAATAATAAGTAAATATGTTTAGTTCTATCTCAAGGTCAATCTCTCTCTCTGAATCAATAACTATAAGCTGAGCACCGTATAAAATAGAAGCCTAATCATAGGTAAAGCTTATTAACTATCCACTTTCATCCCTAGATTGTAGACACTCTATCCCAAGTATTGATCTAACTACTGGATTACTAGATACGTCGCCTGTGGTTTATAATAAGAGAGGTCAACTGCTCATTTTTATTTTACATTGTAGGTAATAAATATATTCCATTCCACTGGGTAATTAGTACAGCAAGCTTGGAATATATTTGATTTCTATTTGAGTTCCAGTGGTTGGATGTCCTGCGAGGTTGATTACGTAAAGCTCGGAAGCTGAGCGTGAGCGGTGACGCTTGAACTTTGTATCGGGAGGCGCAGGGAAGGGGGCGCGGACAATGCGCGGCGCTGCGCGGCTGCGCGGGTCGATGGGGCGCGCGGCGCGGCACTCAGTCCAGTCGCATCCAGTCGGCCTCCAGCGCCCAGCAGCGCCCCCGAGCGCACCCGCTCGCGCGATCCGAGCCCGCCGCGACTGTCCGAGTGTTGCGATGAAGGTATAGAGGCCCCTCCGTAGCGCGGTAGTGTATGCCTTAGCTGTAAGTAGCGGCGCCAGGCCCGGTACGTGTCACAGCCGGGCTCCGCCGCCCGGCCTCGCCCGCTACCTGCCCCCCGGCTCCCCGAGGGGCTCCATTACAATGCATCCGTGTCACCAATCACCCTACATCGTAATGATTACATCTTCGTCACTGTATTACGTTTTGTTTCTGTTTGCATTGCATTTACCTAGTTATAATGTCTGAATATTGGCTACGTATTACATTATGTTCTATCTCCCGACACACCCCATACCTGTAGTTTTGCGAACAAGTAGCATGTAGGGATGAGCTATTAATAGATTGACATTATTGAACTAAATGAGAAGAGCCACCGAGTAGTCCTTTACTCGTGACGAAGGCGATTCGATCAATAATATAACTCACTGACCTCTCAGGGTATTGTATTGTATCTAAATCGTGTAAAGCTATATTTAGACACGTTTGAATATGGCTATATTTAGGTACCTATTTCCATAAACTATAATTTTATTCTCTGCGTGGTCTCTCTTATTAGCGACGAGAAATAGGACTGGCCTTGAAGTGGGTCACTCGTAGTAACTTCACATGATGTGTCAGCAGATTGTGTCCAGATCTTTACACAATTATATAGAATTAGGTTTAAAAGTGCAAAAACCGCAATAAAAATAAAATAAAGTTGTTCTTTTATTTAGATAGCAAGGTATTTATTTTATCGAAGTTCATTACGTTATATAGGTCAAGCAATATAAGTGGTTATTTCTTGGTTTCAGCAACACAAAGCATTACTAAGAAAATCGTATAATGCTAAAACTACCCAAAGGTCTCAAAAAGAAGAAAAAGGGGAAAAAATCTAAACGTAAAGGTGAAGAAGAACTTTTTACAGAAGAAGAGCTAGAAAAGTATAGAAGAGAGCATCAACAGACAAGCGCTGAAAACGGGGAAGGTACTGCCAAAGAAAATGAAGAGTGGTCTAAATTTAAAGATTTGACTACGGGCATAGATACTGTACTTAAAAAGACACAAGGTGATTTAGACCGCATCAAATCAACTTCCTTTTTCCAACGCATACCTCCAAAGCAGGTTGAACCTGAAAAAAAGGAAGCCCCTCATAGGCCAGTAGTCGAAGTAACAGAAGCAGACTTTCCACAGCTTGTTCAAGCTCAGGCAGAAACTGAAGAAGCCGATAGAAGCGAATACGGTGTAACAGACGACGAGTCCGAGGAAGACGACCAAGACGACATCTTCGACACCTCCTATGTGGACGCCGTCGAGCGGGGGGAAGTGAAGCTTGGGTATGTCCCTGACTCACCGGAAGAATTCCAGGACGATGATATATTTGACACATCCCATGTCGATGCATTAATACAAGGTCAAGACATCAAAACTTCTAAAGGGAAAAAGGCATTAGACATCGGATTAGCAGTTGGTGTTCTTACCGGTAGAATAGATAATGTAACGGTTACCAGTAAGCGCCCCAAAAGAGTAATTCCCGGTGATTTGTTGTTGGAAAGCACTGACAGGTACGACGAAAAACCAATCGAATTGAAAGTTGCGAGTGAACCTATTGAAACGAGTATATTGGACCTTGATACAGATATTCCCATAACAACACCCATAGACTTAAGTGTATCTCTTCACACATCTTTGATACAAAATAAAAGTTCTGACCAAGCAGGAGCACCTACGAAAGATCCTTTTCTCACTGACCACCCGTCAGTAGATGAAGAATTTGATGAATTTACGCTACTTGCTGCAAAATCACTTGAGGTTGACACAGAAGTTACGAAATTAGGAGAAACCGAAATAAAGGCGGAACCTGTTTTACAAGAATCGTGGTCGGCTTTTGAAGCTGATAAAAATGAGTTTGTATTCGCAGAAAGCATTATTGAAGATCAGATTGATGTCGTAGATCCCTATTTAGATCAAGACGATCCATTTGATACAAGTTTCGCGGAAGCTGTGATACCCAGCACTAAATTTCAGGCGATTAAAGAAACAGTTATTCAAGAAGACGACGACGATTTCGATCCAAGATCTGAAGAAGTACGCGGAAGATTAAACAATAGGCGTAAATCTTCAGTTCGTATTCATTTAACTGATCCCTCAGGTGTACGAGAATCCATAACCTCTGACGATATAATCGTCAAGGAGGATACCCAAGCGGTCCGTGATTTATTAGGTGGAAGTACCACAGATTTAACTCTATTAGGCGACTCGCCTTTAGACCCAGTGGATGTAAATCATTGTGAGATAGATCCATTCGATACTACCATTGTTGATAGGATTGTAGCGCCTGGTAAAGTAGAACTGAAACTATTGGAACAAGAATTAATAACTTCCAATTCTTCTCCAATATACAGAGTACCAAGTGATCCAGATTTTGATCCCAGAGCGGACGAACCCAAGAAAACAGAGCGGCGGGCATCACGCCCTGAAAACCTTACTGTTAGCAAGAGTGTTATTTTCAACGTTGAGGCAGACGTATCTCTTGGTTTGGACGCAAAAGTTAAGTCAACTAAACCAGTTACACCTTATTATTCACGAGAACTTTCAATCACAGAAGACGCTAGTGAAGAGGCAGAAGCCGCCGATAGCGTCCTAGATACCTTGACTCGCACGCGGTCTGACGAAGACTTGGCTCGGAAAGTTATCTACCAAAATAAGAGAAGACATTCGGAATATTCACAAACGAGTAACATAAAAGCTAGTGACTTATTGCACAGTGCTCAAACTGAATTAAAGGCTAAAGTACTAACACCATCAGAGCCACAGCGATCTTCGGCGGTACCTGATCCTTTTGATACGTCGTTCGCAAGCAATATCGCACCTTGCAAAACTGAACTGAAACTGCTAGCTAAAGAGTTTTCTTGTGAGGAGACTGATAACTCAGAAGAAAACAAGCACGACTTACTGGATCCGTCTGACGATATATTTCAAAGGAAAGCATTGACTCCGGAGCCCTCAAACGCTAACCGGTTGCCAGAGGCAGATTTCGATCCATTTGATACATCCTTTGCGGGTGATTTAAATCTGGGCAAAACCGAATTAAAGTTATTGGAATCGGAGTTTTTAAATTAACAAAATAAAAAGCAATCGCAATGGCGTACAATCCATTCTTAAGTATGAATGAGGCAACGGCTCCAGTAACTGCGGATGTTCTCAATCCGTTTATGATGTCAGAAGCGGAACCGGACGCCTTCACTGGTGATAATCCATTCGTCACTAGCAATCCCTTTTCGGACTTCGGCGGCGAATATGAACCTCCAGCCGGCGATACTGTGCCCGTGGATATATTTGGTGGTGCAGAACCAACTGGGATTGGGGCGAAACACTATGAAGAGTTTTCTGAAAACAAGGCTTCCCCGCTGGATATTTTCACAAGTAGCCCGGTGGATCACGACCGAATGACCAAGCCAACAGAACTTGATTTAGTCTCCACCACGATTGATCACTCATTTTTGAACGACGAGGAAGTGCAAGGGCCTCATCTGCCCGCCAGACCTTTGCCACCCGAAACACAAAATTTGATCTTGAGTGTAACCGGTCAAATGGAATTTACCAGTTCTCACCTCTTGGACCGTATCCCACCAACACGCACTCCCAGCCCAGTCTCGGTGCGTGACATCCACTCGCCCAGCCCCACGCCGGAGCCCGAGCCAGTTGAAGAGCCGCCCTGTGAAAGCCTCGATATCAACCGCAACAAGCCGACGCGGCCGCCACCCGCGCGGCCCCCGCCAGCCGGCCGGCCGCCACCGCCGCGGCCGCAGCCACCGCGCCCGGCCGCCGCGCCACCCACACCGCCCGAGCAGCACGTCGACGACATCAATCTGTTCGATGCGCCCGTGCCCGCCCCTATCAAGCCTACTAAGGAGGCTATTATGAGCTTATATTCGGCTCCAAGAAAAGAGGAAAAGCAAATCGATTTCTTGAGCGACGACATAGTCAATGACATCTCCACTGAAGCAAGCCATGACATTCCACAGTCCATGGGAGAAGAACCAACGCCGATTGCGTTGGAAACTGCGCAAACCGGCTTCCAGCCGGAAGAGCCTAGTGCCATAACCGTGTCGGCTGAAAGTGTGTTTCCTTCAGCAATAGACTCGATTACAGATGCAGTGGCGCCCATGGATTGCTCGGAGCCACAAACAGAGGTTGCCTCTGCGACTTCTAACACCTCTCCATTTGCGGAAGTTATGAGAGATGAGTTACCAGCTCATCCTGCCGGACTAAACGTCGAGCTAAATCCGTTTGAGAATACAATCGAACCAGTGGACGCAACAGCTCAGTTTTCTGATACTGCTGTCAATATATTTGACATGAAATCGGATGACGTAGTAATGGGTGGCAGCAATGACGCGTTTAATAACGTTAAAGAAATTATTTTTGATTCGGAACCCATGAGTGGAATGGGGGAAACGCAAGCTGATCTTTTCACATCGGGTCCGACTGAAACTTTCGATGACGGTTCGCACGTCGCACAACCGTTCGACATGGGAGCAGAAGACGCCTTCCATGCGAGTGGGCCGTCGCCTTCCGCGGATCCTGGTTGGGGCGTGCAGTCCGAAGCTATGATGCACGATGCTTTCCCCAGCAGCCAGGACGCGTTTGACGCATTCTCTGCTAAATTCGATGCTACTGCTGCGAATAACTTGAACTCAGGTAAGATTTTTAAAACACAATTGAAATTAACGACTTTGTCTTTGAATGCCTGAACATGGAGTTGTGAATGTGTCACAGGAGCGTGGGGCGAGGACGGCGGAGCGGAGGCGGCGGCGAGCGGGTTCGAGGCGGAGGCCTTCGACCCGTTCCTGAGCATGGGCGCGCCGCCACCGCCCGCCGCCACGCCACGCCTCGACCACCAGGCCTCCAGGGACTCCACAGACGACACCTTCTCTGTCTTCATCAGGTTACCTCACTTTTATTATTCTAAAGTCAGCAGTCATCACTGTTTTTCTAAAAAAATATATTATGCGTTCTCCTTATCTTTAGCTAGATGCCATTGAGCATGGCATCTACATTAGTTCATTTATGTTAATAAAATACATAGGTACTTAACTTATATGTGCATGGTATCTATTTATGTTACAAAGCTTCGGGGTTCGTGACAATAAAAACTGCCGATTTAATAACCAAAAATGACACTTTAATTAAATAACACTAATAACAACTCAAACACACTAATTATAAAACAAAATTTCACTACTGTTCGTTTGAAGTCGCTTTTGAAGATGGCTTCTGAATGTATTCGCTTGTATCGCTTATCTGGCTTATTCTGCTCGCAGCCCATACCGGCCTTATATATAGTGCCTCAGATAGTTCTCGAACCTCCTACTGTAGAAACATCTAGAATGTTCGAGTAGATAGCGGCCCCGACTGACCAGATGTCGATAGTTCTAGAAAGTTCTAGCATCGACATTTTTAAAAGGATCTTGACTCTACTAGTTCTGCTACTCGATACTAGATGGCGCTAGTGGTAACTAATGTCACCATGTACCCGGCATTAATTGTGGCGTGCAACAATTAGTTCATTTATGTTAATAAAATACATAGGTACTTAACTTACATACATAGGTACTTCCCTTACATAAACTCACACCTTCTTCTTCATCCATAGAAGTAATAATTTCAGAATTGAGAGTTTGCACAAACAAAAGGTTTGACAACTTGTTGTTGTTGTTGTGGTTCAAGCCGTTTGAGCGAAAGTGCTTGAAGCTTAAATCGCAAAAAGAATCACAAGTTGTAGATTCATTACCACGAAAAACGTCGAATAAATTATGCAATAAGTAACTCCGTTATGGACCGGTTGACTGTTGCTATAGACCGAAAGACAGCGAGACGAGTGGCGAGGAGGCGGCCGTGCCGGTGCTGGCGCCGCCGCCACGGCCGCACGCTCTTGACTCGCCGCGCCTCAACCCCTTCGACGAGAGCGGCTTCGAGCAGCCGCGCGTCGAGCCTCAGTTCGGTATGAATTTCTATTGGAGCAACCCAACCCCAACCATTCGCTTGGTCGACCTTCGTTGATACTTATAACAGTGTGTGGTGTCAGAGCGGGGCGACGACGACGCGGGTAGCGGCGGCGAGAGCCCGCCCACACCGCTTTTCGACGACGACGTGTCGCAGCCGCTGGAGGACTTTCCTCGCACCAAGTACACGGGGCCTGGCTGGGAGATGCATCTGCGGCAGCCAAACAAAAAGAAAATCACCGGACAGAGGCCAGTACAAATAAAGTCGACGTTGCGACTCGAATGATGCATAATTATAGTACTTAGCTGTAAGATTTGAAATCAATACATTGCTAGCAGGGATCGTTGGCGTGTCTCGAGTACCTAGTAGTTGTACACAATATTTACTAATGTAAGTGTTGACAAGGCGGGTTGGCGGGTGTGCGCAGGTTCTGGAAGAAGATCTGGGTGCGCGTGGCGCTGGCGGGTGACAACCCGGTGGTGCAGCTCCTGAACGCAGCGGGCGACAAGGAGCCCTTCCAGGAGCTGCCGCTGCAGGCTTGCTACTCCGTATCCGACATCGGCGCGCAGCAGTTCGACCAGTTTGGCAAGATCTTCACCGTCAAGCTGCAGTACGTCTTCTATAAGGAGCGCCCTGGTGTCAGGTTCGTTTTCGTTTAATTGAATTATCTTTTAAGGACTTTTAATTAATTTTTAAAAGACAGGCTTTGCGAGCACATCTAAGGAGTTTTAGATATAGCAACATGCTGCAACCACAGCTCGTAACGGTTGCATGCAGCTATTAAGTAGCACAGTGACATGTGTGTTCCATCTCGCAGGCCGGGTCAGGTGACGAAGGCGGAGCGCATCACCAACAAGCTGTCGCAGTTCGCGGCATACGCCATCCAGGGCGACTACCAGGGTGTCAAAGAGTTCGGCAGCGACTTGCGCAAGCTCGGCCTGCCCGTCGAGCACGCGCCACAGGTCAGTGCTAATAGCCCGGGAGGTAGCGCTATAGTTGAGCAAGTCATTTTATACCGGCTGAAAATCATAACAATAATAGTTTTCCCCTAACACATAATAGCTCCGAACGTCAGCTGCTTCGATAGCGGTGGAGCTAAAGGAGACAGCACATCGAGATATAAGTACTAACGTACTAGAGAAGCTACGTCAAATAACTGAATTGTCCTATTCTTCGTAATTTGAATCTTTAGTTCGCTGCAGCGCTAAAATAATAACAATTCGTCTAAACCGTAACTAATTTACCACAGCGCTAGATTTGCTGCAGAAGTGTATTTATTCTCGGCAAAAAGGTCTTAAGCGCCATGTAAATCACGGCACTTACGCGTTTTCTCCGACAAAGTGCAACAACATGTCTTCCCTATAGACTATGACAGGAGTACTACAGAATGGACAACGTAGGTATTTTGCCTACAGGGTTTATTTCATAAATAATAGACAATTTATTTTTTTGATATAAGTATTTTATTTAGTTACCCTTAAATAATATGAGTTTAGTCATCTTTTGCCTTTTCGTGGAATAATCAACGCTTTGATCTGTTTTTGCTTCATGTTTTAAACGAATAGCTAAAAAAAATTATATTGATACTCACATTATCTGTTTAAAGTGCGATAGTTTAAAAAACTAAATATTAATATCAACATTAAAAACACAACATACGATATTTTCACCGTAATGTCAGTCTAATCTACCTACATTGCACTCTGTTTGATTAGTCTATGACAAACAATACAATATGGCGCGTGGTAATTATTTAATTTGTAAAACAAGGAAATTAGTTTACTTACCGATGAAACTTAATTCCTTTGCACTTTGCCGTGTTCCTTGAATTATTAGTACAATATCTCAACACACACCAAGGCATTTTTCGTCGATTTTTTCTATGAATTAATTTATTATTGTCGGAAGTACTAGGCGCGAAAGAGCTAGAGAGCGACTGAGTGAGGTGCGGCACGATCACCGCAGTTGAACGAGACAAAGTAGGAATTTACGGTGTCTTCTCTAGTACGTTAGTACTTATATCTCGATGAGACAGCATGAAAAAGTCATTGGAAAAAAATCTGCTCCGATGAATTTTATACCGAGCAAAAATGTATAATATTATTGTTTTAATCACATTTTTTCAAAAAATAGTCGTCAGCTGTATTGACGAGGGGGGGTTATATGTCAGTCACGTGCATGAACCTCATTGAAAATTTGACAAACAAATTAATTTTATACCTTATGAAATTTATACATCTCAATTTTTATACTTTTAAAATAATAAAGAAAATTGTCAGCCGTATTTTTGACGGGGGTAATACCGTCAGTCAGCCTGATAAACATTTTGTGCGCTCAGTGAATTTGAGCGTTGCATAGGCTTTTTGGAAAATAAACTGACAATCTTTACACCCATAAACAATTAGCTGACGATGATTTTTTATTTTTTTGAATATTTAAATCATCTTATACTTATTTATTTTTTTAAAATTAGCAATAATTTTTTTATTATTATTTTTTTTTTATTATATATTTTTTTTAGCAACTGTGCGCTATTTTATTTTAATTGTTAAGCTATTCATTGTAAATGTATCGCCCTTTTTATAAATAAACAATTATTATTATTTATTATTATTATTTCCTTTATTTATTTTTCAACAAACTTATTATATTTTTAAATATTCTTTACAAAAAAAAAAAAATAAAAAAACATTTAAAAATATAAAAACTTGTAGCCCACCGGTATCGGGAACAGGGTCCAAGCTACCGGCGGTCAGGGCTCCAGAGAAAGGAACCTCCTAACGATACGAGCCGTGTCCAGGAGTATCGCTCTCTGCATCAAGTCCTTGACCCAGCTGCCTAACGAGAGCCTCCTCAGGTGTTGGTCGAGGCTCTTGGCAATTAAGCCATTGGCAGTAATGACTATCGGCACAATGATCGCTGAGTCCACACCCCACATGTCGACAACCTCGCGAGCCAAGTCAAGATACTTGATTTGCTTATCTTTCTCGGCTTTCACGAGGTTCTCGTCATGCGGGACGGTTATGTCAACAATCATTGCGCGCCGCTCTGATCGATCCACCACCACTATATCAGGCTTATTAGCTATAATTTATTATTATTATTATTATAAAAATTGAAATGTATAAATTTCATACGGTATAAAATTAATTTGTTTGTCAAATTTTCAATGAGGTTAATGCACGCCCAAGTAGCACAAAATAGCTTTATAATCGATGGATAACAGAATTAGCATATTATTATAGCTTTATAAGAAGTCTACATATAGGCATTATAAACCACTATACAGCTCTTGTAATGCTAATTTGGGCCCCAAATTAAATAAATTAATTAAATTATTAATTTGGGCCTTAAGTGTAAGAATGGCATTTTAGCAGCACTATATTGGTTGTCTACCGGAATGATAAACGCATTATAATGGGCTGTGAAAACAGGTTAAAGCAGTGCGCATATGTTAAATGCGGCTCTTATACAGCTTGTACCATTACAAAGGCAAAATAAAAACATTTTCAAATATTATTTTTAATTTCTGTTATTATTAATAAATCTTGTGTAAAAAGAACATGGATACTTTCAACAAAAAAATATAAGTGCTACAAGGCAAGTAATTAAACTCTTGTTTTTGTTCTCTATGAGTGAATTAAGGTTGCGAGTATCAGTTTACTGTGAAAGTATGTATATATTTGAATTAAATATTTCATGCGCCTTCAAATTAAAGAGCTATTTATTACAAAAATATTATAAAAATATGTGGAATTGTAAAAAAAATTATGCTCTTACGAAGAAATCTTTAGTTTTAGTCATTATGATACCTGTATTGTACCGGCCGGTCAATACCATAGGTTGAAGTCCTTTCTAAAGGACTATTTACCATAAAATTAAATTTTAAATATTATCGATACAAAAAGCAAAATGGCGTAAGCATAATTAAAAACTTTAGGCATGCGGATGGCCGGTATACGACTTATTGCTTGTTAAAATTCTTGTCATTATACGTTTGTATAGATAAAGGCTATATAATATTATGATGAAATGCTTTTAAAAAGCTGGCATTAAAACAGCACCAATGTACACCGTTAAACAGTTGTGACCCATGCGAAAGGTCGTTATAAAACATAGAGCAGTTTTAAAGAATTTTAAAATGCTTTTTAATAGCCTAAGCCGTAATTAATGCTTACATACGGCCTACACTTTTGTATAATGCTTACAGCTGTATTAGAAGCTGTATAGAGACATAAATTATGTCTAAAATAAAACCTTTAGCTGCACAAAAGATTGAAAAAGAGGATTATATAGCTTTAGGAACTACAAAGTTAATAAAATGCTGTTATACAGAAGCAAGACATTGCTAAAACCCTTCAAATTCTATAACGAAGCTAGAAGAAATTTTCTGGTCATCACTTTTTCCATTATATCGATTTTGTGTTACTTGGGCGTGACTGACATATAACCCGCCCTCGTCAATACAGCTGACGACTATTTTTTGAAAAAATGTGATTAAAACAATAATATATTATTATACATTTTTGCTCGGTATAAAAATCATCAGAGCAGATTTTTTTCCAATGACTTTTTCATGCTGTCTCCTTTAGCTCCACCGTTAGTGCGACAACTGACGCTCACTTTACCGATTTCTGACCAGTAAACAACTGTTTGAAATAAAATTTATCCGGTATAAAATTCCTAGAAAAACTGCAGCCCTACCTCCCATACTATAACATATACATTCATACAATTAAATCAGAAAAGGCTCGTAATCTTCGTGTTTCAGAATTAGCACGAACGTCGCGCCAATACAGAGGCAAAGCTTCTAATTTTTATTCTGCCGAGCCGCCCTTTGTAGTTGTGCTCCTATCATTGCGTGTTTTTATGAAGCTTTCTCGTTTGTTTGCACGTATGGTGCAGGTGTCGCAGCTGTTCAAGATCGGCTCGCTGACGTACGAGGACGTGAAGCAGTTCAGCTGCTGCGTGGAGGAATCGTTGTTCCGGCTGTCGGCGCACCGCGACCGCGCGCTCACCTATAAGATGGAGGAGGTATGCTGCGACACCGACGGCCCTCTGCCTCTGACTCTAGGCTCTCCCACTCCACGCGTACTACAACACATTCAATTCTTTAAAAAATATCTTACGTAAACGAACAACTCGTTTACAAAGGTGTTTTGTCTACTTTCGCTATCGATGTCTACACATCAGCACAGCACCACAGCACAGATACAGCACAGGCCTCTCGTCCGTATGGACTGTATCAGCTATATAATAATCTGAACCTAAGTGAATGTGTGTCAGCATAGATATCCCCTGTGTCAGGTTCAAATCACGGCGGTGGACGAGCTGTACGTAGAGCAAGATGCGGAAGGCTCCGTGCTGAAGCAGATCGCGCGCGTGCGCCTGTTCTTCCTCGGCTTCCTCAGCGGTAATGTTACCATCAGCTCGAGTTCACGAGTCCTTCAGCATTGAGCAGACGTAACAGCTGTCCGTGTGCGCAGGCATGCCGGATGTGGAGCTGGGAGTGAACGACCTGCGGCGGCAGGGCAAGGAGGTGGTGGGGCGCCACGACATCATCCCCGTGGTCACCGAGGAGTGGATCCGAGTGGAGGAGGCCGAGTTCCACGCCTGCGTGCAACCCGAGGAGTTCACTGCCACGCAGATCATCAAGTACGTATACAGACTGCACAAGCTCTATGTAGTGTCAAAGAGAGCTCAAGCATGTAAACATGAACATATTTTATTAAAAAATTATTTATTTTTTGTGTAAATGTGTTTTTCTGAACCAATTTACAGAAACAGGTAAACATCAATGTTTCTACTGACACTCAAGTAGAACAGACGTGTGTATAATTTTATAAGCAAAATTATTTGTCATATAAAATATATCCGAGTGATCTGTGGTCTAGAAACCAAATCGCGCATTTTTCTGCCAAGTTAGTGATTTACTGTAGTGAATAACATTTAATTATGAGAAACATTTAAATAAGACTTAAGTATGTCAAATAGTGAAAACAGCCCTCGGAGTATCCAACCACCAGGCAGCCCTGCCGGCAAATCACAAATACCTGAACATGCGGCTGAAGGAAAAATTCAAGCAGTGGATACCAGGGACATTACGAGTATGAACTGGTTGATCTCAATTGAATCATGCCTGAATGAAGTCTATAGTAGTCTTGCTCAGGAAAGAAAGCTGAACTCCAAGCAAAAGCTA
Source organism: Luperina testacea (assembly GCA_927399505.1). Taxonomy (NCBI): domain Eukaryota; kingdom Metazoa; phylum Arthropoda; class Insecta; order Lepidoptera; family Noctuidae; genus Luperina; species Luperina testacea. Next base: position 242,515 of record OV656768.1, read on the forward strand.
AGGATCAATTCCCTATCGCACAATGTTGGACATGGCGTTTCACAAATGGCGGTTTACTACCAGGACTTGAAGCTAAAGACCCCAGAAATACAAAACTCTAAACTAGTGTTGAGAGAAAAGGTGACCTCACAGATTGCCTCGAAAATATCAAGACAACTGCGCTAAACCAACGATGACAGAAAATGTTTCGTCCGCTGACATGGTAAAAACCAATAAAAATAATTACTTGCGCCCCAATAACGTCAGTTCTATTGCAATTTATCCAGCGGATAAATTAAAATTTAGTGAGGACACTAAATCTCTTGTCCAAAAAATTATATGCCCTGAACAAATGAAATTGCACGTTATAGGACTGCACAAAACAAAAAACGGGGGCGTTATAATCAGCACGGAGACCAAAGACGACATAGAAAAACTTAAGAAATCATCCCAGCTAAGTAGTTCTGGCCTGAAAGTGGAAGAGAAGACCAAGAGAAGAGCAAGAATTGTGGTTATAGGAGTACCGACCGTTTTAAGTGGTCAAGAAGTTTGTGATTGCATCTATGAGCAGAACGTAGGCGAGAAGCTGCCTAGTTTATCCCGTGACTCTTTTTGCCCCGTATAAATTTGAGTCACAAGTCAGGAAAAAAGAGGGACCTACATGCAACTTCATTTTTGAAGTTACTGCTAGCATAAGAAAGGCGCTTATAAACCAAACTTGAGTGTTAATTAATTGGACTTCATGCCCAGTGAGGGACTTCACACATGTGACCAGGTGCTTTAAATGTTAACAGTATGGTCATGCTGCAAAGACTTGTCGGGAGGCTGCCTATACGTGTGGACATTGTGGGGAACAGGGTCATCAGGCGAATGAATGCACTAAACATGCTGAACCGTCATATTGAGCAACATGCTTGCGATTTAAAAAACTGAGCAACCACAAAACAGGCGATCAAGAATGCCCCGCAAAGAAAATAGCTGAGAGAAGGTATATCAATTCGATTATAATGACGTCGCGTAAGACAACCAATGTTTATCTATAAGCCTTTTTTTATTTTTACTTGTTATATATACAATTATTCTTATTTTGTCTTTTACTAGTTATAATACGTAAAATTAATTTTAATTTTTACAATTTATATTATGAGTAAACATGCAATCTTAGTATTTTTGTTGACACGGCAAATTTTACTGTACGCTAAGTTTTCTGCGCGACATCATAATAGAATATGGTTGTAAAAATGTCTTAGGATTATGCAAAAAAGTAGCATAGTTACCTACTCTTTAGCTCAATTTGAATATGTATTTATGACCATAAATAAAGTAGATAAATTATTTACTATTTGTAGGAATTTTTGATAATACTTATGTATTTAAGCACTTGAGTGAGATACCTACCCGAGACACAGGTTTATTCCTAGTAAAGGGAGAATCCTGAAATGATGTCAGAAAACAAATACAGATGGCATCAAATTCAAATAAAAAGATATGGCAAATAGTAAATCGACAGCGCAACGCTACCAAAGACATGAATAATGAACCAATTATACTCAAAATAGATAACGCTGCAACCAATAATGCTTTAGAAGTGGCTAATATATAATTATATCTATATATATAAAAATGAATCCCTATTTCCCTTGGTCACGGCATCACGCCTGAACGGCTGGACCGATTTCGCTAATTCTTTTTCTGTTCTGTTCGTTATTATCAGGAGAAGGTTCTTATGAAAGAAAAAATTAAGGAAAATGCGCGGAAAATTAGAAAATTTAAAATTACTTAACCACCATATAAAATGATTTAATGTAACCTTTTTAATGTAACCTTAAGACATTTGACAAAAACATTTGAAAAAAAAAATATGACGTTTAAAACCGATTCTTCTGTCAATCTTATTTTATTGATAAGCCATTAATCAAGAGTTGAAGTTGAAGTTGAACAATACATTTAAAATAATTAAATTAAAGGATCTAAGAAACCTGATTTTCTTAGTTCACATGGCGGTTACTTTAGAGCCATCAGGCCTAATATTAAAAGTTCAATTTAATATGGAATTTTGGTAAGTTTGGATAGACTAACATACACGTTACTAACATAACAAGTGGTATATACCTACTTGGTTATAAAGAAGAATACAATAGTTTTATTTTAATTTACAGATGAATTTTCGTTTATAAAAATGCCAGCAGCTAGATGTACAAACTTAAGTCGCAGAACTCGCAATGCTGCGAGTCAAAGATATACAAAAGAGCAAGTCAAAATGACGAGCAACGCGAAGCGCGGAATGAAGTAGAAAGGAATCGATGGAATCGAAATCAACTAGGTACATAGAAATCGAGCTGCATTCAATTATAACGTGGAAATAGATTACAGTTCACAGCAAATCGTTACTATTGGAACAATGAACGTTGTGTCACTTTACTGAAACTAAGACCGAACTCATCGAGAAGGTTTTACCAAACATTGCTCAAAATTACAGAGATCATGTATGGTTGAGCGAAAGAGTTATATTGGCTGCAAAAAACGTTGATGTCAACGAAATGAATTTTCAGATTCAAAATAAGATAGCTGGCGAATTAATGACATACAAATCTATTGATTCCGTTACTAACCAAGATGATGTTGTCAACTATCCAACGGAGTTTTTAAATTCGCTGGAGTTACCTGGATTACCACCTCATAATCTGCAATTAAAAATCGGATCGGTAATCATTATGTTGCGGAATATAAACCAGCCACGTCTTTGTAATGGCACCCGACTTGCGGTGAAGAAATTAATGAACAACGTCATCGAAGCCACAATTTTGAAAGGAAAGTACAAAGGCGAAGACGTTTTGATTCCACGGATTCCTTTGATTCCGAATGACATGCCATTCAACTTTAAACGTTTGCAATTTCCAGTGCGGCTAGCATTTGCAATGACAATAAATAAATCTCAAGGGCAGTCCCTGTTTGCGGCATCAACCTTGAAAATCCATGTTTTACACATGGCCAATTATATGTCGCCTGTTCCCGTGTCGGTATACCAACAAAACTGTTATTATTAGCGCAAGATAAAAAAAACTAAGAATGTTGAATACCATAAAGCATTAGAATAAAAAACACTCTTGCCAATTATATGTCGCCTGTTCCCGTGTCGGTATACCAACAAAACTGTTTATATTAGCGCAAGATAAAAAAACTAAGAATGTTGTATACCATAAAGCATTAGAATAAAAAACACTCTTGCCAATTATATGTCGCCTGTTCCCGTGTCGGTATACCAACAAAACTGTTTATATTAGCGCAAGATAAAAAAACTAAGAATGTTGTATACCATAAAGCATTAGAATAAAAAACACTCTTTTTATGAATTATACCAATTCGAATTCAATATTCATAGTCATAACTATCGGGGTCAGCTAGATCAACCTGACAACTTTATATAATAAAACAATTAACTTAATAAAATCAAAAATCTGCTCATTTATGGCGTCTAAGGCGGAACAAAGTTCTCCGGGTCAGCTAGTTAATAAATAATTTCCAAAAGGTTTGACAACACAGTCCACTTAGAGACTTGTGACAAGGAATTGGCAATGACATTCTTAAATGAAGGTATAAGTCGGGTAGAATTTAATATGAGTTTTGATGCAGTCACACCTATAGAAATTTTTAATATGGTAAATAAAATGATCAACAAGCCCTCTTCGGGTTATGACGAAATTCCCTTATCCATAATCAAAGATAACATAGACTTATTAGCGACTCCACTAGCATCTCTTTTTAATGAATGCATCGAGGAAAGTCTGTTCCCCGATCAGTTTAAAATCGCACGAGTGCTTCCAGTTTTTAAAAAAGGTTCAAAGACAGACCCTGGCAACTACAGACCAATTTCTCTCTTGCCTATTTTATCAAAAATATTTGAAAAGATAATGAAGGATAGGCTCATGAAACATTTAATGTTGCACGGTATCTTAAATGAACAACAGTTTGGTTACCAAACATCATTAGGAACCACCGATGTTATTGAAGGGTTGGTAGACGAAGTTATTTGTAACTTGAATAATAAACATAGAGTAGCTGGCATATTCCTAGACCTCAGTTCTGCCTTCGACACAGTAGACCACGGTATTCTCCTAGCTAAGTTAGAACATTATGGCATACGGGAAAATGCGTTGAAGTTATTTGGCTCTTATCTGCATAACAGACGACAGTATGTAGAGATAAAATCAGTGGTAGATGGAGAAGAAAAAATTTATAGATCTAATCTAGTTACGGTATGCCGTGGTGTTCCTCAGGGATCCGTTCTTGGTCCGATCATCTTTATTATATTTTTAAATGACTTAATAGAGTATATAATAAAACGTGTAAATGACACAAAACTAATAATCTTTGCTGACGACACAAATGCTATAGTTACTGCAGACGATATACTAGAATTAGAATCCAAGCTCAATGCTCTCTTGAAAGCTTTTGAAAACTGGTTCAGCACTAATAACTTGAAACTTAATGTAAATAAAACAAAGTGTGTCTTATTTAAGTCCACGGTACGAAATAATGTTAAGATGGAGATTGTATCTTGTGGCAACAATGTCAGCTAGTTAATAAATAATTTCCAAAAGGTTTGACAACACAGTCCACTTAGAGACTTGTGACAAGGAATTGGCAATGACATTCTTAAATGAAGGTATAAGTCGGGTAGAATTTAATATGAGTTTTGATGCAGTCACACCTATAGAAATTTTTAATATGGTAAATAAAATGATCAACAAGCCCTCTTCGGGTTATGACGAAATTCCCTTATCCATAATCAAAGATAACATAGACTTATTAGCGACTCCACTAGCATCTCTTTTTAATGAATGCATCGAGGAAAGTCTGTTCCCCGATCAGTTTAAAATCGCACGAGTGCTTCCAGTTTTTAAAAAAGGTTCAAAGACAGACCCTGGCAACTACAGACCAATTTCTCTCTTGCCTATTTTATCAAAAATATTTGAAAAGATAATGAAGGATAGGCTCATGAAACATTTAATGTTGCACGGTATCTTAAATGAACAACAGTTTGGTTACCAAACATCATTAGGAACCACCGATGTTATTGAAGGGTTGGTAGACGAAGTTATTTGTAACTTGAATAATAAACATAGAGTAGCTGGCATATTCCTAGACCTCAGTTCTGCCTTCGACACAGTAGACCACGGTATTCTCCTAGCTAAGTTAGAACATTATGGCATACGGGAAAATGCGTTGAAGTTATTTGGCTCTTATCTGCATAACAGACGACAGTATGTAGAGATAAAATCAGTGGTAGATGGAGAAGAAAAAATTTATAGATCTAATCTAGTTACGGTATGCCGTGGTGTTCCTCAGGGATCCGTTCTTGGTCCGATCATCTTTATTATATTTTTAAATGACTTAATAGAGTATATAATAAAACGTGTAAATGACACAAAACTAATAATCTTTGCTGACGACACAAATGCTATAGTTACTGCAGACGATATACTAGAATTAGAATCCAAGCTCAATGCTCTCTTGAAAGCTTTTGAAAACTGGTTCAGCACTAATAACTTGAAACTTAATGTAAATAAAACAAAGTGTGTCTTATTTAAGTCCACGGTACGAAATAATGTTAAGATGGAGATTGTATCTTGTGGCAACAATGTCGAAATACATAGTTGATAGTGTCAAGTTCTTAGGTGTGCACATTGATGCACTGTTGAATTGGAAGGCTGAGACATTGTCTATAACGAATGCTATTAGCTCGGCATGCTATGCGATTAGAACACTGAGGGAAGAATTAGGTTTACCTCAACTTAGAAGTGTGTACTTTGCCTTGGTGGAGTCCAGGCTAAGATACAGCATCAAGTTTTGGGGCAATAGCTACAAATACAACATACAAATGGCATTCGTGATTCAAAAAGAGCTTTAAGGACTATGCTCCGCATGAAACAGACGGAATCATGTAAAGACCATTTTATTAGATTAAAAATCTTGACAGTGCCATGCCTTTACATTTTAGTGTTGCTAACCAGCTTAGTTAAAAATTTGCACAAAACTGAGACTGATGAGCAAAGACAAACTAGAGCTAGCACACGTAGGAAAGATTTGCCCAACACTATTCAACCGAAATTAAAAATTGTCAAACATAGCCCAAGGTCTGTAATTTTATACAACAAGTTGCCTATAGAATTCAAAACCATTTATAGTGTTAACCTATTTAAAAACAAACTGAGGACCTATTTATTGGGGAAAAGCTACTACAGTATCAATGAATTCCTAGATGACGTATGACATTGTAACTTATTATTGATTATATCACTTTGACATTTATTATTTATGATTATTGTACTTGAATTATTATTCTTAATTAACCTTTACTGTTTTTATTGACTTTTCTAAATGTATTAATGAATTTTATTTTAATTGCAATTGTATAATTCTATTTTTGAAGTTTTCAACACAATGTACCTATATTGTTATGAAATAAATTACTTATGACTTATCCAATTATTTCTTACCTACCACTACTTTAAGGCCCTAATTTGTAAATATTTATGTAAATCAATTATTTCAATAAAAAAAAACAATTTCAATTTCAATTATGTCAGCAACATGTTCATACAACATGTCACCGACTGTTGTTATTAAATATGTAGCTGCAATACGCTGCAATACATAAACATACATCCGGCCGCCGCCGCTGTGCGCGGGATTCTAGGGCTTCGCCCGCGCGCCACGCTCGCCGCCGCCGCGCCGAACAATAACACGACGGCGACCAGCGCGCCACCGCACGGATTTCGTTAGGAACTATAATATATTATATTGGAGACCGTATTCCTATTGGTAGATAAATGTTAGTAAGTAGGTCACTACTTGTGCCCCTAAGTTTAGTAATTTAAGACATGTACACATTTTGTAAAACACACGCACGCTCTTCCACTGTTCAATATTCCTCGTTTATTTTAAATATACTGAGTATTATTGCCTCTACACCACCTAAGCGCTACAAATACCTCATTGGAGAGGAATTTTATAATATTATAATAATGTTAATGAAGCAGTACATACCAAGCCATGGTCCGGGGCGAGAGGGAGTGGGGGGCAGTCGCCTCCTTCTGCGAAGCAGTCATGCTAGCGAAGTAGGCGGCGCGCGGCGGGACGGCTGAGGGAGAGAGCCTCCCGTCCCAGTCGCCGCGGGAGACGCTCCGGGCGTCGGGGGTCGCGCGACGACTCCCGGCCACCGTAGGCGCGGGCCTGCGGGCGGAGAGTAATGGGTAGCTCACCGTCCGATCAGGAGCCCGTACGGCGCGTACGTGTTCCACGCGCGCCTCAAAGAGATGTCAGCATCAAGTGAAGGGGCCCGTTATGGCCGAAGCCTGCCGGGTCAGCGGGATTGTTTGAAAGGATTACCGCTGGCCCGAAACATAAACTATTACTACTATTTATATGTAATTAGGTATATTATTTAGTGTATCAAATTGGTTTTATTATGTTTTCAACACACTGTCTACCTAGAATCTCACTGCTGCACCTACCGGCAGGGTTCACAATCTGTCCGATTATATCATCCGTAAAGTTGGGTCGGTCTTGGTGGTGGCCGAATTGGTCACAGTAACTAAGCCAGGTCACCCCGACCAAATGGGTTAAGGGGCTTACAGGACCTAAACACAAAAAACGCAAGTTTTAGAATCAATAAAAGTATATGATCGACTACAGCAGTGGATTCTATAACCATCTCACCGTGAAAACTTAGGTGAAGTGAGCGTGGAGTGAGCTGTCAAGAGTGTCAGTTCCTAGCAAAAGCAAACTCACTTCACCTAAGTTTTCACGGTGAGATTTTTACAGAATCGACCGGCTGGTTCGTTCACAATTTGACGGTTTGACATGGATCAATATTAAATGCAGTATGGTACAGTTCACAATTTATCGACTGTTTACAATCTGGCGAGGTAGATTATAAATAAATAATAACTAACAGTGTTCACAATCATACGCTGTCATATTATATAACTTTTGTCCTAACATACAGTAAGTACCTACCTGTATTTAGGTTATACTCCCGACTTGCCAATCCTAAGCCTAGCCAGTAGTAACCATGCTCTATCGCGCGAAGCAGTACTAAATGTACAGACGCCAGCACATCAAACTACCCGAATCTGTCAAAGTTTCCCAATCAACTTTGAACCTTGTACTTTAGATATTAAGTTGAAAATCTATTAAAGAAATTTGATGGATTGTAGTAGCTTGATATGCTGGCGTCTGTACAACAGTGTCAGCATGAGCGTGTTGTGTCGCAGGTTCAAGCCACCGGATGCGTGCTACATCGAGCTGATGCGGTTCCGCGTGCGGCCGCCCAAGAACCGCGAGCTGCCGCTGCAGTTGAAGGCTGTGTGGTGCGTCACCGGGAACAAGGTGCGTATCCTGCAGCTGCGACCCTGTGCTGTGAGTCGTGCGGCTAACGAGCTCGTGTGCGCAGGTGGAGCTGCGCGCCGACGTGCTGGTGCCGGGGTTCGCGTCGCGCAAGCTGGGCCAGGTGCCGTGCGAGGATGTCGCCATCCGCTTCCCCATCCCCGACTGCTGGATCTACCTGTTCCGCGTCGAGAAGCACTTCCGATACGGATCCGTGAAGTCCGCCCACAGGTGCGCACTCAGACACTACACCGCAGTTCTACACTCACACACACACTCTCCTTGTGAGCTGTCAGTCCACCCAGACGTGAGGGTCCCTTATCTATGCTAGGTATTGACACTTTTGACAGTTCACTTCACCGAAGTTTTCACTGAGACGTTTACTGAATGGATCGGCACATTTCACATGTCCAAAATAGTCTGTTGCTAAAACAGAAGGACGCTATAACGCGGATCACTTCTTAAACCTCCTTCTGATATACAGAGCGTTTTTTATACTGGGGCAGTATGGGTAATCCTTGACCATAAAAGATACGAGGAAACTGTCTTAGGAACAATTGGGTATTTTTTGTACCTACTGGGTCAGTATGGGGTAACCCTTGACCTTGTAAAACATTTTAAAAGAGTAACGGTAAAGTTTCTTGCCCATTCTTCTCCATACGAAAACTACCTTTTGGAAGGGGCGACTAGAATCAATTCAATTTTACTGTAAGTTTTGACGTTCAAAAGTGCCTTTAATGTGCCTATTTGAAATAAATGATTTGACTTTGACTTTGACCATAAGAGATACGAGGAAACTGTCTTAGGAACAATTGGGTCTTTTTTGTACTGGGTCAGTATGGGTAACCCTTGACCATAAGAGATACGAGGAAACTGTCTTAGGAACAATTGGGTCTTTTTTGTACTGGGTCAGTATGGGTAACCCTTGACCATAAGAGATACGAGGAAACTGTCTTAGGAACAATTGGGTCTTTTTTGTACTGGGTCAGTATGGGTAACCCTTGACCATAAGAGATACGAGGAAACTGTCTTAGGAACAATTGGGTCTTTTTTGTACTGGGTCAGTATGGGTAACCCTTGACCATAAGAGATACGAGGAAACTGTCTTAGGAACAATTGGGTCTTTTTTGTACTGGGTCAGTATGGGTAACCCTTGACCATAAGAGATACGAGGAAACTGTCTTAGGAACAATTGGGTCTTTTTTGTACTGGGTCAGTATGGGTAACCCTTGACCATAAGAGATACGAGGAAACTGTCTTAGGAACAATTGGGTCTTTTTTGTACTGGGTCAGTATGGGTAACCCTTGACCAAGAGATACGAGGAAACTGTCTTAGGAACAATTGGGTCTTTTTTGTACTGGGTCAGTATGGGTAACCCTTGACCATAAGAGATACGAGGAAACTGTCTTAGGAACAATTGGGTCTTTTTTGTACTGGGTCAGTATGGGTAGCCCTTGACCATAAGAGATACGAGGAAACTGTCTTGGAGCAGTTGAGTCTTATTTCATTTAAAAAAATGTCTTGCAACTTAGCCCACGTTCACATGGACGTAAAAGACAAATGGAAAGCACTGTTTATTACTGTTCAAACCTTATAACCATAACATAGGGTTTATATGTAGGTTACGTTAATTTATAATGGTACTAGCTGACCCGGCGCACTTCGTACCGGCCGCCCCACCAACCGCTCTGCCCCCGCTTTTTAAATCTCCCATATCTCCTAAGATATTAATTTTAATGATATGCTGTAAAGGGTAATTTTGATCGACATGAAATGCCCAACGTATTTAATGTATTTAATTGGATAAGGAATAATACTGTATTGTTTAAAATAGCTTGGTAAATAACCCATAATATTTTTGTAATTATGTAAAAGATAAAAATGGTTACTATGGGTTATCCTTAAGAGATAAACATATACCATCGCGGACTTGTTTATCGATCTTTTGAAGATATACAATCCCGTAGTACATTCATCTGATGTATCTTGTAAGGTTTAGCCAGCGTTTGTAATTTAAGCGCACAAAAATGTTTGTTACGACATCATAACAAATCTTTGAATTTCTCGACTTTTCTCTACTACGAGTATAATATGCATGTATTATACATAATAAACCTTCCTCTCGAATCACTCTGTCAATCCGTTTCGTAGTTTATAAATAAAAGCTTACAGACAGCGGGAGCGACTTTGTATCAAGCTAAGACTAAGACTAAGACTTTTCTTTGTAAAGAAGATTTCCTTAGAGTTATAATTTTCAATTTTATGGGAATCATCTTGCCGTACCGTTCGAATGCTTTTTAAAACAATGTTATAATTTAATTTTTTTTATGTATTGATTAAGTAAGACTGATTTAGCAAAGACTCAAGTACCTACCTATTGATCAAGCAAAGACTCAAATTTTTTGTTAATTGTATAATAATAACGTCAAATAATCAAACACAAGATCCCATTCTACAGCTCAAACACATATAAACCACTTACAGAATGAAAATCGCATCTTTTTTATTAACCGATTTCAAAAAAGGAGGAGGTTCTCAATTCGGATGTTTTTATATTATATATTTTTCATTTTTTTTATGTATGTTCGGGCATAACTCCCTCATATAGGTACATATGGCTTTGCAATTTTTTGTTTTTTTCAAAAGAGGTTTATTCCGAAATGGTCCCATTTAAATTTCGTAAAGATCTGATGATGAGTTTCGGAGACAGACAACGGAACTCTTCAATAAATGCCAGCAAATCAACCGCGATTGCTGCTATAGCATAATTATGTTTGTTTACGCAATCACACAACATAACATCACGCCTGTACACTTTAAAGGGGTAGGCAGATGTGTTCAATAGCTTCCTGTCACTGATATTCACAGAGCAAGTAGTGTTAAATAAGAATTTGTTTGGGGTAGGTAGGTACAACTAAAAAGTGAAATAAAAACTTAAAAAATTACAACCGACTTCCAAAAAAAACACTGCAAAATGAAAAATAACTTTAATTTTGAAAGTAAAGAAAAGAACAGAACCAACGACACCGACTTCCGAAACAAAATTTTTCACTTTGTAGTAGACTTGCAACGAATATTCGGTTACTATTCGTTATTCGGCCTATTCGGCTGCTTTTATTATATTCGGCCGAATACTACATCTACATACATATGTATACATATTATTCGGCCGAATACCGAATAGGTACTTAAATAATATATTTTGTCATAGAGAAATAATTGGTAAAATGAAAAATTAAAATCGATTGATTACGTATATATTCATATTTTCATGTAGTCAGTGCATAACATAGGTACATAATCGTCTTCTGAATTGGAAAAATGGAGGATTCTATGTATTTGAATTATTGTACGTTCGTAATTAAAAAGTTCGTAAAAAAAAAGACATGGGTACGCCTCAACATCTTATTGATTTAGTCCGATGCCTCTACATCAACAACCGCTCTTTCGTCAAAATAGACACCGACTGTTCAAATGTGTTCTCCATCAAGAAAGGCGTTAGACAGGGTTGCATCCTCTCACCTCTGCTTTTTAATGTGTATGGAGAGTATATTATTCGTAAAACTCTCGAGGGCTGGGAAAAGGGGTTTGCTGTTGGTGGAAAGCGCGTCTCCAATTTGCGTTACGCTGACGACACTGTTCTCCTTGCTACAACATTTGACGATATGAAGGAGATACTGCATAGACTGGAGGTGGAAAGTAACAAATTAGGGCTTGCTATAAATAGGCAGAAAACCAAGCTTATGGTGATAGATCGTGCGGGAAAGCTATCCAAGGCATCGATACTGTGGACAGTTTTATTTATCTGGGCTCTAATATCAATAATGAAGGCAGCTGCGTCCCAGAAATAAAACGACGGATAGCCATGGCTAAAGATGTTATGACACGCCTCCAGAACATCTGGAAAAATCGTTCAATAAGCTTTAAAACTAAAGCCCGTTTGGTCAGAGCATTAGTTTTCCCGATTTTCCTCTATGGAGTTGAGACGTGGACAATCCGAGCAAGAGAAAGACAGAGGATAGATGCATTCGAAATGTGGTGTTGGAGGCGGATGCTCCGAATACCATGGACAGCCAAACGCACAAATGTGTCTATCCTTTCCCAACTCGATGTCAAGACTCGATTGTCTACAATATGCCTACAGCGTATTCTGACCTATTTCGGCCACATAATGCGAAGGGGGGATAGCTGTCTTGAAAAGCTGGTTATTGTTGGCAATACCGAAGGAAAGAGAGCACGAGGCCGGTCGCCAACACGATGGTCCGACCAAGTGAAAGAAGCTACGTCCTTAAGCAATTTTCAGCAGGTGGTGATGGCAACGTTGGACCGGAGTAGATGGAGGCAGATTATCCGTTTAAAAGGGTCCAGTGACCACGATCCTCAGTAATGAGGGACCGATTGAAGAAGACGTTCGTAATTATTTAATTGTTTATTTGTTAAATTTCACACTATCACACTTACAAACAGATCAAAACTAAGAGAGCACAATAAACTGTACTTAACGTAATACGATATCCACGAAATGAACTTGTCGAAACATGCAGTGCGTTAGCAATACCGCGCAGAGCAACAGCGGGCGCGCGGGCGATGAGTACATTAGAACAAAACAAAGGAGCGCGACACAATCACGTCTGTACAAGTTTTTGGCGCTAAAATCCAGCCGAATACTTTTGCCTAATATTCGGCTATTCGTTCAGGGGCCTCGCAGAATATTCGGTATTCGGTATACTGCCAAATATACTATTCGTTGCAAGTCTACTTTGTACCTAGTGTTTTTTTTTTGGAAGTCGGTTGTTTTCTTGTTGTAAAAAAGTTTTTTTTTATACACGATATATGTATATCGGATATATAATTTCAAATATCGGTAATTTAGATATCCATACTATTAATATTATAAATGCGAAAGTGTGTCTGTCTGTTACCTCTTCACGCTTAAACCGCTGAACCGATTTAGATGATTTGGTATAGAAACTCAAACTCAAACTCAAAGCATTTATTTCAATTAAACCATTTACAGGCACTTTTGAATTGTCAAGAAGTCGGTCAGTTAGAAAATATGAAGCTAGTTGAAGCTAGTTGGCTAGAGATAGTTTGAGTCCCGGGAAAGGACATAGGATAGTTTTTATCCCGATATTCCCACGGGATCGACACTTATGCGGGTAAAACCGCGGGGCGCTGCTAGTCCATACTTATATACTTTCATCTTAATAATATTATAAATGTGAAAGTTTGTGCAGATGTTTGCATGTTTCTTACTTAATCACGCGTAAACCGTTGAACAGAAAATGGGCACATACAATACAATGCGTGCCACGAAAGATGAGACTTGACACACCACGTGGTTTGACATGCGCATAACACGATTTTAGGTATCTTTAGCGGTATGAGGTCTGAGTGCGGGACGGGACCGGACGTCATAGGGGCGGTGAAAAGAGCGGGGGAGGCGGGGTCAAGTCTCGTCTTTCGTGGCACGCATTGTACCTACACTCCTTTCCAAAAAAACGGGCACCTTACAGTCAGTTGGCTTTTCTATAGATAATATTAATATTTTTAGTATGTCATTAGCATCCCATGCACAACGGACCGAATGGGAGTCTAAGTGCGGAAAAGGGACTCCCATCATCATCATAGCATATAAATGACTACTTTCACCCATACTCAAACTCAAACTCAAAGCATTTATTTCAATTAAACCATTTACAGGCACTTTTGAATTGTCAAGAAGTCGGTCAGTCAGAAAATATGAAGCTAGTTGCCCATTCCAAAGCGTAGTACCTACCTATGGAGAAGAACGGGCAAGAAACTCAATGGACAATCTTTTTAAATGATATTTTACAAAAATATTAGTTACATCATTACTTTTGATTTTAAAATTATATAATGTGAGAACGATGTAAAAAATTAAGAAAGATGTACGTGTTAAAAGCGTCCAGAGTACAACAAATAGTACTTAACAAACTATAATTCAAAATTAAATTAATTAAAAATAAGCCGAGGCAGCTAAGTGATGACCAGCCCCAACTGACGGCGCCCGTTCACGAACATGACGCATAAATCAGCACCATTCAGCTCAACCATTTTGAAGGGAGCTAAATGACCTAACACACACGCCACCGTCAGCGAGACATTTGAGAGAGCATGACATACTATCAGCTGCCAGGGCACATTCGAGTCAATGAAAGAGATATTATTACCCGGTAAATGGTAGCTATAGGGTACATAGAACTCACATCTGTGCTATGCAGTTATACAATACAAAGGAAATTGATTTTATACAATGCAAAGATAGTCTTAAAACTGGCACTCCGGTAGTGCCGACAGAAGTGAAAACTTGAACAATTACGAGTGTATTTTGTGAATCGTCTTATAAACAAAACACGCGTGTTAAGGTGTGTTCCTTATTTTATAGGGTTTTTTGCAAATCAGGTATGATGACCAAAGTGACTGGTTTATTCTTCTCGTGAAAGGAATTTATTCAGATTTACAAATAAGCACACAGGATAGACTTCAGTTCGTGGTGTTGGTCGCGGCAGTGGTAAGAGAAGCAAGCCGCTCGCATAGAGCTCGTCGTCAGTTATATATCCGTGGTTCAGCGCCATCTCGTCGTTGTTGGATGAACTACGTAGTTAGTACGCGAGGCCCTCGTAGTTCTTCCCGATGTGCATAGATGGCGCTGTCCTCAACAACGCGCGTCTTACGTTTTACGTCTTACGTTTTACGTCTTACGAATTTTCGATCAGGGTCACGTGACCTGACGCGAATTTAGAAGTTTTTACCCATTCCAAAAAAAGTACACAGCGCCGCTAAAGAAGTTTTCACTTCAAAAAATGAAAATGAAAATGAAAATGAAAAAGTGTTTATTCACAGAAATTATTTTTTTACAAAATACATATACCTCCGCCAAACTGCAAAGCAGTTACAATCTTCAGCAGCTCCAACAGTATTTTCATGTGTTAATCAATTAGTAAATAAATTCTGGAATCGGTGTTTTAGTCAAAGTAAACAGAGTCGTGTTAAAATGGCCATTTTATGGGTATAATGAAATGAAGACTACGAGTATGTGTTATTTTGAGGAGGTTCTCAATTCGGATGTTTATATATTTTTTTTAATAATAAAATTCATAAAAAAAAAATAACGACTATGACCTCCCCTTGCAGTGATTAAGGCATGTAATCGTCTTGGCATGCTTTCCAACAGGCTTTTGATGGTGTCCTGTAGAATGTGTTCCCGCTCAGCCGAGATCACACGGTACGTTTATGCTCCCTGATGTTTAGTGGAAGTGATTGGACAGATCGTACTCGCCTTTTTAGGAGATCCCAGACGTGCTCAATGGGGTTAAGGTCAGGGCTCCGAGCTGGCCAATCCAAACGACGAATACCGACCTCTTGCATATAAGCATCTACGTCGCCAGAACGGTGGGCCCGAGCATTATCGTCCTTGTAAATGGCATCTTCACCAATTACAGTCAGTGCGGATTGTGCATGTTGACAAAGGACTTCTGTTATGTACCTTCGCGCAGGGATTGAAAAGGTTCCTAAAATACCGGTAAAGTACCGGTATTTAGTGGTTCCGGTTGCTAGAACCCGAACCGGAACCGGAACCTAAATTAGAACCTTTATTTTACCGGTTCTTTAGCGGTACGAGTACGAGACCGAAGGAGTTCATACGATGCCGCTCAGCGCAGGACAATAGCGGCAAGATAGGAGATTTTGTAAGAGGAGAGAGGGGTACATTGCATTTGTAGATCATTCGCATCATTCGTTGCATGAACAACGCGTGCGCACTATATTTGTTTCATTGTTTTATTTATATTATACATTCGTGTACTTGTCTGTTGTACAATGACCTCTTAAGAGGTTGTTGGTGTTTTTCCATTAACCCTGTATATTCAATAAATAAAGGAGATGATAATATCTAAGTGAATACAATACGATTAAACTTACCTTTGTCCATTTTATATTAATTTATTAAATCAAATCTCGATCCGGTCCATCACCACCTTAAGACCGAGAAGCCGCACCTGTTTTTTCCTGACGGAGACGAAGATAGCAACCCCATCGGACGTGGCGTACCTCAACTACCCGGGTTACTCTCTTGAACACAAGTTCAAGAAGCAAGCTGGGGTCTGTGTGTACGTCCGCGATGATATTTGTTGTCGTCGTCTCCGTTGCTTTGAGAAATCGGGTTTTTCTACCATATGGCTACTTGTATGGACACAGGCGTGGAGAAATCTGTCTACATCGGCGTCTACCGATCGCACAGCGGTGACCAGGAGACAACGGCGCTCTTTAATTTCCTCGTGGAATCGACTGACGTAGCCCAGCAACGGTACCCAACAGCGAAGCTCATTTTTCTGGGGGACTTTAACGCCCACCATAAAGAGTGGTTGTTCCCGTTCCAGAGAATTGACCATGCTGGGTTGGAGGCGCGCAAGTTTGCTTTAACGCTAGATCTAACCCAGATGGTGAATGTGGCAACGCGGGTACCGGATGTCGTCGGCCATACTCCCAATTGCTTGGACCTTCTGCTGGCAACTGATCCGGACAGTCATTCAGTATCGGTCTCAGCCCCGCTGGGAACGTCTGACCACTGTCTGGTGAAATCCATATCGACCTGCTCTCCTCCAGATGAGTCCTAGAGGCACGAGGCGAGAATGGCGATACGAGTCAGCAGACTGGGATGAGATGCGGCACTTTTTTGCGTCTTATCGATGGCGGCAGGTGTGCTTCTCCTCGAGTGACCCTTCGTGCTGTGCTGACGTGGTTGCGGACGTGATTCAGCAGGGGATGGAGTATTTTATTCCATTCTCCGACATTCCGCTTGGTCACAAGTCCCGGCCTTGGTATAATGCGGAATGCGCCCGCGCTGAGGCCCGAAAAGAGTCTGCGTACCAAGCCTGGGTCAAGGCCCGCGACCCCAAAGTTAGAGCGCGTAGGGTTCGCGCGAAGAAAAGAGCCTTTAATTCTGCCGCTAAGTTCTGCAAGCGGGTTTTGCGTAAGGCACGTTTTGACCATGTCGGACGTATTGGGATCAAGCTGGCATCGCATCCTCCGGGTAGTAAACAGTTCTGGTCCCTGTCTAAAGCGGTTGAAGCGAATTTCTGTCGTCCCACTTTACCTCCAATGATGAAACCTGATGGGTCGCTTGCTCACTCTGCAGGAGAGAAAGCGAATTTATTTGCATCTCTCTTTGCAAGCAATTCTCGTCTGGACGCTGGCTCCAAGCAACCACCCACTGTACCTCATTGTGACTCCTCGATGCCGGAGATCGCAGTTCACAATAAAGAGGTCCGAAGAGTTTTGTGCAGGCTAGACGTGAACAAGGCAAGCGGGCCTGACGGTATTCCAGCGAGAGTGTTGAGGCAGTGTGCGCCTGAACTGTCTCCTGTGTTGACACGCTTGTTTCGCCTCTCTCTTGAAAAAAGAACGGTGCCAAAATCCTGGAAGCTTGCAAATGTACAACCAGTGCCCAAAAAGGGCGACCGTGCAGACCCTGCACATTACCGACCGATCGCCATTACCTCCATTCTCTGCAAAGTTATGGAAAGGGTACTGAACAGTAAGTTGCTGACCTACCTTGAAGACAATGATCTCCTCAGTGACCGTCAATATGGCTTTCGCCGGGGACGGTCAACTGGCGATCTTCTTGTATATGTCACGCACTGTTCAACCAGCCAGCCATCGAGAAACACGGCGAAGCACTTGCTGTATCGCTTGATATCTCGAAGGCCTTTGACAGGGTCTGGCACGCCGGTCTACTCAGCAAGCTTCCGGCTTATGGCATCCCAGCTGATTTTTGTAGCTGGATATCAGACTTCCTTAGTGAGCGGTCGATCAGAGTAGTCGTTGATGGCTGCTCCTCTGACCTTATGGCTATTGATGCCGGAGTTCCTCAGGGGTCTGTTCTCTCTGCAACTCTTTTCCTGCTGCACATCAATGACCTACTTCAGCCTGGTATTGTTGGGTACGCAGATGACAGTACTGTTTCAGAGAGATACTTGTCCAGCACAAAGGCCAGCAGGGCCGAAGTTCGTTTCTTGAGAGAGGCCATGGTGGAGCGGACAGATTTGACCTTGGGCCTTGTCTCCCAGTGGGGTGCTGACAATTTGGTTTCTTTTAACGCCACCAAAACACAGGCGTGTGTTTTTACCGCCAAAAGGAGTCGTTTCGACCAGACTCCTACTTTTCGGGGTACATCTGTTCCTGTAACAGATCGGCTCGAGCTCCTGGGCATGGAGTTGACATCTAGTCTCAACTTCGGTGCCACCATCGAGTACAAAGCCCAAACTGCGGCCAAGAAGCGGGGCATCCTTAATAGGGTGAAGCGATACTTTACGCCTGGACAGCTTTTAACTCTTTACAAAGCACAAGTCCGATCCTGCATGGAGTATGGCTCAGCGAAATACCAACTTGCCGCGCTTAACTCGGTGGAACGCAGAGCTAAGAGGCTCATTGGCGACGAAAAACGGGTGGATGACAAGCTTCACAGCTTGGCTCATCGCCGCAAGGTTGCCTGCTTGTCGGTCTTCTACAGATTGTACTTCGGTGAGTGTGCCCAAGAACTCCACGACCTCATTCCACCGGCCCCCTTCTACCTTCGGACATCCAGACGCACTGCAAGTTACCATCCCTACGTAGTTGCTATTCCACCAATTCGCACTAAGCGTTTTCAAATGTCCTTTATAATGCGCACAGCAAAAGAGTGGAACTCTCTACCTGCGTTTGTGTTTCCGAGTGCATACAACCCGAATCTCTTCAAAGTAAGAGTGAACAGGCTTCTTCTGGGTGAGCTCACTCCATCGTAGAGTTTGTCTCTGTCATCTCTGACCTAGACTAGAGTCAAGAGCAAACCCATTTCAAAAAAAAAAAATTAAAAAATTTACAGTAACTGTAGATTATATAAACAACTAATATTAATTACTGTCAATATTTGCTGACACAGTACAGTACAGACTTCTACTCACCAATAATTCGAAGGCTAACTGAAAGAAAAGATACGCTAGCCACGCGTCAAACATTATCCCTTCTTTCTTAGAGAACCTTTAAATCGGATGATACGGAACCGGTGTATTGGAACCTTTATTTGGAACCGGTACTATGGAACCAGAACCAAACCGGAACCTGAACCGCAACCGTACCGAAAAGAAGCACCTTTTTAAGAACCGAAATGAAGAACCGGAACCCAAATTCGTACCGGTTTTCAATCCCTGCCTTCGCGCATTTATTGAGCCATTTTCAATTAATAATACTATTTCGGTAACTGGAAGTTACGCCCGCCCAAAAAATAACGGACCCTCCACCATAAAGGGTGATTACTTCAAAACACACGTCGGCGTAGCGTTCCCTGGTCTTCGTAACACTCGCCGACGTCGGTCCTCACCATTCAGACAAATTCGAGCCTCATCGGAGAAGAGTACCTACGCTACTCCAGTTACCTAGTGTCCAAGGTAGGCAATTTCTAGCGAACCTCAATCGAGCAATCCGGTGCTCACGGAGTAACTTGGAGGCTCGCGCTGGTCGTCGACTGCGTATATCAGCCGCTAAAAGCCTCCCCCTCACTGTCCATAGGCTAACTTGTGCTCCTCGTACCTCTTCAAGGTTTCTTTTGAGGTCTATATAACTGTATTTGCGTTTCCTCAGTGCCTGAGTCACTAAAAAGCAATCGTCCCGTGGTTGTGTGCAAAGTTTTCTCCCAGAACCTTGCCTTCTCTGAACGATACCTGTCTCTTGGTATCGAATCCTGGTTCTGTGGACGGTTGAACGACTCACGTTTAACCGCTGTGAGACGTAACATTGGCTAGATACACCCAATTCAATTCAAATTCAAATCTTTATTGCATTCACATTTGTGTATTATAAAAGATATTAATAAATGTTAAATGTTCCACACGGACCTGTCGGGCACAAACACAACAACTTAGTATAATAACAAAAGTGGCATGATTTAATTAATATTGAAATAAATATGTAACATAACAATGAAAGGTCATTTAAAATTCAATTCATAAAAATAAAATGATAATAATATTGTCCAGATTAAAATGATACAAGAAATGAAATAAAAACAATAATATTGGGTCCCCACCTATGAAATTGGCGTTTTTTTCTCACAAATAAAGAACTTTGTCACTTCTATTATTTAAAATATTCATCAATTGCTTGATATTCTATCGGATTATGAGCATCATAGACAACTACCAATAGTAAAAAAAAAGTGAGCCGTCACGGGACGCCTGGCAGATGTGAAACATTGCGCATAGCGACGCGTCGCCACACAGTACACAAGACTGTGACTGTATATATACACCATCATATAGCGTGGCGACGCGTCGCCACGGCATGCGTCGCCACGCCAGAAATTTGTTTTACGTGCGGTTATAGATGTTTCACATCAAAAACCTTAGTACAATGCGTGCCACGTAAGAAGAGACTTGACAAACCACGTGGTTTGATATGCGCAGTAGACGATTTATAGGTTTCTTTAGCGGTATGAGGTCTTCTGAGGCGGGTAGGGACCGGGCGTCATCGGGGCGGGCGGTAAGAGCGGAGGCACGGCACGGCCGCGGCACCGCGCATGCGCGTTAGTCGCCTGCCGCTCTCTTCACCCCGCGCAGGTACCGGTTGACTCCGCAAGTACAGACGAGTGCAACCTTTATTTATTTTCTACTTTGTTTATAGTTGTGTAGTTTTAAACGAGTGCAAGTGAAATATTAATTATACCTCGAGGTAAAATCTTAAGTAGGCATAGTAGGAAGATGGTTTACGACGTGTACACCTATAATATGTAAAAAGAAGCAAAGGAAGGTGTACAAAATAGAGAATAGAATGGCAATCTGCTGCGTGACAGGGACAAAATAGCATGCTATGCATACAAACTAGCTATCTCTTTCATCTTATACGTTCCGTATTATCTATCGCTGTCGTACCTTTAAGTTAGTACTTATAATAACAACGCAACGATATCTGAACGCCACTATTCAGTATGAACATGGCGTATCTTTCTTTATAATATCATTGAATATTATAATATTATTCTGTAGAATTTTAATCTAAATGTCATCGAAAAATCCCTATAGGTAGCCACACAAATTATGAATAACTATTTCGTACATGACTGTACCTGCGCAAGCTCCCCACTACTGACACTCGTCAAGTCTCTTCTTTCGTGGCACGCATTGTACATATAGTTTTGCTAAACATAAAAAATACCTTAAAATTGACTCCCTTTTTGTTAGTAGAAATGACCACTATGTATTCGTTTTAACTTAGCCAAAACTTATTTTTGTCGCTTAATCTAAGTGGCATACGTTATCTTAGTATTTAAACATTAGTGCATAAAAGTTTTAAAACATTAGTGTTCATGGTTGTTAAATAAATTAAGAAAATGTTAGTATGAAAAATGCAACTTCTTTAAAATTCTCCATACAAAACGCTGATTTCATAGGTGGGGACCTAATACTTAATAAAAGTCAAATAAAACAAAAGTCACAATATAAAAGTGATAAAAATAAAATGTCTCAAAAATTAACAAATTCCTAAAGTCATCCCATTAGGTCATCATTAAAAAAAATCATTTAGTGTGTAATAACATTGTGTATTATACACTAGATTGTGGTATTACGAGCGTGTTTTCAAATCGTGAACGCGGTGCATATCTGCGAGGTTGGTCTGTAATTTGAATGTAGAAGTTTGGATAATATTGTCTAACGAATTTAGTAATTTACAGATTTCTAGAATATGAATTGATGTCAAAGTGAGAACATCTAGTTTCCTAAAATACGGTCTACAACTTACGTCACTGTCAATTTAAACCATTATCCTAATACATTTTTTGTGGAGGATAAATAAGTCGTTGCTATCATACACTATTTCCCCAAAGAATTATACCATACCTAAGCCATGCGTATGCGTATGCATAGTAAGTGGATAGGGCAGTTAATAAATCTGTGTGCTTTTTGAGCTCACGTAATGCAGATAGCGATAAGGCCGCCCATTGTATGTTTTTGTGTTCATAATGGTTTTTTTTTTGTTATGTATTTTCTGGTGTACAATAAAGTATATATAAAGAAAATAAATAAATAATGCATATATAAAACTAACTAGTTTTGATTAAATTTTTTGTATGTGCGCTTTCCAGGTCATGTGGATATCTAAGTCTAGACCTAACAAAGTGAAAATATCTACGCATTCCAATTTGATACCGTCAAACATAACGTTTGGGGTGGTATGGGATCTACCTCCTAGTGGTCCACCCCGGGCAACGGCACTACAGGCTTGCCTGTGGTACGGCTGAACGATCCCACTTAGCGGTGGTAGGCTCCGCTTGGAGCCGCCTGGCTCGCGACCACCATCCCACCGGAGTCCGGCGCCAAGCAGCTTGCTATGTTCCGTCGGTGTGTGGGAGTGCCAGTGCCTTTGCGGGAGAAGGAGTTTGTCAGTTGCTCTGTTGAGAACCGGTTTTGCTCCCTGGGCATAACTTGTCGGGTAACTCATTCTGGAGGGTAGCGGGATCCAAAACACGGTGCCAGCCGTTGGTCAAACGCAGTCAGTAGGGGGCCTAAGTAGCATGCCAGCCACGTGCCAAAGGCTGCTCCGCCAACTCGCGAAAAATCCCGGTAGCACCACCGTGCCAGCCGGCGACTGGATGGGAGGACCCGGTGGTCATATCTCATATTTGGAAACTCCAAATGAGTTCCCCATAGATTAGGTTAGCTCTAGTGTTCCACTTGGTTCACTGAGCAGCGCCTCGACAAGTCGACTTTTTCCCCAACAACTCTACTCAAAATGACCAAAGCAAAGAAGAATAAGGTTAAACAACGGCTGCACTTCCTCCCACTAAAAGTGCACCTCACTAATATCAGGGGGTTGCACTTCAATCTCGATCCGGTCCATCACCACCTTGAGACCGAGAAGCCGCACCTGTTTTTCCTGACGGAGATGAAGATAGCAACCCCGTCGGATGTGGCGTACCTCAATTATCCAGGTTACTCTCTTGACCACAAGTTCAAGAAGCAAGCTGGGGTCTGTGTGTACGTCCGCAATGATATTTGTGGTCGTCGTCTTTGAGAAATCGGGTTTTTCTATCATATGGCTACTTAATGTGGACACAGGCGTGGATAAATCTGTCTACATCGGCGTCTACCGATCGCACAGCGGTGACCAGGAGACAACGGCGCTCTTTAATTTCCTCGTGGAGTCGACTGACGTAACCCAGCAACGGTACCCAACAGCGAAGCTCATTTTTCTGGGGGACTTTAACGCCCATCATAAAGAGTGGTTGTTCCCGTTCCAGAGAACTGACCATGCTGGGTTAGAGGCACGCAAGTTTGATTTAACGCTAGATATAACCCAGATGGTGAATGTGGCAACGCGGGTACCGGATGTCGACGGCCATACTTTCAATTGCTTGGACCTTCTGTTGGCAACTGATCCGGACAGTCATTCAGTATCGGTCTCAGCCCCGCTGGGAACGTCTGACCACTGTCTGGTGAAATCCATATCGACCTGCTCTCCTCCAGATGAGAGTCCTAGAGGCACGAGAGGAGCAGATTGGGATGAGATGCGGCACTTTTTTGAGTCTTATTCATGGCGGCAGGTGTGCTTCTCCTCGGGTGACCCCTCGTGCTGTGCTGACGTGGTTGCGGACGTGATTCAGCAGGGGATGGAGTATTTTATTCCATTCTCCGACATCCTCCATCGCTCGGTCACAAGTCCCGGCCTTGGTATAATGCGGAATGCGCCCGCGCTGAGGCCCGAAAAGAGTCTGTGTACCAAGCCTGGGTTTAGGCCCGCGACCGCAAAGTTCACGCGAAAAAAAGAGCCTTTAATTCTGCCGCTAAGTTCTGCAAGCGGGTTTTGCGTGAGGCACGTTTTGACCATGTCGGATGTATTGGAATCAAACTAGCATCGCATCCTCCGGGTAGTAAACAGTTCTGGTCCCTGTCTAAAGCGGTTGAAACGAATTTCTGTCGTCCCACTTTACCTCCAATGATAAAACCTGATGGGTCGCTGGCTCACTCTGCAAGTGAGAAAGAGAATTTATTTGCATCTCTCTTTGCAAGCGATTCACGTCTGGACGCTGGCTCCAAGCAACCACCCACTGTACCACATTGTGACTCCTCGGTGCCGGAGATCTCAGTTCACATTAAAGAGGTCCGAAGAGTTTTGTGCAGTCTAGACGTGAACAAGCAAGCGGGCCTGACGGCATTCCAGCGAGATTGTTGAGGCAGTGTGCGCCTGATCTGTCTCCTGTGTTGACACGCTTGTTTCGCTTCTCTCTTGAAAAACGAACGGTGCCAAAATCCTGGAAGCTTGCAAATGTACAACCAGTGCCCAAAAAGGGCGACCGTGCAGACCCTGCACATTACCGTCCGATCGCCATTACCTCCATTCTATGCAAGGTTATGGAAAGGGTACTGAACAGTAAGTTGCTGACATACCTTGAAGACAATGATCTCCTCAGTGACCGTCAATATGGCTTTCGCCGGGGTCGGTCAACTGGCGATCTTCTCGTGTATGTCACGCACTGTTGGAGTGAAGCCATCGAGAAACACGGCGAAGCACTTGCTGTATCGCTTGATATCTCGAAGGCCTTTGACAGGGTCTGGCACGCCGGTCTACTCAGCAAGCTTCCTGCTTATGGCATCCCAGCTGATTTTTGTAGCTGGATATCAGACATCCTTAGTGAGCGGTCGATCAGAGTAGTCGTTGACGGCTGCTCCTCTGACCTTATGGCTATTGATGCCGGAGCTCCTCAGGGGTTTGTTCTCTCTGCAACTCTTTTCCTGCTGCATATCAATGATTTTTTTGGTAAGGCTGAATTGCATTATTTTGGTTTTCGAGAAGTTAATTTCTAAATTGTGGTCTTACATCCAATTTTGTAAGTTTAACATTATATTATTTAAATTTTCATGTAGGTTTGAGAGTCATTACAGGAAGTTATTAATGAAATATCATCAGCAAACAGTACGCAGGGCTCCGTAATAATTTTAGGGAGTTCGTTGATATACCTAAATTAAAAATACCAAACACCCGATAACACTACCTTGTGGAATCGAATTTTGAATGCAAAGCCTATTTGAACGTATTGGGCTGAATTTCCCAGTGTTGTGATCCCAATGTTCCATTTCTACAAACTGTTCTCGGTTTTGTAGGTAGGATGCAAACCACTCGTGAGTTATTATTACTCTAACGTCGATACCATTTAGTTTGTCTAGTAATATATTAACAGCACCTTATCATAATGCCTCGGTCATGTCAAGTAAGATTCCGATAGCGTATTTTTTATTATTTGGATCTTTAAGTATTTTTTGAGTAAATTTATACGTTGCTAAAATCGTGGATCTATTTTTCCGAAAATCATTTTGACATTCATCGACACCCGTTTTCCAGCAGCGCTATAATTTACTAGCTCTTATTGCTTTTTTGCCATTACAATCGACATAAAGATATCTGTTTGAAGTCACAATAAGGCAGGATTATGAGACAAACATAAATTATTCTACTAAAAATAACGAGAAGTTAGTTTTAGTTGTCTCATAACCTTTTAACCTCAAACCCGCGAAAAGCAGGTAAAAAGTCACAAACTGAAAAAGGGGTTATTATTTTTAAAAACATTTTTTTGTAAGTTTCGAATTAGGAATTAACTTTTTTTCATACCCAGACTCTTTATTAAGTGCCAGCAACATAGTTTGGCTATTAAAACCTCTTTAGAACTAAATGATTACCAATAATGTAGAAAAATCAAAACCGCCCGTTTTTTTGCAAAGAAGTGTAGGTAGATAGACCATTTCCTGGATTAACACATAGGATACTTTTTATCCCGATATTCTCACGGGACCGAATCTTACGCGGGTGAAACCGCAGGGCGCTGCTAGTAATATTATAAATGTGAAAGCGTGTCTGTCTGTCTGTTTGTAATCTCTTCACGCTTAAACCGCTGAACCGATTAAGATGAAAGGTATAGAGATAGTCTGAGTCCCGGGAATGGACATAGGATAGTTTTTATCCCGCACGGGATCGACACTTATGCGGGTGAAACCGCGGGGCGCTGCTAGTTTATTATAAATATCGGATTTTTGCGAATCATGCTTAAAAGTGTTAACTTTACCACGATCATCGCCAGGCGCACGGGCAAGATAAAAGGTATCGAGCGGTTCCTGGGCGCGGTGGACACGCTGCAGGAGTCGTTAATCGAGGTGACGTCGGGCCAGGCCAAGTACGAGCACCAGCACCGCGCCATCGTGTGGCGCATGCCGCGTCTGCCCAAGGAGGGCCAGGGTGAGCACGTCAGCTCCACGCGACGCGCACAAGGACGTCTTCTAAAGCGCATATACATAACAGACACTAAATATTATTAATATCATTTCGTATAGTAACAAAATGCGACTGGCGTACAGTAAGAGTGAGGATTGTTTAGGCAGCAACAATTGAGTCCATTCTACAACTGTTTGTTTCGACAGGCGCATACACGACGCACAACCTGGTGTGCCGCATGGCGCTGACGTCGTACGACCAGGTGCCGGCCGAGCTCGCCAGCCACGCCTTCGTGGAGTTCACGATGCCGGCCACACAGGTGTCGCACATGACGGTACGCTCTGTGTCGCTGCAGGAGCACGACGCCGACCCGCCCGAGAAGTACGTGCGCTACCTGGCGCGCCACGAGTACATGTGAGTACAACACTGCACACATCCGCGGGCGCGACCATCACCCACTCTCATGCGTGTCTCACCCGCCGTGTTGCTTGCAGCGTCGGCATCGAGCGCACGTCGGGGCAGTCGGCGCCGGCGTACGCGCTGGCCACGGCGGGGCGCCACAGCGAGCCGGCGCCCCCCGCGCCCGCCGCCGCGCCCCTTCCGCAGCCGCCCTCCAGCGACTCCGACTCGGATTAGATCTGCAGCAGGATCGTATGCGACCGCGGTCCGCGAAGCGCGAGCTGCAAGCTCCGCGGATGTCCGTCGGACGCGAAGAAGGTCATGGAACTGCTAACTCCAAGTGAGCTGGAGCTATACTTACTACGGTACCTCTACCTTAAGTAGGTAGAAAACATAATACTCATTTAGTAAAATGAAAATATAAATAAAGATGATCCTAGGCGGCGCGGCGCGGCTTCGGATCACGCACGGCCGCTCGGCTCCGGAGCACGTACGGCCGCGCGGCTAGGAGCACGTACGGCCGCGCGGCTCCGGATCACGTACGGCCGCGTGGCTCCGGACCGGAGCACGTACGGCCGCGCGGCTCCGGATCACGTACGGCCACGCGGCTCCAGATCACGAACGGCCGCGCGGCTCCGGATCACGTACGGCCGCGTGGTACCAATAGCTGTACGCGAAGCAGTGACTTCCTTCAGTAAATTGCTGAATATTGTTATTAGTAAAGCTAAGAACGCGTTCTCCCTCGAAGTCCACTGTAGGAATCTTGGAATATACTAATATTATAATTATATCATGAAGTGACCGGGAAGTGTGTGCAACTACTGGACGATATCACCGTGCGCATTACCTGTGACACTCGAATTATTTACAATCAAATAAAAAAGGAAGTATATTTATTTATATTTAACGATCTCATCGTACATTCCATATTATTCATATCTATCTATAACATATAAGTAGAAGGGCTAAATATCAAAGACGTGATTGGTTGGAAGCAGTGGTGCAGCGACTCGGTGTCGAATAAGGTTCATAAATATCGATTGTATATAATGTGATAAAAGGTTTAGGATAGAGGTCGTAAACGACTGCGGACGCAGCCCCACCGTGCACCGTCGCTGTACAAGTAACTATTACTTAGTTGAGTAAGCCGGCCGCAGCCCGGGCGGCCCAGCAGGCGGCCCAGCAAGGGGCCCAGCAGGCGACCCAGCGAGGGGCCCAGCAGGCGGCCCAGCGAGGGGCCCAGCAGGCGACCCAGCGAGGGGCCCAGCAGGCGGCCCAGCGAGGGGCCCAGCAGGTGGCCCAGCGAGGGGCCCAGCAGGCGGCCCAGCGAGGGGCCCAGCAGGCGGCCCAGCAGGCGGCCCAGCGAGGGGCCCAGCAGGCGGCCCAGCGAGGGGCCCAGCAGGCGGCCCAGCGAGGGGCCCAGCAGGCGGCCCAGCGAGGGGCCCAGCAGGCGGCCACGACCAAACCGCTAGCTGCAAGGTGCCGGGCAAGGCAGTCGCGCCACGGGATCAGAAGAGGCCGCTAGCGGCGGAAACAAAAGTTAAATAAGGGATTTATGTCTCCTTTTAAATGAGGCCTTGAAATGTATAAGCTTGTGGCCCTAGATCGGTATCTCTCGGCTCGGGCCGGACTCTGTTGTTGACATGTGTATTAGAATGTAAGCAATAATGTTATGCCGAGGAGTGCATCACGTGGTGTGTGCGTGCTGGGACACTGAGACCCCCGAGGGGCGGCTGCTCGCCAGTGTGTTGTTTTCGTGAGCGAGCTGATCTTAGTGTTCATGTTTGTCGACTTCGTATTGTTTTAGAGAAATGCAACAATAAATGAACATAATGTATTGTTCCCATATAAAGATATCTTGTGAAATATGATGTTTGCGGTAGTTAGTGGCGATATTTACTTGGAACATGTATACAGAGTAGTTAGATGTTGCGCTGTTAGAACATTATGTATAGTCTCGCGATCTCGTGCGTGCGCCTCACTAGTTACCTACAGCTCAAGCTTAGACGATAACGTTTGTAAGACTATCTGTGCAACTCGCATGTACCTCCTCCATATTCATATAGTGACATTATTTAGAGCGCAATGTAAAAAGTTAAATACAAATGATTATTTATGTACTTACTCCTAACTGCTAGTCACGTTATACACAAATCAACATTATAGTATAATATATGAAATACATATACTTGGATATATTAAAAGTGTTCTAGGCGCTGTTCGAAGTGTTGTAAGTACTTAGTACCTGCCGACCTCATCGCGGACCCTATGTTCTGTTGTGAATAAAATTTAAATATGAGCGTGTGCATTATTCCTTATTACAAACCCCTCACAAAGACACGGTACGTCACTGCGAACTACGCACTCTCGTAGCGTTTGCTACGGTTAGTAGCTCGTAGCTCGAAGTTCGTAGCCCGTAGCTCGTGCACATGCTACGTTATTTAACCCGATAGACCGTAAGTACTATTTCATCTATTCTTTCTTGCATTCTAACGGTACGCGTACACCGAATCCGTCATCGGCCGAACTATGCTCGGGCGTCATCGGCCGAACTCGGCCTATCAAATCAAACGTAAGTAAATGGAAGAGAGCGCATACACTGCTACTACCGACGCGGACGTCGTCCGATGACGCCCGAAAACGGACGATCAACTGACGAGTCCGAACGTGTTTGGATTTTTTGTCAGTTTTACCGGCTTCTTTCTGCGATCGAGTCGTTATTTGGATCAAGAATGGATATTGAAAAATTAATTACTTGCATTTATAACAGACCGTCACTGTGGGACAAACATTCAAAAAGTTACTTTAGTTATTTCTTCGATATCCTCCATTTTTAAAAACACGTCTGTACTCTGTAGTTGCACAGTTCAGACTTCATAAGTTCTACCGACAATTATAACGGCCGTTATCGTCTGCAGTGTATTCAGTTGAACGTCCGAGTTACTCGTCCGAGTAGTTCTGTCCGCCATCCAGGGTTGCCAACGGTAAAAAAAAAATCCCTCGTACATATGCAACTAAAAATCTCGTATTTTGACTTTCAAACCTCGTACATTTAAAACGTGCTAAAACCAATATTAAGGCATATTTAACTACTGGATTTAGGACTTTTTACTCAATTAAATAAACTATTGCAAGTTTCCTACTAAATAAAACATCATTTCGTGTTGTATTTAAAAAAAAATAATACTAAAGTTAAATAAAAAAAAAAATAAAACGAAAGCGCCAGGGTAGCCCGTGAAATTCAATATTTTTTTTGGTTTTTTGCAATTTGCTGGTCAGTATTAAGTTGTACGTTGATTAATATATGATTCGCGGCCGTAACAAATATGTATTTACAGAATTATAATCATTAAAGTCATCAACACAACTCTCTAAGACCACGTAACTCCAAAGAATAACTGTTTCATGAAATCATCATTCTTTGGAGTTACGTTACTATTATATAATGGTGATGCAAAATGTTCGTATGGCCATATTATCAAAATCTCGTACATAATTGTACGAGGTTGATAGTGTCCTCGTACCTCGTACGGAAGACCACAAATCTCGTATTTGTACGAGGAACCTCGTACGGTTGGCAACCCTGCCGCCATCGGCCGACAAAATCGGTTTTAGTGTACGCGTACCGTAAGGCCGGTCTCCGTCCGTTATTACTAAAAATAATAAAAGATCTCATTATGAAATATAAGGAATAACTTGATTAAATTAATAAAAAATATTCTCCGTAGCATGTGCACGTGCTGGCGTACCATAGCAGACGCTACGAGACTGCGTAGTTTGCAGTAAGGCCGGTACAAATGCACGACAGCAAAGACGGTTATGTTTTTCTCGCGTATCTATGTAGGTATATTGTATGTGGCATTCTTTATACCCTCGAAGCATCCTAACGGCTGGGTGGGTCTTAATACATGAGGTCTCTATCGACTGGTTACACTTTTCAAGCAGTCATACCCCGCGTCCTCACCAAAAGCGATCGCCGCGCGAGCACGCGATGCATGTCACTTTTTGTTCGGAAAACCAGAAGGTACCTTCTGTTGGCGCGACCACGCGTTCTGGGTCGACTATCGCTTTTGGTTAGGACGCGACCTGATGCAGTGGGTGGCATCAAATCTGAGATTGAACTAAAGTGGCCGCCACCTACTGCATCCGACTGCTTGCATTGACTCGTCCAGGATGAGCAACTAACGTGGCAGCTGATTGTGCTGAGGCGGGCGCGAAGAAACCGTCGTGTGCGTCCATAGTACAGATGTGAGTGAACTTAGCAGATCATTGTCCAGCAGATCAAAAATAAAAATGAGTTCTTTTCGCATGCAGCTGAGTTCTACAGTTCCTGATACTTTTTAGAAATAGTTCTAGCGTTTTTACATTAAAAAAGTCAATTTACAAAATGATCTGCCAACTTCCCGTAGCAGATTATTTTACAGCAGATCAAAAAAAAATTGGGTTCTTGTCGCATGCGGCTGAGTTCTACAGTTCCTGGTACTTTTCAGGAATAGTTCTAAACTCACGTCCACGTGCCAGCAAATCAAGTCAGAACGTTTAGGAAGTCGATAAAATAATATTTTTATCAATTCAAAGAATTCTTAAAAGCTAGAACTCTTTTGTTTTTTTACAGATTAATACCAGAACTGCAATCTAGAACACAATTCGAGTCCAGAACTCACGTTCTAGTACCAGCAGATCAAGTCACAACGTTAAAAAGTCGAAAAATATTTTTTTTATCGTTTCAAACAATTCTTGAAAGCTAGAACTCTTTCGTTTTTCACAGGTTAATACCAGTACTACAATCTAGAACTCGATCTGAGTCCAGAACTCACATGCAAGTACCAGCAGATCATGGCAGAACGTTCAAAAAGTCGAAAAATAGAAAAATACCATTTTTATAGTTTCAAACAATTCATGAAAGCTAGAACTCTTTCGTTTTTCACAGGCTAATATCAGAAATACAATCTAGAACTCGAACCGAGTCCAGCACTTACGTGCGAGTGCCAGCAGATCATGGCAGAACGTTAAAAGTCGAAAAATACAATTTTATCGTTTCAAACAATTCAAGAAAACTAGAACTCCTGCGTATTTTACAGAGTAATATCAGAATTACAATCTAGAACTCGATCTGAATCCAGAACTCGCATCCAATTGCCAGCAGATCATGGCAGAACGTTCAAAAACTCGAAAAATAGAAAAATATAATTTTTATTGTTTCAAACAATTCATGAAAGCTAGAACTCTTTTGTTTTTCACAGGCTAATATCAGAACTGCAATCTAGAACTCGAGCCGAGTCCAGAACTCACGTTGGAGTGCCAGCAGATCATGACAAAACGTTAAAAGTCGAAAAATACAATTTTATCGTTTCAAACAATTCATGAAAGCTAAAACTCTTTCCTTTTGCACAGGCTAATATAAGAACTACAATCTAGATCTCGATCCGAGTCCAGAACTCACGTGCGAGTGCCAGCAGATCATGGCAGAACGTTAAAAGTCGAAAAATACAATTTTATCGTTTCAAACGATTCATGAAAACTAGAACTCCTTCGTATTTTACAGTTTGATATCAGAACTGCATTCTAGAACTTAATCCGAGTCCAGAACTCACGTTGGAGTGCCAGCAGATCACGGCAGAACGTTAAAAGTCGAAAAATACAATTTTATCGTTTCAAACAATTCATGAAAGCTAGAACTCTTTCGTTTTTCACAGGTTAATACCATAACTACAATCTAGAACTCGATCCGAGTCCAGAACTCACGTGCGAGTGCCAGCAGATCATGGCAGAACGTTAAAAGTCAAAAAATACAATTTTATCGTTTCAAACAATTCATGAAAACTAGAACTCTTTCGTTTTTCACAGGCTATTATCAGAACTACAATCTAGAACTCGATCTGAGTCCAGAACTCGCATGCAAGTACCAGCAGATCATGGCAGAACGTTCAAAAAGTCGAAAAATAGAAAAATACAATTTTTATTGTTTCAAACAATTCTTGAAAGCTAGAACTCTTTCGTTTTTCACAGGTTAATACCAGTACTACAATCTAGAACTCGATCCGAGTCCAGAACTCACGTGCGAGTGCCAGCAGATCACGGCAGAACGTTAAAAGTCGAAAAATACAATTTTATCGTTTCAAACAATTCATGAAAGCTAGAACTCTTTCGTTTTTCACAGGTTAATACCAGTACTACTATCTAGAACTCGATCTGAGTCCAGAACTCACATGCAAGTACCAGCAGATCATGGCAGAACGTTCAAAAAGTCGAAAAATAGAAAATTACAATTTTTGTTGTTTCAAACAATTCTTGAAAGCTAGAACTCTATCGTTTTTCACAGGTTAATACCAGTACTACAATCTAGTAGTACTGGTATTAATTAAAATAGTAATTGTATTTATCTATTTTTCGACTTTTTGAACGTTCTGCCATGATCTGCTGGCACTCGCACGTGAGTTCTGGACTCGGATTAAGTTCTAGATTGCAGTTCTGATATCAAACTGTAAAAAACGAAGGAGTTCTAACTTTCATGAATTGTTTGCAACGATAAAATTGTATTTTTAGACTTTTAACGTTCTGCCATGATCTGCTCGCACTTGGACGGGAGTTCTGGACTCGAATCGAGTTCTAGATTGTAGTACTAGTATTAACCTGTGAAAAACGAAAGAGTTCTAGCTTTCATGAATTGTTTGAAACAATAAAAAATGTATTTATCTATTTTTCGACTTTTTGAACGTTCTGCCATGATCTGCTGGCACTCGCACGTGAGTTCTGGACTCGGATCGAGTTCTAGATTGTAGTTCTGATATTACTCTGTAAAATACGAAGGAGTTCTAGTTTTCTTGAATTGTTTGAAACGATAAAATTTTATTTTTCGACTTTTAACGTTCTGCCGTGATCTGCTGGCACTCCAACGTGAGTTCTGGACTCGGATTAAGTTCTAGATTGCAGTTCTGATATCAAACTGTAAAAAACGATGGAGTTCTAACTTTCATGAATTGTTTGCAACGATAAAATTGTATTTTTAGACTTTTAACGTTCTGCCATGATCTGCTGGCACTTAGACGGGAGTTCTGGACTCGAATCGAGTTCTAAATTGTAGTTCTGATATTACTCTGTAAAATACGAAGGAGTTCTAGTTTTCATGAATTGTTTGAAACGATAAAATTGTATTTTTCGACTTTTGACGTTCTGCCATGATCTGCTGGCACTCGCACGTGAGTTCTGGACTCGGATCGAGTTCTAGATTGTAGTACTGGTATTAACCTGTGAAAAACGAAAGAGTTCTAGCTTTCAAGAATTGTTTGAAACAATAAAAATTGTATTTTTCTATTTTTCGACTTTTTGAACGTTCTGCCATGATCTGCTGGTACTTGCATGCGAGTTCTGGACTCAGATCGAGTTCTAGATTGTAGTTCTGATATTAGCCTGTAAAAAACGAAAGAGTTCTAGCTTTCATGAATTGTTTGAAACAATAAAAATTGTATTTTTCTATTTTTCGACTTTTTGAACCTTCTGCCATGATCTGCTGGTAGGT
Organism: Luperina testacea; assembly: GCA_927399505.1. Taxonomy (NCBI): domain Eukaryota; kingdom Metazoa; phylum Arthropoda; class Insecta; order Lepidoptera; family Noctuidae; genus Luperina; species Luperina testacea. The sequence continues at coordinate 277,059 of OV656768.1, forward strand.
ACTTGCATGTGAGTTCTGGACTCAGATCGAGTTCTAGATTGTAGTACTGGTATTAACCTGTGAAAAACGAAAGAGTTCTAGCTTTCAAGAATTGTTTGAAACAATAAAAATTGTATTTATCTATTTTTCGACTTTTTCACGTTCTGCCATGATTTGCTGGCACTTGGACGCAAGTTCTGGACTCGGATCGAATTCTAGATTGCAGTTCTGATATTAACCTTTGAAAAACGACAGAGTTCTAGCTTTCAAGAATTGTTTGAAACAATAAAAATTGTATTTATCTATTTTTCGACTTTTTCACGTTCTGCCATGATTTGCTGGCACTTGGACGCAAGTTCTGGACTCGGGTCGAATTCTAGATTGCAGTTCTGATATTAACCTATGAAAAACGACAGAGTTCTATCTTTCAAGAATTGTTTGAAATGATAAAAATTGTATTTTTCTATTTTTCGACTTTTTCACGTTCTGCCATGATCTGCTGGCACTTGGACGTGAGTTCTGGACTCGGATCGAGTTCTAGATTGTAGTTCTGATATTACTCTGTAAAATACGAAGGAGTTCTAGTTTTCTTGAATTGTTTGAAACGATAAAATTGTATTTTTCGACTTTTAACGTTCTGCCGTGATCTGCTGGCACTCCAACGTGAGTTCTGGACTCGGATTAAGTTCTAGATTGCAGTTCTGATATCAAACTGTAAAAAACGAAGGAGTTCTAGCCTTCAAGAAGTGTTTGAAACGATAAAATTGTATTTTTCAACTTTTAACGTTCTGCCATGATCTGCTGGCATTTTGACGCGAGTTCTGGGCGCGGATCGAGTTCTAAATTGTAGTTCTGATATAGGCCTGTAAGAAACGAAGGAGTTCTAGCCTTCAAGAATTGTTTGAAACGATAAAATTTTATTTTTCAACTTTTAACGTTCTGCCATGATCTGCTGGCATTTTGACGCGAGTTCTGGGCGCGAATCTAGTTCTAAATTGTAGTTCTGATATTGGCCTGTAAGAAACCAAGGAGTTCTAGCATTCAAGAAGTGTTTGAAACGATAAAATTGTATTTTTCGACTTTTAACGTTCTGCCATGATTTGCTGGCATTTTGACGCAAGTTCTGGCATCGGATCGAGTTCTAAATTGTAGTTCTGATATAGGCCTGTAAGAAACGAAGGAGTTCTAGCCTTCAAGAATTGTTTGAAACGATAAAATTGTATTTTTCAACTTTTAACGTTCTGCCATGATCTGCTGGCATTTTAACGCGAGTTCTGGGCGCGGATCGAGTTCTTAATTGTAGTTCTGATATTGGCCTGTAAGAAACCAAGGAGTTCTAGCCTTCAAGAATTGTTTGAAACGATAAAATTGTATTTTTCAACTTTTAATGTTCTGCCATGATCTGCTGGCATTTTGACGCGAGTTCTGGGCGCGGATCGAGTTCTAAATTGTAGTTCTGATATTAACCTGTAAGAAACGAAAGAGTTCTAGCACTCATGAATTGTTTGAAACGATAAAATTGTATTTTTCGACTTTTAACGATCTGCCATGATCTGCTGGCATTTTGACGCGAGTTCTGGCATCGGATCGAGTTCTAATTGTAGTTCTGATATTGGCCTGTAAGAAACGAAGGAGTTCTAGCCTTCAAGAATTGTTTGAAACGATAAAATTGTATTTTTCAACTTTTAACGTTCTGCCATGATCTGCTGGCATTTTGACGCGAGTTCTGGGCGCGGATCGAGTTCTAAATTGTAGTTCTGATATTGGCCTGTAAGAAACGAAGGAGTTCTAGCTTTCAAGAATTGGTTGAAACGATAAAATTGTAATTTTCGACTTTTAACGTTCTGCCATGATCTGCTGGTACTCCAACATGAGTTCTGGCTTCGGATCGAGTTTTAAATTGTAGTTCTGATATTGGCCTGTAAGAAACGAAAGAGTTCTAGCCTTCAAGAATTGTTTGAAATGATAAAATCGTATTTTTTAACTTTTAACGTTCAGCCATGATCTGCTGGCATTTTGACGCGAGTTCTGGGCGCGGATCGAGTTCTAAATTGTAGTTCTGATATAGGCCTGTAAGAAACGAAGGAGTTCTAGCCTTCAAGAATTGTTTGAAACGATAAAATTGTATTTTTCAACTTTTAACGTTCTGCCATGATCTGCTGGCATTTTGACGCGAGTTCTGGGCGCGGATCGAGTTCTAAATTGTAGTTCTGATATTGGCCTGTAAGAAACCAAGGAGTTCTAGCCTTCAAGAATTGTTTGAAACGATAAAATTGTATTTTTCAACTTTTAACGTTCTGCCATGATCTGCTGGCATTTTGACGCGAGTTCTGGGCGCGGATCGAGTTCTAAATTGTAGTTCTGATATTGGCCTGTAAGAAACCAAGGAGTTCTAGCCTTCAAGAATTGTTTGAAACGATAAAATTGTATTTTTCAACTTTTAACGTTCTGCCATGATCTGCTGGCATTTTGACGCGAGTTCTGGACGCGGATCGAGTTCTAAATTGTAGTTCTGATATTAGCCTGTAAGAAACGAAAGAGTTCTAGCCTTCAAGAATTGTTGGAAACGATAAAATTGTATTTTTCAACTTTTAACGTTCTGCCATGATCTGCTGGCATTTTGACGCGAGTTCTGGACGCGGATCTGATATATATCGGATCGGATTTTCTACATTGTAGTTCTGATATTAGCCTGTAAGAAACGAAAGAGTTCTAACTTTCAAGAATTGTTTGAAACGATAAAAATTGTATTTTTCGACTTTTAACGTTTTGACATGATCTGCTGGTATTCCAACATGAGTTCTGGCCTCGGATCAAATTCTAGATTGTAGTTCTGATATTAGCCTGTGAAAAACGAAAGAGTTCTAGCTTTCAAGAATTGTCTGGGCACCCTTAGTCCCCCCTGCGACGGGTCAGGACATTGGCCCCGCCGCCTGCCAATTTTCGGCTGCAGAGGATAGGGAGAGCGGCCAACGTAATACCGACACTCCTCTTCCCCTGCAGCCCCACCGCGTCCGCCATCGTACGGTGGCGACCCGTCAAGGCCGCGGAAGGTAGGGAGAGCGGCGCACCGTAATACCGGCACTCCTCTCCCGCCGCGGCCTCCAACCCTCAACCGCGATGCCTCCGGTACGTACGACATCGCGGCCCGCCTCAGTTGCGATGTCGCCCAAGCGACACCGCAACCTACCTTTGGCCGCTACGTCGTCGGCTTGTCAGCAAAAGCCCTACCGAGCGGCCCCTCCTCGGGTTCCTCTTAGCTTCACCGTGGGTGTCCAAGCCACGGCTACTGAGCCCCCCCGCCTCGACAATGCGGGAACCCACCGGGGGGGCCCTTGGCAGACCCTAAGTCAAGGTCGCCATGAAATGTTGGGGGTTCAAGGGTCGTTAGAATCAGACAACCAGCTTGATAGAAAAACCTTTCATGAATATATCTAGTGAAATTATGTTACAACGCGCATTGATAATGATGCTTATATTCTAAAGGAGTGTACTTACTACGTTATGCACTATTAGGAACCATACATACACTTCACTTGCGACATAATTGAGTTGGTAAAGTTTACAAGTTTACTTGTGTAGTTTTTTTAATTTATTTTTTTATTGTTGGGCTTTTTTTTTTTTTTGAGGATGGAAAATCATCAAATGACTCCTCCCGCTCTGGGTGGAGCGGAAGGGAGTGTCAGACTCTTACTGACTAAAACCCACCCGTGTTCCTTCCTTAGCCCTTTATGTTCCGGGCCAGCGGTAACCCTTTCGGACAATCCCGCTGGCCCGGCAGGCTTCGGCCCTATCGGGCCCCTTCATTTCATGCTGACATCTCTTTGAGGCGCGCGTGGAACACGTACGCGCCGTCCGGCACGGGCCTGGTCCTGATCGGACGGTGAGCTACCCATTGTTGGGGAATTGATTTGCGCTTGTAGACTTATTTAAATAATAAAACTCAGATCGGATTGAAAATTGCGTGTGCTTCGTGTAATTGCTCTCTTGGTACAGTACTGACATTAGTGACGTTGACAGATAAATTAGACAATATTTTAGGAATAGCTACTAGGCTTTTGTGCCATAAAAATAAATTAAATTAAACTAAATGTTGTGTTGCCAACATATTGGCGGGGCAACTGAAAGATTAAGTAAGTACTTATTAATAAAGTATAAAAAAAAAACATCTTAAAGTTAGATTGGTATTGACATTATAGGTAACAAAGATACTAGTACCTACAGATTCACTGTCCATAAAGTAAACACAATAGTTAAACAATCAACATGAATCATATAATTATGATTCATGGGACAGGGAAACTGCTAACAAAAAAGGATATAATCAATACTCAATCATTTATTGCATTCCACAATGTATATGTTTAGGTGGTAGGAAACATTTGTTGTAACAATCGTGGACCCTGTCGGGCACAGCAAAACATAAAATTTAAGGAAGAGGACGTATTTATACATAATACTAAAATTGTTATCTTATTAATATTAAACTGACAATATAGCAGATAGGTACAACTTTTGTTGTACAAAAGACAAAACTTTTAACATTATTATTAACCAGCACCACATTCCAGCGGTAAAACACAAACTTTCATTACAGCTCTTTTATGTGTGTGGCCGTTTGCAGTTTTGACTTCAACTACTCTTACTTTTCCATCTTTACCTGGGTAAGTATTTATGACTCTGGCTAGGGGCCAGTATAGTGGTGACAAATTGTCATCCCTTAGGATTACCAATGCTCCTACCTTTACATTAGGTTGAGTGTCTTGCCACTTAGGGCGAGATTGTAACAAATTTAAATAATGCTTACTCCAAACCTTCCAGAACAACATTTTTATCTCATTACAAGTTTTCCAAAATTGAGATTGTTTTGTTATGTTTACATTAGGCTCAGGATATGTATTTAAAGCAGTACCTATTAAGAAATGACCGAGTAATACAAGTATAATCATTTGGATCATTGGATAATGGCATGAGAGGTCTACTGTTTAAACTAGACTCAATTTGGCATAGGACAGTATACAATTCTTCATAAGTAAGAATAGACCTTAATAACACTCTCTTTAAGTGGTACTTTACGCTTTTAACGCCAGCTTCTGCCAATCCAGCGAAGACAGGTGAGTAGCAAGGTAAAAAATGAAAATTTGTTCTTTTTTGAGCTGAATATTGACACACCAGTCTTTGGTGAACTGGCGAGTTGTGCAAGTTATGTATTTCATTTAATTGGTTCTTTGCACACTTGAAGGTTGAAGCATTGTCGCTATATATGTCTGTGGGCAATCCACGTCGCGATATGAATCTATTTAGGCAGGCTATAAAGGTCTCTGTTTTTAAATCAGAGGCCAGCTCTAAGTGGATAGCTTTTGTTACAAAGCAAACAAACAGGCAAACATAACCTTTTGAGATTATAGGCTTTCTGATCCTAGCTATTTTCAGTGGGATCGGACGAGCGTAATCTAAACCAACCTTTTGGAAGGGGCGACATACATTGACTCTATCTGGCGGCAAAGAACCCATTAACTGTTTTGCTGATTCAGCTTTTAATCTAAAACAAACAGTACACTTATGTAACACTTTTTTAACTTGTCTGAGACCGTTCACAATCCAGAATCTTTGGTTTATCGATGACAGCACAAGCTTTGAACCCGCATGGAGGTTTTTTAAATGTTCACTTATAATAATTAAGTTAGTGATACGCGAATCCTTAGGTAAGACAATGGGATGTTTCTGTGTATAAGGAATGGAGGCATTTTGTAATCGACCACCCACGCGAACCAAACCCCTGTCATCGATAAACGGACATAATGGTTTTAAATTACCTTTAACAATTGTTTTATTACATTTTAGTACATGAATATCTTCTGACAAATACTTTTGTTGTTCATATTTTACAATCATTGACAATGACAGATCAAGTTCCTGAGTAGTAATATAATTAAGTTTATTTTTAGAGACTAATTTTGACTTTGCATTCTGACTGAAACGTAAGATGTAAGCTAAAACTCTTATCATTTTATTGATATCAGAAAACTTTTCAAGAAAATCGAGACATAACGATTGCTCACCAGAGGTAGTACAAAGCATTGCACTTAAGCATGCAGAGCTTCGCTTACCTCTTCGTCGCTTACCTCTGGTAAATCCTGTGGCAAAATTAAATTTAATTCTGGCTTGTACTCACGTGAATGCAGAAACGCTGGGCCTTTCCACCACTGGTCATGATCGGCTAGCTCGTTTGGCATGACTCCTCGGCTAAGACAATCAGCGGGGTTCTCGTTCGAGTTAACATATGACCATGTATATTTTTGTGTAAGTTGTGTGATGACCTTAACGCGATTCGCTATATAAGCTTTAAGTGTGTTTATGTTAGTTTTGAGCCAAGCTAATACTATTTGTGAATCAGAATGAAGTATGACAATATCTTGTATTTGCATTTTAACGTTCAATACATTATGAATTCTGCTAGCAAGCTTTGCAAGCAACAGAGCTGCATTAATTTCGATTTTAATTAAGTTCGAGGCGTGGAACTGATAAACTTTGATTAATAGGATTTATTCGTGATTTCGAACAAAGCAAGGATATCTTGACATAACCCATTGAATCCACGACTCTTAGGTATACACAACAGCCATAACCAGTATTGCTAGATGCATCAGCAAACCCTATAATTTGTGTAAAGCTTATGTCATGCACACCTATATGTCGCGGTATAAGCATTGGTTGCATTGTAAGCAAGCTTTTATAAAACTTGTGCTAAAGCTGTAGCAGTTCACAATTTGGCACCGAATCCCAGTCCGACTTTTCTTGCCATAAGCGTTGCATTATAGACTTTGCGCTTACCACAATAGGTCCAGCAAGACCTAGTGGGTCATAGAAACCACTTATGAAGCTAAGAATTTCACGCTTAGATTGAGGCATGCTATTAATGGTTTTTGGACTTGATATAATGAATGAATCTAACTTAATATTGTAGTTCATACCTAGTGTTTTCAAAGAAGTGTTCTAATACAGCTGTAAGCATTATACAAAAGTGTAGGCCGTATGTAAGCATTAATTACGGCTTAGGCTATTAAAAAGCATTTTAAAATTCTTTAAAACTGCTCTATGTTTTATAACGACCTTTCGCATGGGTCACAACTGTTTAACGGTGTACATTGGTGCTGTTTTAATGCCAGCTCTTTAAAAGCATTTCATCATAATATTTTATAGCCTTTATCTGTACAAACGTATAATGAAAAGAATTTTAACAAGCAATAAGTCGTATACCGGCCATCCGCATGCCTAAAGTTTTTAATTATGTTTACGCCATTTCGCTTTTGTCTCGATAATATATAAAATTTAATTTTATGGTAAATAGTCCTTTAGAAAGGACTTCAACCTATGGTATTGACCGGCCAGTACAAGACAGGTATCATAATGACTAAAACTAAAGATTTCTTCGTAAGAGCATATTTTTTTTTACAATTCCACATATTTTTATAACATTTTTGTAATACATAGCTCTTTAATTTGAAGGCGCATTAATTATTTGATTTAAATATATACATACTTTCACAGTAAACTGATACTCGCAACCTTAATTCACTCATAGAGAACAAAAACAAGAGTTTAATTACTTACCTTGTTGCACTTATATTTTTTTGTTGAAAGTATCACCCATGCACCATTTTCTTTTTACACAAGATTTATTAATAATAACAGAAATTAAAAATAATATTTGAAAATGTTTTTATTTTGCCTTTGTAATGGTACAAGCTGTATAAGAGCCGCATTTAACATATGCGCACTGCTTTAACCTGTTTTCACAGCCCATTATAATGCGTTTATCATTCCGGTAGACAACCAATATAATGCTGCTAAAATGCCATTCTAACACTTAAGTCTGTATAATTTGGGGCCCAAATTAGCATTACAAGAGCTGTATAGTAGTTTATAATGCCTATATGTAGACTTCTTATAAAGCTATAATAATATGCTAATTCTGTTATCCATCGATTATAAAGCTATTTTGTGCTACTTGGGATAAGGCACGGTCTAGTTGATCGCGATGGTGAAGTAGGTTCGTATCCTAATCGCACGCAGTGTCTTTTTGTAAGTTATTCTTGGTATCTACACAGTTCGGCCAGAAGGAAGCCGATAAAATACCATATAAAAATATTAAATATGTACTTGCAAATATTATTTGAGGCGCATCGGTGGATGCACGCGGGCAGAGATGGGTGCGGCGGCGGGGGAGGGAGCTGCTCAAGGCTCACGTGACACGCGGGCCCGGTTACCATTTCTCTGCAGCTGATTGTACCTGTATGTTGAAAATAATAATTATGTCAAGAAGCCATTTATTTATTCTTCAGATGAAAGTTACGATGGTTTAAACTCGACTCTTAAAAAAAACATTACAAAGTGAAAAATTACTTTAATTTCAGTAGTCGCGTGTAAACCGTGTAAACCAAAAAATAATAAAATAGATACAGTCGTGGGAATTATAAACATATGCATAGACTAGACTAAAATAAAACCGTGGGGCACGTCAATTGTCTACAAATTATCGACTTAATGTGACGTGCCCCACGGTTTTATTTTAGTCTAGTCTATGCATATGTTTATAATTCCCACGACTGTATCTATTTTATTATTTTTTGGTTTTTAGTACATTTATCTTAAACATTGCAATGTATGTTTAACATAAAACCGTTTAACTGAAGAAGTTTTTTTACCTATTTTTTTATTTTCTAGTTTTTAGTTTTTATTTCGCATTCTGTTTAATTCATTTAGTGCTTGAAAAAAAAATTGTTATCAGCCATTTGGTAGCGGCGGCCATCTTAGATTTCAATTTTGCATAGTACATTGTATTATACTGGTTGAGCACTTTCATTTGATACCCATGTTGATGGGATTGATAAAACCTACGTTATCCGCCATTTTGTAGCGGCCGCCATCTTGTATTTCAATTTGGCATAGTAAATTGTATTATACTGGTTGAGCACTTTCATTTGATACCCATATTGATGGGATCGATAAAACCTACGTTATCCGCCATTTTGTAGCGGCCGCCATCTTGTATTTCAATTTTTTATAGTATATTGTATTCTGCTTGTTGAGCCCTTTCATTTAATACCCATATTGATGGGATTGATAAAACCTACGTTATCCGCCATTTTGTAGCGGCTGCCATCTTGGATTTCAATTTTTTATAGTATATTGTATTCTGCTTGTTGAGCCCTTTCATTTGATACCCATATTGATGGGATTAATAAAACATATCCGCCATTTTGTAGCGGCGGCCATCTTGAATTTATAATGATAATGAATAAACATAATTGTATTGTCACCAAAATCCAAAGTGTGTACAAAATTTCAGATTAATCGGTTGACAGGAAGAGGGTGAAATTTGAATTACTAAATATGCAGCCCCGAATCTACGATTTTTTCGAACCGGGGCAAAACCTTGATAGTGGCGCCCCCTCCCTTCAGTATTTGAGAAAAACTGTTAATACTGCCAACGAGTAGCATTTTTGTGACCATTTGTTAAAATAATAATCCTTTAATAAATTTAAACTTTTTATTATCTAATAACTAATAACTTTCATTTGTGACATAAAACAGAAACACAGAAAAAATATATAACCAGGAAAGACTACAACTTTACACGGCGTGCTTTCTTTTCTGCGAAAGAATCTATTAGCTCCTCAAAGTCCCTCAAATTTACTTGATCTGTTAAGATGCGTTCATAAATCACTTAGTATGTGTTCAAAAACTAACTGGGCGTATGGAAATAGAAAAGTTTGTTTTTCAAACATATCATAATATAAAGATTCGATTACTTGATAAAAACCTATGAGATTGTTGGAAAAGAGGCTTCATTTGTTCGATATTTCGAATTCTTGTCTCTAGGATTTGGCGCCCCCCATGAAACTGCCGCCCGGGGCAAGTGCCCCGGTTTGCCCAAGAATAAATAAAACAAACGGGGTGAGCTAAATAAAAATTATGTATATACTTAAACCATATTGCAAGAAAAGAGGTACAATAACAACTTTGACAGAAATGTGGGTGTACCGTGGTATACTGAACATATCTGCGTACCCCTTTAGAAGGTACAGGCGTGATGTTATGTTGTGTGATTGCGTAAACAATGCATACGTATGCGATAACAGCAACCGCTGTTGATTTGCTGGCATTTATTGAAGAGTTCCGTTGTCTGTCTCCGAAACTCATCATCAGATCTTTACGAAATTTAAATGAGTTCATTTTGGAATAAACCTCTTTCGAACAAAAAAAGAATTTTGCAAATCCGTATGTATATAGACGCATTTGCAATTTTTTTTAATATAATTATTATAAACATCCGAATTGAAAACCTCCTCCTTTTTTGAAGTCGGTTAAATAAACGACGCTGTGACACTGCTGAAAAGGCTAGACAAATCAAGCAATAATTTATTTCGTTTCAATCGTTTCCTTCCTTTATTTAGCAGGACTACAGATGACTGACTGACGCTACTTTGAGCAGGACTACAGGCGACTGACGCTACTTTGAGCAAGACTAACAGACGACTGACGCTACTTTGAGCAGGACTACAGGCGACTGACGCTACTTTGAGCAGGACTACAGACGACTGACGCTACTTTGAGCAGGACTACAGACGACTGACGCTACTTTGAGCAGGACTACAGGCGACTGACGCTACTTTGAGCAAAAAGCAGAACAGAAAGTCAATTATTTCCAATTCAAGTTGCAAAAACACAATCAATTTACTTAAAGACTCTCGCCTCAGGACAATCAATGTACTTAAATTGATTGTATTTTTGACAGATTGAGACGGATTAGAATGCGAACGTTCTTAAAAATACGGGAATTGCCCCTCAGATCTTTAGATGATTAGTTTCAAAGTGATAGCGGTCCTTGTTCACACAATCGTCATATAACTGTTTTGTATGTACTTACAACTTACTAATATTTTTAGTTAATGATGTCACATAAGATCATAGTATTAGATAAACACGAAATAAGTGTGAAAAGAAAATAAAGCTATTTTATTTTAAGTATTTATTTATTCGTTTAAAAGCGGCCGGACACGAAGATATCATATGATAAGTAGGTACTACAAAACGATTTCACTCGAATTCATGTGGACCATTATTTACGGTATTTATGAGGGTCGAGCGATGACTCAACGAGCAATCGATCCAACAACCGAAGGTTACTGTGCGCCGACCCGAACGACAACAAGTCAAATAAGGGCAGGGCGTTACGTAACGAGCTGTGCAACAGTTCGCAGGCGGCGCGGCGGCGGCAGGTGAGGCGGCGACGGCGGCGCCGCGAGTGGCCGCCAGTGACGTGCACGCGGGGGGCGCGATGCACCGGCGGAAGTAGGGCGCGCAGGGCGCGTGCGCGCGACGGGCGCATGCGCGGCGCGGCGCTCGATGTCCGCGCGAGGACGCACGCGGGCTGTGCGCGACTCGCTCCGTCCGCGCGACCGCTCCGCCGCGCCGCCAGCACCTCGCGCCCGGCCCCAGGCCCGCCGGCCGCTGGGCACCCGCTGCACCCGAGCGCCTCCGCCGCCAGCGACGCCCGGCACTGTGCGCCCATGTTATCGAGTGAGGCCTCGCGCCGCTAGTGGACACCGGACGTGTACTCTGAATGTTTAATGTGAACTTCGACGACCCTGTGTCGGAAATACTTATATGTGTCATGAAATGAACCTACAGTTATCACTACTTGTATCCGGTTAGATGAGTCCAAAGTAATTAAACATAGATATTCAGTATAAGAAAATAGATTCTGTAAAATATAACTCGCGTATTTCGGGTAAAAGCACCGTAATTTTCAGAAGAAAAATATCTAATCAAATTTTCGTTTAATAATTATTTTATTTTTTCTGGGGTTTATTTCCTTCCAGAAAGAAGTAAAAGAAAGAAAGGGAATCAGATACTTAATGAATAACATAAGTAAAAGACCTATATACATGTTAATATTTATATTGTTAATGATAAGCACTGCGCACGTCGCGGACGGCGCGGCCGCTCGTGCCTGTGGCAGCGCGCGCGAGGGCCGGGGCGCCATGCGGCAGTGAGCGGCGCCCGGTCGCCGGCCGCGGCCGATGGCGGCCAGCGGCGCGCCCGTGCGCCAGCTGCGCCGCGGGCCCGCGCCCATCGCCTCCTTCGACCACGACGTCTCTGATGAGGTGAGACCGCCAGTATGTATCTCTCACGTTCTTCCTCTTCCTGCTTTGACTTTTGCTATGTATGTGTGGGCCAGGTATGCCGTCGGTATTCTCGCGAGTAGTTTTCGTTCGATCCGAACCTGACCGGTAACAAAGCGGCGCCGACCGAGCATTTCGGCTCTGTGCGAGTACCTATTAACGTTCCACCTTTACAATCAAATTCTCGTCCTTTTTACAGTCGAGTCCAGAAACGAAACAAACATTTCGGCTACCGGAGATTCGCGAGGACCCAGCGAGCACGGTGAACGCGGCGAGTGCGGCGCTGGCGCCCCCCGAGCAGCGCGCGCGCTCGCACTCCACGCCGGCCGCTGGCCTGCACACGCCGGCCGCGCCGCGCATCGATATCTCGCGCGCCTCCAGCTCTAGCCACCACGACTCGCGCGACAGCTCGCCCGAGCTGGCGCTGTTCGCGGGCACCAGCGACGACACGCGTGGCCGCCTCGAGCTTGGCTTCCGTGAGGACGGCGCGCTTGAGCTGCGCTCGTCCACCGAGGAGCTGGCCTTCCTGGAGGGCGCGCCCGGCGAGCCGCGCCCTGTCGCGCCTCCACCACCCGCCTCGCGCCGCCACTCACGCAAGGACAGCCAGGGCTCGGAGGCGGCGCTGCTGGCCGTGTCCGGGCGCACCAGCAGGCTATCTAGTGTCGGCTCACAGTGCTCCGCGCACTCGGCGCTATCGGCTTTCAGTCACCAAAGCCGACACTCGGTCGGTCGTCTCTCGGTCGTGTCGGGAGTCTCGCGGTCTCCATCACCGCACAGGATGCTACTCGAGACATCTTTTTGTGGGCCGAAACCTATCGAGACCGACCCAGAGATCTGCGCGGCCGCCGTGGAAGAGCGCCTGCTGGAGATCGCAAAGCTGACCACGGAATCTCCCTCGGGCGCCGTGCCGCCGCCGCTGGACGCTCGCGACCGGCGCGAGGTGCGCACCGAGGCCACCGTGGAGCGTATCACCCGCGCGCCGCCCCCCTCCCCGCTGCCCGTCCACGCGACCACCCTGCCGGCTCCTCCCGACCCCGCACCGACTGTTGCGCCTTCAATTGTGCCTCCAGTACCGGTTCCTACCGCAGCACTGGCTCCTACCCCAGTAATGACTATAGTACCAATAATAACTTCTGCACCAGTTATAACTACTACACCAGTTATAACTCCTACACCAGTGCTTAGTCCAGCACCAGCCCCGACTTCTGCACCAGCCTTGACTGCTGCACCCGACGATAACAAACTTCAAAAGGAGACACAAAATCGTGCCCGAGCTCAAGAGAGGCGCGCGCGACCTCGTGTGCGCCGGGAACCGTCCGAACCCGAAGTTTATAAGAGCGCAAATCGTTCTAAAGACATCATCCGAATAAAACTAAAGCCCGACGACGATTATGAAGAAGATGAAAGTACGCGGACGAAAGCCACGGAATTTGGTGCGGATGCAAGCGCGGAAGTAGTGCGCAAGCCCGCCACGCTGGAGCTGTCGGCGCGCGGGGAGCGAGAGGAGCGCGGCGAGCGTGCCGTGCGACCCACGGAGCTGGTGGGCCGCACTGAGCCGCCCGCGTCGCCCTCGCCCGGCTCGCGCCGACCCACGCGCGACAGCCGCACGCCATCTCCCGCCGGGGTCGCAGGCTCGCGGAAATCTTCTTTTTGCTCGCTGTTTAAGTCACGCGAGACAATTGCGTCACCCGACTCGCCGTCGGACGCACTCCGCCGCAAGAGAAGTCTCACAGAGGGTCGGTCGCGTAGCAAAAGCCGCGACCGTTCTGCGACTCCCACCTCTGCTGGAAAGATTAGAGGCTCAGTATTGTCGCTATTTAGAACACCACGGAAGAGCGCTGCATCACCCTCGCCGAGTTCTCGCGAAGGTTCTCCGGTAGTCCAGCCGCAGCGACAGGTTGCTGTCGTCCCATCACAGCCCGTCGAGCGGATCCGGCGCGGTGACAAGCTCAAATACTACGAGGATACGAAGGATGGAATCATTCACATCCCATTGAGGACGCCACCTGACGAACGACCCGGCTCGAGCGGCGCGCGTCGTGAGCCCGAGACCAATAAGACCACGGCGGAGGTGACAACACATCGCGAGGCTCCGCGCCCAGCTTCTGCCCCGCAATCTCGGCCTGTTTCTGAACGCGAGTTTCTGCCTCCCGTCTCTCACAAACCTATGCATCGAACTGTTCTACCTGACGGGAGCATTATAATACCTCTTCGCTCACCCACGGAGCAATCAGCCGACGCTCGTCTGCCAAGTCCACCGGTCAGAGTTTCATCGCCACTAAAGGCGACCCAATCTGTCGCGGTGGAAATGAAAAGCGACGCACCCGCCGACTCACCTGCCGCCACTGCTGAAATACCTCCTCAGGAAGACAGCGCGGCCGCACCACCTGCGGACACGGAGTGGATCGAGTCTGCGCCGACTGCAGACGATGGTCGGAGACGGCGCAAGGAGAGACTCGTGTTTACGACCCACGTCGGTAGCCATGAGCAAGTATTTAGCACTCAATTCAGCATCACCAAGACTCCGAGCGTGACGAGTGAGATATCAGGTTCCTTTCCGAGCTTCGTCGACGGCGACGAGATGAAGACAACAACGATACGTGACGTCGCTCCCGCTTCCGACCGCAGCCCAGGCGAGCCGGACGCGCGCCGCTCGGCGGGCACGTCGGCGTGCGGCACGGCGGCGGCGCCTAGCCCCGTGTCGCCCCCGGAGCCGGTGCGGGACTCGTCCGAGTCAGAGCCGAGCTCAGAGTCGGCGCCGCCGCCTGCCGGAGACGAGGTAGAGAAGCGTGGGCTTGTGGTGCAGCAGTCGTTCGAGGAGGAGCTGCCGTACGTGCCAACCACGCTGCCGCAGGAGCGCTCGGTGGCGCTGCCCATGGTGCCGGTGCGCGAGCGCGGCGGCGTGCTGGTGTCGGGCGTGTCGCGGCCGCGCGCCGCGCCGCCCGCGCCGCGCCTGCCGCGGCCCGCGCCGCTGTCCGCGCCGCCGCCCGCCGCGCCGCAGGACAAGCTGCGCATCCGCCTGCCGCGCCGGCCCAGCACGGCCGCGCCCGCGCCGCGCCGGCCCGATCGCCCACGCACTCGCAGCGGAAGTGACAGTAAGTTAGGGCTGCCGTAAATGTTTAAACGCCGACCGGCACTTTACAATATCAGCCCCCCTTTTCGGCTCCGATTGCAATGAAAAAATATTTTCATTGCTATTTATGTGTAGATACGCTATCCCAATCCGGTTAGACTAGAAGCCGACCCCAACATAGTTGGGAAAAGGCTAGGCAGATGATGATGACGCTATCCCAGCTCATGGTCAGAGTTTCCAGTGTCGTGCTTCCTACTGTATAAGCATTATTTAAAACTCCTCAATTCAAGTCGGTAGTTCTAGTTGCCGAAATAAGCAGCTGTGACATTCAGACAGACAGACGAAGTCGCACTATAAGGGCCTACGCCCACTGACGGTACCTATAACTGGATTTTGAACAATTTATTAGTTGTAAAAAATCTATGATATTAATAAAATCTATACTGTGCATGCGTAAATATTTATCTAAACAACGGAACCTGTCACTATACCTACGTGGTCCGACTGTCATGGCCGATTTTTAACCGACTTCAAAAAAGGAGGAGGTTCTCAATTCAGTCAGATGTTTATTTTTTATATGTTCGGGCATAACCCCCCGTCATAAATAGACGGATTTGCATTTTTTTTTTATCTATTTCGTTTAGGACGGAATTCTATAAAAATTCTTACCATTATCAGATTTCGACTCGCGTCCGAAAACCGAGTGGATAGACTTCGAGGAGGTGCCAGAGCGACGGAAACAGCCGAAACGCATTCAGACGCTGCCGGCGGCGGCGGCGAACGCGGGCGGCGCGGCGGGCGCGTCGGGCGCGGCCTGCGCCGGCGTCGTGTTCAGCTACGTGGAGCCCGAGCACTGCCGCTGCGAGTGCCACGCGCACGCGCGCGACGACGACCAGCTGCCGCTGTTGCAGGACGACATGCAGCCGCTGCAAGTCAGGTACCTACTGCACATTCCATCTTTACATTGGCCCTACCAAAGTATTACGAGATTCGAATCAACGTGATTCGAATTCATACTATAGTAGGTACAGAAAGCTTGGCTGCAACTATAAAGTCCGGAAAGCTGAAGCAGGGCCTGGAGGGGAAGAACATACCTTTAATATTGATGAGATCAATTTTTTTACACGTTCGATTTCTCAAAGTAATACATTACATGCATTCAAACATTTTAGAAAAGTCGCTTGCTTGACGCTGGAACCGAACTGACTCAAATGCGAAAATGAACGCCTGTATTTTTATGACACCATTGAAAAGGGTCAACCTCAACCGGAAGGACGTATCTTAAAAAAAGAACATTATTAAATTTTACAATTACCTACCTATCAATTATAAAATACAATATTAATAATAGTAATAATATGTACAAGAAAATAAAAAGGAGGGAAAATAATCAAAGGGCATCAAAAAATTCATCCGCATCGCTGTCAACTGGAAACGTGCCCAAAAGACTGGCAGCATTGCCACGTTGTATGGCAATGCTGATTCTTTGGCCCAAAAATAAGCCAGCCCTCTGGTCACGTGAAGAGTCGACCAATCGCTTGGCAATGTCTCGAAAAACTAAGTGGGCACTCGGGCCCCATGGCCCTAGAGTTTCAACCCCAAACGGCTCAAACATATAGGACCCAAAGAGATTGGAGTATTTACGCCGTTTGAGGTTTTCCGCACCTGGTCTGCAGCAGCCGCCGCAGCACAGCTCGCCGTGCTTGGAAGATGGGATGGCGCAAGGGTGTCGACACACGTTGCATCCCACACCAAAGGCCTACCAACCTTCCAAGGCATTATGGTAATTCCGTCTGGTCTCTTCCCATCGTCGCGTGCCAAGCCGTTGGGATCTAAAACAGCTGGCACCCCGGCGGTGACAAGAGCACGACGGATGATGTCATTGATGCTGGCATGCCGTGCTATCCGGCCTGCGCTTTTACTGCGGGATAAGCCATGGTGCCCGAGGCAGTCGACACCTTCACCGCATTGGCAGCGATGTGGAGCCACGCAAGGGGCGCCCAGACGCAGACAAGTAGCGAGCCGGAAGGTGGAGTCACCTAGCAAAGTGCCTATGTTGGGTGACGGTAGCGCCTGAAGCCAGAGGCCCGACTCCCACTCACCCACAGCCAATAGGCGGGCACGCTCAGCAGTATTTGGTGGACGTATTAATAAGATTATTCCGTACCAAACTGCAGAGCGGCTCATCCCACTGCCTCTGGGAAGATCGCGGGTCGATCTGTATCCGGGCAAGCCATTTTCCAGGCGTTCATCGCGTCGGCCAAGCACGGCACTTTAGAGTCAACCAGGGAGGGGGCTAAAATCTTCCCGGTCAACTTTTCGATGCTGTGAACAGAGGACAAGAACGCCGGTAAGCTAATACTGGAAATTTTGCGGACGCCGAGGCCACCAAAACGGATGGGTAGTGTGGCTTGCAGCCATGGCTCGGTCGTCCAAGACCACATTTAGAATGGATGTTAGTGTGCTACGAATAATTTGGTCAATTTTGTCCAAGAGGTTTGGCTGCTTCCATAAAGGGGAAGAGCGTAGAAAATAGATAATATTTGGGCCAAAACAACAGTATCTAATCAGGGTGAATGCCGAATGTAAATTAATTTTGGAGAGTCTGTCCGAAATGTCATTGAAATTTTTGATTTTTTCTTCGATTAAAGGAAAAAACTATCTTCCAAAATTGGGGAACCTAGGAGGTGCAATGAGCTTTTTTCTAAAATTTTTATTTGTGGGGCTATTGCATTAAATTTCTCTAGGGTCAATTGTCTGTCGGTAATGTCAGAAATGTAAATTTCGCATTTTGAGGGGTTAAGGTCCAAGCCAATAGATTTAAATTCCTGTTTGAGAAGAATTGTATGTCTTTCAAAACGGTGTCTACATCACCTCCTAGCGTTCCATCATCTAGATACCACACGTTGAATTTTGAATTTAGTTTCTGGATAATTGGGTGGATAGCTAAACTGAAAATGACAGGACCGAGAGGGTCACCTTGTTGGCATCCTACTGCAGATTTCAAAACATTGTCCTTATACAACGTGTTTTTTTTGATATCCCATAACTCTATGGGGTCATTGTACTAATCATTATGAACAACTTTTACTAAGGGACCAAACCTGAAATCGCGAAAAAAAAATCAACCATTCCCTACATTTTGACGAGTTATGCGAACATAAATGTAGGGAACAGCTGATTTTTTTTTCGCGATTTCAGGTTTGGTTCCTTAGTAAAAGTTGTTCATAATGATTAGTACAATGACCCCATAGAGTTATGGGATATAAAAAAAAACACGTTGTATAATAATTTGGAAGGGTGTCTGTAACACTGCCACAAGAAACCATAAATTTCAGGTAGTTCCTTTTTGACTTCAGCCATCAAAGTGTCCCTGTTTACAGAATTAAAGGCGTTCTTTACGTCAACCTTGAGTATGACCTCACCTTTATTCGAGTTTAAGAATGAGGACAGGGCAGCCTCATAGCCCCCTTTTGAGTCAAAACCAAGCTGCAGGGGCTGAAACTTAGCTGCAAGCGATTCGCTATACAGCTTACAGCATATTTTGGCTGCCGTACGCCTGTAAGTACACCCAACGGCGATGGGACGAATGCCGCCGTCCTTCTTGCGCAGAGCACATAGGTTGTCATGTGTATACGCCTTGTATAACAATATTGCCCAATGAAACACTTGAATACGAAAATATGTTTTAATTAAACTTAAAAGTTGTAAGTTACATTGTAGTGAAGCGGACGGAAAAATGGAGTGTGTCACAGATAACTATTTTACTTTTATTTTTAAAATGGTGTTGCCAGTAACTTAACATCACAATATACTACAATACTCCCCCTTTATAAATTCTTCTTCTCTTTTTCCTACATTACACTGTTTTTTATCTTTTTTAGTAGACAACAAATCTAATCTAGATCTAAGTTTTCTATTAAACATCGCTCCCGATGGTGAAATATTTTGTAATGCAATGAATTGGATTTCTGTAGTGAAATAAATACCTATTCATTAAAGTTACAAATGACACATTTCTATTTCTATAAAGACTTATACATAGCATTTTTAAAACTTTTTACAGCATTTTCTGCAAACCGCAAATTGCAGGATGGAACGGTGGAGAAGTTTCATGTTGAATACCATTTTTAGATAGAAATTCAGGAAATTCCTTAGAACAAAATGTAGCAGCATTGTCTGTAATAACTACTTTTGGCAAGCCAAATCAACTAAAACACTCTCTGAATTTTTCTACCGTTGTATTAGATTCTAAATTCTTTACTATATATGCTTCTGGCCACTTAGTATAACAATCTATTATTATTAATATCATTTTACCACTTATAGGTCCTAAAAAATCAGCATGTACTCTTTCATAAGGAAAATTAGCTTTTGGCCATGTTATAACTTTAGATTTCTGTGGTTCTGGCCTAGCAGACATACAGACTTGACAGGATTTAACAAAATTTTCAATAGTACTGTCTAAATTAGGAAACCAAAAATAAGATCTTGCATTATTTTTCATTTTAACAATGCCTTCATGTGAAACATGAAGTTCATGTAACATACTTTTTTGTAATTTCTTAGGTATTACTACTCTATAACCCCACATGATAACCCCGTTTTCAACATAAAGTTCACTTTTTCTGTATAAGAATGGTTTCAAGACTTCACTATTCACATGTTTTGGAAATCCATACCTGATCATGTTATAAACACTACTCAAGACTGGGTCCTTTCTAGTTTCTGAACGTACTAAATTTAAATCTATAACATTTTGATCTTCAATAAAATTTATGTAATCACAATCCTTCCTGTTATTGTCTGAATTAGTTAATGGTAATGGCAATCTTGACATACAATCTGCTTTAACATTTTCAATGCCTTTTACATGTTTAAATGTATAATCAAAACTTGACAAATATAATGACCATCTTGCAGACGACCTGCTGCCATTTGTGGTAAACTCTTGTGCTCGCCAAATAATGCTAATAATGGTTTGTGATCAGATAATAACTCAAACTTTCTACCAATTAAATATTGATAGAGTTTTTGCACTGCCCAATAAATTGCAAGTGCTTCTTTATGAATCATAGAATAATTCTTCTCAGCCTTTGAGAAAACTCTAGAAATGAAACTAATTGGTCTGTCTGACCCATCTGGCAAAATGTGGCTTAAGACTGCCCCTATTCCATTTTGTGAAGCATCACAAGCTAAACGTAAAGGCATATCTCTACTGTAATGAATTAAGACATTATCAGAAATAATATCCTTCTTAATTGTATTGAAACTCTTTTGACATTCTCTATTTCAATAAAATTTGCAATTTTTCTGTAATAAATCATATAAAGGCAATATATCAATTTTTATAGATAAGTTGTTAATGAATTTACCATAATAATTTACCATTCCTAACCATGAACGAACTTCTGAAACATTCTTAGGCGCAGGTGCATTAACAACAGAGTCAACCTTTGACATATCTTTGGATAATCCACTCTTTGAAATAAAATGTCCTAAATATTTAATTTTAGGTTGCATAAATTCACATTTACTTTTATTTAAACGAATACCTGCCTCCTTGAATCTTCTTAAAACTTCCTTTAAATTTTCTAAATGTTCAACATCATTAGTACCTGTGACTAGGACATCATCAATGAAATTTACAACACCCCGAGTCCCTAACAATACTTTCTCAAGTTTGTTTTGAAAAATAGCACTAGCTGGTTTTGTACCATATGGCAATCTATTTACTCGGTATATCCCTTTTGGTGTTGACCAAGCTAAGAGTTCACTACTCTCCTTACTTAAACACAAATAATTAAATGCATTTCTTAAATCTAATCTTGAAAATGATGTACCACCTTGTAATGCAGTAAAAATGTCCTCAATTCTAGGTAAAGGGTGGTTAACATCTTTAATATATTTATTCACAGTAATTTTGTAGTTTGCACATAATCTTATTTTATTATTTTCCTTCAAAACTGGAACTAAAGGTGTCCCCCATTGGGATGTTTCTGCTTTTGTAATAACACCTTCATTCTCTAATCTTGTTAATTCAGATTCAACCTGTTCTTTAAAAGCGTGAGGTACTTGCCTCAGTTTGTGAAAAATAGGCTTTACATTTTTATCAATTAACTCTAATGTAATTTCCTCACCTTTAATAATACCTAACTCACTTTTAAATAATATTTCGAATTCCTGTAACAATAATTGCAATTTCTCTTCTGTATTTTGCACATAATTAATTTGTAAATGTTTTGAAATAGGTATCTAAATTGAATTTCTGAATTAAGTCTCTACCAAATAAAATTTTACAACCATTTTTAACAATAACCATACTACAATTCACCTCTTTATCTTTTACCTTAATTCTACAGTTTATTTCTCCAACTGGTTTCAAAATATGACCATTATATGTTTTTAATTCAATATCTGAATTTTCTAACTTAATGTGAGAAAAATCAGACAAATAAATATTTTCAGGTAAACATGAAATTGCAGCACCGGTGTCCAGTTTAGGGAATGCAAATCCGGCCAAAATGAAAACCCGGTTTTTTTTCGGGTTTCGTTTTAAAAAAGCCGGTTTTCGGTGAACCCGGTTTTTTTTCATTGTCTAAGTTTTTTTAAACTACTTGTGAAATTCAGGCCGCCTACATCTTGCATATTTTCAACAATTAAATAGAAACGTATCAATTAAAAATAAATACATAAGTATTCAAAATTTCAATGAAAAGACAGAAATTTGTTTACGTAAAAGGTTTATTTGCTTTTTGTGCTTCACCCTAGTAGGTACAATATTAATCAACAGTATTAAAAAGATCAACGAAACATAATTAAGTAATTCTAACTATCACGCATGAATAAAAAGTATTACAAAATACAAAACCAACATACTCGTATTGATAGGGTGGAAATGGCAGCTTGAAACTAAATAAAAATGTGAATATTATAAACATTGTGTTTATTTGTATAATGAGAAAAAATTGAATAAATTTTACATGACATCGTACCTACATCAATCAGATAGAAGAATATTTTGAATCAATCTAAAATAGATGTCATAGACAAACATGGACATTATTGTACAATTCTTTAATCATAAACTCTAACTTTTAAAAAACTCGAAAAACCGGAAACGTGGAAAAAAAACGGTTTTTTAAATAATTTCAATTATTCCGAAAAACCGGGTTTTCGGTTTTCGGTGAAACCGGTTTGCATTCCCTAGTCCAGTTCCATTTGGACCGGTTTGTTATCAATACTACATTTAATTGATATTAGTAAAACATAGTTAACATTTTTCTCAATTGCAAAGATATCAATAGAATTATTGAAGGCATCTTTCATCACTCCACATCTACTAAAGTTTTTTGCAAGTTACTTGAGCGGTAGGCAACAGTACGTAGAATATGCGGGATACAAGTCAGAGCCATATTTTACCAGGTCGGGGGTGAGTCAGGGCAGTAATCTTGGGCCTTTGCAGTTCATTCTCATGATTAATGATTTGCCAGAAGTTGTCAAAGACGCCAATTGTTTACTGTTTGCTGATGACCTAAAGCTGTCGCTGGAGATAAGTAAATTAGAGGACTGTGACAGGCTTCAAAGAGACATAGACAGAGTGGTGACCTGGAGCAAGGATAACATCTTGCAGTTCAACATCGCAAAGTGCGTAACAATCACTTTCTCTCGCGCGCACACTCCTATTCTATATACTTACAATATAGACGGGTTGCCAATGGCTAGGGCTATGGAAGTTAGGGACTTAGGGGTTAAATTCAACACTGGGCTAACGTTTCGTGATCACGTCACAAGCTGCTGCAGAAAAGCTTACCGTAATTTGGGTTTTATGCTACGTATGGTGCGTGGTTTTAGTAACATTAAAGCGGTTATGGCCTTATATAATGCTTTAGTTAGAAGCCAATTAGAATGTAACGCAGTCATTTGGGCTCCACATGAATCTAAATATAGGCTCATGCTGGAGAGAGTACAAAACAAGTTTGTGAGGTACTTGTACTTGCGCTTGTATGGTGTATATCCATTTTATCCGCTTACGTACCCGACTTTATTTATTTTGGGTATGGTTGGATATAACGAACTGAGGGTCAGGAGGGATCTCGCACTCACCTCGTACATATTCAAAGTACTTAGAGGGAGGGTACATAATGCGGACATATTGGGGCACATAGGTTTATGTGTTCCGGACAGGTACGTGTGGCGATGACGACAGCCGCGGCTGTTGGCGGAGCCGCGCGCTCGGACCAATCTTTTAAGTGAGGCGCCACTGACGCGTGCACTCCGCACTCTCAACCTCATAGCTAGTGACACGGACCTATTCTGTTGTTCTCTGAGTGAGTTCACAAAGAATGCATTATTTGTAATAAGTTACAAAATTTAATTATAATAAGGAGTTAGTAATAAGTTAGGATAAGAGTTTAGATAAATATGTACCTACACTATCGCAATAGGTTTCCCTGTAAGGATAGATGTAAGTTGAGAAAATAAATAAAATAAATAAAATCTTTATTTACCTCTACATTATGAGTTTTACCCTTACTCTTACATACAATAGCAGGTGTCTAATTTTGTTACATATTTTACATTTAAATGACTTAAATTTACATTTTGAAAAACTATGGTTTGGTTTACCGCAATGAATGCATTTGAATAATGATGACTCACCATCCTGTTTCTTCTCAGTCTTTTTAAATGTGTTAGGTAATAGGTACAACGGGCTGTTGTCCGCAACTCCATTTTAAATGTGTTGTGGGAACTTTTATTCGTCTTGGCATGTCCGTACTGAGCTACTTGATGTACTCCCTGCAGCTCCTTTAAAGCCATTTCCTTATTCAGCGCTGTATCAACTAAAAATGTCACCGACTTGGAAACGTCTTGTTCGCATAATTTTTCCTGGATTGTTCCTGGACGCAGACTCGTGACGAATTTATCCTTAACACGTTCTTCTAATGTATTCGTAAAATTACATCCCGCAGCAAATTCTCTAACACGAGCATACCATTTCGCTATACTCTCTCCTTCCAATTGTTGTAATTTTTCGAATTGAATCCTTTTTCTAAAATGCGAAATTCTTTTCTCGAACCTTAGTTTTAACAAATTCTGCAGCTCCTCATATGACAACTCCTTGGGCATCTTCGGATGACACATATTCTTTAGAATTTTGTATACATCCTCGTGAAGACTTATTAATAAAGCTTTATACAGTATAATATTGAGCATCTCTTTTCTGTTTTAGTCTCATTCGCTTCAAAACACTGCTCTATCCTTTCCAAAAAACACAAGATATCGCCATCTTGTTTGATAGCGTCTATACGAAAATCGTTGGCCATGTTTCAGCCGTAAAATTGTACCTTTTTATGCTTCGAAATTTTTGTTTATCCTCGCCTTGTATAACAATATTGCCCAATGAAACACTTGAATACGAAAATATGTTTTAATTAAACTTAAAAGTTGTAAGTTACATTGTAGTGAAGCGGACGGAAAAATGGAGTGTGTCACAGATAACTATTTTACTTTTATTTTTTAAATGGTGTTGCCAGTAACTTAACATCACAATATACTACAGGTTGGCTCCGTACAAGTCATCGACGACGGCCTGGTTCACACCGCCGGTGAGCATGAGGTTAATGAGGGCTGCAAGCTCCTTCAAAAGCGACTCACCAGCTTCCCCGGCGCCTGAACTCAGTAAATCCTTGAAGTATTGTGGAGTCAGGCCATCGAGGCCGCCGGCGGAATCACTTCGGAAAGAGCTCACGGCAGCAATTAATTACAAATATGTATTTACAGAATTATAATCATTAAAGTCATCAACACAACTCTCTAAGACCACGTAAGTCCAAAGAATGATTATTTCATGAAACAGTTATTCTTTGGACTTACATGGTCTTAGAGAGTGTGTTGATGACTTTAATGATTATAATTCTGTAAATACATATTTATTACGGCCGCGAATCATATATTAATCAACGTACAACTTAATACTGACCAGCAAATTGCAAAAAACCTAAAATAAATGAATTTCGCGGGCTACCCTGGCGCTTTCGCCTTAAGTTACGTTGCTCAAAAATAACTGCCGGGAAATGAGTTTTATTTTTGGCAATTTAAAACTTTCTCGAAAAAAAAGTAATAAAATATTTAAACTTTGTTTGCCCTTAAATTCAAAGCTGCAATTGCAATGGGTCTTTCTTCCATAGGTCCTTCCAGACATTGCCCTGCATTGTCAGATTCATATAATCTATGCATTATAATAAAGTCGCGTAGTCGTAGCGAAGTCAAAACCGAAGATATAGTTTTTAGAATTTTTGTCTGATTGTCTGTTTGTCATGTATGTTTCTGCATTACGCAAACACTACCAGATAGATTTTGCCTTTTTGCATAGATATTTTCTACTAGCTGCGCCCCGCAGTTTCACCCGCATATGTGTCGATCCTGTGAGAATATCGGGATAGAACTATCCTATGTCCTGTCCCGGGACTCAAAATATCTCTATAGGTACAAAATTTTATCTAAATCGGTTCAGCGGTAGGTAAGAGGTAACAGGGAGACAGACAGACAGACGTTTTTCGTTCATAATAATGTAGATAATAAGTTATTTAATATAATTAATACGTACATACGTATTAAAATATTTTCCATCAAAATCTATGTGGCATTAACAATAAAAAATATGACCTGGAAATGTATTTCCTAAATGATGCTCTCGCTAAACAATTTAATTTTATCAATTACAAAATAGGGTCTTACAATACTCGACACAAAAAGAACAGGGGAGAAATTATTCGCGGAATTAATAGTTTCGAAGTGTGTGGAGTTAGAGATACTGAGACAAATTTGTGTGTTGTTTGTTGTTATCGGACTCCTAAAAATAGTAATTTTGACAATTTCATGGACAGGCTTGAAAAACTACTACAGCTTTTCCTCAATAAAGTATGTATAATTTGTTGTAACGATGCTTTTAAAGTTGTCTCGAGACATGATTCTTTCTTATCATTACTAACTTGTTAGGTACCTACAATTTCAAATATCTGATAGACTCTCCTACCTTACGGAGAAATAAATCTGAATCATGCATTGACAATTTTTTACTAACTTTCCTGACAGTTACTTAGAATACATTGATGACAATGGGTTATCAGACGGACACGCTGGTCTTTTCTGTACATTACGTTTAGAAAAAGTTACGTATGAAAAGCGGACAAATTATGTTTGTCTTTCCAAAAGAAAATAATAATTATAATGTCGAGAACAAAAGTGACTTCAAAAAAAACTACTAGAAACAGACTGGAGCACGGGTGTTAACACTTTTATCAGTCAATTTAATGTTATACATTCATCAATCTTTAAAAAGTATAAAGTAAAAGTTAATGTCAATAGAAATAAATGTTCCACGTGGATAACAAACGGAATAAGGATAGCTAGTTAAAACGTTTCCTTAACACAATAAATAAGATGCAATGCGACAATACGATTCTGGAATATCGGAATAGGTATATCAGACTGTATAGAAAAGTAGTTAGCTGTGAAAAAAGGAATGCCGTTAGAAAACAAATCGAAATTACCTCAGATTCGAGTAGAACGATATGGAAAATAGTTAATCGACAGCGTAATGCTACTAAAGACCTGAATGATTACCCTATTATACCTACCTAAGATTAACAATGTTGCAGTCAAAACTCTTAACCAGTCAAAAGTACTATTGACTAGCAAAATCAGTCAAAAGTACTTTTGACTGAATAGGTTGGTCAAAAGTGGTTTTGACTGAAAATTATTGGTTATTAGTACTTTTGACTGCAAATTTGCGGTTAAAAGTACTTTTGACTGACGCTCTTCGTCAAAAGTAGTTTTAACTGCAATAAAGCATCAGTCAAAAGCACTATTAACTCGTTAGATGTGAATAAAAAAGAGGTTCACCCTTGTTTGGTATAACAACTTTTGATGTAGTGTTACTAATTCGAACAACGTTTAGGAAAATAATCAATTTGTATAATATCGATTAACATAATTTTCATTTCATCGAATATTTATTTGCGATAACAACATTTGCGCTGTTGATCAAAAGGTATAATGTTCATTTGATGTAATGTTCCCACCCCGAGGTTCGGTTTTGTTAGGTTACTTTAAACCCTTTTCACAGAAATAGGAGCCCCGCGAAGCGGGGCTTCGTCGACATTGGATGCAAGAGCGAGTTCTTTGCAAAAAGCGTTCTATCTTTTCGTAGTCACTCGTTTTTGTTCTAATATCAGCACGTTCTCCACTAATAAAAGTTTATATGTACGTTTGTCGTTATGATTATCAACCACCTTAACTTTTTAAGAGTTTTGACTGATACAACCAGTCAAAACCACTTTTGACGGAATCACTTAGTCAAAAGTACTTTTAACCAGCTCCATTGGGCAAAAGTACTTTTAACTGTTATTTTAGTCAAAAGTATTATTGACTAAAGCATACGGTCAAAAGTACTTTTGACTGATTTTGCTAGTCAATAGTACTTTTGACTGGTTAAGAGTTTTGACTGCAACAACAACACTGTTTGCAAATTTAAATTTTTCGACAATATAGTTTAGCTAGAAGCTTGTGACCTAAGATTAGCAATGACTTATCTAACTGAAAATGTCAGCCGAGTGGAATCCAACATGAGCTTTGATGCAGTTACCTACACCTTTAGAAAATTTTCAACATGAATAAAAAAATGGTCAATAAGCCTCAGCTGGCCATGACAAAATTCCTTTGACTATAATTAAAGAAAATATTGACTTATTAGCGAATCCATTGTCATCTTTTTATAATGAATGCATTAAGAAAGGTCTATTCCCTGATCTACTTAAAAAAAACAGTTGTCTGTAAAGTCGGTTTAGGTACTGACGATAGTTGAACGTGACAACGTCATAAGAAAATACTGATGGAATAGTTGCATTGCATTTGTTAATATTCGCTTGCACTTCAAGCCGCCATGGAACGCTACAACGCTACAGGCCACGAGGTAACGCTACATGAGTCATGTTTTTTCGTGAGTGCAGCCAGCTTCATCGATTTATTAGACGTTGTCACGTCAAAACTTTAAGAAGGGTTCAAGGATGGATCCTGGGAAAAACAGACTGATTTCCCTGTTACCCGTGTTGTCAAAAATCTTTGAAAAAATTATTAACGAAAGACTTTTGAGACACCAAAAGATGCACAATGTCTTAAACAAGCAACAATTTGGATACCAAACATCATTAGGAACTAGTGATGCTGTTGAGGCATTAGTTGACGAGGTTATAGTTATGTAATTTAAATTACAAACTTAAAGTAGCCGGTATTTTTCTTGACCTCAGTTCTGCCTTCAATACAGTAGACCATGATATTCTTTTGGCCAAATTGGAACACTATGGTATACGGGAGAATGTATTAAATCTTTTCTTATTTACACAACAGGCGTCAGTATACTGAGATAAAATCGATGGTAGATGGTGAAGAAAAAATATATAAATAAATCCAATATAGTCACTGTATGCCGTGGTGTCCCGCAAGGCTCCGTTCTAGGTCCAATTTTCTTTATAATATTCTTAAATGACTTGATTGAGTATATTCAAAGACATTTTAATGACATAAAACTAATATTTTTTGCTGATGACACAAATGCAATAGTGTCTGCACACGATATAATAGAATTAGAATCAAAAATTAATGCTGTTAAAAGTTTTTGAAAACTGGTTTGGCACTAACAATTTAAAAGTTAATGTAAATAAAACAAAGTGTATATTATTCAAGCCGACGCGACGGTGCGAAATAACGCTAAGATTGAGGTGGTATCTTGTAGTAACAAAGTCTAAGTAGTTGATAATGTCAAATTTCTAGGGGTTCATATTGACGCATTATTAAATTGGAAGGTTGAGACATTATCTTTAACTAAGTCTGTTAGCTCGGCATGCTATGCAATCAGAACCCTGAGGGAAGAACTAACTTTACCTCAACTTAGAAGGGTGTATTTCGCTTTGGCTGGCGCTTTCCCTGACTCTACCAGGCCTAACTCTACAAACCATACATCTTTGTTAAAATGTACACCAATCTACTTTAAATTAAATGTGCAGTAAACTAAATAAAAACCGTTCAAGTGCGAGTCGGACTCGCGCACCGACGACGGTTTCGTACAAATTTGTAGGTATGTAAATAGTTTATCACGGGCTTTTTTTGGAACTATAAATTTACGGTTTTCGGATTTTTTCCTGTACTTGTGCTACATCACCTTGCTTCTTGCCAAATTTCATGATTGTAGGTCAACGGGAAGAACCTACCCTATAAATTTTGATTCCCTTGAGTGTCGCAATACACATACGTATTTTGCAACATAAACGGCCGTATATTTTTTTATGTTAACTTAGAAGCTTGATTTTTTCACAGCTTCAAGGGACTGTAGACCTTAGTATATGGTTTCAACTCGATACCTCCACGCGTTCCCGAGATAAATGGTCTTAACAGACAGACAGACAGACGGACAACAAAGTGATCCTATAAGGGTTCCGTTTTCTCCTTTTGAGGTACGGAACCCTAAAAATGATTCATAATTAATAACAAATATTGAAATGGGTACTTAAATAAATAATTGAGCAGTAAAATGACTAAAAGGGCAGTTACGTGTGGGCAGTTAACAAATCGGAATTAGTCGGTAACAAATGTAACTTGTATAATTTCTGGGTGGGACCCAACGGTATAATGTTATACTGTCTCTACTGACAACTCTACGGACTATGAACTTGCTCAGCAACATTAACGTGTTGCAGCTCGTCGGCGCTGGAGTGCGAGCAGGAGGCGCGCGTGCAGCTGCGCGTGCAGGTGCCCTTCACCGCCGACCTGGACCTGCACCCCGACGTGCCCGACGCGCTCGTCGACGGGGTAACTATAGCTGCCCGTAGAGGGCGAACCTTCACGCACCTACAGTCCTTCACATCAGTGGTAGCACGTGCACTGCGAAATCGTTTTTCAGTTTGGCAGACTTTATGTCTACCTGTTTATGCTTTCATGTTATCAATCCTAATAAATAAAAATGAAACGCTGTTCATTGGTAAGGGCATCACCTGAGAGCTGGCTGGCTGGACCAATTTGGCAATTGTTTGCAATAGTCCGAATTAGGTTTTTGTGGAAAGAAAAACTGGAAGAGTCCTGGAAATTTTTCAAATTCTGGAGAAATTGATGACCTTTCTGATCGTCCTTTTTTCTATGGAATGTTTGCATGAACTAGAGACGACAGGGAAGCGTTTGTCGGGTCAGCTCATCGGTCAGCTAGTGATAATAAATAGGTACATACTCTTTTAAGTTTCCCTTTTTGCTACGACATAAAAAGTGGTGTCAATGTCAAATTGTGACCACTGATGTGACTGCACAGTGATGTCGAAAAAAGACAAAAATAAAATGTCTACAAAGTCACAATATGTATAGTCATCATCCTACAACACCTTTGTTGTGAAGCATAACCCACGTCGACTTCACATCTGTGAAGTTTCGCCAGCTAATGAACCACGTAGAAAACCTTAGCTCCGTAGTCGTTCAGACGAAACCGCTGCACGCCATGACCGCCACTGCAACAGCGCCATGTGGCGTCCCGCAGAGTCCCGCTGATGGCGCGCGCTTTGTTTCAGGAGTCGCGGTCGCACTGACCCGCCGCGGCGCTGTCGCACACACATGACACACTTTACAACTTTAACGTTTTATAAATTATATTCTCTATTGACTGGAAGGAGATGTTATCATTTTTGAGATGTAAATTTACCCGGTTCATTAGGATATAAACTTATAATATAATGTATATTTATAGCGTCGTTTATATCTCTCCTATTAGCCACCGTTGATCTTTGCATTTTTGATGTTTATTGAATTGTTCGAAGTGTACATTGTGATTTTTACGGTACGGTAGGTAGTCGTATGTTTAATGTACGATGATGACGAATGTTCGACTCGGGACGAGTTTGTATCGCACAGCTGCCTTACCGCGTCAGTGCCGAGTGCCGCCCGTGCCGCAGCCGAGCCGAGCCGATGTCACACAGCCAGCGAGCCGCGTGAGGCGCGTTTGACGCGCATGTTCTCCTGCATCAGATCACACTCACTGCATTGTAACATGCTATGTGCTTGGACAAGCATGTGGTGTAACCGTGTAACCATCTTCCCTATTGTAATGTAACGAACGTTCAACTTGTATGTATATCTTTCTACTTTTCGATGAAATGCAATTGGACTCATTTAGGGACTCCCTGTATTTATAATAGAATATGTCTCGTGCATCTACCCACGTGACGTGTGACGGAGCTAATGGCTACTGGATACGTCCACGTCGCATTACTTCACTGTCCTCGAGCTAACCCGCGGGGCTACACACTAGTTCGGGTCGGCATTCCCCGGCGCAGTTGGCGCAGTCGTGCGACGAGCTCACATGCATCTATGTATGTGGACCTGTTAGGTAATAATGCGGTGAAAATCAACTGTAAAATGCCAATTCAGCTATAAGTAGATACCAAATGGAGTTTGCCGAACGGTACGAACCAAATATATTTCGTCGTTCAACAAATAAATATTAACGACTCGAATGTGCCGATCCTAACAAGTGTGTAACTCACCTAAACTCGGAAAATTAGGAACACAAATGATTAGTAGAATAAAATAAGCGTGTGTAAGAGCGGCGACGAGGACCAGTCGTGGCGCGAAGCTGTGGGTACTTACGTATGCTACGGAACCACTCAGACTGTCCGGAGCGAGCCACCGCGCCCGCTTGCTGCCCTCTTCGTTGCCGCTTCGAACGACTGCTGTTAAAATCATATTACCTACAAGCTACTTTATGTATGTGTTTACCTGTTTAGTCTATAGAGAAAATACCAAAAAGCTCACTAAGCGAAAAATCAAGCGAAGTTGATGTTATCATGAAAAGCAAGGACTCTGATCTGACATACGAACGGTCGCAAACCTATCTTAGGTATACCTATTACTATTGTTTTAGCACGGTCCCAACTCTCGAATTTGTGTATTTAGCGGCTCAACGCGTGTGTAGAGAGTAGCTAGCTATAGTCTCTTCTAAAAGTATCTGATGAAAGTGTAAACAAATGGATCAAAGTAACTGTGGAGTGTGGATGTTAATTTGTGTGCTACTTACAAATTGAGTAGGTACTTTGATTTGATTATTTGAATACTTAAACATGAAATTATAATGACCTGACAATTCTTAAGGATGTTTTTCATTTGATAACTGAAGTTCATTTTATAACCTCAATTTTAATCAATTTAAATAAGACGTATACCTAATAATAATAGAATACTCTTTATTATGTACACCATATAAATTACAGACATAAATATAGAAACTGTACAAAGGGTGACACAATGGGCGGTCTTATCGCTAAGAATGTTATTCTAATAATAATATAAGTACCTAGGTAATAAAATAGTAATAATAATGTTTATAATAATTGTTGTAAAAAGTGTATATCTTATCACTTTAACATATTCTTCTTCTTACTAATTCCTCTTGGTGAGTACGAAGTTCACCCGAACAGGGTTAGTGTACACTTTCATCAGATACTTTCAGAACAGACCATACTTTAAATATCATAAGTTGCGCAGTAAGATTCAAACAAAATGGACCAATATGCTTGTACTTGATGACTTTTTGTAGTAGATAGGTCTAGTTTAGTAGATTCAGGTCCACCCACCCTTTAGGTACCTAGTAGATAAATGAACCATGGGTACCTAATCTAAAATGACCAGAAACCTCAAATCAGAGATAAAAACCAAATCTCATTCGTCGCCTGCGGTCACTGTATTCGTCTTAACTTAATTCAATGTGTTTTGCAAATTGAGCTTTTTGGGACTTAACACAAAATGTGCAATAAAATTATTTCGCGTTAAGTTACGACGAACCGACCAAGTGGCTATGTAATATCGGTTTGGTTAAAGTTGTAAACTTGTATGCAAACGCAAAGACTACCAGCTGGCTAGCAGCACGGCCGCGGCAGGCCATCGGGCAGCGACACGCGGAGCGTGCTGTACCTACGACACGCGGAGCGTGCTGTACCTACGTGAGTCGTGAGGTGACTAGTCCACGCGCAACTACTAATGCATTTATAACTGTTATGATTGTGTACTTCATATCTTAATGTTTTCACTTGTATCTTTTGAATATCTCGCTACAGTTGGTGCAGAATACTGTATAACCTGTCTGCTTCTTTTTTTGTACCTGGCGACTGCATCTGCGACTTTTACTTTAGCAATTTATCGTAATGTTAGCTGATTTCATTAACGCAATAATATAAATGTATGTAATAATGTTAAAGAAAATCTATCAGTTAGGCAAAAGTCTGAGACGTGAAAATATGAATTTTGCTTTCCATTAAATGTCTTTAATTTACCCCCGGCATGCAGCATCGGCTTGCGGCGCACTGTGGGATAAAGTACGAAAAACCTGGTTATAAATAGCCGCGTATCAAATACGGGTCGAAATTCATCATTTAATGTTAAGGAATAAAAAATGGCTTGTAAATGAAAATAATATGTGTAGTAGATGGTTATTATTAGAAAATACAATTAAATGTGATTTAAAAAGAAAAAAAATCTATTAATATGTGATTTAAATTAACAAAATAAAAGCTTAGATAGGTTCAATCATTCTTTAGAGTAATATTTTTTTAATAAGGTGGGTGTACCATAGAAGGCCACTCTAACAAATAAACAGTTATTATTCGTTTATTTAGTGGATAAATAAAACTAATAAATATTTAAGTAACACTTTGTTTTATTTCGTAACATATAAACGACTTTTTTGAATTGCAGATTTAATCAATATTGATTGAACTTAAGTTTCATTGAACTCTTCCAAATGGCCTTGCTAGGAACAAGGCTCCTTAGAAGGCCATTATAATAAATCAGTCATATAACACTAAAAGTTACTGAATAGCGATTAAATCTACAATAAAAAGAAGTGGTTTATATGTTACGTAATAAAACAAAGTTTTACTTAAATATTTGTTAGTTTTATTTATCCAGTAAATAAACGAATAATAACTGTTTATTTGTTAGAGTGGCCTTCCATGGTACACCCACCTTATTTTAACGTCGTCGATTCCCGATATCGAAGAAGCGAGGGACCGTTGCGTTGCGATTCGCCGCCGCGTCTGTGATTTCCAGTTCGATGGGTGTTTGTGTA
The DNA here is from genome assembly GCA_927399505.1 of Luperina testacea. Taxonomy (NCBI): domain Eukaryota; kingdom Metazoa; phylum Arthropoda; class Insecta; order Lepidoptera; family Noctuidae; genus Luperina; species Luperina testacea. Next base: position 311,461 of record OV656768.1, read on the forward strand.
AAATATAGAAGGAATTTGTCATCACATGGCAATAACTACGAAATTTCAATAATTGGCCTTCGAAGGAGCATGGCCTTCCATGGTCCACCCACCTTAAGTCTCTCTGAGGTTTGCTACAAAAGCGTAGCGATTTTTCCAATAAAATGTTATAAAGTGCATTACTTTCTACGTTGTATAAAGCTCTTTTTTAGGTCCTGCAAAGATAAACGACAGAAATCTACAGTAAAAATTAAATACCTAAATACGAAAACTAAAAAAATGCATGATATAATCTAGGTAAGTACCTACCTGTGTCATTAAAAATTAACTGAAATATGGGATCAATCAAAAATCAATTACAATACATTAAAGTAGGTATCGTTATACATCTAGGCATCTAGACTCTAGATGGATGATGGACTTTGGTCCCTCTAAGATTCTAGAGGGTCTAAGGATTTGTTTGTTTACTAACTACGTAAGTAGGTATACTTCGAGGTTGCTAAAATTATTACATAGGTAGCAAAAACACAAAAAAAAACACACAAAACAAAACACACACACACACACTCACAAACTTTCGCCTTTATAATATTAGTGTGATAATTTGCAATCCAAGACTTTGTCCCTGCATCTTGACGGGCACTTGTAATTACTAATTTGGCCAGGTTTTTTGTACTTTTGCCCCATAGTACGGCGGCTGAAAACCCTTTCAGCAACTGCATACTAGCGGCGCTAGCCCGACGACGCGGCTGTAACTACACAATACTACCTATACGTTCAGGGTGCTGATAACTTACTTGATGAGGCTGTCCAGATTCCGTAGCGCATCAAGGATGTTCGCCGAATCGCAAGTAGACTGTTTTTTTATAAAACTGCGAAAACGATGCACATCCCTGGTGCGCAGAGCTTAGGCTAGCTCTAGCGGCATCCTGAGGGCATTCGCGCAGAGCTTCGAGTGTCGGTACCTGAACTGCTGCATGGGGCACGTACCTATTGAGAGTGGGCCTTGCAAGCTCCGAGGACATTACAAAATCCTGGGCATTATTCTTGTTGCTTCTATATGTGAGAACAATGTAAAAAAAAACACAAATGAAGAAACAATTCAAAATACATAAAACATTAAAAATAAGGACGGCGCCCGTTCACGAACATGACGCGTGGATCAGCACCATTCAACTCAACCATTTTGTGGGGAACCGACTTACTGTATTTCACTAAATCGGGGAAGACTCCTTGATCAACACATTACACACGAATTAAATACTAAGGCTAACTAAGGTGCAATAGTCTCATTATAGAGGTACAGACTTCCCCAAAGATCTTCCTTTTATTACTGCTACGGGGTTAATATGTTTAAATTGAAATTCAACGGGGCAGGCTGTGTGCAAACCAATGTTGCCATTTATCTCCAAAACTACTAGTCCGACTTTGATGCGGTTTTCAATGATGGGTTTGGATTTGATTGGTGCATGTTGAACGCGACGATAGGTCGTGGTGGAACAAAATGAAATGATAGCGGACTATATAAATCGTCGTAGTATACAACTATTTTCCACTCGTCGCGAATCAATTTCATGTTGGTGGCTTTGTCGAAATATAGACCTTGTTGTAATTCGATAAAGTTGGTTGTTGTGTTTGTTGTCGCGCTTGCTGGATTCAGTAGGTATAGCAGGGTCATAACTAATCCGATCAAGTTGATTTTTCCTGTCTTGGCAGTTTGTTGATGTTTTGTTGTGGTCTTGTAATGTTGGTAGCTTGTTTTGTTTGTCCATTTTCGGTGGTTTGTTCAAGAGAGTTTTCCTCGCTGTCTATTGGTAAAATGGATAGCTTTGTTATGGGTCTCTTTAAAGAGCCGTTTTTTGTTTTCAGGGTCACGATACGAACATATCCGTCGTTCCCTGGGTGAAGATCTGTTACTCTGCCCATCGACCATTTTTTAAGGTTGAATCCTCCACTCTTGAGTACTTGTATTAGGGCCGAAGCTTCTGTCCTTGTTCAATGGTATGCGATCCGTGAACGAGATCGTCGACGTAAAATGACTCCTCCACTACCTTTGAAGCTTCCGGGAACTTCTGACGCTCGTCCTCTGCCAGTCTTCGTAGTTTTCTCTGCTGATTAACGGCACCCGTATCTCAATAATTAGGTATCCAACAGAATCTTTTGAACGTTTCTTAGATGCTCTATAAAGCTATTTGCAGAGATAGCAGACATCACAAACTCGATTGATAGTTCTTGAGACTCAATTTCTTGCTGAAGGTTACATTGCATGTGACCTAAGTCAATGTACTCCGCTATAAATTCTTTATAGGCTTTTGCTAAATGTTGCTGTTTTCCTAATCTTCGTTCTAACGTTTTGTATTGGGCAATGGCCATCTGTTTGGAAGAGCCCAGTTTGCTTTCCCAGTCGTTTATCATTGGAAGTCTCACTTCGTATCTTCCATTTTTTAAACGTCGCGTGGTATCATTGTAGTACTCAACGCATTTCTGTTCTTCCACTGAGAAATCGGTTCGGTCTTTGATGTCTTCGGAATCCCAGAACTGTATCATATCTTCCAGATTATTCAATACCACGTTGCATTGTAAATTTGTTGTTTTGACGTGTCCGCATAGTAGCCAGCCTAAAGTATGTTTGTTGTGCGATGGGCCGTGTGACGTCATCGCCTTTGATTATTCCTCCTAGCATGATCTGAGAGTAAATGTCTGCTCCAAATAGCAGATCGACTGGTCGGCTGTTGTTGAATTCCGGATCCGCCAAGTTGATATTTTGTGTTTGTGGCCATGATGGTTTTGTAAAAGTTTTGTTTGGTAGATTCTTGATTATATTTTTCATTATGTATACTGATTTCTTGAACGTGAAGTCATCGAAGACAGAGCTGCATGAAATTGTTATCATGCCCTTGCAGTGGCTCTCCTTTTTGGAGAAAAGGAGAGCCACTCCAAAGATAACTCCTTTACATTTCTAGCGTTTGATCCCAAGAAGTTGAGCTGCTCGTTCTGTTATCAGTGATATTCTGTGACCCTTGATCCACAAGAGCTCGCATGTTGTACTGAGTCCCATCAGCTCCCTGTACCTTTACTATAGCGGTCGCTAATAGAATCTCCGAAGCGTCTTCATCATCTTGAGACACATGAGATGATGAATTTGTTTGGTTTTGTTCATTGTTTTTTGATGCAGCCTCGTGCAATAACGTATTGTGCTTAGCTTTGCACTTGCGACATCGGTTGTTTGACGTACATTTTTTGCCCTTATGGCTGTACAAGCAATTGATGCAGACTAGCAGTTTGTCCATTGTGTTAAGTTTTTCGTCGTTCGACATTTCTAAAAACTTTGCACAAAAATAGAGGCCATGCGCCTCGTTGCAGAGTGGACAAGTAAACGTTGACGCATGGTACGATTTCGTAACCTTGTTGTTACTAGCCGCTTGATTCTTGTTGTTATGATAGCTGTGTTTCTTGGTATGGGAGGCTTCTTGATTTTGACCCTAATACAACTACTCAAGAGTGGAGGATTCAACCTTAAAAAATGGTCGATGGGCAGAGTAACAGATCTTCACCCAGGGAACGACGGATATGTTCGTATCGTGACCCTGAAAACAAAAAACGGCTCTTTAAAGAGACCCATAACAAAGCTATCCATTTTACCAATAGACAGCGAGGAAAACTCTCTTGAACAAACCACCGAAAATGGACAAACAAAACAAGCTACCAACAAGACCACAACAAAACATCAACAAACTGCCAAGACAGGAAAAATCAACTTGATCGGATTAGTAATGACCGTGCTATACCTACTGAATCCAGCAAGCGCGACAACAAACACAACAACCAACTTTATCGAATTACAACAAGGTCTATATTTCGACAAAGACACCAACATGAAATTGATTCGCGACGAGTGGAAATAGTTATTTGTGCAACAAGAGAGCAAAGTAGTTTTTTGCTGCGAGTGCTGATTTTGAATCCTGAGCAAGCGAGGATTCAACGATTGAACCACGAGCGTAGCGAGTGATTCTAAAGTTGAATCCTGAGTGTGGCGAGGGATTCAAAGGCACGAGATGCAAAAAATCTTTGCTCTCGTGTAACACACATAACTTTTCACTTCAGCAGCGAGAACACTTTAGGAGATAAAATAATAAACAGGAATAGATTGAAATAACTATTTATTGTGAATCAAAATAATTAACATTGTAGGTAGATACCAATTCTATAAAATCTAAAAAATAAGATAGCAACACCATCCCCGAAAAACTGCTTGCGCCCTTTGTAAGTCTCCATTCATTGAAGACATGGTATGCTTTCAGATATTTCTCGCGAGACTTCTCAGGTAGGAAACTTAATTCTGCAATAATAACTTGTTGTTTCAACTCTTCCGGTGTTAAAATACTGTTCTCGTCGCTAGTTTCACTGATATTTTGCGATTATTTTAATATTTTTTAACTTATTCAACTCTGTACGCCAGTCACGAAATTTTATTCCCGCTCTTTTATTTAAATTAAGGCGTGTTCGGAAATAGCACCCATGATATTTTATTATTCATAATATATTACGTACCTAACATTTATTGAAACTAGAAATAAATATTTACAAGTTTAATATCAGTTTTATTTGCAGTAAATACTTATTTTCGTTTAAATACAACAATAAGTTAAAAATTCACTAAATTACATTAAAAGACATAATTTTCTTTTTGCATTTCTTTAGTTAGTACGAAATTCCGAACGTGTTTGTCTTTGAGGTCGAATTCAAAATCCGAACTTCGAAAGGGCTGGTCTTTGTCTCTCTCCTTTTCTAATGGCGGGAAAGAGATAGAGTGTGAATGTTTCGAATTGTATGATTAACCCAAGGCTGAATAATATATTCGCGGCTTTCTGAAAAAAAAATTAAAAAGTTACTTTGTCTCACTCAGTGAGCAAAATCGCATTTTGCTCACTGATTTCACGCAGCAAAACCTACATGTTTGAGCTACTGAAGTGAAAATAGTTGTATACTACGACGTTAAACCCCAACAACAAGTTTATTGAGTAAAAGAAATAAAATTACAACGGTCGGTTAAATACGTAAACACGAAGCGCAGCCATGCACGAGGGAGAGCAACAGCCACAGAACATATATACCATAAAGGGCAACAGCTGACTGTCCTGGCGGTGTGGCACGGGGGCCCGCGCTCGACCGGCGGCGGCCGACTGACTCCCCGCTGTCCCCGCAACCCTCGTTCGCTGCCGCCAGCGCGCGGCGATGCTGAGAGGAGCGCGAGCGGCCTCAAGTTCTCAACACATGTTATTAGCACGGTAATAAGAAATGTAATTAAATGGGTCAGCAATTATAAAATTTGGCGAGCCACCCAAAAGCAGCATTTAAATAATTTGGTCAGCATACAAAGATTTTGTTTGCAATAAAAAAAATCAGGCAGCAATTCTTGTTCCGCAACTAATTTTGATAATGGTCAAAAATTAAATCATACATAGGCAGCCAACAATAACATGAGTCTGCATAATAAACATTCAGTCCGCAAAATAACTACTTGAGCGGCAAGATTTTGTGGATTAGGCGTGAAAAGGTAACATAATTTTCATTTCATCGAATATTTATTTGCGATAACAACATTTGCGCTGTTGATCAAAATGTATAATGTTCATATGATGTTCCCACCCCGAGGTTCGGTTTTGTTAGGTTACTTTAAACCCTTTTCACAGAAATAGGAGCCCCGCGAAGCGGGGCTCCGTCGACATTGGATGCAAGAGCGAGTGAAGTTCTTTCTTTTCGTAGTCACTCATTTTTGTTCTAATATCAGCACGTTCTCCACTAATAAAAGTTTATATGTGCGTTTGTCGTTATTATTATCGACCACCTTATGCTGTACAAAAATAATTACAGCCATCCAGAATGACATAAATTGCTGATTGATTTTGAAATGTTTGCTGACCATGAGTTGCTGACCAATTAGCTATTTCTGCTCACCGATTATATTTTTCTGCTCACAGAAATAACAATACTATGCTAACCATTTAATTGACACCCCGGTAATAATATCATACAGTATGTCGTTGTAAGATGTGTTTTATGTAATTGAAACACTTCAGTTTATAATTATTATGTATTTAGTATTTTACATTTATCAGGTGAGACTTAATTTTATAACCATTGCAAGCTAGTCCGTGGTGCTGAGCGATCTCTCAGCCGGCGTACCACAGATTCAAAACCAACTACATTATACACAAGTAGGTACACATTAAAGTCTCCTAATATAATTAAATTACTGCTATATTTGACACTATTTCTTCCAATATGCAAAACATCGACAAATATTCATTGTCGTTAGCCCCTGGCGGAATGGGTTATTGTACATTCGTCACAAAGTAAATTCGCCACGAAAAAAAGTATGTGTAAACTCGTCACAACTCTATGTTTATGAAAGAAAATCCGCCATATTGTTTATTTCCGTACAGACAGCAGAAAAATCAAACAATAAAGAATAAAACGTTATTTCTTTATTTTTCATAATCATAGAAATTCACATAAAAATCACAGTTCTACTTACAGCTAAAATATACGGTAATATTGTCTGGTTTTGTGCGTTTTTAAGCCCGCGTTGTCAAGGACAGCGTGACATCATCATGATCATCTTTTTTTTTGGTAATTTGCATCTAAATAAAAAGGCGCACTTTTACTTACAATATATTTATTGCAATAGGCTGATTTTCCTGATATTTTTGTGGAATAATAACATCTTCCGGTATAACATGACCGGTACGGCTAGAAAGAGATAGATACAGCGAGCGAGCGAGTGCGTGATAGCATGTGCAGGAGCGCAGGAGAAAACAAAAATTTGGAAATCATTTTCATTTTGAGCACTAAAAATCAATAACTTTGTTTTCTATCAGTACTTTATGCAAAAAATATGTACCTATACAGACTTGTGACGAGTTTACACATATTTTTTATGCATGTGACGAATACACTTTCAATGTATGGAGTTTTAAAAATGTGACGAATTTACTTTGTGACGAATGTACAATAACCCGGCGGAATATACACGACACAACAAGTGAATAGAAAACAATTTTGCATATAAACAGCCGCACACATCAGTTCAAAATTATGACTATCTATATCAATAATGAAGTCGTGGCGCTGGTGGCAAGAAAATCTGGAACTACTATATAGAAGTCCGTGGCGGTGAAAATACACCTTTTCACGAAGCAGCAACAGCTTCTTTGAACCAAAAGTATAGGAAACTGGTGTGAACTCATGGTTATAATGTTGTATTGGATTATAGTTTTGGTTTACGTCCAGTGTTCTCCATAGCCCAGTTGGAATTTGGACAATGGAAACATGTGATTTTCCCCATAGACCAATTGGTCCATGGAGCACCGACGGATATAAATTTCGAACTCACTACTATTTTGTAGATAAAAGATGAATTCATAGCTTGGCGCCGAGGGCACGATTTTACTTTTTTGACGCAGCGGTCAAAAGGATAAAAAAACGCGCGGCTATAAAAATTAATTAAATGCCCAGTCATCAAAATAATTTACCCTCGTTCAGCCTGGCTGTTTAAATTTTCAATTATTTTAGTACCAAGCCCAATACATTCAGTGAACGTCTCCTTTTTGCAGTCGTCATCTTAACGACAAATTTATATTAACCTTTTCATCGCCAACGTACAACGCGATGCCTCGCCAGGCGCCAAGCTATAAATGTATAACGAAATATACAGTAAACAGTATTGTTAAGGGTATCGTCATATCGATGAATGAGATTTACGAATACATATAGTGCCGCAGAGCTACTTTATAAACATCTAGAACGTTCGAATACATACCGGTTCCGACTGACCCGATGTCGATAGTTCTCGGAATTTCTAGGACCTTGACCCTACTAGTTCTCCTACTCGATACTAAATGGCGCTAGTGGTAACTAATGTCACCATGTATCAGGCGTCAATTGTGGCGAGCAACAATATAAATAAAAATTCAATCAACTCACCTCAACTCAAACAACAATAAAAACTTATTACATATTTCTATATTTGTTTTATGTCACAGTATCCCTACTTAGTAAGAAAAACCAGTATAAATTATATCTAAGTAGGTAACAAAGAAACAAACACATAATATCTCAGTTAGAGCTATAAGAAATGAGGTACAGACGCCAGCACATCAACCTACTACAATCTGTCAAGTTTCTTTAATAGATTTTCAACTTTATCGCTGAAGCATAAGGTTCAAAGTTGATTGGGAAAATTTGAGTTTCGGGTAGCTTGATGTGCTGGCGTCTGTACATCTCTATTTCTTTCATGACGTCATTCTTTAACTTCATTTCAAGTCCTTAGCGCTCAGAGCACGTTAAATTCAACTTGGATTAGGGATGTGGTCTATGGTCTTTCTTACTTAAACAATTATTTTTACTTTGCATTCAGAATTTAGTCCCACAAGTAAGTTATACCTACGTAATTTTTCATTTTATTTGAACTCTTATCTCTTGTTTATGATAATCTTCTCAAACTGTAAGGTAACCATTACGACTTTGTTAAATTCGCACTCCAGAGCCAGAAGATACCTACAAGCGACGCTTAGTTTGTGGCTCACCGAACATTTCACTTATTGAATTCTTACTTTTTGATAAATAATACACTCGCGAGCAAAAGTATGGAATCACTTACTTGGAATTGATTCCGCGCGATTTTGAGTACTTAATAACGAATTAAGAATAATAAAAATGGTAACATTTTAAAGGTTAGACTGTTAACTTTAAATTGATACCAAATTCATTTAAATCAAACTAGTATTTAAGGGGCTATCCCGGATTACGTGAAGAAGTAAGGAAAAAGACATGTTTCAATAGGGAATATGCATGATTTTTTTTTATTTAAAAAATTTATCCTCATTCATGTAATAAACAGTTTAGTAAAACTGTTTTTCGGATAACTATGAAATTAAAAAAGATATGAGCCATCTAAGATTTGTTTCGAAATTTAACACGGAGTTTATATGGCCGTAGTGACATGTGACGTCACAGTCTATGTCGGATCTCTCTGTCTAATTGGTGTGTAATCAATAGTTTTAAATGCTCATAATTATCGGCCATGTTTCTTGGCCGATTTTAATTTCACTTTTTGTCATCTCTACTACGGTATTTTCATATTTTGTTAATAAATGCCATGAAAAAAATTCATGCATATTCCCTATTGTTTGATACGCCTCGAGTTGCGCCCTCTTGACCCCCTATAAAACCACGTGTTATCGGATTTTCTTTATCAGTGGGCTTTCACACGTTGACCGGTACACATCTCCGCTACTTTTGACCCTTGAACTTGGACGACAATGGATACTACACCTATACAAGCAGCACAAATCGTCGCCCTATTGCAAGAAGGGCTCAGCCAGCGGGCTGTCGCACGTCAGCTCCACATAAGCCAGTCCTGTGTTTTGAAAGTTTATAAACGCTTTTGGGAGACTGGTGGCTTTATCCCAAGACCAAGATCTGGACGGCGCCGGTGCACATAGGAGAGGAATGACCGTTTTATCGTGTAAACCTCTCTCCGAAATTGACATTTGACTGGTGTCGACGTCCAACAGTAGCTCCGAAATGTTCGTTAGGTAGCTGCCAGCGAATGGACAGTTCGTCGAAGACTTAAGTAAGCTAATTTGACTCCAAAAAGGCCTGCCACAGGCCCGAATATGACGGCAGGTCACCGACAAGCACGCCTTCAATTTGCTCGCTACCATCTTGATTGGGAGGTTGAGCAATGGAGGCGAGTCCTGTTTACCGACGAGTGCAGAATGTGTTTTCACGGCAGTGACCGAAGGGGTCGGGTCTACAGGCGGCCTGGGGAGCGATTTGCGCAGTGCTGTTTCGCTGAGACAGTGGCTTACGGGGGCGGTTCTTGTATGATGTGAGCCGGGATTTCCTTCGACGGTAAAACAGAGCTTGTTTACGTGCCTGGCGGGGGACGAGGAGGCGGTCTAACTTCAGACCGCTACATTTCCAATATTCTGCTGGAAAATGTCGTTCCTTATGCGGGATATTTCGGTGATGACTTCCTCCTTATGCACGATAACGCGCGTTGTCACACTTCCCGTGCCACAACTGAATACCCCAAAGAAGTCTGTATCGCCACATTGAACTGGCCAGCGCTCAACCCGGACTTGAATCCCATTGAGCACGTGTGGGATGAACTGAAGAAGAGAGTTGGTTCCAGAAATCCTGCTCTTTCAAGTGTGGATGAGCTGAAATCGGCTTTGATAGAGGAGTGGGAAGGTATCCCGCAAGAATCGATCCAGAAGCTGATTAGGTCAATGAAGAACCGTCTTCGAGAAGTTATTAGGGCGAGGGGAGAGGTCACAAAATATTGAAACTTAATTTTAAGGCCAAATAAATTTTTATTAATTAATTTTTGTTGTTTTCTTTATTTATTATTTTACCATTTTCCTTATGTTTTCCTCTCCTTCACTCAATCCGGGATAACTCCTTAAATACTGGTGTGATTTAAATGAATTTGATATCAATTTAAAGTTAACAGTTTAACCTTTAAATTGGTATCATTTTTATTATTCTTAACTAGTTATTAAGTACTCAAGATCGCGCGGAATCAATTCCAAGTAAGTGATTCCATACTTTTGCTCGCGAGTGTAGTTATTTATGATACTAGTGCGGTAAGTTGGTTTTTATAAACGAGTAGACGAATGTAAGCCCGAGACGAAGTCGAGGGCTTACCATAGTCACGAGTTTGTAAATACCAATTCCTGCACGTGTGTCATACAATGTTTTTCAACACATTTGCGAGAAAACAGTACAGCTTTTTCATTTGACTATTTTTAATAGCAAATAAGAAAATAAACAGATAGGTCACTACTCTTGGAAATTAATAGTAAAATTGAAATTCGCTGCTTTGGAAGCTTAACTGACTGATTGACATTATTAATTTCACAATTAGTATGTTGAACTCATATTATTTTTTTTTAACAGTGGGAAAGTCGCAACAATTTTTGAAGTTTCTAATATGAAAATGGCGCCACATGCACGTGGTGAAAATTAGAACTACATCTTTCGTCTCATTTACTCTTTAGTATAAGTGAGACAACGTATTGAGCAAAAGCGCTTCCAAGGAGGTTCGATCAGTCAGGTTGTTTATTCTCATAATGTAAAACTGGTGGAATTCTTATATTTTTTTCATGGAAATTAAAAAAAAACCGTAAAGAAAACGCACGGTGCTATACAACGGAACGTGCGGTAAAATAGGTACTTAGGTGAGAGTACCTATTTTACCGCACGTTCCGTTGTAAGGTGCGTAATTTTTAACTTTCGAACAATGTATACAGGCTTTGTAATAGTATATTTCATTACAAGTGCGGAAAGGTTGTCATTGCAAAGAGTTCCGACAAATGTCTACCCGAGCCGAGGCGCAGCCGAAGGCGAGGATTGACAGTTGGAACAAGTTGCAATGACGGTTTCGCACGTGTACTGAACGACTAGGTATTTTTAATACAGTTGCGAAAAAATGAAGCAATTTAATAAAGAAACTTTCTGAAAAATGGCGCCAACCGTAGAATATAAGCAGCGATTTTTTTTCCTCACCCATTTTGGTAGGCAAAGGGAACTATGCCCATACAGCCAAGTCTTCAGTAGAATTTTTTTATTGATATCAAATGAAAATGAAATTTAATGAGATGAAATGAAATGAAACCTAACCTAACTCATTCAATCAAATCATTAAATCTGATATTGAAACAAACTAGTAACTTCTTTTTAGAAATATAGGTACGTATTTGCATGAATCATAAAAACTGCACTATTTAGGAACAGTGTTTTTGTAATGGCTCCAAAGATATATAATAAATTACCAAAATGTATAAGAAGTGAAGAAAATGTCCACAAATTTAAAAGTAATTTGTTTTTATTTCTAATTGACAAGACGTAGGTATTACTCTACTGAAGATTTTTTAAATGACAAATTATGATACAATTATTCCTATAATATTATTTTCCTTTGACATGCATGTAAAATATAATTTAATTGACATTTCTTCATTTAGTTGACATTTATTTAAGTATTTAACTTAACTTACTTTTTAACTACTGTCTAATCTGGATTTCTTTATGATATAGATAATACAAAAATTTAATATTTGTACACCAATTTCATGTTAGAAAATATGGTAATACTAAATGACTCATGTGTATGTTTTCTTTTAAGTTGTTGTAACCGAGCAACACTTGTTTTTTTTTTTTACTGTCAAAGTCACTTGCTTAAAAATGTTTCCTGTAATTATGTTTGTTGCCTCGGTCAATCGAATTGTATCTAATTGTTTGTATTAAATCAGTGTAGATAATGATCTATATTTTGATGAATATATGTGCAAATTATCTACCTACATCATGGTGTAATTATTTTCAATATTCGTTACGAAGAAGCTCCATTTTCACTAGCGCCTGTCACTCATTTCAACAGGTTATTGGTCCCAGATCGAGGAGAATTATTACAAGGTACGATAGAATAAGAAATACACCATGACAAACGGAAATCAACCCGGCGCCGGCGATGGCAGCGCGGCCCGCGCGCACGAGGCGCAGCCCCACGCGCAATCTCATGCACATTCGGACCATGCGCCCATGCTTGGCGGGGGAATACATATCGAACGGCTTGAGGGGGCCTCTAATTACAATTCCTGGAAATTTTCTATGAAAATGTTGCTCACCCTAGAGGGGTTATGGAGTTTTGTCACTGGCGATGAGAGGTGCGCCGCGCGCGATGCCCGTGCGCTGGCCCGCATCTGCCTTTCAGTGCAATCAACATGTCATCAGTACGTGAGAGACGCTAAATCTAGTAAGCAAGCCTGGGATTGCCTTGCCAAAATTTTTGAAGACCGCGGACTATACAGGAGGGTCCTGTTATTGCGAAAATTGCATCATGCCGACCTGTCAAATTTTTCTTCGATGACAGAATACATTCAGCACGTTATGAACCTCGTGCAACAGTTGGCAGACATTGGAAAAGTCATAGACGACTGTGAGGTCGCAGAAATCTTGCTCAGTGGACTTAGTCAAGACTACGAGGCGCTTGTTTCTAATCTGGAGACTGTTTGTATCACGAACACGCTGTCTAGTGAACTTGTAAGAACACGGTTACTACAGGAGGAGTTTCGAAGAAACAGCACAGATAGTGCCAACCACGGCAGCAATTCAGCGACTGCATTCAGCGTTCAGAAACCAAAAGTTATCTGCAATTTTTGTAAAAAACCTGGTCATGTCAAATCGAAATGTTTTCGGTGGAAGAAGATGCAGAAGAAGGAGAAGCCTGACACCAGGGCCTTCACTGCAACGGCCACAGCATTCTTCGCAGGCAACACCAAGGACTGGTATGTGGACTCGGGCTGTTCTACACACATGTGCAATGACATAAGTGCTCTTACGAACTTTAAGGACATTAATTTGAACCAGAGTGTCACTATTGCTAATAATGATAAGTTAAATATAACTGGAGTTGGTGATGTTAATATGAAAATAGGATCTATGGTAAGAAAAATTGAAAATGTTTCTTATGTTCCTCAACTATTTACCAATCTCTTATCTGTAAGTAGGATGACACAAAAAGGTTTTGTAGTAACTTTCACAAAGGATAGATGCAACATTTATGATAGATGTAAAATTTCTGGCAACCCTATTGCTACTGCTTCTAATAATAATGGCATTTTCAAACTTGACAGTGAGGTATGTATGTTAGGAATGGAAGGTATGGTATCTTCGCCAGAAGTGCACTCTTCTATGCCCCTGTGTAATAGACAGGAGTCACAGAGTGCTAATGTTGCTGCCTCAGTTCCCATTGATGTCTGGCATCGGAGACTTGGACACCTGAACACCCAGGGTTTGTATAGGTTACGAGACGGAGCTGCCACAGGTGTGTGTTTTCACGATGACAAGAATAGTCAAGTCTTGAAGAACTGCACTGCCTGCCTCGAGGGAAAAATGTCAGCAAAGCCCTACCCATTGGGCCAGGCGCATCGTGCTGAGAGTCCTCTCGAGCTGGTGCACTCCGACGTCTGCGGGCCAATACAGGAGGCAAGCTTTGGCGGGGCGAAGTACATCGTCACGTTCACCGACGACTTCACGAGGAAGTCATTCGGATACCTGATCAAGAATAAATCAGAGGTAATGCCATCATTTATTAATTTTAAAAGCTTAGTAGAGAAACAGTTGGGTTTACCTATAAAAATTTTACGCAGTGATAATGGGGGGGAATATTGCAATCAGAAGTTTCGTGAGTACCTCAAAATTGAGGGAATTATTCACCAAACGAGTGTGGCCTATTGTTCGCAGCAAAATGGCGTAGCTGAGCGACTTAATAGGATTTTGTTTGAGAAGGTTAGGTGTATGCTCCAGGGAGCCAATTTAGATAAAAGATATTGGGGCGAGGCAATTATGACTGCGATTTACCTCAAAAACAGGAGTCCAACATCAGCTTTAGGAGACATGACACCTGAGGAGAAGTGGTCCGGTCGTAAGCCTGATCTCAGCCACCTTCATACTTTTGGCTGTATAGCATACTCCCTACTTCCAGATCAGAAACGTCGCAAGCTTGATGCCAAGAGCCAGAAATATATTTTCGTTGGCTATAGCACGACTTCAAAAGGTTTTAGATTGAGTGACCCCCGTGACCCCAAAAGGGTTATAACTTCCAGGAATGTGACCTTTCTGGAGGAACGTTTTAGCAGTAATAATAATAATAATTCAAATATTGGCTCCAATAGTAATGATTTTATTTCATATGACATGACATGCAACAATAACTGTGATATTTTATTGAAATCTAATAATAAAATGAATGTTAATAATGTGAATAATGATATTATTAATTTGGAATCTAATTTTGAACACCCTGTGATATCTGATAACGAACATAATTGTGATCTCATTTCTAGTTCTGTGCCTTTGTCGGTTTCTGGCTCTCTAGAAGAGGAGGAAGTCTACAATACGGGCAGTGAGAATGAGGCGAGTTTTGCTGAGTCGCCGATTGCAAATGCATTTATGAAAAATGCTTCTTCGGAATCTGGAGTGACGACAGCGTCAGAGGAGAGTGCCTCTGATCTGCCGCCTTGTTCTGCATCTCGTCCCGTACGTAGTACTCGGTCGAAGCCACCTATGAGGTATGCTGACTACGAGATTGATTATGGTCTATTAACACAGGAAAATGTTATTGTAGAGCCAACTACTTATGACCAAGCTATGTCTGGTCCTCAGGCTGAACAATGGAGGGCTGCTATGCAATGTGAGTATGACTCTCTGATGGAGAATGGTGTATGGAAACTGGTTGACAGACCACCTGGCGAAAATGTCATAAAATCCAAATGGGTTTTTAAGACTAAATATGACACATCAGGTAGATTTGATAAATTCAAAGCTAGGCTTGTTGCCAGGGGTTTTACCCAAGTTCCAGGGGTAGATTTCAATGACACATTTTCCCCAGTAGTCAGACACTCTACAATGCGATTATTATTTTCTTTAGCTACAAAGCTCGATTTAAATATCGACCACATTGACGTAAACACAGCGTTTTTAAATGGTAAGCTTAGAGAGAAAATATTTATGGAGCCTCCTCCAGGCTTCAGTTCTGGTGATAAAGTTTGTTTATTACAAAAAGGAATTTATGGCCTTAAACAGGCTAGTAGAATTTGGAATGATAGAGTTCATGAACTATTATCTGAAAATGGTTATAAACAATCAAAATGTGAACCCTGTGTTTACACAAAGAAATCTGAAAATGACATGATAATAATAGCATTGTATGTCGATGATTTTTACTTATTTTATTCGAAAGATAGTAAGAATATTAAGGATTTACTTACCTTATTAGAAAGTAATTTCAAAATTAAGCACTTAGGCCCAGTGACTAGCTGTCTTGGTATGCGTGTTACAAGAGATAGAGCAAATAGAGTTTTGAAACTAGACCAATGTGAATATATAAAGAAGTTGCTTTTACGTTTTGGCATGCAAAACTGTAAACCTGTGTCAACACCTATGATATTAAATTCTAAATTATGTAAATGTGAAACTGAAAGTTTACAGGATGATGTATATAACTACAGAGAGCTTTTAAGAAGCCTGATGTATATAGCTGTGTGTACTAGGCCGGATATAGCCCATACCTGTAGTCAATTAGGACAATTTTCTAATTGTTTTGACAAAAATCACTGGTTAGCAGCCAAACGTGTACTTCGTTACTTATCAGGAACTATAGACTATTGTTTATGTTTTCAGAACAGTAAAGACATGCATATTAATGCGTTTGCAGATGCTGACTGGGGAAATAATATTGTAGACAGGAAGTCATATACAGGCTTTGTAATAAAATTAGGTGACCACATCATAAATTGGGAGTCTCGGAAGCAACGTTGCGTAGCGCTCTCGAGCACTGAGGCAGAGTATGTAGCAATAAGTGACACTTGTAAAGACATATGTTTCATGAAAAATTTCATGATTGACATTCTTGGAAATTGTAATGACCTTAATGCTACACTGTATAATGACAATCAAAGCGCGCACAAGCTTTTGGAACGTAAGGAGTATAGTCATAAAAGGACGAAACACATAGATATTCGTTATCACTATGTAAAAGACTTAATATCAAATAAATTGATAACAGTTAAATATATGCCTACTGAAGCTATGTGTGCAGATATATTGACAAAGCCACTTGGGGCTACTAAACATAAGAAATTTGTGACTGATTTAAATGTTATGTAACGCTACATATTTTTTTTTATATGTTTTGTTTTATGTTCAGTGACTTAAGTAATAATACTTATGATTGTATTAATAACTATGAGCCATTTATGGGGGCGTGTTAGAAAATATGGTAATACTAAATGACTCATGTGTATGTTTTCTTTTAAGTTGTTGTAACCGAGCAACACTTGTTTTTTTTTTTAACTGTCAAAGTCACTTGCTTAAAAATGTTTCCTGTAATTATGTTTGTTGCCTCGGTCAATCGAATTGTATCTAATTGTTTGTATTAAATCAGTGTAGATAATGATCTATATTTTGATGAATATATGTGCAAATTATCTACCTACATCATGGTGTAATTATTTTCAATATTCGTTACGAAGAAGCTCCATTTTCACTAGCGCCTGTCACTCATTTCAACATTTCATTGGTAGAACATTGAGCTCGACTACAATAATATGTATATTTAAGACCTTTTATGTATACCTATGTTCACAAATAAAGATTGATTGATTGACTTCTATGAATTTTTTTAGTAAAACCTTCATGGTTGGTTTTTCTTTTTAATAGACATTATTTTGACAGTTGGGAAAGAGAACGCACGAGTTCGGGAAAGGTGAAAAAAAAGCACGAGTAAGTAATAGCCTCAGATAAAGTAGTACGTAATAGCCCACATCCCGAACGCTATACGTCCCATGCCCGTGACTACCGCAGGACCACCAACGCCAATCGCTTCCATATTTGGTAAATAATTAGTGCTCAATTGGTACTAATTAGTACTCGAACAACAGAATTGGTACCTTAGTAGTTTTCGAGAAAATCGACTTTGAAGGTGGTCCTGCGGTAGTCACGCTCCTTTCAGCAGGACCACCATGAGCGCCGAAAAAGGGCCCACGCTACAGTTATTCTAAGTATACAAATAATTAGTACCCATAAATGTGATATATTTCGTAAAAAAACAGAACTGTAATATTTGTATTTACCGAGAAATCAACGATGTTAACTTTCTCGCAATTGTTCAGCAGGACCACGATTTTGAATGTTGATTCCAAGTTAGAGAAGCTTGTCGCTTTCCTCAAACCTACATAGAAAATTAGTACCCTGTAAGATGAAATTAGTACCCAAAATTCAAAATTAAAACTCCAGTAGTTTACGAGATATACCATGCCAATGGTGGGGTGGCGGTAGTCACGGTGCCAAATTTTCATTTCAAGATTTCCCTATTTAAAACTCTGTGATATCTTCCCAAATTTATACAAAAATTAGTACTCCTAAAGAAGTTAAAGCGACTAAAAATCCAGATTCCTAAGTGTTGTATTTTAAGAGAAATTAGCTTTCATTACTTTTCCATACTAAATCTTCGCGTATAACCCGACCAAATTAAGTTGTCAATTATGCAATTTTCATTGTTCACAAACTAAACTAAATTTGAGTTCAGTGCATCTTTATCTTTCTGTTTCATTATGAAAAGGACAGACAATAAATTTTAGTTTAGTCCTATCAAATTAATCAGCGTCTGACGTAAATAGACGTAACTTTAGTAGGCATGTAATGCAAATAATAACCTGCGCGCCATGCCACAAAAAAAAAGTTTTGGACCATAGACAAGATACATTTGAATCTCATTTATCTTGTCTATGCTCCAAAACTTTTTTGTGGCATGGCGCGCGGGTTATTATTTTATTACCGAAGTAAAGCAAGCGAAGCGTGTCGTGTTACAGATGCCAGCACATCAAGCTACCCGAAACTGTCAAATTTCCCCAATCAACTTTGAACCTTATGCTTTAGCGATACAGTTGAAAATCTATTAAAGAAATTTGACAGATTGTAGTAACTTGACGTGCGGCGTCTGTACATTGAGTTTTTTTTATTCGTTTATGGTTTCAAAATTGTATTTAGTTAGAGAAATAAATGTTTACAATTTCAAAAAGGTCACGCGTCACAATATTTAAAGGTTTCGGAAAATGATAATAAAAATAATAATAATAAACATTAATAATGATTTCCTGAGGAACTATAATATTTATTTAAAAAAAAAAGTTTATTTTTAGGGCCAATTAGATCGAAATTTACAGAAATATTTCGATGTTAACGATATTAAAAGTTGATTTAGTAGATATTTTAAATATATGTGCTTGTCGGACGTAATAGGTACATAATTAAATATGAAAACACAAAAATACGCGTGATGTGCCCTTTGCAATGCATATTATTCAAATATAAAGGTACAGACGCCAGCACATCAAGTTACTACAATCTATCAGATTTCATTAAAAGATTTTCAACTTTATTACTAAAGCATAAGGTTCAAAGTTGATTGCGAAAATTTGACAGTTTCGGGTAGGTTGATGTGCTGGCGTCCGTACCTATTACTTACTTTTAGGTTTGTAATCCTTTTATACTTACGTTATTAGCAACATGGTAAATTCTGAGGTAGGTACTTACTGCTTGCAGCAACGGTAAATTAGTAGGAAAGAAATAAATACGAAATGCCTATCGCTCGTTAATGATATTCATTTACAAAAATACAGAAGGTAGGTACCTACTTACAAAACTTACAGAAAAATAATTATTCGAGTACTTTGACTTAGTACCTACCTGCCCACGTCAATAACAAAGGTATCACAGGCCATGGGTAGCGATAGGTTATTTTTTTTCTTAATATGTAAAATTTAGATATTGAACTGTTGTTAATACTATTCCGACATCGATAAATTTATGTGCACGAGTGGACATCTCTTAAACAGCTCAATACCACCATTGTTGCCGATTCCCTTGTTCACAAACTAAACTAAATTTAAGTTCAGTGCATCTTTTTCTTTTTATTTCATTAAGAAAAGGACAAAAGATAAATTTTAGTTTAGTCCTATCAAATTAATCAGCGTCTGACGTAAATAGACGTTACTTTAGTAGGCATGTTTTTAATCACGTCTAAACTTGTATTGAGTAGTGTCAGGCGCTGATTACTTTGACAGGACTAAACTAAAATTTATTGTGTGTCCTTTTCATAATGAAACAGAAAGATAAAGATGCACTGAACTCAAATTTAGTTTAGTTTGTGAACAAGGGAATTGGCACCATTGACAACTTAATTTGGTCGGGTTATACGCGGAGATTTAGTATGGAAAAGTAATGAAAGCTAATTTCTCTTAAAATACAACACTTAGGAATCTGGATTTTTAGTCGCTTTAACTTCTTTAGGAGTACTAATTTTTGTATAAATTTGGGAAGATATCACAGAGTTTTTAATAGGGAAATCTTGAAATGAAAATTTGGCACCGTGACTACCGCCACCCCACCATTGGCATTGTATATCTCGTAAACTACTGGAGTTTTAATTTTGAATTTTGGGTACTAATTTTATCTTACAGGGTACTAATTTTCTATGTAGGTTTGAGGAAAGCGACAAGCTTCTCTAACTTGGAATCAACATTCAAAATCGTGGTCCTGCTGAACAATTGCGAGAAAGTTAACATCGTTGATTTCTCGGTAAATACAAATATTACAGTTCTGTTTTTTTACGAAATATATCACATTTATGGGTACTAATTATTTGTATACTTAGAATAGCTGTAGCGTGGGCCCTTTTTCGGCGCTCATGGTGGTCCTGCTGAAAGGAGCGTGACTACGGCAGGACCACCTTCAAAGTCGATTTTCTCGAAAACTACTAAGGTACCAATTCTGTTGTTAGAGTACTAATTAGTACCAATTGAGCACTAATTATTTACCAAATATGGAAGCGATTGGCGTTGGTGGTCCTGCGGTAGTCACGGACATATACGTCCCTGCAATACGCCACTTTTTGAGAAACTGTATTAAAAATGCATTTTTCGAGCAAATGTGTTGAAAACGTTATTAGTATTATCTAGTTGTACAGACGCCAGCACATCAAGCTACTACAATCTGTCAAATTTCTTTAATAGATTTTCAACTTTATCGCTAAACCACTCAACTTTGAACCTTATAATCAAAGTTGATTGGTATTTGACAGTTTCGGGTAGCTTGATGTGCTGGCGTCTGTACATACCTCAGAATCATCTTCTGGACCAGAATATTTTCTGGAGAACGTTGAACCAGAAGTTCTGGTTCAAAATTCTCCAGAAAATACTCCGAGTCCGATTCCACACCATGTAAAATGTTTAAAACCTCATCCGAATCCAGTTCTTCATTCATTTCACTATTGTTTACTTATTAGTAAAATAGAATAGTATTGTTACAAGCAAGCCAAAGAAGGATGCGTGCGCGTTCACCTGATTAGCGCTGCACTATGCCAAAGTGACCTTGACAGCCGTACGCTTATGACGTCACAGAACGACTTCTATAATAGTCCGTGGCGCCCGGGGCACTGACAATGTTTTGTAGAGATGGGAATATAATTATCGACAAGGATTGCTAACAACTATTTCATTCCGAATCGGCACCCATCTGAACGTCGAAATTCGTCTATTTTCCCTTTGTTATAAAGTAGTTAACCCAGTTCATATTTTACTGACCTCAAATTGTTTTCGATAGTAGTATTTATAAATATTTCAACCGGCGAAATCAAACAGTTGTAACTTTCGTGTACGTTACCCCAGCAAGAAAGTGTCTCCTAGGGTTATAGGAGTAGAACGTATAATTGGTGCCTTATCTGCTGTAAATGTGCCCCCACATAAAAAAATTGTGCCCCCTGTCGTTTTGCAAAAAAACGGAAAAAACGATTCCTGCTGGGGTAACGTTTTTCTAGCAGGAAAATTCTAAACGAATGATCGGAGAGAGAAAAATTGTGCATGGCCATAGAGCTTATGTGTGCCAAAATGTGCCCCCAAAAATAAAATCTGTGCCCCTTCAGGTTTTCGAGATATTGTATTTCCTGCTGGAGTAACGTTTTGATGAATCGTATATCTCTACAACCATTGCATGTGCCCCTGTAGAATAAACATACACGAGTAGCTCTTAATGTGTGCCCCTTAGTGCCCCAATTAGATTTAAGAAAATATTTCGACGGCGAAGTGCCAATACCTCCTAACTGATTTTTTTTTGAGAAATTCTGTTTTTTTTTCTCTTTGAATTTAAAGGCGTTAATCGCACGTTTTAGTGAAATATTCCTAAGTGTATTTTTAGTTGCAACATCATTAAATTAAAATGTGGAAATATGTACCTCCCAACTAAAACAACGTGTCTATTTTTGAACGTTTTCTTCCAGTATGTGTAAATTTTTGACTTTGTAAGTTAGGAGTTATTGGCACTTCGCCGTCGATTTATAGTTTTCAAGTTATAGCGGTTTTATGAAAACCCGAAAAAACTTCGCAGCGCCTAAATTAGACAAGAAACAAGTTCGCTGAAAACTGTAATCGGTCCTTCTTGACGCTAATAATAACCATACAAAGTTTCAAAACTGTTCATGCATGCGTTTTTGCTAAACGTCAAAACGATGGTGTCATAACTTTGACGGCAAAATACAAAGAACCGGCTCAATCCGAGATGTGTAGGTGTAAACCAAAATCATGTGCCTTTAGTCAAAAATATTATGGTGAAAATATTCAGCTTGGAATGTTTCGCATTAAGTAAATATAAACAAAAAACCAAAATATTTAAACAACGGCTGGTTATCCGACCAAATTCCAATGACTACTAAAAAGCGACTGATTCATACATATCGATGACCTTCTTTATTGGACGTATTATACCTAAGCTGTCCGTACAGTCGCGTTCAAAAGTTTTGGGGGCTAATTAAAAAATATATTAAATACACCTTGTGACTATAATAAATTAAACAGCTTGTTGATGTGGAAATTATTATTTTTATTCCCTTAATTTTAATTCTTAATGTAATTATTGCATCAAATCACAGATCAAAGTTCCTATAAATATTAGAAATTATTTGCACGTTGTGTAGTCATTATTATTTAAATCACAGATCAGTTTTTCTACTAAGTCTAACATATAATCAGTAAATTCGCATCACAAAAATCACAGAATCAAATATCAAATAATATTCTCATCAAAATAATATTCTAATCATCATACAACCTAGCACTGGCTTGCAAATTGCAAAAAACGTAAGAAAATTTGTATTTCGCGGGCTACCCTGGAGCATTCATCATAATCCTGTACAATTTTGTCTATTCTACCAACGATTATATTAAAGCTGATTATGTAGTGTCACATAATTTTGATTTGATGGCGTTTTAGATATATAAGTGTCATTCCACAGTCAGGTGATAATGTTGTTACGTATATGGGATAAATATGTTTATTTATAGCCAAATACCATCAGATAATTTTATCTGAATCTATGTATAAGTTAAATAATAATGACTACACAACGTGCAAATAATTTCTAGTATTTATAGGTAGGAACTTTGATCTGTGATTTGATGCAATAATTACTTTAAGAATTAAAATTAAGGGAATAAAAATAATAATTTCCACATCAACAAGCTGTTTCATTTATTATAGTCACAAGGTGCATTTAATATATTTTTTAATTAGCCCCCAAAACTTTTGAACGTCCAATAAAGAAGGTCATCGATATGTATGAATCAGTCGCTTTTTAGTAGTCATTGGAATTTGGTCGGATAACCAGCCGTTGTTTACATATTTTGTTTTTTTGTTTATATTTACTTAATGCGAAACATTCCAAGCTGAATATTTTCACCATATATTTTTGACTAAAGGCACATGATTTTGGTTTATACCTACACATCTCGGATTGAGCCGGTTCCTTGTATTTTGCCGGCAAAGTTATGACACCATCGTTTTGACTTTTAGCAAAAACGCATGCATGAACAGTTTTGAAACTTTGTATGGTTATTATTAGCGACAAGAAGGACCGAATACAGTTTTCAGCGAACTTTTTTCTTGTCTAATTTAGGCGCTGCGATGTTTTTTCGGGTTTTCATAAAACCGCTATAACTTGAAAACTATAAATATTTTCTTAAATCTAATTGGGGCACTAAGGGGCACACATTAAGAGCTACTCGTGTAAGAGGCACATGCAATGGTTGTAGAGATATACGATTCATCAAAACGTTACTCCAGCAGGAAATGCAATATCTCGAAAACCTGAAGGGGCACAGATTTTATTTTTGGGGGCACATTTTGGCACACATATAAGCTCTCTGGCCATGCACAATTTTTCTCTCTCCGATCATTCGTTTAGAATTTTCCTGCTAGAAAAACGTTACCCCAGCAGGAATCGTTTTTTTCCAAAACGACAGGGGGCACACATTTTTTATTTGGGGGCACATTTACAGCAGATAAGGCACCAATTATACGTTCTACTCCTATAACTCTAGGAGACACTTTCTTGCTGGGGTAACATACACTCAAGAAGGACCGAATACAATTTTCAGCGAACTTGTTTCTTGTCTAATTTAGGCGCTGCGATGTTTTTTCGGGTTTTCATAAAACCGCTATAACTTGAAAACTATAAATATTTTCTTAAATCTAATTGGGGCACTAAGGGGCACACATTAAGAGCTACTCGTGTAAGAGGCACATGCAATGGTTGTAGAGATATACGATTCATCAAAACGTTACTCCAGCAGGAAATGCAATATCTCGAAAACCTGAAGGGGCACAGATTTTATTATTGGGGCACATTTTGGCACACATCTAAGCTCTCTGGCCTTGCACAATTTTTCTCTCTCTGATCATTCGTTTAGAATTTTCCTGCTAGAAAAACGTTACCCCAGCAGGAATCGTTTTTAGGGTTCCGTACCTCAAAAGGAAAAAACGGAACCCTTATAGGATCACTTTGTTGTCCGTCTGTCCGTCCGTCCGTCCGTCTGTCAAGACCCTTTTTCTCAGGAACGCGTGGAGGTATGAAGCTGAAATTTATATCAATTACTCAGGTCTACTGTCCCTTGAAGCTGTGAAAAATCAAACTTCTAAGCCAACGCAATCAAAAGATACAGCCGTTTATGCCGCAAATTTTCGACACTTGCAAGGGAATCAAAACCTACAGGGTGCTTCCCGTGAACTCAGAATCTTGAAATTTGGTACGAAGCAACGTCTTATAGCATAGATAAAGGAAAAATTACGAAAACCATAAATTTTTAGTTACATCACATAATATATTTTTTTTTATTTAATAATTTTAAACTTACTACCCATTTCCTCATAAACGCGTAGAGGTATTAAATTGAAATTCATACCAAATACTCAGGTCTATAATACCTTTAAGCTGTAACAAAATCAAACTTCTATGTCAACGCAATCAAAAGAAACAGCAATTTAAGCTGCATATTTTGAAACTCGCAAGTGTACGGAACCCTCGGTGCGCGAGTCCGACTCGCACTTGGCCGGTTTTTTCAGTTTTTTTCCAAAACGACAGGGGGCACACATTTTTTATGTGGGGACACATTTACAGCAGATAAGGCACCAATTATACGTTCTACTCCTATAACTCTAGGAGACACTTTCTTGCTGGGGTAACGTACACGTAACTTTGGCGTCACATCACTGGCAGACTCTAAATAAAGTCCTTAGCGTTCTGGGGACATCAAAAATATTCGGAGTTTTTGTTTTTGCCGATTTTAAGACAATTATGGGCTTCTTTTGCATGGAAAAATATAAAACAGGGTATTAGACAGTGCTATAAAATTAAATAATAAAATGAAACAAAGCTTTTAAATACAGTAATATCATTTTTATAAAATAGTTAAAACGCAGAGCTTCTAATGAAGTCGTGGCGCTGGTGGCACGAAAATCCGGAACTTCTATTGAAGTCCATGGCGGTGAAAAGGTTAATTAATGGATGAATCATGAAATAGAGATATTATTGCACAGGTGTCCATAATAATGCTTGCGGATTGTACACACACAGTTCGTTGTCAGTCTGACAGAGAACGAAGTGATTCCTATTGGGGTTCCGTCTTTCCTTTTGAGGTCGGAACAATAATAATTTACTTATGCGGACGTTATCCGAATTGTGCGAAAATAGTAGCTTACGCTGTGTCCTGTCAACGGCGAAGTCCAACTAGTAGATCAGGAATAGAGCGCGCGCCGGTCGACGCTGTCGCAGCTCGGGGCTAGTATGAGAAGGAAGGAAAAAAAAACACGTGCATAAATAAAAAACAATTTATTTTAAGTGCCTGCTTAGGCTTACACGGACACGAGTCTTCGGTCGGGCAGACAGCGGTGCGATACAAAATAAATGCAAGTACTTTATACAATATTATAATTAGTGCTTGGTGACTTCACTTGAAGATCTTGCCCTGGTTGAACTTGCGGCCCTTCTTGTCCGTGCCACTCCACGAGAAGTAGTCGTGCACGAGCTGCTTGGTGTCGGGGCTGGCCGGGTCCAGCTTGCGCCACTCGTAGGACTCGTAGTCGATCTGCCAGTCGGGCGACAGCGGGAAGGCCAGCTCCTGGCCGCGCCACACCCACACGCCCGAGATGCTGGAGTCGTTGTCAGAGCCGAACAGGCACACGGACGCGAAGGCTTGCTTGCGCATCTTGTCCAGTCGTTGGAACATGCCTGCAAAAAGCGACCGGTTACCGACACGAGCACGCAGAGCTATTGAACTAACACAACTTATCTTTGCAACTGTTTTCAGAGCACAATACCTCTATTGCACTAAATGTGCTATTAATTATGGTAACAATCCATCAATTTGTACTGAGCTGTTTTTGAAGATAAGAAAACTGAGCAAACCAAGCAAGGCAATGTCCCACCCAAATGGACAATGTGCCCTATGTGTGTGGGCAATGTGTGTGTGTGTGTGTGTGTGTTGGTGTGGCAATGTGCCACCAAGTGTGTAAATCAATAAATGAAATAATCAAGTCAGTACGTACCGGTGATAAGGTTGCAGCTCATGAACACCTTGGCGAGCTCCTCGGGGTACTTGTACTCGGCGTACCAGATGGAATAGTTCTCAGGGTCGAACTTCTCCCAGAAGTATGGGATGGACTTGG
Organism: Luperina testacea; assembly: GCA_927399505.1. NCBI lineage: Eukaryota > Metazoa > Arthropoda > Insecta > Lepidoptera > Noctuidae > Luperina > Luperina testacea. The sequence goes on from OV656768.1 coordinate 338,065, forward strand.
CTTCGTCTTCATTTGAATAGCAACGCTTGTAGTCGTCCATATTAAAAGTTCTGTAATATGTATTTATAATCATACTCATGATATGCTATAAAGGGTGATTATCTTAGATCGGAATAGGTAGTGTGAAGATGATGACATTATAATATTGACATTACAAAGGTACACAAAGAACTATCTTTCATTTGATAGTAATTTCTTTGAATTAAGTTATTATAATTTGTTTGATTTGATATTTTCATATTGCTCCTGTTCAGTAGACTTTCAGCTTGACAAATTCTTCTTTTTTTTCCGGGTTTACAAAGGCGGCGACAGAGAAATAAACCTCGGGATCCCACAGGCGCGTTCTTACTAATGCTCAGGTCGTTAATGCAAAATTCTATTACCTATTCCGATAAGATGGTGACTATTAGATAGAGGTCGGTAAGCATTCATGTGGGTAGTTACCCTTTAGGCATGGAGTCGAAGGGGTCCTTGGATTCCTTCGGTTTCTCGTCGAGTTCGTCAGCGGCCTCTGGCTCGGGTTCATTCTTCTTGGGCTGATCCTTCTTTTCGGCTTTTTTTTCCTTCTTTTTGTCACCAGCATCCTGAAATTGAAAGCTCACTTATTTTAGACATGCCAGGAATGGAGGGACTGGTAAAAAATTTGTATCTCATTAATTCATTATAAATGTAGATTTAATGCGCAAAACACACCACGGCGTCACGCATAAAAATGGGCTTGTGAAAACTTCATAGCCACATTAAAAAATAAACCTTAGTAAATTAAAATCATTTATAAAGCGGAAACTATGCCAGCAAAAACCCGACTGCGGCGAAGCCCAAAAGGAGTTATGCTTTTTGTACTGTTATGGACTACATTCGACAAAAAGGCTTGGGATTGAACTGCTCTAATAAAATTTACACAATGAATGTTGATGTTTTTATCTACTTTTATATATTACTATTTTTATATATTATATTACCCGGCGCCACTTCGTTCGTGTGGTGCCTACCCTACCCTACACGAAAAGAAAAAAAATATTACGAAAAGATGTATCAAGCTACATAAAAAATGTCTATCTTGATAATAAACTGAAATACTCGTATAAATAAAATAAAGGACAGACCAAACAATTTAATAAACCAAACTACAATCTTATTACCTCCATATTACTGAACGCACCTTGTTTAGCAGGTACGAACAGTTTGTATGGGATAATAAAATTTTAGTTTTTACTATTTTCCTTACAACTTCTGCATATTTCCTCACCTTTTAAACCTTTCATGGACTTCTACAAATATTTCAAAACCAAAATTAGCCAAATCGGTCCAGCCTTTCTCGAGTTTTAGTGAGACTACCAAACGTTTTATATATATACTATTAAAAAAAATAGGGGTGGTTGAAAATTTAGGGATGCATGTATTTTTTAATGCCGAATCATAAAAATATAAAATCTTATTACTTAGGGTTATGAAAAATAGTTAACGTCCTATTCTCAGACCTACTGAATACACAGTCTGGCCATAAATACTGTTACAATTAAAAATAAGAAAGATATTACATTTGAATTTGGAATCTGTCATTTTTATACGATTGTTCATTGAGTTTTCTAATTTTGGCGCCAATACATTGTACAATATTTTGCGATATTAAAATGGAGTGGGGTGATAAAGAGAACCGAATCGCTGTGATTGCATTACACAAAATTGGTATGGAGCCAAATATATTTTAAAACTCTCCATATGTTTGGTATTAGTCAAATGTTTGTCGGACCTCCTCTGTTTGTGACAGAAAAAGATCTGGCCGTCCACGTAGTGTTCGTACGAAAAAGGTGGTCAAAGCAGTAAGGGAAATATTTCGAAGGAATCCTGTCCGAAAGCAAAAGATTTTATCTCGGGAGATGAAGATAGCGCACCCAGAACCATGTCGCGTATTTTAAAAGATGACTTAGGACTTGCAGTTGCAGCCTATAATGTTACGGCCACACTACTGTGATATGCCAATTATTATTGCCATAATTTCAATAACGCCTAGGTGTAACCACGATTTATGGTCATAATTTTACAATGCCAATCAATATGGCAAATGACGGTAGACAATAGCTCCAGCGGCGGTCTTTTTTCGCACATCAAAGAAGATTACCGCAGTAATTATTGCGTTTATGGCCACACTACCGTTTGTCCAGTGTGCAACATGAGCTTAATGTCGACGCACGTATCGACCGACATGGAGTGGTCAAATGAAAAAGCGCTCGAATTTTTGGAATTATTCCAATCCGAACCGTCTCTTTGGGATACCCGACAAAAAGCCCATAAAAATCGTAGTGTACATTTTGTATGGGCAAATTGGTGTGTAAATTTTGTTTGATCCGACGCCAAGCATCATTTTGTACAAAATGATGCTTGGCGTCGGATCAAACATAATTTATCATTTCCAAGTACAATAGATGATTTGAAGAAGAAAAAAGAATCCTTGATGAATTATTACCTTTTTTTTATTATTATTATTATTATTTTTTTTTCTATTCTATTCTATTCTATTCTACCGAAACTCATAAAATACAACACAGCTGCAGCTTCAACCTCCATCTTGAAAAATGAAATTTTTACCGCCTAATTTATTGACATATCTAGGTAAACTCTAGTGTAACCATACCACTTCACGCAGTAATTTAAACGGTAATTAAATGCTATAATTATTGCGGTAACAACCCGGTAGAACGGTAAGGTAGTGTAGCCGTAACATACTGGTCATTTTTAACTGATAAATTAAAAAAGAATAGGGTGGTAAAATCGAAACGAACTACTGAAGCAGTACGCAAAGGGAGGTCATAGAAAATTTTGTTTACGGATGAGAAAATCTTTACAATTGAGCAACATTTTAACAAACAAAATGACCGTATTTATGCTCAAAGCTCTAAGGAAGCTTCCCAATTAGTCGACAGAGTGCAACGTGGGCATTATCCGACTTCAGTGATGGTTTGGTGGGGTGTTAGCTATGAAGGAGTAACTGAGCCATATTTTTGGAAAAGGTATCAAAACATCGGCACAAGTGTATCAAGATACCATTCTTGAGAAGGTAGTTAAGCCCCTTAACAACACCTTGTTCAATAACCAAGTATGGTCCTTCCAACAAGACTCGGCGCCGGGTCATAAAGCTCGGTCCACGCAGTCTTGGTTGGAAGTGAACATTTCGGACTTCATCAGACCTGAAAGACTGGCCGTCGTCTAGTCCCGATCTTAATCCGCTGAATTATGATTTATGGTCAGTTTAAGAGAGTACGGCTTGCTCTAAACGCCATGATAATTTGGAGTTCCTAAAACAATCCACTTGAAGGATCACACAGGTGCCACAGTTCCTAAAGCAAAATTCTTCACTGCCAATCGTATGATTGGCAGTGAAGAATTTTCCCATGGAAAGAGTATGAGCTTCTATTGATAACTGGCCTCAACATTTAAAGGACTGTATTGCAGCCAATGGAGACCACTTCGAATAAGCTTTTTATATTTTAAATTGTTTTATATTTATGTATTAAATGAACACACTGTAAAGTAATAAATATAATTTGCAACAAAAAAATGTTTTTTTTCTTCATGACAACATTTATGGCAAGACTAGGTATACACACAAAATTTCATAAGAATTGGTCAAGCCGTTTCGGAGTTTTGTTACAAACACTGATACGATAGATTTATATAATTATTAGATTTTACATACACATTGACATTGATAAAAACAACACAATGACATAAATATTTAAGTACTTTGTAAAATATTATATTATATTTATTATTTCGATTATTGTCAATGTGACGACTATGTGGGTAATTCTTTTTTTCCTCAGTTTTAATTATGGTCTGGCAGCTGGAGCACTTTTTGCATCCAACCCAAATGTCTTGTCTTTGACATTGTTTGTAGTTTTTATTCATTGAGCTTTTAAGTTATAATTTGAGCTGCACAAATATGTTGACAAATGCACTGACTGGACAGGTCCAATCAAATCCGTTAATTTTTTCCTCAAAAGATCATTTCAGACATTAATCTACACGGTCCTGACACGATCTGACTCAAATTATGTCAGGGACTTTAAAAGAATTTGTTTCAGAAAATGCTTAAATATGGTCGACGTGTAAGTATTCATAGGAACCTAGACCTACTGACAAGAATGACCTCTCAAGCTCAGCGAATGAGACATAATTGATTTCCTATTGTATCGTACTGCATTGGGTACGCGCGTAGCTTCATAACCAGCCTATAATGTTCCCATTGCTGGGACACAGGCCTCCTCACTTCGAGAGGGAGTGGGCTATAATTTACCACGCGGGCCCAGTGCGGGTTGGTAGATGTCACATGTCTTCGAATTGTTGGTTCTAGGACATGCCGGTTTCCTCACGATGTTTTCCTTCACCGTTTTGAGAGCAGAGGTGATGAAATAATTTACACAAAGCAAAGCGCCTGTCTGGGTTCGAACCTACGACTTAAGACTCGTATGACGCGCGGAGCTTGACCGGTTAAAAACATTTATCGTGCCCGACGTGGGGCGTGGGGAGTGGGGACAGGCGACAGGAGACAGCGTACCTTCTGACTGCCGGCGCGACGCGCGTCCCACACGGGTGCGGGACCCGCGCGGCGCGGGGACAGGGACAGGGGACAGGGTACCTTCTGGCTGCCGGCGCGACGCGCGTCCCACACGGGTGCGGGACCCGCGCGGCGCGGGGACAGGGGACAGGGTACCTTCTGGCTGCCGGCGCGACGCGCGTCCCACACGGGTGCGGGACCCGCGCGGCGCGGGGACAGGGGACAGGGTACCTTCTGGCTGCCGGCGCGACGCGCGTCCCACACGGGTGCGGGACCCGCGCGGCGCGGGGACAGGGGACAGGGTACCTTCTGGCTGCCGGCGCGACGCGCGTCCCACACGGGTGCGGGACCCGCGCGGCGCGGGGACAGGGACAGGGGACAGGGTACCTTCTGGCTGCCGGCGCGACGCGCGTCCCACACGGGTGCGGGACCCGCGCGGCGCGGGGACAGGGGACAGGGTACCTTCTGGCTGCCGGCGCGACGCGCGTCCCACACGGGTGCGGGACCCGCGCGGCGCGGGGACAGGGACAGGGGACAGGGTACCTTCTGGCTGCCGGCGCGACGCGCGTCCCACACGGGTGCGGGACCCGCGCGGCGCGGGGACAGGGACAGGGGACAGGGTACCTTCTGGCTGCCGGCGCGACGCGCGTCCCACACGGGTGCGGGACCCGCGCGGCGCGGGGACAGGGACAGGGGACAGGGTACCTTCTGGCTGCCGGCGCGACGCGCGTCCCACACGGGTGCGGGACCCGCGCGGCGCGGGGACAGGGGACAGGGTACCTTCTGGCTGCCGGCGCGACGCGCGTCCCACACGGGTGCGGGACCCGCGCGGCGCGGGGACAGGGACAGGGGACAGGGTACCTTCTGGCTGCCGGCGCGACGCGCGTCCCACACGGGTGCGGGACCCGCGCGGCGCGGGGACAGGGACAGGGGACAGGGTACCTTCTGGCTGCCGGCGCGACGCGCGTCCCACACGGGTGCGGGACCCGCGCGGCGCGGGGACAGGGACAGGGGACAGGGTACCTTCTGGCTGCCGGCGCGACGCGCGTCCCACACGGGTGCGGGACCCGCGCGGCGCGGGGACAGGGGACAGGGTACCTTCTGGCTGCCGGCGCGACGCGCGTCCCACACGGGTGCGGGACCCGCGCGGCGCGGGGACAGGGACAGGGGACAGGGTACCTTCTGGCTGCCGGCGCGACGCGCGTCCCACACGGGTGCGGGACCCGCGCGGCGCGGGGACAGGGACAGGGGACAGGGTACCTTCTGGCTGCCGGCGCGACGCGCGTCCCACACGGGTGCGGGACCCGCGCGGCGCGGGGACAGGGGACAGGGTACCTTCTGGCTGCCGGCGCGACGCGCGTCCCACACGGGTGCGGGACCCGCGCGGCGCGGGGACAGGGACAGGGGACAGGGTACCTTCTGGCTGCCGGCGCGACGCGCGTCCCACACGGGTGCGGGACCCGCGCGGCGCGGGGACAGGGACAGGGGACAGGGTACCTTCTGGCTGCCGGCGCGACGCGCGTCCCACACGGGTGCGGGACCCGCGCGGCGCGGGGACAGGGACGGGTACCTTGTGGCTGGCGGCGCGCTGGACTCGGCGCGCGTCGCACACGGGCGCGGCGCCGCACAGCGCCAGGTCGCCCAGCACGGCCCGCACGTGTTGCTGCGCCGCCAGCGTGCGGAACCAGCGCGACACGTTGCCGAGCGCGGCGCGTGCGGAAGGCTCCAGCACGTGCTGCGAAGGCACGCACTCGGATTAACTCACCATCTATCAACCTAATTTATTTATTTATGAAGGCGCACGTATGGCTCCTGTATCGCAGACTAATTAACATTAATCAGCATTCTCAGAAATAGGTGCAAACACAAAAATAGTAAAACTGGTGCCTCTAGAATTTAACAAAGAATCATATTAAACAGCTGATTTTTACCCCAATCAAATAACCTACTATTTTTACCAGTGCCTAAAATCCGATTGATTTTAACATTTTCTACATCTATGTAGTTACGCTTGCGCATACCTGGAAAGCGTGTATGAGCGTGCAGAAGACAACGATGTCGGCTAGCGTGACGCGCTCGGTAACGAGGAAGGTGCGCGTGAGCAGATGCGCGTCCAGCACCTTCAACGCCGCCAGCAGATCTTGCTTCGCGCGCTCGACGTTCTGCAAACATACATTATGCTCATTAACATACAAAATGTCGAACGGTTTTCATTATTTTTGAATTGTAAAATAAAGTTTAAACAGTAATGATAAAACAAACAATTGTTACATACTAATATAAAATGCACACTTGAGATGATCTAGTATTATGAAGTGGGTATGTATGGGACAAAAATGATAAGATACTTATATGATAGTTTGGTACTCGTATAATGACAAATTCCACATACATAAAAACACATAATAATTTTAAAATGGAAGGCACGACTATTAGCGCCATCTCATAAAACTAGAATCGTCGTTGTTTGCTAGAACAAGATAGCCATATGATGGCCAAACAGTCGCGCGCATACTTTCGAATTATCTGGTATTTTTAATTGTGGCTCTGATCAATTAGTAACTAGAACTATCCGTATTTCTTATTTGTTTTAATATGGCTTCCTACGGTGATCGATGCTTTAAGGTGGAACTAGTCGCGAGCTCAACTCACTGGTGGGCATGGCCAAAAAGCACGCTGTCTCACCTGGCATCGTGTTCGACAGACATAGTATCAGTGATGAGCAGTTAGACGCTAGTTTACGCGCACAACGTCTAGTTCCCACGCACACAAACACCGCGTAAATCATTTTTTTTTTTCTTTTTAATCTGCAATCAGCCCAGTAGCTTTAATCAGATGGGTGTTGTTTCTTCGAATTTAAGAAAGTGCACATCCTGTGATGTGTCATCTCTTTCTGTTTTTCAATGAATTTTATATGGAAGCTAATCACATTATTTTCAGCCGATATAGGCAGTTGTTGGTGTTTATGAGCTGTGTAGCCAGATGGTTGCTGTGTCGCTCAAGGCGTTGTTTGTAGGTTACAGAGGAACTCTCTATTTCCTCCCTGACTGTCGGAATTTCCAGGTAATCATGCACTTCCGTGTTCCGCGTGAACCATGGCGCATTAGTGAGGATCTTTAACACTTTGTTCTGGTAACGCTGGAGAATTTCAACATTTGAGTGGCTCGCTGATCCCCAGAGTTGTATACCATATGTCCAAATCGGTTTCAGGATACACTTGTAAATAAGGAGTTTATTTTCCAAGCTTAGCGTTGACTGTCTGCCTATCAGCCAGCACATATCTCCAAACTTTCTATTTAACTGTTCTCTTTTGGCCTTTATATGGGCTCGCCAAGTGAGTCTCCTATCCAGGTGCATGCCTAGTACATAGGCTGCACTAAAAGTATCGGGAATGGAATATTTCCACTGTTCCTGTCATATTAAAATCTTTTTAATTGAAAACTCCTTGGTTTTAAAAATCGAATACCATTTATTTTAAAAAAAGATTCTCGGTCTTGTCACAAGGTTTTGTCAAAATTGTTTAGTCGTTGAGAAAATGGAATTGACTCGAGAAAATTCAAGAGCGATGATTTATTATGACTTTCGAAGTGGTTTAACACAAAAACAGTGTGTTGACCGGATGATTTCTGCATTTGGTGATGAAGCCCTATCCAAAACCACAATTTATCGCTGGTTTGCTGAATTTCAACGTGGACGTGTCAAGCTCAGTGATGATCCCGGTCAAGGTCGTCCAAAAACTGCAGTCACCCAAGAAAACGTTGATGCTGTGCGTAAGCCTTCGATCAATAATAGTACTAGATGAATGATCAGGAACAAAAGTAAGTCGCTAAAGTGGCCACGTTTGCACACACATAAACATTTATATTTCTTACTACGAACTGTAGAAAAACGTTTAATAATATTAACAACTTCAAATTATTATAAACCTTAACACTCTAACATAAAGTTGTATTACGAATGCAAATGATAAATATTTAAGTCCTTCTGTCATCGGAGATAGGTTAAAAGCAATAAATTTAAAATGTCACTTGAAAATAAAGTCATTTTTATAATAACTACAAAAATATTTATTCTAAAATGAAACTTAATTTCTAAGCAATAAGGTTAAAAACATTTTGTTGACAATTTCGTGCTTACTGTATTTTGGAACTAGACGTAGTTCTTGGTATTGCATTTCAATGCTTAGAACACAGTAAGTATTGGAGTTGCAGAATATAATATTTTTAGGCGAAGGTCCGTTTTGTATGGTGGCAAATATTTTTAACCGATTTAAAAAAGTAGGAGGACTAAAATAGTACCATTGTGTTAATCGGTGTATTTAAACGTAATGTATAGGTGTACAAATAAGTTTCCGCCGTTTTTTACAAAAAAAAATAGAGGTTTATTCTGAAAGCACAGTACATTATGTTTTATTCAAAGGTATTTTATTATTTTTTATTACTTGTAATGTAGGTGCGAGTTCTTCTTGCGTTTGGCGCGAATCTTCCATTTTTCATTCCTTTGTCTTCCATATCAAAATCACAGTTTTTAAACTTTTAAAACCACTCACGACAACTTCTCTCGCTCAAAGCAGCTTCACCATAAGCCTCTACAAGTAATCGATGGGCCTCGGCTGCAGTTTTCTTCAAATTAAAGAAGTAATACCAGTTCCCGCAAATGACGCTTATTCGGTACAAACCTTGACATTTTTGCACAAAAAAAAATATCTAATATGGATAAAGAGTCACTAATATTCTAAGTGTATATTGTTACTAGATGTCCAAACTCACGATATCACATGTTACATCTGACGATTTTTACGTAACCTCTTAGTGAGGACATCTTTCGTTAAACGGCGGAAACTTATTTGTACACCTAATATGTTTAATTTCCTTTAAACAGATTCAGCTTGTTATAAAGTTGTCTTTTGGAATCAATTTTTATTTGAGCGGTTTCTTTTTCAAAAGTTATTTTACTCCAACTATTTTAATACTTTACGATAATTACCTTCAATTTGGGAACCGCTGTTTTTAGTAATCTACGCCTTTGCGTGTTTCCTGTTATGTCCAATCTGTCAAAATGAATCGAACATATTGTCGAATTTTTAAAAGGTTTGTATATTTGTTCTCCCTTTTCTTTCGCGACAATAGATACCCATTCTGCACATCGTAATGGGTCGCTAGGAAATCTACAAACAAAAATAACATTTAAAATAACACCACTCCATGCCCCTGTTCCACAATAGTCGATGTTTGCTAAAATAGTTGGCGCGTTGTCGCAAACATTGGCCAAACAATCATAATATTTGCTAATTTATTTATATTTACTATTTAATTGTGTTATTATTTTATGAAAAACATTAAATGATAGAAACTTACCGAAAAAAAGATATTCCTTCCAAAATCTTGGTGTTACGGTGGTTATTTACACAATTTTTGAACGCGCACTGAGGCATTTTGACGTCTTAACGTTGGCTATGATTGGACCATACTAATTTGAAATAAGAGCACAAAAGTATTTGTGCTCTTATTTTTCGGGCCGTTTTTGAAGCGCTTATCGGGCATCTAGTACAATTATTGATCGAAGGCGTAAGCTGATTGAGGAAGATCGACAAGACGTGACATACCGCGAAATTCAGGCAACTTTAGACATTGGCATGAGTCAAATACAAAAATCTTGCATGAACAATTATGTGTAAAAAAGTTGTTTTCCCGATGGATACCGCATTCGCTCTGTGAAGAGCAAAAAGCGGCTCGCGTTACTTGGTGCGTCAGAACTCTCGAAAGATTCCACGCAGGATCCTCAAATGCTGTATACAACATCGTATCAGGTGACGCATCCTGGATATACGCGTACGAACCCGAAACAAAAAACCAGTCACGAGTTTGGGTGTTCGAAAATGAGTTAAAGCCAACAAAAGTTGTTCGTTCACGGAGTGTTGCAAAAAAAATGGTGGCCACGTTTGTCTCCAAAACCGGCCCTGTTACGACTATTTCTCTTGAGGGACAAAGAACTGTTAATGCAGAATGGTATGCTAGCATTTGTTTGCCACAGGTAGTTTCTGAACTCCGTAAAGAGAATTGCAACCGCCGCCGGATCATCCTCCAACACGACAATGCAAGTTCTCTCACCGCGCACAAAACAAAAGAGTTTTTAGAGCAAGAAAACATAGAATTATTAGACCATCCGCCGTACAGCCTCGACCTAAGCCCTAATGATTTCTATACTTTCCCTAAAATAAAGAATAAATTGCGTGGACAGAGATTTTCATCACCTGAAGAAGCTGTGGACGCCTACAAAACGGCCATTTTGGAGACCCCAACTTCCAAATGGAATGGTTGCTTCAATTAATTTGAACATTCAAAACAGATAATTTTGTTGTTTCTGATTAGTGACCGTATGTCTGACTAGGGGGGGGCAGCCTGGCGGAAATTCTGCGAAGAAATTGAATCGAACAGCGAAGCCGCGCGTGTGAGAAAGATCCTATCTACAGATCTACTAGATCGCACCCTCGGGTCGTTAAAATCCCCAGACAACACATACACCAAGTCGGACCACGAAACAAGTAAAGTCCTTTTGGAAACCCACTTCCCAGACTGCAGTCTCTCCGAGGACAGAACCTGGGCCAGTGAGCCAACGCACACCAAATGACCAAGACTGGGCCAGAGCCCGCACCATAGTAACCACAGAGAAAATAAAATGGGCAATAAAGACTTTTAAACCATATAAATCCGCAGGCTTAGACGAAATTTTCCCCGCCCTGCTACAATGGGGAGTAGGGGTCCATATTGGCTCACCTAAAGTTCTTTACCCGAAATTGTTCTTCCTAACGATTTGTAATCCGAATGATCACTCTTCCTAAAATTTTTCATCCTAAAGTTTTCATTCATACTATTTGTAGTGCTACCGGCGATGTTCATAACACTCATGTTTCCGAAAATTGTAATTAATAATATCATTAATGTAAATATATTTAAACTCCTACTGTTTTTTATCATAACGCTTTTATCCCTAAACATAATTGCCATAACATTTTCATTCATACTCAGAAAGAAACATTTACCAAGTGTAATAAAAAATATATGCGGGTAGAAGATGATTTTATAGTTTTAATTTGAGGGTGAAATTATTTACGCATAACAGCTTACGCATAATTTCTCTAATCATAATAATGATTAAGCATAACATTCTAAAGCATACATTTTTTAAGCATTACATTCTAAAGCATAAGTTTATTAAGCATAACAATAATAATAAGGCGTAGTCGACGGAGCCCCGCTTCGCGGGGCCCCTATTTCTGTCTGCAGGGTTTAAAGGAACCTAACACGAAGGGGATGACGGGGGCTCGTTCGCTCGCTCCGCTCGCTCACTTGAGCCCCCGTCATCCCCTTCGAACCTAACCTGTCCGAGTCGGGGTGCCCCAATTACCGAGCTCGCTTCGCTCGCTCTTGCTAAAAATATACACCTAAAATAAAAATACATAGTTAAGTTACATAATGTTTTGTATAATAAATCATTAACGTGGAAATCCAAAATAAATACGTAAAAATAATTCAAATTTGTTTCCGTTATTTCTATAAATATTATTATGCTAATAATCATTAGGCCTAGTAACGTTATGCGAATTAAATTTATGCTAAAACAAATTAGCCTTCAAGATAATTATGCCAACATAAACTGTATGCCAAAAAAAAATATGGCAAAGTATTATTATGGCAAAACAAATTATGCCAAAATCGTTATGCCAAAGTATATTAGGAAAAAGAATATTATGCGAAAAGAAGGGATCCCATTATCCTTATATGTTATACATGTTATGTGAAAATAAAGTTACGCAAAATTAATGTATATAATACTGATTATTATGAATAAAAAGAAATCTAAACAAAAAAGATATGACTTTGAATAATAGTGTAAAAGATGGTTATGTTGAGAAAATATAGGAAAACAAATAAAAGTATAATAGATGTTTATTGCTACTGACATTATGAAGTTGAATGCTTCGGAATTATGAACATTAGAGACAGAGTAGTTAGGAATTGTGATTGTTAGGATGAAAAATTTTAGGAAGAACATTTTCGGATTTCCAATTATCGGAGTTAAAAAGGACACTGGCAAAATTAGGCCCAGGAGCGGACACGAATGAAATATATATTAAAAAAAAATCTTTAATTAAATAGTTATTTACAGTTATTTTTAAACGCCTTTTAACCATTGGGTATTGAAAAACACAATAAAAAGAAGATGATAGCGGAAGTCATTTTGAATGAACTTAGGAAATGCACGGGAAATGTAGAAGTCATTGACTGGGTTGCCAGGGGTAAAATATATAATATTTTATGCAAAGATACCAGAGGTCATGATTTTTCATTATTTAATTATTATTATCAATAATAGATCCATTTTGAAAGTCAAAATATATCTGTTGATGCATTACACAAATATTTTTGTTAACTTCAACGTTTTTGGTTCATAATAATACCTAATTGTGGGTTTGTGTTGATTTCGATGATGGATCAAAATGCTAGAAGCCAAATTAAATATAAGTGTCAACTCAAGAAACGTCAAATGAGCTTAATAAATCAATCAAATAATCGATGTCATTCACTCCCGCAGACTCTTGCGTTCTTGTGATTTACTCGACTGTTTTCTTTTGTGATTTACCTTGTTTTGTTTGACCTGGCTATTCTTTTTGGACTCTGGAACTGCTTAAACGATTGACCCGGCTGTGTTATAATTGGATTTTGTTGTGTAAAATGGAAGGTCTGAGATGTTTGAATTGTGGTCTAATGATCACCACCAATCGAAGGCACTCTCCGGCTAATGCCGATACAGTTCGACAAACTATAACGCAATGGATTGCTCCACGCACAGTGAGTATTAAATTGTATACTTTTAATTATGACTTGTGCCTTATTTTGTTATAAACGCACTTAACTATTTGGGAGCCTTGATGCTGACTACAGATCAATTAATTTTCAGATGACTACCAGTGATCATGTTTGTGATAGCTGCTGGACCTTGGCCAGCAACGTAAATACTCAACATCGACACCTATGCGTCAGTTGTGGCCGCTCCCTACTGAGAATTCGTTTCCATGTGTTAAATATGGATAGCGAGCGTGCATATGACATTTATAGACTTGTAAATGAAAACACGCAGAGAAGACTTGGACGTCAGGTTAGTGAAATCATTTATTTATATAAATTGGTTACATTACAGCGAGTCATTTAGCTAAAGCTATGTATGACCTATTTTTTATATTTGTGATGATTGATGTATATTATATCTCTGTGCTTACTTTATCACTATCAAAAACCTTGTGTGTGATTACAAACGAGAAGATATCAACCTTTCAAAATGATTTTTAATTTAATTTTAAGTTTAATGTGATAAATAATGTTTATTCAGTAATTTGGTTATTCGTAAGTACCTATACAATTGAAAGTCAATGTGTTACCGCCAAGAAAAACCGTACTGTAAAAACCTTATACTTACCTACTTATATTCTTGTTTCAGGCAAGGATTGGCCATGATAATATTTGTCATCCATGTTGGCAGCGTGCTGATCGTTCGCGGAATAGACAATTATCTGTTGCTTCAACAAGTACCTCTCAATCTACTTCTATATCAATTAATGTTGACAATACTGAGACGGAATCAACACCAGCAGTTGATGAAACACCAGCTGCTAATGTAATACCTGCAGTGGATGAAACAGCAGCAGTAGATGAAAGCCAAAATATAGGCCAAGTGCAGCTTCCATCCTATTTGCGTGCACCTGATACCCAGCGACATTGTGTTTTCCAAGGTTGTATAAATTCACAGAGACGGGTAATTCCCACCTATATTAGAAAACGTGTTTTGTGTGATTACAATTATTATATACCTGCTAACTGTCGTGTATGTAATGAACATATGTCTGCAGCACTGTGGCATAATTTATCAGAAGCGGAAAATGCAATAAATTCTTTTAAGCCAAACCATCTTGAAGAAATCATAGCATGGTTTCAGTCTAGCCAAACATCTGTTTTAGATTTTCAGAATATTGATGGATTAAACGACGATCACCTTCATTATTGGATTGGGTTGTCTAGAGATCAATTTAATCTTATTCTTGCTGAAGTTCCCCGTATCAATGATATGATTAGAGGGCAAATCGCACTTCTAGCTTATTTAATTAAAATGAGGACAGGGGACTCAGATGAGCGCTTGTCCCAACTATTTAATATTCCAAGAAGAACACTTGAGGTTATGATGAGTAAGGTTAGGGAATTACTTAAACAGGATTTTGTTCCTCGACACTTAGGACTAAGTCACATATCCCGCCAGGAGGTTGCTAATCGCAATTTAATTATACCAAATGGGCTATTTGGTACTGCGGATTATAGTACGGCTATTGCAATTTTTGATGGGACATATGTGTACATACAAAAAAGTAGCAATTATAAGTATCAAAAACAAACTTACTCACTTCATAAATATAGAAACCTTATAAAACCATTTCTCCTTGTATGTACGGATGGTTATATCATTGATGTTCTTGGGCCGTATCCTGCAACTACATCAGATGCAGACATTATGCGAAATGAGTTTGCAGATGGGCAGCCTTTAAGAAATTACTTTGCAAGTGGGGACACCTTTATATTAGATAGAGGGTTTCGGGATGCAGTTCCCTTATTAGGACAATGTCATTTCAATGTGTCCATGCCAGCATCTCTTGAAAGTGGTCAACATCAATTAACTACGTTACAAGCTAATAAGTCTCGGGCCACCACAATTTGTAGGTGGGTAGTTGAAATTGTGAACGGTCGATTTAAAAGAGATTATAAGCTTTTCCGCCAAGATTTTTTTAATGTTGCTTCAAAACATGTAATGACGGACTTTACCATAGCTGCAGCTATAATTAATAGTTTTCATCCACTTCTAACAGACAGAGCAAATGCTCAAACAATATTAAATATAATTCAAAATAAAATGTACACTGATAATCTTCTGGCTACTTATGTAACTAGTCATGATTTAAATAGGAGGCGAGCTCAATTCGAAAGAATTAATGTTAATAATCATAATGTTAATGATTTCCCAAGGCTGGACTTTGAACAGCTTATTTTAATATCGTTAGGGCCTTATCAAATCAAACAAGCCAGATCATATTATGGTGAACATATACGAAGTGGAGGACAATATGAAATTGAAATATACAGGGAAAGCAACAGCAATTTACGAGACTTAATTTCACAAAATGACAATAAATGGTTGCTCAGAGGTAGAATCCAAAGTCTGCACGTTAGCAGAAGAGTGTACTTTGTTTACATTGTAATAAATAATAATCTTAGCGGGCGTGACGCTATAGAGCAATATTGTTGCAACTGTTTGGTGGGCAGACGCACTGTAGGGTGTTGTGCTCATGTCATGTCTATTATATGGTACTTGTCATGGGCTCGACATGAGCCAAACATATGCCCATCAGCTCAATTTTTAGATGAGTTATTGATTATTTATGAAAATGAATAAAAAAGAGCTTTATTCTAATGAAAAGTGGTTTCTTTTTCTCAATTACCTTAAATATTTTTACTTTTATAACCTAAAAAATGTTTTTTGTTATCTCACTAATATCTCAGTATTCCCATGATCAATATTGATATTGATGTTTTTATAGTAAATAATGTTTATGACCAGTCATTTTAGCATTTGTATTATTATTGTCTGTTGAGTTGAAAAAGTGGGCCTGACGAAGTATGGGCGTTTGCCAGTGTCCTTTAGGTGAACTTTGGCGCACCCGGGGAGTAGACATCCTAACGCCGTGGCTGACCGTCATCTACCAAGCCTGCATAGCACTGAAATACATACCACTTGCATGGCGAGAGGTGAAATTCATTTTCATCAAGAAAACCCTCGAGATACTCTGTGATCGACATATTCGGGACGGACCTCTTCGGGAGCGACCACTTCACAAACAGCAACACGCGTATTCCACAGGAAAATCAACAGAATCTGCGCTGCATAGTGTGATCTCCAAGATCGAATGTGCAGTGGACCACAAATGCTCCTCACTAGCTGTCTTCATCGACATAGGAGGCGCTTTTGACAAAACCATCTTCCATAGCATCAACGCAGCCCTCGAGGAACACGGTGTGGACTCGACCCTGCGAGGATGGATCACAAATATGCTCCGATTGAGAGCCGTACAAGTTACGGTAAACGACACCACCAGAGCCATAGTGGCGAAGGGCTGCCCCCAAGGTGGAGTCCTCTCGCCACTACTATGGAACCTTGTAGTAGACAGCCTCATCAAACGTCTAAATAGCAGAGGCTACTACACGGTGGGCTATGCTGATGATTTGACCATAATAATAAACGGCACACACGAAAACACACTATGCAACCTTATGCGCCAAGCTCTAAGAATATTAGAAGACTGGTGCAAGGAATACAAACTAGCAGTAAACCCCACCAAAACCGAACTCGTCCTCTTCACAAAGAAAAGAAAGCTGACAACATTACAATTGCCAAGCTTCTTTGGGATAACCCTAAACCTATCGACCGAAACCAAATACCTGGGTATCTTTTTGGACAAACAGCTGAACTGGGCAAAACACACTGATTACATTATCACAAAAGCCAGTATAGCCCTATGGCAATGTAAGAGACTCCTCGGGAGAAATTGGGGCATAAGCCCCAAAATCACCTACTGGTTTTAACCACAGTTATCCGACCAATTATTACATACGGTTCTTTAGTTTGGTGGCCCAGGACCAACCTAAGTACAACCCAAAAGGATCTCGAGAAACTACAAAGATTTGCCTGCGTAGCAATCACCGGCAGCATGAGGACTTCCCCACTGCTGCCTTACAGGTGATGCTGGGGCTACCTCCCCTACACCTCGTCGTAAGAGAGGAGGCGGCCATAGCGACTTTCAGACTCGACTCCCTAAGCAATGATTCTAGAATCAAACACACACGCATCAGAGAAGATGCAATCAAAGAACAACCGATGATGACATCACCCATCGACAGAACCCTGAAGACCCACTGCTTCCAAAAACACTACAACATAGAGCTCATAGAGGAGTTGTGTGACTACTCAGATACAACAGAGCTAAGAATTTACACTGATGGATCAAAGACCGACGAAGGGACGGGCGTCGGGGTGTTCTCCAACGACCTAAACATTAAGATATCCAAACCACTTGGAATGCTCAACTCCGTTTACCAAGCAGTGTGTAGGTATTATCCAAGCGGCACACGCTTTAGGTTAGGCAGGTTACGGATACCAATATCCGAATACTCTCCGACAGTGCCTGAGTTCTTCAATCCCTAAAGAGTAATCAGATCACGTCGAGACTAACACTAGAATGCCACAAGGCCCTAGAACGAATCACGGTACTAAATCGCAACACGGTAACGCTACAATGGATTAGAGGTCACAGTGGATCACTTGGAAACGATGCGGCTGACGAACTTGCCAGAAGAGGATCCAGCACAAGACCCTACGGACCTGAACCCATTGTGCCCATTCCTTTCAAGCAGCTAAGAAGCTGGTTAAAGGATCACACTCGAATACAAGCGGAAAAATGGTGGACCTCGACACCAGGATGTAGGCAATCCAAGGAAGCTATGCCATCCCTGGATACAAAGCTGACCAGGCGACTTCTGCGCCTGGACAGAGACAGCCTGCGCCTGGTGGCGGGGACCATCACTAGACACTGTTCACTAAATAAACACTTCCATACACTGGGAATCACTGACAGTCCCCTGTGCAGAGCATGCATGGAGGCGGAGGAAACGGTGGCGCATGTGCTTCTTGAGTGCACAGGCGTTACCAAGATTCGCGAGGAGACCCTGGGAACACCAAAATCCCTTGTGGATGCCCTGAGGAGACCGGGAAGTCTAATCTGCTTCTGGAGGGAGGTGGGCTGGTTGGAGTAATCGGCCACCATGGCTCACGCACAATGGTCCACTTCAAGGACTAAGTGCGGAAACCTGAACCCCATGATAGATAGATGATAGATGTCTGACTAGACCAGGCTGCCTAGTGCCTACCTATTCTAAAAAGCAATGCACGCCACTGGCCATGTAGAAGTAGGTACTTCATAGAAAAAAGCAGTAATACAAAAACTGGGTGTAGAGCAATCTGTAAGATATGTAAAAAATAAATTCAAGGAGTTGTCGCGAGAATGAAGACTCATTATGAGTGTAAAAAATAATAAAACAAACGGGGTGAGCTAAAAAAAAAAAAAAAAAGGAACAATCACTATTGATGTTCGTAAGAATAATTTGTAAATTGTATAGTAAATTATATAAATGACCTAACTGACCAAATATAAATATTAAGTATGGTTAAATTAAAATAGAATAAACATACAACAATAAATTTTAACAAGTTTAGGAATTAAGTTAATCTTTTCTTCTTTGTCTTGCATGAAATATCAATTTAGCAAAGTTTTCATAAAACATCATGAGAATGTATGGGTCAGTGGGTCTTTTTCGGGGATGCACTGCTGCTCAATTTACGATTGTATTTTGTAAATTCATTTCAGTAGGTACTAAAACAAGTTACAATTTCAGTACGCATCGTCGGCATCAGTGCGAAGTCTTTTCCACCTTTGGATTTATACATTCTAAAATCAGAAACATATTAGAAACTAAAAAAGCTGGAAACTTGTGTTTTTATTCAAGTATTTTAATTCTAATATAACACAAAGTGATGTTTAGCATACATTTATATGATTTTTTTTAAAGGACATGTCCAGAAATGGTTTTTTATTATTTAATGATTCCAACCAGAGTAAGTTAAATATATTTGGATAGACATCTCTAAAACTAGTCGTTCTAGTTATATCATACATTTTTAAAGACCTCCAATTTTGAGAAAAATCGTTTTTTGTTTTCGTGAGAATTTACATCTAAAACGAACAAACCTTCTAATTATCTAGAAAAATAAAATGAACACACCTAAAAAAAAAGTAAACTTGTCAAAATTGACACAGGAGAACTGTCATTACTGGCAGTGAGCGTCAACGTCAATCAATTTTTGATGTAGGAGCATGACGTCGGACGAATGACGCATGGAGCCGGTAGGGATGGCGCTGACCTCAATTAATCGTTTTATCGGGCGAAAACAATCGATTTTTTAAATCAATTTTTAGCATAGAAAATCAACATTTGTGTTTTCTATTGAGACTATAAGATATATTATTTATTTTCTAAACTTTTTAATGTAAAATCATTAAGAAAATAAATGTCTTGTTTTATACCGAATACTCTTTATATGGTAATTTGTTATTAACGAATTCCCTGAACTAAAAAAATCCCTGATTTTACTGATGAGAAATCGTTTATTAAGGTATCTTTCTTGATTTTCATAAAATGAACTAAACATATTTAGGGTACATACATCTAATCTTCTAAGGATCTTTTTCGGCAAGAATCGATAACACTTTGAGCTGGTGACGCCAGCTATGTATGGCTAACTCGATTATTCGAGTTGCGCTCAGATCTTAGAGCATTCTAAGGCTCAGATTGAGATGCCGCGATCGAGTTGAATTAGATTGCCACGGTAAATGAAGAAGCGAGTACGTGATTGACGTCTCTGGTTTGTCATGTATTTGAACTAGGGATGCCTCGATACGCCTTTTTGCCGATACGATACCGATACCGATACTCTTATAAAAATATCGGCGATACCGATACGCTTACTGAATTCAAAAAGGAAGGTAGATTAAATAAAACATAATTAATTAATAGTTTTAGTAATCAAAATTAACATTCATAAGATTTTTATGGAATTATCAATTGTCGAAATTTCAAAGTGATTCCATATAGCACTTTTGAAGTTGATATGACTACTATTTATTTTATTGTACTCAAACGACTAGTTATAAATGACATACAATACACAAACAATTACGATATGTAATTTTTAATCTTATTTGCATGGAAAAATACTACGCGCAACAACATTCAACCTAACGAAATGGGATAGATGTGCGAGTGCGAGGCCAAAGCGGGCGGGCGAAACAAAACACTGAATAAAGCGCGGGGTTTCCCCGAGCATAGTTAGTTCGTGGCTCGTTTGCAACGAAATAGACGGGACAACACGCGCGTTTACATTACATTTTTAAAGCGCGAAATTTGAAAAGTATCGTTGAATCGGCCATAAAAATATCGCCGATACCGATATATCGGCAAACCTGAAGTATCGCCGATATATCGTATCGGTATCGGTATCGGATGCATCCCTAATTTGAACCTTATTTTATATTTAAATTCTACTGAAATTGTATTTTAAATAATTAAAATAGTCTCAATATACGTTTCCTTGCGAATCTATAAAAAACATTAATGAAATTGCCGAACGCGGAGGCCGTTTCGGCAGCGTTCGACATCATCTTCTGTCTCTCATCGCTCGTTCCGCGCTCTCGCTTGCACTTCAAGCCGCCATGGAACGCTACAACAACGCTACAGAGCAAGGCCGCGAGGTAACGCTACATGAGTCATGTTTTTTCGTGTGTGCAGCCAGCTTCATCGATTTATTAGACGTTGTCACGTCAAAAAAAAAATCGTCGCGAAACAGAGGTGAAAAAACAATAATTCGTTCAATTTCATCCATTTACCAGAGTTCCGTAACTCGAGTTCAACTCGAGTCACATGAATTTCAATCCGAGTAACCTTAAGGCGTGTCTTATCCTGAGTTGGCACATCTCTAACGCCAGTGACAGCTGAAAAATCTGTCAAATATGACATTGTCACAGAGTGACGGAGTATTTATTAGGGTTGCCAACTACAAATAACATCAATTATTATTTTATGATTTTTCGCTTAAATGGAGGGGTTTAAAAATATTATTTCAGTAGCTCTGAGTTCCATATTTTTGTCGTATTTATTTGAACAGAGTTTGATGCTGGTTAGATTTTTCTTGGAATAAAAAACCAAAGTCCATACAAAAAGCGGACATCTCCTTTTAGATAATGGATCCATTATCTAAAATTAAAAATACCTATTAATTTGTGTTACAAGAAAAGAAATAAAACAATTTGATTTAATCAGTGATTTTATTGAAAAAATCACTTGATTTAAATCAAAGTGATATAATCATGCCAACCGTGGTCTAGATAAAAACTATCCTATTTCCTTTCCCAGGACTCTTTCATCTAAATCAGTTTTTCGAGTTTTTTAAAAGTTAGAGTTTATGATTAAATCATTTATAATATGGTTATATGAGTATGTTGGTTTTGTATTTTGTAATACTTTCTATTCATGCGTGATAGTTAGAATTACTTAATTATGTTTAGTTGATCTTTTTAATACTGTTGATTAATATTGTACCTACTAGGGTGAAGCACAAAAAGCAAATAAACCTTTTACTTAAACAAATTTCTGTATTTTCATTGAAATTTTGAATACTTATGTATTTATTTTTAATAGATACGTTTCTATTTAATTATTGAAAATATGCAAGATGTAGGCGGCCTGAATTTCACAAGTAGTTTAAAAAAAACAGACAAAGAAAAAAAAAACCGGGTTCACCGAAAACCGGCTTTTTTAATACGATACCCGAAAAAAAAACCGGGTTTTCATTTTGGCCGGTTTTGCATTCCCTAGTTCCGTTCCGTACCATCATAATAAAATGTTTTTAAATTTTCATCGGCGAGGCCCATATTCTTCAGAGAAAATTAACACTGCGCACTGCGGTGTAGAATATTGCAGTTTTAGGTCAGCGCCATCTCTTGACTGAAAGTAATGTAACTTTTGTTGATGATTTCTGAAAAAGTGTGTTATTTAGAGACATCGTTTTATTTTTCCTGTAATCTTTACATAAGCTTCTATCACATAGAATTATTTCAGATTTTTCTCTTTGCAAAATTCGGAGATAAGGGGCCAGTTTTTTTTTTTACATTTTTCATCAAAAGTCTAAAAGTATGTGGCCTAAAAAAAAGGAAACAATATTTGACAATGTGCAAACTGCGCTCTTTCATATGATACCCCACATGCCCTAGTAGCCCCACTTCGAATTTTTCCGACCAACTTTCAGTTCCTGTTGCATCATGCTGAGATAGGAGCCTTTTGGCCTCGTATAGGACTTTCTGTTTCATTTTCCCTTTGTTACTTTTTTTTTATACAGGGTGTTATTGACAGCCCTCCGCAAACTGATAGGGTGGCTTCAGTACATCATATTAAGATAACCGGTACATGAAATTCTTTCAGGAACATTAAGGGAATCCAAAAAACTAGATTTGTTTTATTACCGTGCACGCAATGTATCGTTACCGTGGCAAAACGCACGTAGCGGACGGCAGCGCAGCGAGCTTGAGCAAGGCTGCCCCCGCCCCCCGCGCGCTCCCCGGCGCAACATCCATTGCTGTTTTTTTGAATTCAGCTGTTTTATTTACATAAATGGAGTGTTGCATACAGAGAATGTAATTTTACATTGGAATAAAGGAATATCAGCAGAAAAAATAATAATAATAAAATAATAATAATAATAATATAAAAAAAATTTTTTTTTTTCCTGAGAAAATTTCCAGTGGGATATGATTCAGAATAAGGAGCTGAATCACTCCTGTGTTTTTGTGGAGGGCTGTCAAAAACACCCGGTATAACTGTTTTTTATTTTGCAGTATTAATTTAGTTTGTGATCTTCCTGTACGAGTCGCAATAAATACTTTTTCTTTCTTTCTTTGTTGCCAAAAAAAAAATTGCAAAATAGTTGGGCAAATGTTATCTAAAACTATTCCAAATTTCAAATTGATAGCATTAGTACATAGTTCTTGATATCCAGCTGTGACAGATAGACGGACGGACAGGTAGACAGACAGAGTCTCACCATAAGGGTTCCGTTTTACCATTTTGGTACAGAATCCTAAAAATGGAACACCAGAAAACAGCCCCCAAACGAGGGGCCAGTTAGCTCATGACACTGTGCATGTTGAAATATAATATTGTAAATGTGGGGCACTCGTCTAAATAATCACAGCCACACAGGTACGTCAACAGGTTAACCCACACAGGTCAATAAATAGATGGGTGGCCATCCATTATGTACCGAGACCCTCTGTGGCTCCGACAGCATGTTAAGCCCCACTTCTGGGTGTAGGTCTCCTCGAATTTCATCCAATTTTTCCTCTCTTTAGCAAACATTATTTTTCAATGAATACCTGTTTTGTGTGGTCTTGTGGTCCCAAGCTGCTGAGTGCAGAGCGGTCCTGGGTTTGAATTCCAGATCGAGCAGTGATATTGGGTTTTACCATTAGGAATTTCTCAGTAGCAGTAGCTCCATGCTTTGGATAGCATGTTAAGCAGTTGGTGCTGCCCCTGATCCCTCTCTGGTTGAGTTGGATTGGACATGAGAGCTAGGGAAGAGACAGTGCACCTGCCCACTTGTGCACTGTAATATCTCTCATCTATGGCTGTGGTTGGCCGCCATGAACAAAATTTGGTGTTGAAGACTATTTTTTCTTTCATAAGATTAAGTGCCTTATTCTTACAAAGTGCGAATACATGCAAAAAAGTAAAGCTATCTAGAATAGATTAGACTGGGTGTGACTAACCTGTTTGTTGAACTGCATGATACCGAGGTAAGGGAAAACCCAGGCACAGGAGGCAGGTAGCAGCTCACTGTCAGCCCACGAGGCCCACTGCCACACACGCGCCTGTGTGGCTGCATCCGCACCGCGCAGGGCAGCACTTGACACTGTAATACGAGATGGGTAATTTATACTAATTTTCTTAACTGTCATCTTACCTATGCATAAGATGAATCTGTTCATAACTTTAATGATGTAAGTAATTGAGCTACATATTAGAATGGTTAATGGATCACTAAACATTGTGGTGGCCCAGGGTTTTATAACAAAAATCATTGGGTCTCAATAGTTAAGGAGGAAGCGCTAAGGTAGCCTGCAAAATTCAAATTTTCTTACATTTTTTGCAATTTGTTGTTCAGTATTAAGTTGTATATTGATTAAAATATGATTCGCGACTGTAACAAATATGTATTTACAGAATCATAATCATTAGAATCAGTAATACAACTTGCTGTGCTGAGTTACTATAATCCTAAAATGTCAAGATTTCATGAAATTGTCATTCAGTAGGATTACTTGGTCTTAGAGAGTTGTGTTGATGACTTGAATGATTATAATTATGTAAATATATATTTGTTATGGTTGCTAATCATATTTTAATCAATGTACAACTTAATACTGACTAGCAAATTGCAAAAAACGTAAAAAAACCGAATTTCGCAGGCTACCCTGGCGCTTTCGCCTTATTGCTTTATAAGTTAAAATACTTTTCTATTAAAATTCAACAGAACTAAAATCATTGATTGTTTTGAAAGCATTCTCCCTGATATCACATATATGGGGGGTCTCCTTGTAATGCTGGTTAACTAATAAACAATTTAAAGTTCTGTGAATCATTACGTTTTGCCTTATGTAGTTCCTGCCATTCAGCGCATAAGAATATTCTACTGTAAAAGCCGGACCGTACAAGATATTTTTGTAGGTTATTTATTAGCAGCTGTTTGATGTAAGTATATAATTAAGTATGATTACTTACCATAATAGGCGATGGCATTGCTCTCGGACAGCAGAACCTTTCCATCAGCACTTTCGTACGCAGGTACCTACAATAAATCGCAAAATTTACACGTCACCCTCACAAAATATGACCACCAATACCGGACCGGAAATCATCACGAATTTGATCAGAAAGGCACTCACTTTACCGGCTGGGAATTTTTTCAAGAATTCTGCTGCCTTGTTAGTTTCACCGAACACAAAGTTAGGAGCTACTTTCACGTCAGCTCCGGAGTACTGTGCGGCGATCAACGCCTTGTAAGCACGGAAGTTTTCTGGATAGGTGTAAAGTACCTATAAAAATAAAGATATCGCACATCAATAAAGTTATAAGTTGTGTTTATTTGATGGAAACTGAATTAATAACGATTCGATTATCAAGATTTTTCATGATAAGTTTTAACCTACCCCGGCCGCCATGGTTGAAACTTCTGAAAGAGAGGGTGGGAAGAAAGCGGAGCGGGGAGCTGGGACCGGCTGGCTAACTTTGACATTGACAATAACATTTTGTTGACAAATTGACATTCGCCCAAAAACATATAAAAGTACTCTGTGAACTAAACTAAAAACCATAAAAAGCGACTACAAAGTGAAAACACATTGACTTATATAATACTATATTACTAAGAAAAACAATTTTAGTTTTGTTTGGGTTTCTTGTTTTGTATATTACTAAATTGCCACCGACTTCCCGCTTTTGTTGAGGTGGTTGCATTTTTTGTGAGCTTTATATTTTTCACTTTTTAGTTGTAAGAACATAATAATAATTATATTATTTATTGTCCCACTGCAGGGCAAAAAACTCTTCTCATATAGGCAAGAGTATTGATTGCCACGCATGCTTGCTCAAGAGGGGTTGGCAATTTCAGACTTATAGTAACTGGTTCCTCACAATGTTTTCCATAAACCAATGTTTAGTAAAGTAATGTCCAAGGTAAGTTCAGAAAGTTTAGTTGTAATACCTTATACAACTTTATGTTGTACATACTAATTATGTATATTATGCAATGTCAACGTCAAAGCATTTATTTCAAATAGGTACCTACCTAGGTACCTATAAACTGTGCAGCGCAGACGACAGACTATCCGTGACGCACTTTTTAGTCTGTGAAAATAGAAATGCAGTAACGCACACGACGCGCAAAAAGTCCGGCGCACAAAAAATCCGTGTAATTCGGGCAGACCGCACCCGCGGCGCCGGGCCGCACCGCTCCGCACAAAAAGTGTGTGAAAAAAATTGAACGTTTGCTTCAACGCGCGCTAACGCAGACGGCGCACACTTTAGTCGGCAATCTGCATTTGCTAGGGGTGGACGTAACGCACGCGATCTATTATCATGGCGCCAGAGGTCGATGAAACGATGTTAATTCAAGAAATACAAAACAGACCAGCAATTTATGATACTTCTAAGGCAGAATATCATGATAGACATTTAAAAAGAATGTATGTGAATGAATGTGTGTGTGTGTTTATGTGCGTCGTGTGCGTTGAGTCTGTGAAAAATCCGCGACCGACTTTTTGCGCGTCATGCAGACTTTTTGTGCACTGCACTTTTTGTGCAGACTTTTTGTTAATAAAATCGATATGGGACCACTACTCGGGTGTCTTCTACCAAATGACAAAATCTGAAAATAATGTTGAAATCTGGCTACGGATATATCATAAATTCATAATTATAAGATTTTGAAATCACCAGTGAGTCGCTGGCTTCGGTCGCTGGCTACTACGTCGTCTGTCCGAACAACGCATTATTTTTGTTCCACCGGTTTTATTACATTGATTACCATTATTTTTCACCGTTCGAGACTGAACTTCAGCTTTTAAGCAAGACATGAAATTCTTATGACCATCCACAATATAAGACCTATGTTACCTAATAATTCAAACATGTTCAGGGTATTTAGTCCTCAGACTAGCTACCTAGCTACCGATAGTATTTACGCTGCAATTACGTTGTCATTCTGTGGTGCATGCTCATTGGCCGAGCCGAGCGCGTACAAAAGGGGGGGGGGGGGCATGTGGGGAAAAATGGACACTCAATTTTCTTGTGTTGTTATAGATAGTAGATTTACGGATACAATAATAAATTATTTTCGATCCTTAAAAATATGAATGCATTTCGCAAGAGTAATTCTTGTTAATTAATTTTATTAGAAAATGTAATATTATTAACATAAAAATTATTCTTCGTTTAGTTTATGTCGCTGGCTAGAAAATGTTCCGAGCAGACCCTAGAGAATTTTGTGGGTAGCCAATCGTCTTCACGCCGCGCGCCTTGAGCTCATAAAATGCTTAACCACTTTTCACTCATAAGCCCATCTTTAAGTTTTGACGTTCTAAAGTCCCTTAAATGTGCCTATTTGAAATAAATGATTTGGCAGTTATCTAATTATTAAAGTTGCGAAGAACGATACGCCATCTCCCAGCGTTGGATTCAAACTTTTTTGACATTGTGGATAAAACAGTACATTAATGTCTATTAAAACCACTAGATGGCAGTTGAAACTAGCTATTATTTTATACGTTCCATTCTATGCAGAATATAATTTAGAATTTGCTTGTACTTTATTTCAAAAAGTAATTTCTGGGTTCGAAACACCATATTTCGATATATTTTTGTAGGTAATTATATTATTTTTGTACTTGTGTATTCCTACTAAATTCCTGATTTTATTTTTGCTAAAAAAGAAGGATGAAATTTGAATTCAGTTTGACAGTTTGCGTAGTCATTTTTCCTCTATGGCGTAGTCTTATTCTATCAAAAAGTTCTCTGTGGTAGTCTTACAACGTCTTTATACGTAGTATAAAAACGTTCGAATTTACTAGCCCACTTTGAGTTCACTTTCAGATTCTGTTAGTATTTTTGTATCATCACATCATAATGATGAGAATACTAGCAGAATTTGAAAGTGAACTCAACTTAATTTTAAATCTATGAGCTGAAGTGTACCTACCTAGAAACCTATATCTATACATGTATACACAGATTAGTTAGATCCGCCATTGATAGATGGCGCTTTTGCTATGGGGGCATAATAAATTTTCGCGCGAGAGGGCTCTCTTTTCCTGTATAGTTACTATACTCTTTGCCTCATACCGCTAAAGATAACTAAAATCGTGTTCTGCGCAAGTCAAACCACGTGGTGTGTCAAGTCTCATCTTTCGTGGCACGCATTGTACCCCATCTTCTCCTAATGGCACGTGACTTACCTCAGGCGCCAGCGCCAGCTGCCATTAGGAAGCATCGAAAAAAAAAACAGAATACATTTTTCTTCATACTTACGCATGAAATGATACTTTTTTATATTTCACACTTTTCACAGTTGCAGTATAATTTTTGCATTTCCTAAAAATACAGGACGGCATTTTTTATATTTGAGGAAGATAATCACATTAATCATAATCACACAATTAGTTATTTTATTGTAACGTACAGCCACAGAACATTTATATACCCTAAAGGGCGTACAGCCGGGGCACTGGTAGTTACGTGACTAAAATTTAGTCACGTATCAACCAGTGCCCCGGCTTTTTTTAGTCACTAAATGGAGGTGCGGTAATGAGGGTTTTCTGAAATGACGTTCGCCAGGTGGCAGCACTGACACGTCAGGTCCAGGCATCTGTCAAAGAGCCTATATTTCTTTTCCTTAGTCTGAGATATTTTCTTTAGTCACGGCTGAATGATGAACGAATAAATAAATGAATCGAATGATGAACGTCATCATATATTTTATATTGGAAGACCTCTTGTCACAGTGGTGCCAACTGGTGTCGTAAATTATTACGAAAACCCTCACATTCATGTTGCCAAGCGCGGACAATGTATCTATAGTACAGACGCCAGCACATCAAGTTACTACAATCTGTCAGATTTCTTTAATAGATTTTCAACTTTATCACTAAATCATAAGGTTCCAAGTTGATTGCGAAAATTTTACAGTTTCGGGTAGGTTGATGTGCTGGCGTCCGTACATTGATTATTCTCATTCTCACATTTACTTAGAATCATTGTTGTTGGGTGTGTAAAATAAAATGTTTTAATTTTTATTTGCTTATGGAAGATTAATTTAGAATTTGGTAGAATTGTTATTGCAGAGTCTGTAGTAAATTAATAATCTGTGCGTTTATTTAGATCGATGGTGCGAAGGTGCAGTGAGTTTTCATTTGCGACGACTGATTAGGATTTGCAAAAATTTCGATAGTCGTCGGTTCATTTTGATATTAATACAAAGTTTATTTAAATACAAACAAAATGGTTAGTATACATGCTTTTGTTTTGTGTGCGTTACGCTGAGAAGATGTGAGGTAGAAGTTTTTGGAACAGGGTCCTCTAGTTCCCGAGACTGGCACCGGTGCAGCGGAGCTCATCACTGCTCATGGATCGACAACACTCCAGATAGCCACAATATTTATTTGTAACCTATGTGAGGGTTTAAGTTCTGTGTAAAGTGGAGCCTGTTGTAAGATACTGTTCGGTCAGAGCTAGCCAGTAACCCCGTGCCTATGTTTATTCTTGCAGGGTAACGAGAATTCTATTCCCATGGAACTATGTTCAAACTGTGAGTATTGCACTTGCTACACATCTGTGAAATCTCTTATTTCTGATTCTCCTCTTTTTATCTTTTCATTTAACAGTTAAATCAACTGCTTACTTGTTGCCTAAAGTGTTTTAGAGATATTTATAAGTAGCTTAAATATTATTTGATAATAAATAATCCATTTGACAATAAAATCATAAGTTGATGACAAAGTAAATTTTGGTATCTATTCTACATCAACCATAGTAACAATGAGATGCTTTCTATGTATTAATATGTATGTGTGGCTAACACATGTGCTCACCCCCCAACTGCCAACCGAGGACCACTAGTGTCCAAACTAATATATCACTACTATGTAGGGTGTGCAAATAAAGCATAACAAAAGGTTTGTTTTCAGCGCGTGTAAACTGCATTGATTTTAAGGTGGAGAACTGTGAGTGTCGTAGAGTCACTCGCCTCCGATGTTCATCTACATGTTAGAGTACCGCACGCACACACATTAGCATCCAGAACAATTTTTCTGTACTGCCATGTTTTATAGATTGGAAGTAGAATGCAGCCCTCTCACGAGATGTGTGTTCACAGTCAGAACATAGTCTACTGGCTTGTTCAAGGCTTTTTACATTTAATTTTGTTGTAGCAATGATTTAATTGAATTAATACTTGATTTAATTCAAATAATTTAACTATCAAGTTTAATAAATATTACAATTGATATAAAATTTTTTTCCTTCTTTTGTTTAGCTTTATATTTCTACTTTATTTAAATGTTCAAGCTTCCTACAAAGCATTCTTAATAATAGGCAGGAATGTTGTGCTGTTTTTTGCATAATTCCTCCACCTTGTAAAGCAATTATATTAAAAATTGTTCTGGATGAAATTCTACATGAGATCCATAGTTATGTTTTGTTAGTGCATCCGCGTCACAGCCAGCCTCTAGTTAGATAGTTTTGAGCTCTGGATGTTAGAATGCTACTGTGTACTACTCAGGTGCCAGGAATCTATGCAAGCAGGAGAGAGCTACATGTATATAAAAACATCCTCAAGTCACTATGCTTTGTCCATTTTGTAATTTGGTAATCATTAATGAATAAAGCACTTGTAAATATTACATTAAATTATTGAAAAATTAAAAAGAAAATTACATAACATCTTTTATTCTCTTGTAATGCATGCATTATATAATATCTAAAGTGATACAATTAATCACTTTCCTTTAGTGACTTGTTGATGTGTCAAACTCGATGTGGCCTACCTATATTAAAACATGGCAGGTCGCACAGTGACGGTGTGCTTTTGTGTTATAAAATGTTAACGGCAATACTAAACGCTTCAGTTAGCCGTTAATGTGCGACCCGTCACCGCCGGAGGACAAGCCGCCCTCGTCGGAGACTTAAATAGCCTCCCGGCCGCCGGTGCCCGCTCGCGGCTGCCACGCTACGCTTCGCTACGTGTGTAGCGACCTTTTGTCTACTGCTTGGTCGCAGATTGCTAAACCATTAGCGATTTAGCGCTCAGAGTATACTCTCTCTTTGCATTGCCATAAGATAATATGCTGACCTTTGTCGTGGCTTGTGTTAGTCAGTGTTGTGTGTTTGGGAGGCGACTTCCGCTCGGCGTACTCGGCGTAGTGCCGTGCGCTAGTCAGCGGTGTCACATACACACGGGGATTCGGCTCACACAGCCGCTTTTCACTCGCGTCCCGATACTATTTTATATTAGGGTGCTCACTGATGTAACCATTTCCTCAAGATATCGCAATCGACATATAATACCTCCTTCTCGCGCTAGTTTGTCCTCGACGTGAATCCCCGTCTGTTTGTTGCACAACTGACCCTATTTCTCGATGAATTCGATGTTCGTTTAAATAATATATATACGTATGCATACATAGATGAGTTAATACTGTAAATTGCAAAGGAATGTGAAATCAATGCGCATCCTTAGTATTGCTTTGTATGTTATTAATAGAATGGTACAACCAACAACGAAGCTCGATCAAAAATAATGAGTGCGCTCACGTATTGTTATTTGCATTTGTTCACGTTTGTTGTGATACACGAGAGTACGAGACTCGAGCCGCTCGGCTCGCGGCAGCCGTCCGGCCGGCGCGGCATGGTGTACGTTACCCCAGCAAGAAAGTGTCTCCTAGAGTTATAGGAGTAGAACGTATAATATGTGCCCTATCTGCTGTAAATGTGCCCCCAAATAAAAAATGTGTGCCCCCTGTCGTTTTGGAAAAAAACCGGCCAAGAGCGTGTCGGGCCACGCTCAGTGTAGGGTTCCGTAGTTTCCCGTCCGTCACAATAAGTGTGTTGAAATGCTTGCATATACGTTTATACTACAAACTTAGTCCAGAAATTATTTTGTAAAACTTTTTGTCTTTTTTGTACAAAAACTGTTGTTTCCATCAAGTTCAAAATAATTTTCCTAGAAAGTCCTTATAAAGTTCTACTTTTCAGATTTTTTTCATATTTTCTAAACTTATGGTTCAAAAGTTAGAGGGGGGGGGACACATTGTTTTTTACTTTTGGAGCGATTATTTCCGAAATTATTGACATTATCAAAAAATAATTTTAGTAAACCCCTATTCATTTTTGAATACCTTTCCAACAATATATCACACGTTAGGGTTGAAATTAAAAAAAAAATCACTTCCCACTTTACATATAGGGGGGCTACCCTAATAAAACATTTTTTCCCAATTTTTATTTTACCACTTTGTCGGCGTGATTGATATACATATTGGTACCAAATTTCAGCTTTCTAGTGCTAACGGTCACAGAGATTAAGCGAGGACGGACAGACGGACAGACAGACATGGCGAAACTATAAGGGTTCCTAGTTGACTACGGAACCCTAAAAACGGAAAAAAACGATTCCTGCTGGGGTAACGTTTTTCTAGCAGGAAAATTCTAAACGAATGATCGGAGAGAGAAAAATTGTGCATGGCCAGAGAGCTTATATGTGTGCCAAAATGTGCCCCAAAAAAAAAATCTGTGCCCCTTCAGGTTTTCGAGATATTGCATTTCCTGCTGGAGTAACGTTTTGATGAATCGTATATCTCTACAACCATTGCATGTGCCCCTGTAGAATAAACATACACGAGTAGCTCTTAATGTTTGCCCCTTAGTGCCCCAATTAGATTTAAGAAAATATTTATAGTTTTCAAGTTATAGCGGTTTTATGAAAACCCGAAAAAACATCGCAGCGCCTAAATTAGACAAGGAACAAGTTCGCTGAAAACTGTATTCGGTCCTTCTTGACGCTAATAATAACCATACAAAGTTTCAAAACTATTCATGCATGCGTTTTTGCTAAAAGTCAAAACGATGGTGTCATAACTTTGACGGCAAAATACAAGGAACCGGCTCAATCCGAGATGTGTAGATGTAAACCAAAATGCTCCAGGGTAGCCCGCGAAATACAAATTTTCTTACGTTTTTTGCAATTTGCAAGCCAGTGCTAGGTTGTATGATGATTAGAATATTATTTTGATGAGAATATTATTTGATATTTGATTCTGTGATTTTTGTGATGCGAATTTACTGATTATATGTTAGACTTAGATGAAAAACTGATCTGTGATTTAAATAATAATGACTACACAACGTGCAAATAATTTCTAATATTTATAGGTAGGAACTTTGATCTGTGATTTGAAGTAATAATTACTTTAAGAATTAAAATTAAGGGAATAAAAATAATAATTTCCACATCAACAAGCGGTTTCATTTATTATAGTCACAAGGTGCATTTAATATATTTTTAATTAGCCCCCAAAACTTTTGAACGCGACTGTACGGACAACAGCTTAGGTATAATACGTCCAATAAAGAAGGTCATCGATATGTATGAATCCGTCGCTTTTTAGTAGTCATTCAAATTTGGTCGGATAACCAGCCGTTGTTTACATATTTTGGTTTTTTGTTAATATTTACTTAAGGTGGATCCGCTGATGGGCCGTCCATACATTTTTCTTGGAAGCTTTACGCTAAACATAGACACCCTTTGTTGAAAACGAATCATTTTATCACTTTTCTATAATGAAATGTCCCCGCGACCGACCATTTTAGGAAATAACTTGCATTATTTACTGAGGAAAACGATAGTGAAATCCAGACCAAATTTGACACTTGCTTTAGTAGTGTGCGTGAATATTGACAACTAAACTCAAGCGCCATGATTGCGATAGTTTAGAGATGAGAAAGCTAGATGGCATGAGGCGTTATTATAATTCTGTTAAATCAATATAATACGTACACAATAATTGATTTATTTCCGTTCCTACCTTTCATGAACAGGTTCACCAAATAAAACTTTATAAATAAACTGACCTGATCAGGAAGAAAACTGCTTTTTTATCCCGTCAGGTGGCGTTTTGGCAACTGTACTTATTGAACTGTCAATCCACAACGAAACACGAAAACGAAACAAAGATAAAACGTAAACAAAGATAGTTTTTTGCTTGAAATGACTCAATGTTCAGCATTTGGTTGCAAAAACAAAGGTATTCATGTATTTCCTAAGCGTCGAAAATTGTGGGAACGAGCCCTTAGAAGAAAAGATTGGAAAGCGACTAATAAATACGTCGCTTTTACAACAGCTCGATTGGTCTAGTGGTCTCGTGCATCAGTAAAGTTTCACTAACGCCCGGGTTCAAATCTCAACTTATCCATATTCTTTTTGTTGATTTTCTTATTTGATATAAATGTTTTTTTAATTATTATTTTACTTTTTACCGATTTTCTTGTTTGAATATTTTCAGTAATTATTACTTTTGTTGATTTTCTTATTTTTGTAACAATTATAATGCAATTTTATTGTTTTTCTTTATACCTAGTAAAAAGAAATGGTTGGCGAGCAATCCGTCAGCAGATAAACCATCGGAGAAAACTTTATTAGCTTTGCGTTTCCTCTCGCCGCCCGTAATGTTGGCACGATTGCTTTTCATTGAAGAATTGTTTTACCTTCAATGAAAACCATTGGTGCCAACATTACGACGAAAGGAATTCTGTCG
The DNA here is from genome assembly GCA_927399505.1 of Luperina testacea. Taxonomy (NCBI): domain Eukaryota; kingdom Metazoa; phylum Arthropoda; class Insecta; order Lepidoptera; family Noctuidae; genus Luperina; species Luperina testacea. Next base: position 372,747 of record OV656768.1, read on the forward strand.
TGAAACGCACATAGGATTTATGCGACGTTGCCGTCCCACCCAACCTGTGTTCGCAACCTTGAACTACATTGAAAGAATTACGAAGAAAACGTTGCCACTCTTCTTTCACTCAATCGACATAATATTATTGTAATAATAAAATATAATTTTGAAGCTCGCTTGTATGCAATAGTATTGGCACGCGGAATTTCTCGCGTGTTATTTTTATTTTGTATGCTTTGCATTTTCATTGATTCTAATTGCAATATTTCTAGTATGTTATTGCAATTTATTGTAGGTATAGTGATAATGATTCGAGATACGCAATTTTATTTAAAAATAAAAGTAAGTAGGTAAGTACCTATCTTTAGGCGGTTTTAGAAACAGCAAGTTGGCCCGTGAGTTAGGTTTTAGACGCTGAAATAACGTCACAATACTTACTAAATACTTACCTATGTCTCAAGTACAAAGTTAGTGGTTATTATAATTTTATGTATTTTTGGTCAACAATAAATTAAATAAGTAAGTCCATATTACTATAATTCGGTAATCCAACGAGTTTGCAAATAGAAGAACCTACAAAATAGAATACCTTTTACGCATGTTGTAAACAGTTTCAAACAAACAAACATTATTTTAGTTTGGTACTTTGGTAGGTAAGTCGCTTCGGCGCGGCGGCGCGGCGGCGCCCGGCGGTGCCCAGTGCGCACAGAAAAACAAGGTTACCTTTCATAAAATTTTTGAAAAATAAAATGTTTATTTGATAGTTTCCAGTATACAGTTTTGTCGAGTACATTAAAAAATTGAATAAATTAGTAAGTACGGGTTTTCTTTTTAATCTATATACTAAAAAATTACTTTTCACGTCATATTGTTGAAACCTGAGAGCGGGGGCACACGATGCGTTGCGGCACCGCAACGCAAAGATTTCACCGTATCTGCGGGCACACGAGCGGTGCGGCGCCGCAACGTTGTTATGTCGCAGCGGCGCCGTAGCAGCATTGGACAGAGTACACTAACTGTTTATGCGTGAACAACTGAGCGGTGCCGCTCCGACGTCGCAACGCATTCACCCCTCCCCGCCTCGTCTCGGTGGTTGCAAGTCCGGTGCGGCGCCGGAGCGCATCGTGTGACATGCCACAGATATTTAGCTATGTAAGACTACGCAGCGACACCGCTGCGGCGCCGCACCGCTGCCGCAACGCATCGTGTGCCCCCAGCCTTAGGTTAAAAATAAAAACAAGAAACTTGTAAACAAGTGAAAAATCTAAAATGAGTGAATCTAGCGACGACGAAGTTTATTTGACGCCAACAGAATTGACTGAAACTATAAAAATATCTATTACGTTACAGGTTGTTCTTATATTGGTATAAACGGAGCTTGTCGAACTAATGAACTAACACAACTTAATGTCAAAAACATTGAGAAACATTCAGATGACTTACTATTAATTAATTTACCCAATACAAAGACAAAAAAAAAAAAAACGCAACTTCGTCATTCGCAAGGAATACGTAACAATTGTTGAGAAATATGAAGCCTACGCCCTACTTACACTCCAATCAATCGATTTTTATACCGCCTATTATATTTTTAGACAGCCTATGGGTGCTAATAAAATTGGCAGTATCCCACGAGAAATAGCAACATTTCTTGAACTTCCAGAACCCCTGTTGTACACAGATCATTGTTTCCGACGAACTTCAGCCACACTTTTGGCCGATTCAGGAGCTGATCTCCTGTCCCTTAAGCGCCATGGAGGCTGGAAGTCCAATGCAGTCGTAGAGGGATACATAGAGGATTCCATTCAAAATAAGTCTAAAATATGTAAAGGCATCGTAGGAGCCATTACACTGAAAGAGCCTCAGTCAGATCCTTGGACTGGCCCTTCTACATCAAAAATGAGCCGTTACGAAACACCTATCAATCGCCCTCTCTCGCCAACATTTACGCCAAGGGAATCCGAAGAATCGGTACAACTATTAGGTATGACAGATAGTTTACCGAAAAACAGTACACAAGTCACTAACACCAACATTACAGTACCTAACAAAAATATTACACTCAACATAAGTAACTGTAGCAACGTTACTTTAAATTTTTCTTAATTATACTTAGGTATTATTTGTTGTAATTTAAAGATTATTCTGTAATACTTACCTATCATAATGTAGGTAGTAGTTAATACCTAAACTGAAATAAAAGTACCTACATATCTTGTGATTGTAAATGTTTTTTTTTTTGCATTTACTCATTTCCTCGCTGAGGTGGGATGAAAAGTTACGTGTTGCACTCGAGTGAAAAGATTTTTCACCTCGTGCTCTTTTGATTCCCTCTCGCTAACGCTCAGGATTCTAATTTTAGAATCCTTCGCTTGCTCTGTCATCAAAATTGAGCACGCGGTTAAAAAAGCAACTTTGCACTCTTGTGTAACAAATAACTATTATATATTTCAAAATTCAAATGTATGAAAATGGAATTTGTTTTCCTCATAACTTTTTTTTGTCTTGCATTGTAAAGCTGAAACTTGTAGGTATTGTTGCCGAGCCTATACCAACGCCACCTGATCTTTGATCTTTTGAATGAATTAAAAATGCATATTTGGACGATGTTGTAAGAGGCGGTAAAAATAAAAAAAAACAGTTTGTTATTATTATTTTACCCAGTATGATACCTGAAAGACAACAAACCTATATGACTATAGATCTTGACGAAAATCGTGCTTATTCATAACGTATAACGAATAAATTAATAATTTGTATAATACATATTTTGTAAACCTATGTAAGGCAAGCTTGTTTTTCCGACCACTGTGCGGTGTAGGTACCCAGTTAGCTGCCTATGCCCCAGTGATGGACCTACGTTGTGGGTGCGTTCAGAACTTCGACTTTTGAAATCTCTGGTTCAGAAAAACAAATGATTGAGTTACTTACATCAATTTAATAAACGTGATTTATTGTTTTTGTTTATAAAACTTATTCTAATCTGTTTATTTTTTTCATATTCGTCGACCAATATTCTACCAGGAATTAATAGATAAGTAAAATTTTACTTTTATTTTTATTGTTCTATTTTCTGTAATGATTTCAGAACGTAACCCTTCCATAAAATATCTGAAATAATAATCTTCTTCTAGCAATTCTAGCTAGACTGCTTGAATGCGATTACGAAATTCTGCGATCTTATTACATACGGTTGTGAAATTCGATACTATTCAATTTTATTCAAATACTGAGTGTATATGTAACATATTCTTTTGTTTTTCATTTGTTTTTCTATATTTCAGATTTAGATTACATCTATAATGTATGCTCTGAAAACAAAGAAGAAGGCGTATCAACGACACGAATATTCGGGGCCGCAAAAATCTTTAAAACGTGTTCGAGGTGGATTAAGAAAATATCACGATGATGAGAGGTAAGTAAACATGCATAATATATTCATTATTTGTCCGGCTTCTTCGTAAAACAGCCAAGTTTGGATGTAGCATTTCAAAAAAATATGTTGTGTGTTGACAAAAGTTTACATTCGTAAATCGTATTACACTTACAGCCGTTTGAAAGTTTGGCGTTCTGAAGATACCAAGATGCCAGTGAATGAAGGAATCCTCATAGATAATTTAGTGTATGTATCAAATAAGCATGATATAATGTACTTGCTGAATGCTGCTCGTAAAAGTGACACTACATGTGGTGTCACTAGGTATGGTCATTACATTTTGATTTGTTTCTTTCAGTAGACAGAGTACACAACCAAGAACATATGCCCGTGTAAAACCAAAATTCCGCTTAGAGGCCACTTACAGTACTCCTAGTACTAGCACAATGACAGCTGAACCTGTGCTCGAACCTTTAGAGATTAATTGGCCGGAAGCTGATCCTGAAACTGATTCATTTCAATTGACTGTGGAAACGATTCCAAATAAATGTTTATCTGCGATATCTGGGTATCTCATTGTGGACCTGAAGCATGTTATTGAGTGGGCATTCCAATTGGAAAGACACCGAAATATGTGTGAATCTTCACAAATTGAATTTGTTAGTGAGAGACTTGATGGATTTCGAAGTGAATTTATTTTCAAGTGCAGTATGTGTGGTAAAGCGTGGAAGCACTGTACGGAGAGCAGAAATAAAATAAATACTGCATTTGTGTGGGCAACTGTGACTGCTGGTAGCTTCTACACTCAATCAGCACACATAACAAGTCTCATGGATATCCCAACAATGTCAGCTAATAAATTTCGTCGTGTTGAAAACAAATTAGGCAATGTGTGGTTTGAACATTTGACAGAGGAAATTAAAACTGCTGGTGAACAAGAAAGGTCAATAGCTATTTAAAAAGGCCATGTCTCTTCAGATGGTGTTCCATTTGTTACTGTATATGTAGATGGAGGATGGCTGAAAAGGTCATATGGGCATAACTTTGATTCACCTTCTGGTATGGTAAGTTAATATATTACTAAACACATACATACATACACTCACGCCTTCTTCCCATGGCGGTAGGCAGAAACTACAGAACGCCACCTGCTGCAATACTTTACATACTCCTTTACTAAACACATATTTGGTTATGTATGAACTTTTTATTATGTGCAATATTTACAAGTGTTGCTTTTCATTTCTAGGCCTGCATTATTGGTAAAGAAACTAAGAAATGTCTATTTCTTGGTGTTCGTAACAAATATTGTTATACATGTCAATATTATGAAAAAAGAAACATGGACATGAAAGTACATAATTGTTGCAAAAATTTTACTGGACCATCTACAGCAATGGAATCACAAATTATTGTGGAAGGTTTTCAAAAGAGTGAAGAAATGCATCAACTTCGCTATTTGAGTTTTATTGGAGACGGAGACTCCTCTGTGTATAAAGACTTGAAAGAGAAAGTGTCATATGGGAACATAATAAAAAAAATTGAATGCAAGAATCATGTAATCAAAAACTATACCAGTGCACTATACAAGGTAAATAAATAAATCAAATTTGTATAGACATCTCAAGATCTGTGAAGCATATTCTGTATTCATATTTGTACTTTTTTTAGATCTTGGCCAACACTAAGCTCCCACTTTATGGGCGAAATATTTTGAAGCCAAAGGTGATGAAGCTTACACTAGTGGCACGGAAAATTATAATGTGTAGCAGTGAGAGTGCTGCTATGGCAGCAGATTTGAGAAATGGCCCGCTTCATGTATTCGGAGTACATAAAAACTGCAAGGATTATTACTGCAATGTCAATAAAACAGCTGCAAATGGAAGTGAAAACAAGGAAGAAAATCTTGTAGAAAGTCTGAAAAATACTGCTCCAGAAGTGTGGGCTCTAATTTATGCAGCCAATGAAAAAACGGCTTTGAAAGCAGGTCGTTTGTCAAATGAGACAACAAATGTGGCAGAAAACTTTATGAGTGTAATAAACAAATTCAACTGTGGAAAACGAATCAGTTTAGGAAGAGGGGGTTCTTACCAGCGACGTGTTCATGTGGCAGGTAAATATAGTCAGAAATTATCAGTACCAGTAAGAAATGCATTGATTATCACCATAATCTGTGTATAATGTTCCCACTGCTAGGACACAAGCCTCCTCTCTGTGAGAGGGAGTAGGCCGTAATCCACCACGCGGGTCCAGTGCAGGTTGGTAGATGTCACATGTCTTCAAACTTTTGGTTCTAGGACATGCCGGTTTCCTCAAGATGTTTTCCTTCACCGTTTTGAGAGCAATGGTGATGAAATAATTTACACAAAGCAAAGCGCCTGTCTGGGTTCGAACCTACGACCTACAACTCGTAAGTCGCGGCCGATGCCACGGGGCCACCACTGCTGCTTTGATTATCATGGTACAGTATTGTTTCTTTGTATGTTACATAATCATCTATTTATATTTTATTGATATTTTCTAGTAAAAAATATTTTTATTTTTTATTTTTTTTGCAATGTTACTCAATATCACGCTATTCATACATACCTATTCGTTACTGTTTTTATGTGATTGTAATTTATTTTTATTTATTTATGTATACACATTACACACATCACGATGCAGTATAAAACTGATTTACATCCGTCACCTCACACATCAGGTCCAGTTGAAAACCAGCGTCAGGCACCAGTTGTCTGGCATTTTTGCTGAATTGGACCTTTTTGGCGCAGCCAGCTTTAGCACAGCTGCTAATTTCTTACATCGCACTTTGCACTTTTTATTTTTATCTTAGTTTTTATCTGATGAACGAGTATTATCTAACTATCTGGTGTTTTGTGTGTCTCTTAGTCTGTGCTAAATAAATGTATTTTCTTTCTTTCTATTTTCAGGATTATCGCTTGCTACTGGACACAAATGGCATGAAACTGCATGGAAAAAGCAGACCACACAGAGCCCAGGGACACATTTTAAAAAATATATAAATCGAAAGGAACAAAGCAGAATACGACGGAAGTCGTCGACACGCAAACGGTTGTTTGCTCCAAGAGAGAAAACCCAGCCGGACAAGCACTATGGACCTGAAGCTTGTGACCCAATTGATATTGACGAAGCACAATTGAGAATACAGTGTGAAGAGCGGTTAGCAGAATTCCAAAAGTCACCAGAAAACATAGCTTTGATTGAAATGTCTACTGTAGGACAGCATGAAAATGATTTATATACTACTCATAGGAGTAACCGTTTGACTGCTAGTCAATTTGGAATGGTTAGTGGTCTGGTAAAATTTTGTTAGCTGAAATGTAATATACACACATATATACATTTCTGGTAACATTGCGGTATTTTATTGAATACCTACATACAATGCTGAATGTAAAAATTACCGATTTATATTTATTTTATCTGGACTTATGGTTTTCAGGTTTGCAAACGCCGTATTACCACTCCATGTCACAATCATGTAAAGGATATTCTATATAAAAAGAATATTTGTACAAAAGACATGTTATATGGACAGCAAAATGAGAATGTGGCAAAAAGTATGTTCATGCAACAATATAATAAAATTGTTAGGCCTTCCGGTCTTTTTATTGATGAAGAATTTGGATGTTTAGCTGGCAGTCCAGATGGTAAGTTTTTCTTTATCAACCTTCAGTTTTATCTATGTATTTATTTGACAAATGTGTAAAATTATAATGCTAGCTTAAAATCGCGAGAGAGCAAGGATTACAAGCACGATAGGCGATTGAATTTCTTGTATCAAATCTTATAAAGAGCTCCATTGTTTTATATTTTGTGTCAATTTGTTTCAGGTATAATTGAAACTGAGAGAGCTGTTATTGAGATCAAGTGCTTTCCATCATTGGCGAGGAAAAATCAAAGCCTAGAGGCAGCTGCACTAGAAAAGAAAAACTTTGCTCTAAAATTGGATAATAATGTTTTAGTTATGAATAAAAAGCACGATTATTACCATCAAGTAAATTGATAATTGTATTGCATGTCCACTTTATAATTTTTCAGTATCTTGTTTTCTCTTTATGAAATTAAAATCTACTATTTCAGGTTCAAGGACAAATGCGTGTTAGCAAAATGGAAAAGTGCTACTTCGTATGTTTTATTTCAGTCACTGAACCTTTGACTGTGATAGAAGTTTGTCGAGATGATGAATTTATCAGCAATATGATACCGAAGCTATTAAACTTTCTTAAAAACTGTATCCTGCCAGAAATCATATTGAGACGTGTTCAAAAAAATGCTAAATGCATAGATTTGCATGGTACGTATACACGGCTAGGTATCAAGTTATATATTTCCAGTATAAGCTGACCTCTCATTGTACGGAAATCCTATACAATGCGAGTTCAACTTATACCAGTGTTTACTGGTACACAAGGCTACATAATTATCCAGCTATACATTTTGCACACCAGTGAATACTGGTACACACGAATTTTTTTTTTACTTCATAAATTGTATCAATAACTCATATATACTAAGTAAAGTTATTTTTCTTTGCAGCAGCCTTATAGCAGTGGACAAGAAGACTCACGGCAGATGGTGAAATCAACAAGTCAAACGATTTTTGTTATAATTGTATTTTTTTAGTAGTTTGTTTAGAATCAACATTATCATTGTATATTACTTTTTTTTGTATTTACTATAAATCAAAAGGCTTATTTTTGTAGCAGTTTGTTTAGAATCAACATTACCATTGTATATTATTTTTTATTTGTATTCACTATAAAATCAAAAGGCCCATTTTTGTAGTAGTTTGTTTAGAATCAATATTATTATTGTATATTACTTTTTATTTGTATTCACTATAAAACAAAAGGCCCATTTTTGTAGTACTTAGTTTGTTTAAAATCAACATTATCATTGTATATTACTTTTTTATTTGTATTTATTATAAAACGAAAAGGTGAAATAATAAGCTGGTCTTCAGATTTTTATTTTTCTAAAAACATTGATAAGAGTGTTTTGACATTATAAAATATTTTTTCACCTACCTGGTTATAATCGCATACTAAATTGTATTTTTTTTATTTGTTGTTATCTTTCGTTTTATTATTGTGTCTGTTTTGTGTAATGTCTGTAATTATTGTAATAATTGGTTATGCTATAAATTTAATCAGGCATCATTTGTGTTACTTCAAATACTTGTATTTGATAATTAATTAGTGTAAGTAATAAAATAAAACTATCTTTATAAACTGTATAGACTCAAGTTTTTGTAACTGAACAGACAGCTGTGCTGCTGGGGAGTTTGTTGCGCCACTTCTTCTTTCCAGCTAGAGCACTAGGAAGTGGTGAAGGGCGGGCGTTTTGGGGGACTGTCTTATTGTAATTTTGACATTCGAAAAGTGCTGATTCTCAGCCTAGCTTTAATAAATTACATGATTTTTAATATGAATTTTATTATCCTATCATCATATTCATGCCTTCTTCCCATGGCGGTAGGTAGAAACTACAGAACGCCACCTGCTGCTATGCCTGACATACTCCTTTTGTCTTGTTTACGTTCATAAATCTGGTCATACACGCACGCCGGTTGCGAGTACTACGCAGTACGCACAGTATTCACACCATACATGCTTCGCCAGGAACGCATTATTCATTTTTTTCTATCCTATCGTAGCAGGCGGCTCATTTTTTTAAATACACGCCACCTAGTGGTCTATTCTTGTAAACGTATGGAAATACTCTCTTACCTCTGTGTGTGTAAACGACCTGTATTCAATGGTAGATTTTATTTCACCCCTTTGTGTCGAATTGTGTGGATTTTAAGGCAATTCTATGACCAAATTCAATAAAGTGTAATGTCCAATTACCGCGACTACTACTTCTACGACTTACTGATGTGCCAATTACACATAAAACAAAAAAAACTAAAAATGTTGACTTCAGCGCCATCTAACAGGAAAATGGCCAAGAGCAGATCAGATGATCCTCCTTAATGCGAAACATTCCAAGCTGAATATTTTCACCATATATTTTTGACTAAAGGCACATGATTTTGGTTTACACCTACACATCTCGGATTGAGCCGGTTCCTTGTATTTTGCCGTCAAAGTTAGGACACCATCGTTTTGACTTTTAGCAAAAACGCATGCATGAATAGTTTTGAAACTTTGTATGGTTATTATTAGCGTTAAGAAGGACCGAATACAGTTTTCAGCGAACTTGTTTCTTGTCCAATTTAGGCGCTGCGATGTTTTTTCGGGTTTTCATAAAACCGCTATAACTTGAAAACTATAAATATTTTCTTAAAACTAATTGGGGCACTAAGGGGCACACATTAAGATTTACTCGTGTATGTTTACTCTACAGGGGCACATGCAATGGTTGTAGAGATATACGATTCATCAAAACGTTACTCCAGCAGGAAATGCAATATCTCGAAAACCTGAAACATATAAGCTCTCTGGCCATGCACAATTTTTCTCTCTCCGATCATTCGTTTAGAATTTTCCTGCTAGAAAAACGTTACCCCAGCAGGAATCGTTTTTTCCGTTTTTTTCCAAAACGACAGGGGGCACACATTTTTTATTTGGGGGCACATTTACAGCAGATAGGGCACATATTATACGTTCTACTCCTATAACTCTAGGAGACACTTTCTTGCTGGGGTAACGTACACCGCGGCATGGGCGGCGCGCGCGGTGCGCTCGCCCGCGGCCCGCCCGTGTCCGCAGTCCGGGCCGCACGGGCTCTATCTATACGTCGCTGACTGTATGAACGCTGGCTTTATGCAAAATATGACTGTTTAGATTTTGTATGAAATGACGCATTGTGCGATAAGGCGGGAGCCGGAGACATCGTTAGAATATTCATGAACTCGACTATGGCTTTATAATCTTTCGTAGCAAGCGAGCTCGGCACAGCGCGGCAGCGTTGCGAGTGAGCTTGTGAGTTGTGAGTGTGACTACCTCATTAGTGCACACACAAGTTGCCTGTTCTTAATGGAGTCTTTGTACTGACATGAAGACAGACCACATTGGTTGGACGTGGACATTTACGAGTAGGTACCTACTTAATCTATTGTTGGAACTGTTGGAAGTACCTACAGCTACAACCAAAAGTTGCATAGTAAATGTGTAGGTGTGCTATAATATTTCCAATACTTAAGAGGTAGTTCATTATTGAATGTTTTAAGTAGAAAACGTTAATAATTATTGTCGTATATACTAATGCATCTGATTCACAATCTGAACAGTGTTGCGTTGCATGCCTTAAACGCTACACGTTTGACTTGCTTAGAGTATCGATATCGCTGCAGGCCGAGGTCACATGTGTGATGTGTATCATGACCTCGACCGAGGTCACATGTGTGATGTGTATCATGACCTCGACCGAGGTCACATGTGTGATGTGGATCATGACCTCGACCGAGGTCACATGTGTGATGTGTATCATGACCTCGACCGAGGTCACATGTGTGATGTGGATCATGACCTCAACCGAGGTCACATGTGTGATGTGGATCATGACCTCGACCGAGGTCACATGTGTGATGTGGATCATGACCTCGACCGAGGTCACATGTGTGATGTGTATCATGACCTCGACCGAGGTCACATGTGTGATGTGGTCTGTGGATCATGACCTCGACCCGGCGACTATTTTTCGATATTTTGTATGAAGTATTAGTGTCGGTTCCGATATAGAAGTTCTGCTACATGTCTTAGATCTAACAGGAATGCTCTTCAAACTTTCAGTTGTTGAATATTTAATCTGAGTGTCATGAGATTGATGCATTATACTTATAGTATGAGACGCAGCACACCGAATGGTTTAACGTTATTAAGCATAGACTTGTATCAGGGTCGCAATAAAAAGCTAACGATCGAAATGACACACAGACTGAAATAAGTATGAGTTGTTGAGCAGTGTGTATTGTGTACATACACGTAGCGAGTGTGCCTGCTTGGGCGGGCGAGGCCGGGTCCGGCTGAAAGTGTTTGTGTGTGCAGTCGACGCGGACGAGATCCGGCGCCTGGGCAAGCGCTTTCGCAAGCTCGACCTGGACAACTCGGGCGCGCTGTCCATCGACGAGTTCATGTCGCTGCCCGAGCTGCAGCAGAACCCGCTGGTGCAGCGCGTCATCGACATCTTCGACGCCGACGGAAACGGAGAGGTAAGCACCACTTCACATTGCAGCCCCTCGCTGCCCTTCAGCGCACTGTTCCGTATTGATTCTTGTTACCTTCAATTCGCTTTTATAATAGGTACGTACGTAGGGTATTCAGCTGCCACCGGTTAGTTAGAACGGAAGTCGACCACAAAACAGGAAACGTGGATACATATGGTACTAAATTTCAAGAGTGGAATAATTAAGGAATGCTTTCGGCACGCACTTTTTGGACGATTTTTTCGCTAAATCCTAACTTTGGGAACTCTTTTGGGTTGCTTTATTAGGATTTGAAGCCGGCCAGCCGATTTGATAAGAAATAACAAAAATAAAGGAATTTGAAAAAAAAAACAGGAATACTGACTTTCGGAAAACTTGTTATTGTGTGACAAATTATCTGAAACAGTACAGTAGCACTTTGTTGACCACAGTGTGAAGAGACAGTTGAGTACGTGATCCCCCAAGTGGAATGACTGAATTTATTCATCATACTTTGTACAATAGTTTTCACTAAAGTCACAATGGATCACTGCATCCTTTTCAGTCATGTTTTCTTTCAGTGCCTTCAGTGTCTGATACTGGTGTATGATGTTGGTTTCGTGGTTCATAAACTTTGGTAACTCTTACATGAAGCGATAAATTCAGTATTCCACCAGCCGTCATCAGTATTCCGTAAGCCGTCAGTATTCCGCCAGTCGGAATAATGGAATACTGACGTGAAATACTGATGATCGAGGAGTTTTTGGCTAAAAACGGATCTTTAAAATATATTTTTTAAATCTCAACCTTATAAACCAATAAATTAAGCAAATGTTTCATCGTTCTACATTAAGATAAAACAAATTATCTAAAAACTTACGATAGAAATCATTTACCAAAGTTTAAGAATCATTTACAAATCGGCTGGCAACGGCACTCTCCTCGTCGATTGATGCGACCGTACTAATATAAAGGGCCGAGGGACTTTAGTCCTTCAAAGGGTGTGCGTGGTGCGGGGCGGGGTGCATTTCTCTAACTTACTAAGCGGCAACGGTGTGAAGTTTTGATAATGTGTGTTTTTACTAGGAAATACATCTCGCCGGAATTTTATCTCAAAACCGAGTGGCAAAATGCAAAACGATTGTAAGCCTATCTATTATGTGAAATATGTTTACAATATGTCTTAAACAGTCAGAAAACTATTCTAGTTTATAGTTTTAGTGACAATTATCACTTTATTCTACAAGTATGTTATTTTAAAGGGCTTTGAGTAAAAAAAGATAGGCCAGTTACAACCGGAAAACTGACGAGATTTGGTGTTTAGAGCCAATTTTCACGTATTCATTGTAATTAGATTTTAACAAAATCGGGTGCAGACCTATAACTTAGTCTAAATATTACTCTAAATAAATATTTATATTTTTTGTAAATACTAGTGCTGCATGCCATGCCAGTACGCGCAAAATTCCACTTTTAAAATTTAGTCCCATATATCTCTGCCTAAACCTACGGGGAATACAAGCGTGTTGTTATGTTCCAATCTAAATTAAAAGTCATTATTCAAATGAGGCTGCGAATGCTGAGAACCAACACTTTTCGAACGTCAACACGATTTACTTTCAATCAAACATACAGATTTTTACATAGATACTTAATCTTTCATTATGTGAAAGGATACGATAGGATTCGGAATAGAAATCCTATCCTAGGATTATTTTTGACTTTTTTCAAGTTGATAATAAATTATAGTCCAATCATTTAGCCTTATAATTTATATGCGTACAAATATTTTAATCACATTACCACAGAATAACGTTCATTTTAATCAATAGAACATCTGATAATGATAATTGATTTCATTTTTGTAATTAAGGTTTGCACAAACATTTTTACACGTCAATCATATATTTTTAAAACTAGATGAGGTCGGCGTTTCCTATCTGACTACTCTGAGAAGAAAGGCCGAAACAAACTCAGAGGTCATAGTCTCTTTTAAAGTCCAGATATAATCTTGGTCAGGTTATATGAAGACCATGTAGGTCGATGACTGAAATGGTCTTTTGAGGAAAGAACCACACAGATTGAGAGGACCTGTCCAGTCAGTGCACGCATTTGTCAGAAATCGTGCAGCTCAACTCAAGAGTTAAGGAGCTCAACGATTCGACGAACAATACCAAAGAAAGGACATTTGGGTAGGCCACATAAATTACACAAACTGCCAGACCATGGACAGAACAATAAAAAAAAAATGAATAAAATAAATGACCCACATCGTCTTCACATTCACAATAATTAAAATAATGTAATACTTTAAAAAGTAAGCAAATGTCATTGTTTAAAAAAAAATGATTAATGGCAATGTGTATATTATAAAAAAAAAAACACTCAAAATGCAGAAATTGGAAGCAGCTCAATCCCAAGCCTTTTTATCCTCAATATAATCTTTAACAGTATAAAAGGCTTTCTTGCACAACTTACGTTTAATTGATAACTTAAATTTATTAAGGCTTAGATCTTGAACGTGGCTTGGTAGTTTATTATTAAAGCGTATACATTGGCATCTGAACGAGCCACCTATTTTCTTGAGCCTTGTTGTAGGTACAACAAATTTGTGTTTGTTTCTAGTATTTATATTATGGATATCACTGTATTTTTTGAACAATTTTATATTTTTATGGGCATATAAAAGATTTTCATAAATATACCGAGAAGGCACAGTCATTACATTAATCTCTTTAAACTTGTCTCTGAGAGAGTGTCTCGGACTTAATTTATAAATTGATCGAACAGCACGCTTCTGCAAAACAAAGATAGTCTGCATATCGGCGGCATTTCCCCACAATAGAATACCGTACGACATTACACTATGAAAATAACTAAAGTACACTAAACGGGCAGTCTCTATATCAGTTAAACTAGCTTCTGCCCGCGACTTCGTCCGCGTGAAATTTCTTGTTACTCCGACACACCCCGTCGCATCGCATCGCCTGCCCGCGCTAATTACTTCGTTTTTGCTTAGCGTTCTTTCTGACTTTTTTTTCTTTTTGCTCGGCTCCTAAAGGTCATAGCGTGATGTTAATCGAATTTTTTTAACAGCGTATATGCGGTACTTAGCTTTTTTGACAATTTATCTATATGTGCACCCCACTGAAGCTTAGCATCCAAAGTTATGCCCAATAATACTGTGCTGTCTTCAGGATTCAATTCCTCGCCCTTTATCAACACATTAGCTTTCACCTGCCTAACGTGGGGTAGCGTAAACTTAATGCATTTGATTTTTTCTCGTTTAGAAGCAAATTATTAACATTGAACCAGTGGACTACTTTCGAAATCGCGCTATTTACATCGTCAGTAACCAACTGCTGACGTTTAAGTTTAAACAAAAGTGAAGTGTCATCTGCAAACAACACTATATCATGATTATCCTTTATGAGGTACGGCAAGTCATTAATATAAATAAGAAACAAGAAAGGACCAAAATTGAGCCCTGTGAGACTCCCATCATTACTAAAGATCCGGGTGATCTTTCTCAATTAACGTCAACGCTCTGAATCCTTTTACTCAAGTATGAAGTAAGAAGATCCAGAGCAGTATTCCGGAACCCGTAGTGGTGGAGTTTCCTGATTAACGTTTCGTGAAGAACGAAATCGAATGCCTTACACAAATCACAAAAGATGCCCAAGGCATCGCATTTATCTTCCCATGCATTATAAATATGTCCTAAAAGTTCAACACTCAGTAGTTGAACGACCCCTTGTAAAACCGAACTGTTTGCTATGTAATAATTTATATTTATTAAAAAATCTTTGCATTTGGTCTACAATTAATTTCTCAAAAATTTTACTAAAGATAGGTAGTACAGAAATAGGTCCATAATTTGTGGGGTCTGATGTACTACCTGATTTAACCCGCCATCACTCGCGCGGGGTGCTGTCGACACCCCACGCATTTTTGAACGTAAAAATGAATAATAATTTCTCTAGTTGCGCATCCGCCCGTCTCAGTACCTTTAAGTGACCTTTAAACGCTTCGACACGGGGTGGGAGGGGCTGTGTAGCGCGAGGGCTAGCAGCGTGAGGACGAGTCAAAGTTTTCGTGGGGTGGTCACGAGTCACGACACCCCGCGAGCGCTCGAGCTATACTTTTGCGGAGGTTACTTTATCAACAAGGTAAGTGTTTTGAATTGTTTTGTAAATCTAAATTATTTAACTGTACCCTTATTTACTATAATATAAATAATGATGTATATCTAAGCTTATTTAATGGTTTTTGTTCTTAGAAACTTTTGTTTAGTGTGCTTTGTCCGTATGTAACATTTTTTTTCTATTTTTTTTGTTTTCAACCAGGCTTACCCAAAGCACTCAAGAGGATGTTGAATGCTCCTGGATCAAGCACCGAAGGAGGGTTACCAACAAAAAAGCAGCGCTGTATAGTTTGTCCACGCTCGACGCTCTAAAGACATTAAAACATTGAGTCACTGCAATTTTTGCAAACAAACCATGTGTCAAAAACACATGAAGTTAATTTGCAATTCTTGTTACGAAAAATAAGATTGTTTTATTTAATTTTGTTACTTAATCCTTACATTTATGTTTTTAATGAGAAAGTTTATGTTAAAAACGACGAAGTTTCTTTTTTTGTGGTTCTTTGAGGACAGATCTCAATATTATGACTAAAAAGGCTGATTATTATAATGTTGTGTAGAACAGTAATAAAGTTGATTATAAAATTAACGTTTTTTTATTTACATAGGTACGTCATACAACACAAAATAATAAAATGCTAGTATAATTCCACTAACTGATATTATACGGTATGTTAACTAACAGAGGGCGTTCCCGTTAACCCGCAATAGTATAGCATCCATACATGCTAAAAAAAATATTACCTACCATTCGAAAATAAAATGTTTTTATATTTTTTTATATTAAAATATTCACTAAAAATCGTAAATTGATACTCTATTTATTTAATTAAATAAATTCCGACATTGCTGTCCTTCAAGTACAGTCTGTCTATAAAGTCATGAAAATAATGTTTGAGGAACCAACAATATTCAAAAGTAGGGCAACATTAAATCATAGTACATCGAATGTCATCAGCTGTCATCGACTTGTTTTGTAACTAGTTATCTATTGCATTTTTTATTGCTTTTCAAATCTACGTGGATAAAACTTCGAAGAAACACGTTAAAAATGAGGAAAACAAATAGGAGTGGAGCTCGGGAAATCATTTTTAAAGTGTATCAGCGATGTTTGTTAGAACACCAAGCTGGACAAGTTTTATCAAATTTGGATGATATTTATGCTCGAACAGCAGCTATGACAGGTATGTAATCGTGTTACTGTTTGTTTTTTATCTACCAGAAGTTATAAATTTATTAAATATAGATTTTAAGACTAAAATAAGGATTGTTTACATTGCGCATTAATAGGTTAGATTACAAATATAAGTAGGCCATATTGTAGTGCGACCAGAACTTTTGATACTTTTGGACGATCAAATTTACCGCTGATTTTAAATATGAATAAGTTATATCATGGTTGAAATTAAAAATAGTGCTATCTATTTTCTGTTAAATAATATTATTATTTTTTTAAATTAATTGTATAATTTTTTTAAATCTTTCTTTCAGGAAAATCTGAGAGTCAGCGAGGCTTATTGTAGATGAAGGCTATAAAAATTATGGCAAATTTGGCACCCCTGGCAAACACAGATCAGGCCGTCCTAAAAAACAAATGGATGACTTCAACATATGTGCACTTCGACAAAAGATTCAATTCTTTTACTCGGTAGCGAAGCTGACAATGAAAATACTTTTTTTTAACGTAGAATATTTGGAATCAGATGATGACAGTAATTAATTATTATGTTATAGGATATTTTTCATTAATAAAAAAAGTTAAAACATACTATAAAAAATATGTATGAACATTTTTCTTTTATTTACTAATTTTATTTGAACGAAAAAGACCATAGATATGTGCTATCTGATCGTTTATGCAAACTAATGAAGGTCGGAAAGAAAACATCGCGAGGAAACCTGGACTTTTAATTAATATAAGTCTGAAATCGCCAACCCGTCTTGAGCAAGCAAGCGTAATGATCAATGCTCGTGCCTTCTCTGTTGAGAGAGGCCTTTGCCCAGCAGTGGGACAGTAATAGGCTGGTATTATTATTTATAATGAAGGTCGCATCTTTGTTTATGGTTTCTGTATTTTTTTAAATAAGATCTACAGATTTTACGACTACCTTTTCTATCCGGTTTAAAAAAAAAGCGTCTCGTCGTTTTCATTAAAACCAGGTTTGCTTCTAGTACAAAATAATGTGCTAGTATCAAAATCAATTTAGTCACACTATATAGGGTTGCTACGTGCACGACCGCAGCGCCCTCATTATTTTTCATGACTTTATAGACAGACTGTACGCGTGTACAGAGTGTTTCTTTAACGTATCAATTTACGATTTTTAGTGAATATTTTAATATAAAAAAAATAAAAACATTTTATTTTCGAATGGCAATATTTTTGAAGTGAAAACTTCTTTAGCGGCGCTGTGTACTTTTTTTGGAATGGGTAAAAACTTCTAAACTCGCGTCAGGTCACGTGACCCTGATCGAAAATTCGTAAGACGTAAAACGTAAGACAGCGCCATCTATGCACATCGGGAAGAACTACGAGGGCCTCGCGTACTAACTACGTAGTTCATCCAACAACGACGAGATGGCGCTGAACCACGGATATACATATAACTGACGACGAGCTCAAATACATTTTATGTACAAGGCCAATAGTATGTAAAAATGTAACTAATATCAATCGTACCATCTACGTCCTCTTCTAATACGCCTCTGCAAACATTATGGTAATCGAACAAAGGTAACATTGTGTAAAATTTCATACAGGCTCCTTATTAGTTTATCTAGTTACCACTTTAGAAATGATTAACGAAGCACTGCCGCGACCAACACCACGAACTGAAGTCTATCCTGTGTGCTTATTTGTAAATCTGAATAAATTCCTTTCACGAGAAGAATAAACCAGTCACTTTGGTCATCATACCTGATTTGCAAAAAACCCTATAAAATAAGGAACACACCTTAACACGCGTGTTTTGTTTATAAGACGATTCACAAAATACACTCGTAATTGTTCAAGTTTTCACTTCTGTCGGCACTACCGGAGTGCCAGTGTTTTTTTTTAGCATGTATGGATGCTATACTATTGCGGGTTAACGGGAACGCCCTCTGTTAGTTAACATACTGTATATATAAAAATAGACTTTGAGTATGTGGGGTGGCCACAACACCCCGCGAGTGCTCACGAGGCTAAAAACCCGCGCGAGTGATCGAGGGTTAAACAAAGGTATTATTTTACTGTTTCATAAGGTCAGGAAACTCCCCATTGTCAATACAACTATTAAAGATAAGAGCGAGAGTAGGTGCTATAATGTCAATAATAGACTTAGCAACTTCTACAGATCTGCAGTCTTTTTTACATTTAAAGTGTGAAAAGTTTTAATTATATCTCTACATGTAATATATTCAAAATTAAAATCGTTGTCAAACCAAAACCGGCTATGTGCAAAAAGTATACTTTTGAGATATTGACAAAAGAAGTTTTCCTGAAATTTTTTACATGAGAGTTAATTTTATTCTGAGGCCATAGTTCCACAACTAGTGGTCATAAGCACATAGCAGTTCTTTTATATGAGAAATAAGGCAGTGACCTATAAGCTGTGGTCAAAATCTTAACACCTCATAAAATCTCAAAAAACGGCACAGCAGATTTTGGTTTGACAACGACGATATTCAAAATGAAAATCCGAATCGCAACCATTAACATAGAAGGTGATGAGTTTAGGGATTTAGTAGTTGAAACGGGAATATCTGAAAAGAAATTTCAAATGCCTCGGCGATTTGTGAGTCTGATTTTATTATGTTGTCATTAATAGACAGGCTGTAATCAGTACTTCGGATACTAGACCTTCCCGCTTCACTATTAATAATATTCCAAGTCGTTTTAATTAAATTACTGCTGTTTTTAATCTTTGAACCCAAATAACGTGAATTTTGAATAATTTCTAACATACAAATTAAATTCATCAGTGTTAAGTCCTTTCATTGTACAGTTCATAAACCTTTGTATCCTGCTTATGCGTATAAATTTTCATTAAAATCGATTCATTCATTTCGAAAAATAAGGGCTTGAAAGTTTGTATGAAATACCGTACGGCGTAAACGCTCTTAACCGAGATAGTCTTCGGAATAAAGGTGGAATCAAATTGTTTACAGTATATATTAAAAAAAATATCATAAAGATGATTAGGATCAGCATGAATGGACAACTGGTAATTTATTAATGAGTTTAACTTTAAAAGCCTCCAAGCGACTTGCAGTTTTGGGGTTAACAGTGATATCCTTTTTAGCCACTTTTTTGTTTTGGTTTTGAATAGTAATCCTTTGCCCGCAATGATCAGAATCTAGTAAATTTATAATTTCGTTGTGGCTTGGTATAATATCTGTATAAATATTATCTAGGCATCAATAAACATTATAATAAAATTTAATTACTTTAATTAATTATTCACATTTAAGATTAATCAAAAGTAAATACAAACTATTTACACTAGATACTAAATTAAATGACTAACTAACTTACTATACAAATAAATACAAAAACAAAGGACACTTAGGCGTCGAAGTACTCGTCCGCATCGCTGTCATCCGTAAACGTGCCCAGAAGACTGGCAGCATTGCCACGTTGAATGGCAATGCTGATTCTTTGGCTAAAGAACGACCCAGCCCTCTGGTCACGTGAAGTGTCGTCCACCAGCCGGCGAGAAATTTCCTTAAAAAGGAGACGCGCAGTCGGGCTCCATGACCCGAGCGTTTCGACCTCAAACGGCTTAAAGCTGTAGTTGCCCATACATAAGGTTACAGTATTTGCGCCGCTTGAGGGTCTCAGCAGCCGCAGAAGCGGCGCCAGCACAGCCCGCCGTGCTAGGAACATGAGATGGCGCAAAGGTATCGACACACGTTGCGTTCCACACCAGAGGCCTAACCACCTTCCAATGCAACAACGTCATGCCGTCTGGTCTCTTCCCATCGTCACGTACCAAGCCGTTTGGTTCTAACACCGCTGGTACGCCGGCGGTGACAAGGGCTAGACGAATAATATCGTTGATGCTGGCGTGCCGTGCTATGCGACCTGCGCTCCTGCAGCAGGACAGGCTATGGTGTCCGAGACTGTAGATATCTTCACCGCAGTGACATCGATGCGGAGCAACACAAGGTGTCCCAAGCGGAGACACGTAGCGGGCCGAAACGATGAGTCATCCGTCATTGTGCCTATGGTGGATGATGGGAGCGCCTGCAGCCACAAGCCTGACTCCCATTCTCCCACAGCCAGCAGACGGGCACACTTAACAGTATTACGTGACGTGTTTACAAGGGTATACCGTATAATACTGCAGAGCGGCACGTCCCACAGTCTCTGGGAAGACGGGTTATCGGGCAAAACCGTATTGGGACAAGACATTTTCCAAGCGTTCAACGCATCGGTCAAACACGGTACTTCAAAATCGACTAGTGAGGAAGATAAAATGTTCCTGGTTAATTTATCGGTACTGTGGACCGAGGAGAGGAAGGCCGGTAAACTTATACTTGAAATTTTGCGGAGTTTTGACTTGGTTAGTATAGATATTTTATTTAAGTATTAGTACCTACATTTAGTATAAGCAGGAATAGGCAGGGGAGACCTTACATTGAGCGCTCCCGTAAACAGCGACTTTTCACGTCAAAAACAATGGTCGTTTTCCATAAATTATTTTTGCAAAATTTTACTTAGTTTGATGTATACTAGAATGCGTTGTTGACGGTTATGTGATTGGTCTTTTAACCGACTGCGCGAGAGTAAATACAGGGTTATGTTTTTTACGCGTAGGTACATATGTATCTTTGCTAAACTAACTAAACTGCTTGGCTGAAGCCAAGCAGTTTTATTATTAGGATGATTCCTAGACGAAAAACTTAAATACATATGTGCTGTGCTAAGCCACTCGCATATTCAACAAATTACGAATGTACACCAGATGCACATGGGGTGCACATCCGGAAAACGCTCGCACAATCTATTTGCACAACCGATTGTCACGTACGCTGCCGGTATATGGGGACATATAGTCAAATGGAAGTGCGTAAAGAAGCAACTCGCCAGCCTCCAGCGAGTATTCGCACTAAAGTCCATCCGTGCCTTCCGGACCGTCTCGACCACTGCTGTCCTGGCACTCGCAGAGCTCATGCCTCTCGATTTTAAGATCCTACCACGTCGAGACTGTTCGCTTCACAGGTACGAGTCACCTTCTGCCAGCGGACATCACCTCAGAAGGCCCCACGCCTGTACGCGAGCTAATACACCCGGCAGTAAGACTGCCCAGATCAGTCACTAGCACCTATAGACACGCTGAAGTCGGGGCTACCCAACCACAGCACCACATTTACACCGACGGCAGCAAACATGACGATGGTGCCGTTGGAGCGCCTTTCGTTTGCTATGATCCGAGAAGAGCGGTTGTCACCAAAAAATTCAAACTCCACAATACCTGTCTTTCAAGCCGAACTATTCGCCATCCTGGTAGGTAGCAAATGGGCACAAAAACACCACAATCTTCTCGGACTCCCAGTCTGCAATACAGGCGATCGCAGACCGAAGCAACACTCACCCACTTGTCACACAAATACACCAAACCACTAACACTCACACACATACACGCGCAAATACACCACCAGTCCACCACACATATCCATCAAGTGGGTGAAAGGGCACAGTGGAGTTGCCGGCAACGAGGCTGTGGATGCTGCAGCAAAACTGGCCACTCGACTTCACAAAACTCCGGTCTACAATAAATACCCGATGTCTTATGTCAAACGTGAATTAAGGCAAGCTATCTTGGCTAAGTGGCAAGCTTGGTATGCGTCTAGTGAGCAGGGACAATATACCAAATCGATATTTCCGAAAATAACAAACATACAGATATACCGAAAATATACCGAACCAAACTTTTACCTAACTCAAATCCTGACAGGTCACGGATTTCATAAAAAATACCTACACCGTTTTAAAATCACTGCAAACGACAATTGTCCCTGCCACGACGACAGGGTACAAAGCCTCGACCACCTCCTCAGGGATTGCCCCAGATTCGCCATGGATCGTATGCAGTATGAGGTAATCTCTGTGAGATTTGGTATCTTGCTTGACATATGACATCGGGATGCAAACGCGCAAACCAGAAGTCCTACTCGCGTTCACTAAATACCTACATCTCAAAAATTTTAAGCGAACTGAAACACTTCAACGGCACATAGGAAATACAATAATATATATAATGTTTATAGTATATTTTATTTATATCTTAATATGTATTATTATCCTCATCGCGACTAAAAATTCCCACAAAACAATATCTGTATCAAATAGCAGATATTGTCAAAATACCATAATCAAATAAATAATGCAATCCCACACCAAAATAAATAAAGCGAATAAATAAAATAAAAAACCCATTAAGGGTACAGGCGTGATGTTATGTTATAGCAACAATCGCGGTTAATTTGCTGGCATTTATTGAAGAGTTCCGTCGTCTGTCTCCGAAACTCATCATCAGATCTTTACGAAATTTAAATGGGACCATTTCGGAATAAAGCCCTTTCGTAAAATTTACGATGGAGTTATGCCCGAACAAATATTAAAAAAATAGAAATATCCGAATTGAGAACCTCCTCCTTTTTAGAAGTCGGTTAAAAAATAAAGAGCTTGAGGAAACGATTTAAAAAATACAAATTATAGTCCTAACTTGATGCGTGTCCCAACTGTTTGCAGTAGCACTCAATACCTATCTATAGAAAGGTAAGTTTTATAGCGAATGCAATAAAATCAATCCAAAGTGAGCAACTTGTTTGGCCCGACTGTTTCCATACTACGTTCACGAAGACTTCATACACGTGCCCGTTTTCACTAACACTAGGCGCCACTTATGAGTCACACTAATATTATAAAGGCGAAAGTTTGTGTGTGCGTGCGTTTGTGTTTTTATGTTTGTTACTTCGTCACGCTCAAACGGCTGGACAAATTTGTATGGAGGCAGCTGACACCCTTGATTAACGTATAGGCTACTTTTTAACCCGAAGTTCCCACGGGATCGACATTTACGCGGATGAAACCTCGGGGCGCAGCTAGTGACTAAATAAAAAGCTGTTGAATTTTCAATGATAGACTCAGCGCCGAAAGTTGGAAATCCAACAACGCGCACCTACAGCGATTTAGGTTGGGTGGCTTCTGTTACCATCTCACCGTGAAAACTTAGGTGAAGTGAGCGTGGAGTGTGCTGTCAGTGTCATCCCACCAGATACTAGGAATTGACCAAGCATACATTTAAAATCACAGGTGTCGAAACTAGTCAGTAAAATCAGTAAAAGCCTTTTTTTTTAGCATGGTCAGTAAAAGTCAGTTTTTTGAGAAAATGGTCAGTTTTTTCAGTTTTTTGAGATCAACACATATAATATATTGCTCCATATATTTTTTTGGAACCTTATTAATTATTTACTGACACAATTTTGCCTGTCTGTGTCGTTCCTTTTTACGCCTACCTTCTTCATTCTAGATTTTGCTTAAGAAATATATATCTTATAGTATACCTACTAGCAGCCAAACCCGGCGTTGCTCGGGTTTCACCTTTCAAGTCCATTCATTTCATCAGTTGCAACACTTTTTCACATTTTCGCCACCCACAACCGCGACCAAACTTCCTTACTTTCACCAGGAGACCAAAGGGGAGATGATTGGAGTTGGTGGTCATAGAGAAAACCCTGTCTTCCCGTCCTAACATTTGTAGCATCATTATTTCAAGGAAAAAAGTCCAATCCTACTTTTTTTCTCGAAATAAATACATATTTTATTATTGTATGTTTAACTTTGCATATTTGTTACAGCTTCAGCTTTTTAACCTGCATTGTATGTGATTTAATTTGACTGCTGTGTGATTTGTTTGTGGCTACTAACCAACTAACTAATATGGGGAAATGTAAATTTAATGAGGACTGGCTTAATAAAAAAGATAAAAATGGACACTTTATATCTGAATGGGGAAAAAGGGATGGTGAAAATGAGGTTTTTTGTTGTGTGTGCGTTTTCTGTGGCTTGGGGATTTGAGGCTTTGGAGCAACATGCATCATCAAAAAAACATATCAGTCAAAGGTGAAGCTGGCTGCATCTCAATTACATCTAGCAAGTGTTCGGCCCGTTGAAGACCCGACGATTGGTTCACCCGGTAGAGCACCCGTTCAACTATATAGTGTTAAAGATGGGGCTACCAGAGCTGAGATTTTATGGGCTATGAAGATGGTAGCATCTGATTATTCTATAGAGCCATCCTGCAGTCCGTGCTGCATGCTCCATGCTGCATGACTGATAACTATTTGTAAACTTTTTAATAATAAAAAGGTGGTGATGGTTGGCTATGGGGATGGTGGAGGCCAATAATATTTTTTTTTTCAATTCCACATGAAACTTTTATTTTAAGTTAGTTCAGATGGTCAGTAAAAGTCAGTTTTTTTAGATTTCTGGTCAGTAAAATCAGTATTTTTGAACACTGAACCTGTTTCGACCCCTGCAATCATAATAGAGATTTTAATAATGTACAAACTACGTAGGATTTAATTATATGTATTGTCCGTCAGCCAGGCACACCGTTAGCAATCGATGATTTGACACTCTTGGCACTCTTGGTTATCTCTCTTCTAATTGAATACCTAGCTTTGGGTTAATAACAACGCTGAACATCGTCGCAGTCTTTACTAGACGATCTACAATCGCTCATAATAACAAATTAATAATGTCGATGGGTATTTTCATCAGTCTATAACTCCATTTGGAATAAGATTAGACATTTAAATTAACATTTTTTACAGTTCGTTCAACCGATTTTGACTTCTATTCCGTAGGCATAAGGATGGCATTAAAAGCAAAAAAGTGGTTACAATACCAACTGTTTACTGCAGCTGCCATTTGTCATACCATCAACGCAATAGAAGTCAAAATCAGTTGAATGGACTGTAAAAAAGGTTTATTTAAATGTCTAATCTTATTCCAAACGGAGATAACTGTCTTAAGGCGACAATAAGTGACAGCGACCTTGAGCGAGTGGGAGGAGCGCGAGCGTCACGCCCCGCGACCCCGCAACTGCATGCACGTAATTTCGTAGGGTAACCATACGTTTCAGATGGTGAGGATAATCCAATCCTGCCTGATTTTTGATCATCATCCATTTTTATTTCAATATAGTGTTAATAAAAATAAGGTAATACGTACGGCCGGGGCACAGTGTTATTATTGCCCCGAAAAACGGACATCCCCTTTTTATTCACTAATCCGATAGAACAGATTATTTAGAAAGTAAGAGTAAAATACCCGTGTGCCAATTTTACACCAAACACGAGTAAAAAAAATTTGTTTTTTTTTTTTACTTTTTCTAAATTAATTAATTACAAAAAAAATACGCATTATTTTACCCCTTTCTTTATTATGTGTAATAATACTATATTAAAGATATGTGAAAAAAAATACAAAAGGGTACTAACTAGTACAGATGTAAAGGAATATGGTTTTTTTGTGTTTTTAGATTTTGATTTATCATGGTTGTATCTTTGCTTAGTTGGATTCAATATTTATTGTAAATCATGTTTAGACCCCAACCAATCACTTAAAAAAAAACCGCATCCAAATCTCACGGTGTTTAAGAGTTATTCACTTCTAAATTTTATTCTGATAATTTTGATTTTAGGGTCATCACTTCACGAAAAACATTATTTTTGTTTATAGATTTTAATTTTATGTTGAATTTTATTTATATCATAGAATAATACACATATACATATTTCCGCCCACTCCCACAAAATTTTACAAATAATATTCTTAAATCTTTTTATTATTTTTACATCGGACAAAAATACAAATAATAGTACATTTTGATACAAGTGGAGAAAGTTTGTTATTGTATTATTAATGAATGTTTTTGAGCCGAGAACTGCAATAACAAATGTCTACGTGTATCAAACGACGTTTTTCAATACACTTTTGAAGAAATAAAATAAAATAACGAAAAATATTTTCGTCATGAATTAAGAAACTATGATTTTAATTTTCTTTTTTTTTCGAGCTTTGCATTCGCCAGGTTGAAGGAGAGGCAAAGGTATGAAGCCGTTAAACAGCCTAATATAAAAAATAGATTAATTTTATGTTTTTGAATTCAGTACACAAATAAATATTAATTTGTTAAACACAACTAAAGTAACTAATAGTTTCTAATAATCATGTTTATCTATGATATTCTATTTATAAACACAATTTGAATTTTCACAAAATATTCCGGAAAGACGCGTAGTGCTTTGCCGAAATTAGAAAAAAAAAAAGCAATCACCTGAGATTAAGCATTGAACCAATTTGAACTATGTATAGGTATAGTTATCTGTGGCAATTTTCATTCCCGCACACGTGCGGGAAAATGGAAAAAAACGCACACGTGTGAAATACATTGCATGTTATACCTAATCGTAGTGCGTTATGGACCAGTTTTCGAGGAAGTGTATTGAAAAGTTAATTACTTATACTATAATTTGTTCATGCTTTATTGCATGTCAAGCCAAGTTCAGAGATAAACAGGGTGAAGTACACCTTACACGAACCATTTCGAGCTACTTTAGACCACCTAAAACTATTAAAACTACCTTCGTTAAAGCAAAACTCTCAACAAACAAATACTTTGAATACTTGCCAAATTGCATAATCAGTAGCAAGGAACTTAATAAACTCTGTTTTACCTCCTTAGAACGTGGTACTCATTTAGGTTTCTATTTTATTATCGTGTAGGTACTTTGTACCGAACTCGGCCCTTATTTTATATATAATATATGTTTTTGGTGGGACAAAGTTCATTTTTTACTTATTATCGCACAGCCTGAAACACTTGGTCGAAAAACTTGAAATTTTTAAAGTAAAATACTAAATATTTACAGAGTTCAGTTGCTTAAGTACCTTCTTTAATTATCATTTTCCGTAGGTAAAACTTCAGTGCTATCGTCATTCCACCCTTCTATAAGATTTTGCATAACGTCTTCTTCGTCACTTAAGCTGTCGCTATCTTGGGCCGAAACATCTTCCTTTGGTATTTCGTACGGTTTTAATAACTGGAGAACGGCAGGTGGTAATGGCATCTTTCTCAATTTTTTTTTTTTTCTATGATACCTAGTGTAACTTCTTTCAGATAACCGTGGCCACGTTATTATGTCCTTTATTTTAAACACATTTTACGTTTTTAAATATTACTAAACATAAAAATTCAATAAAAAAAAAACATCTTAAAAAATACGACTTCTGCCAACCCTAGCGCCTAAATTTCAAATTCCTGTAAGTTCTAAACACCATAAGATTTGGATATGATATTTTGAATCGGTGCTTCTTAGTGCCAAAGCAACATCTTGTCTCGATGTTGAATCCAAATAACATGAAATAAGCCCATAAAAAAATAAAATCGAAAATATATAAAATTCAATGTTACTCACAACATGTTAACGATAAAATTTGAGCGTTTGCTTAGTAATTTACTTAATATAAAGCATCAATTAATTGCGATCAAAGACATAACAAAAACGCATTGGATCTAAAGTAATTGCGATTTCTATGGTTTTTATGGAAACCATAGAAAAAAGAAAAAAAAATTATATCTCCATATTGGGACAAAATTGCCACACGGGTATTTTACTCTTACTTTAAAAATAACCTGTTCTATCGAATAAGTTAATAAAAAGGGGATGTCCGTTTTTCGGGGCAATAATAACACTGTGCGGGGCCGAGTCACGGGATTTATACGGAATTTACAAACACCACTTTCAAAATGCCTACCCCTATAAAACGTGTAAAACGTTGTGAAGTCAGATAGCGGTGTCTTTTGATGTGCAAAGATCAACAAATTACAAAGGAGAAAATCTTTTTTATAATATAATTATTAATTTAGTCAATCACGGCTATAGTCGCGATCTTTTATTTTATCTAGTGCATTATCGATTATCGACTTACATACAAAACTTTTATTAAATGCACGACACAGTGCATCAATTTAAAACTGTTGACGCCTCTGTAATATTTCGTCTTATTTATTTTGGCGGCGCTTTACAAAGGATGCCCAAGGTCGCCGCCGCGCTGCGCATAGCCGTGGACGGCTCTCTCTAACTAGGTGACCCGGCCCGGGTTCAAACCTCGGCCTATACCAATGAGTTTTGTGATCATTTACCTTGATTATCAGAATTCGTACGAAGGTTATTATTACTTACTTACCGTGTTGTACCAGCTGTCCGCACTCACGTGCTCAAGCACGTGAGTGCAGACAGCTGGTACAATACGGTCACAATTATCTCTGTACCTCGTTGGAAGGCGATGCCCATCTCGCCTTCCCCTTCACCTCCCCATGTACGTGTCAGTCGTCGCGTGGACTTGGGATTGTCAGCCGCGCGGCTGTCGGCGAGCGCGCGTGCACTTTGAACTCGAGGTCATGCGCAAGCGTCAGATGATATTTATTTACGAATACATTGCTTGTTAGTTGTAAAGAAAAAAAATGTGTTTAATCGCGAATAATGGTTTTTTTATTTAACTGTTCACAGCATAGTGTACGAAAAATGCTAAAAAAAAGAGAAAATTATTCATTATTTTTTCCAATTTTTTGATGGATTTGATTCTGTCCTTATTTTAAGTTGGTATGTCTATATTTCATTAGTATTTCCTATTTATGTTCGGACACATTTATTTGGTAAGTACTTACGTAAATATACAGGGTGTAAGGGAAACGCTTCCGATAACGAACAAGAAAAGAACAGGCGAAAAGACAGGTGATAGGGCTAGTGATTCTCGATATATCGTATCCAGAATCACTAGCCCTATCACCTGTCTACATAGACATACCAACTTAAAATAAGAACAGAAGATGACAAAAATATAAAACAAAGATGTGTGATGATTTGTGTGCGTGTATGACCAGATATGTATATGAACGTAAACGAAATAAATAGAATCGGCTTGTAAGCATCGTATCAATTGGCGTCCATGGGAAAAAGGCGTGAGTTTTATATGTGTATGTTTGTTTATGTACTTACAAAGATTTAAAATTATCAAATTAAACAAAAATATGTGAATTATTTAATTTTATTTTAAATTTTATTTAATATTCCTCAAAATTTTGTGTTTTCACTGAATCATTTATAGGTGTGTTTGTATTACAAAGTGTCTCTTGGTCGTTTGTATTGTCTTGGCTATTGTCTTCCACCACCATTGCTCGTTTTTTGTTTTGCTTTTTTTATTCTCTTTATCCTCTTCCGATTTTATTTTGCGTCCCTGTATAGCAGTAACTATGTAAGAGGGGTCCCTTATTGCCATGTTCCTTGTATGTCTTGGATCGACCAGTTCAGGAAGCATGCAAATGTTCCAATCACTTCAGAACTGAAACATAATTATAATGATAAATAAAACGAAAAACCTAGAAGTGATTTTTTATATTATCCGTTGCAAAAACAACATAACTGATAAACGCAATAAACTTTACATTATTACGTTCATAAGTGTAAAGTGAAAGGAATTTGTGCGACTCCCTTTGCGCGACTAGACACGCGCGACTGACATTTCCGCGAAAGACATTTTTTGCGCGACTACACTTCCGCGAAAGATGCTTGCGCGATATTTATTTTGGATATTGCACAAAATCCGAGAAATTAAATTCCATACAGACGTAACATTACGCCTTTATTCTCTAAAGAGTAGGGCAGAGGTGTATACTAAGTTTGTAAAGTACACCCATTTATTATTTTATCTAGATAACGTTCATAATACTTCATTTAAATTGTAGAAAGTTATATTATGCGGTTACATACGTTCGTCCCGAGAGCAGGGGAGATCGAAATCAAAATCGCGGCTGCAAAATTTTACAAAATAAGCGTCATCCATCTTGGATTTTAAACTAGACCTCATTTACAGCATCAGGACCCCGAAAACTATGGACAAGACACCCATGACGTATATTTTGTAAAATTTTGCAGCCGCCATATTGGATTTTGACTTTGACCTCATTTTCGTCATCAGCGCCCCCGAAAACCATGGAAACGACACCCATGACGCATATTTTGTAAAATTTTGCAGCCGCCATATTGGATTTTGACTTTGACCTCATTTTCGTCATCAGCGCCCCCGAAAACCATGGAAACGACACCCATGACGCATATTTTGTAAAATTTTGCAGCCGCCATATTGGATTTTGACTTTGACCTCATTTTTGTCATCAGAGCCCCCGAAAACCATGGAAACGACACCCATGACGGATATTTTGTAAAATTTCGCACCCGCCATCTTGGATTTTGTCTTTGACCTCATTTTCGCCATCAGCGCCCCCGAAAACCATGGAAACGACACCCATGACGCATATTTTGTAAAATTTCGCAGTCACCATCTTGGATTTTGATTTCGATCCCCGCCCTCGGGACAAGAAACGTGTGGGACCGCCTAATATAACTTTTAACAATTTAAACTAGCTATTACGTATGTTAACTAGATAAAGTAATAAATGGGTGTACTACACGAACTTAGTATACACCTCTGCCCTACCCTTCGGAGAATACAGGCGGGATGTTACGTCTGTATGGGATCTCATTTTTCGGATTTTTGCCCAATATCCTTTACGAATATAAATGTCTCCCAAGCATCCTTTCGCGTAAGTGTACTCGCGCAAATGTCTTTCGCGGAAATGTCAGTCGTGTAACAGTCTAGTCGTGGAAACGTCCAGTCGCGCAAAAGGAGCGCAAATGTACCAGATCCCTGTATGTGAGCTACTGTGAAAATAATAATAATAAATTATGCATTTACTTGTCAGCAATAATATCCTCATTTTCAATATGCGGAGTTGCCTTTTTCTCGTGTTCTATACAGCCAGAGCTACAAAATAAATGGATTTTTAGGCATCGGCATGGAAGTATAGGCATGTGAGAAATTAGGAAGATAGTTGTGCACGACATAAGTACTGTAAGTCTAAAACAGAAGCAAAAGTTACATCTCCGCAGACGAAGTCGTGCTAAAGTCACTTATTTATTTATTTATTTGCTATGGATGACTTACAGCTAAAACAAACAGAATAAAAACTAGCATTATCAAGAATAATTACCCCACAACTATGTCAATAATAGCATTCAAGTATTTTTTGAAACTCTGATCCGGACTGTCCCTACAAGGATGCGGTATGGATATACTACATTACAATAATTAAAATACATTACTTACCTCAATAATCTATTTTTTGCCAGTATAAGGCGTTTCTTTTTTAGTAATTTGGATTTACCAGGCATTTTCAGCACGAAACTCAACAGCGAATAAAATTATGTTCTGATTTCTCCGAGCGTTAGCGTCTACTCGTGACAGTGGTCAGCGATGCACTGCCGCCCGTCGCCCGCAAGAGACCCCGCTTCCACGCGCACCAAGATTATTCGAAAAAAGAACCCACGTTGATTTATCAAACACAAAATAAATAAAAACCGTATATTAAAATTTGGGAAATTAAATTTTCTTTCATATGGTGAAAGTTTTATGAAAATACACCCGATAGTGTCTGCGTGATTATCGTTTTTTTGTCCGCGGTATACATTACTTTGCAAATTAATTACACTATGTTTAAAAAATATAATTGCAAATATTCACATATCAAATTACGAAGAAAATTGTCTAGTATAACATATTTTATTTTCAAAGAAATCAGGCCAGTCTTTAGTCGTGATGATGAATTTAAAATCATTGAAAATCGTATATCTGCGCCTTAAACGTCAATGTTTTATTTTATTTGCTGTTCGTGTGTGACGCGCTCGCGCCTCAGGCTATACTATAAGGACTTACTAGTCTAGGGAAAAAAAGAAAAAAAAACAACATTTAGATTCTGACTGAGTTTCTGTTTTGCTATTTTATTTTAAATCCCCACAAAATAGTTGTTTAGACAACTAAAATTCTAGCTTTGACGTTATATAAAACGATCAATAGAATTAGCATTTAAAATATTATCAAAATCTCGATTATGATTTGTTTATGAATGATTTGATTATGAATTTTTGCTTGGTCAATCCCTAGCATCAGTGGGATGACACTGACAGCTCACTCCACGCAGAATCGACATACAGGTGTTTTATGACATCATCTTGAAAAACGTAATCAGAGTCGAGTACGAGCCGACCTTACAGTTGCAGTACCTATAGTGTAACAGCTAGCCGCTTACTTAGTTATACAAACAAAAGAGGATAATATGAACAGAAAACTTTTAACATTATCTTGTAGGCACACGATTGTGTAGCAAGTTCCGGCAAACATGAGCGGAATATTAACTTAGTTAGCCTTGGCACTGGCAGTGTTGCGTAGGTGGGTAACCTAGGTACGCTAGTGACGTCACACCGCGGTTGCACTATTTGTTTATTAACAAAATATAGCAGTTGTGAGCGCTGATATCGGTGGATCGGTGGTCGATGACTTTGATACATGGAGTCGCGAGCGTGTCGCACTACATAATAATTATATGGCAGGCGTTTTGATTAACGACTATTATAATTATCTATTCATATGCGTATGACACTATAAATAACCAGTTAGTAAGCGAATACCGTTTCGGAAAGAAATTATTTTTAACCGACTTAAAAAAAGACTTCCAAAAAAACACTACAAAATAAAAAATAACTTTAATTTCGGAAGTCGATGTCTTTGGATCTGTATTTTAGTTTATTTCTCGCTTTTAAGTGGGTCTGTTTATAATGTATCTAAGTTACAATAGCCTAATGTCAACTTGCCCATCGCCTTTTACAAAATATTGCTTTTACCGATGCAGGGACGTTAATTGTTGAGGATTTCTCCTAGTATTCCACCATCAGCTCCATTTCACCATTCGCATTATGACGAGCATAAATTGCTTAGCAACCATATTAAAGTAATCGAATCACAACCCATGAAATACTTATTATTGAGTAGTTCCGTTGGCCATCCGTGGTCTTCTTCATCAGTTCCACTTCACCAAAACGTGGTTTACGGTTCAAATATAATTTATTTCTCAAATATTTACATAATCACTTAATGATAATTCCAAGAGCAAATGCACGAGATACTATAAAAATACCCAAATCGCTATAGGTGTGCCTATAATATTTGAGGAGTTCCCTCAATTTGTCATGGATCCCATCATCAGAACTGGATTTTGATAAAAATGGGACCAATCTGGAAGTATATCCTTTTAAATAAAAAAATAATTTTCCAAAGCGGTTTATAAATGACGGCGTACTGAGGTAACAAACATAAAAAAACAACCGAATTGAGAACCTCCTTTTTTTTGAAGTTGTTAAAAAAGAGGAGTTTCAATTCGGTTGATTTTTTTTGACGTGAACACGTCTTTAAAATTGCTTCCATAGTGCGAGGCAAGTCAAAAACCAATGATAACAAAATCGGGGGATCCATTTTGGTGTTGCAGCTCAATATCAATCATCTCCATCCTAAATTCAATTACACTATTGAATTGCTGAAGGATCAAAGAATTACGGCTACGGATTGCCTACGCGGCTACGAACACGAAGTACTCGTAGACGATGCGCTAAGACTCCGCTCGCACGCGACACTTGCTCACCGCGCACGCGCTCAGTGCGTACGCGCTCATTGTTCGTACCGAAGTCTACGAGATTTGCTATCATCTATAATACAACTATTTGGAAATATGTCCGGTGTACAACGCACCTCCCCAAGCACACCGAAAACGCAAATAAACAACTTGCCAGTCCACAACCAAATCAGAATCGGATATAATTATCAAATATGTTGTACCTACAACAAGGCTCAAGAAAATAGGTGGCTCGTTCAGATGCCAATGTATACACTTTTATAATAAACTACCAAGCCACGTTCAAGATCTAAGCCTTAATAAATTTAAATCGTTCATTAAACGTAAGTTGTGCCAGAAAGCCTTTTATACCGTTAAATATTATATTGAGGATACAAAGGCTTGGGATTGAGTTGCTTCCAATTTCTGCATTTTGAGTGTTTTTGATGTTTTTTTTTTTTATATACACATTGACATTAATGATTATTTTTTTTTTTTTAACTAACATTTGCTTACTTTTTAAAGTATTATATTATTTTAATTTTTGTGAATGTGAAGACGATGTGGGTCATTTAATTTAGGCATTTTATATTTATTATTATTCTCTCTATGGTCTGGCAGTTTGAGTAATTTATGTGGCCTACCCAAATGTCCTTTCTTTGGTATTGTTCGTCGAATCGTTGAGCTCCTTAAGTCTTGAGTTGAGCTGCATGATTTCTGACAAATGCGTGCACTGACTGGACAGGTCCTCTCAATCTGTGTGGTTCTTTCCTCAAAAGACCATCTCAGACATCGACCTACATGGTCTTCATATAGCTTGACCAAGATTATGTCTGGACTTTAAAAGAGACTATGACCTCTGAGTTTGTTTCGGCCTTTCTTCTCAGAGTAGTCAGATAGGAAACGCCGACCTCATCTAGTTTAAAAAATTTATGATTGACGTGTAAAAGTGTTGTGCAAACCTACTTACAGAAATAAAATCATTTATCATTTATCATTTATCGATATAGCCAATGCAGTGGTGACGATTACGTAAATATTAATCGAAATAAAAGAGCCCGAAAAGCAAACTCGCCATAAGGCGCTGCTACGCTGAGTTCGCGCGACCTTCTAACTCAACTCGCAGATTGGAAGGAAGAACAAGACTCTTCAATTGCAAAGCTACTTGCGACTCAAACCTCTGTGATGGCTAAACTGTCGTCTGATATAGGAAAAATAAAATCCCATAACACCCAGATTCAGGATCTTATACGGAAATACACAAGTCAAACGAGGAGATAGATCTTTCATAAACCAACAATTTGAGGAGCTGAAAAAAGAAGCTGAAGACCTAAGAAAGGAACGCCGGGAACAGATACAATTATATATAGAAAGTCTAGAGAAACAAATACCGTATGTTGACCGACCATATTATGTTGTACAACATAATGGTCGGTCAACATACGGTCGTCGGGCATAGACATCCTTAATATACCGCAATTTAATACTGAAACCAATGTCACTCTTGCAAAAACGGTACCTACCTAATGTACCTATGCAGCATTGGCGAAGCTGTCGGAGTATCCATAAAATACTGAACTGAGGGATATTTATCGCTTGTCCGGGAAATCATCGAGTGCCTCTAACACAACACGACCGATTATAGCTGAATTTTCTTCTGTTAAGAAAAAGGAGACACTCATATCTACAGTTCGTACGTTCAACAAAGCCAAGGACAAGGAAAATACATTTAATACTGGTCTCATTGACATTCCAGGAAATTCTCAGCCGGTTTATGTCACGGTACAGCAAAACGCTATTCTATCAATCAAGAGAGTTTGCGAAAATTCAAATTTTGATGGGGTTCCAACAGTAACATATTTTTGCGCAAAAAGGAAGGAGACAAACAACTGTTAATCAACTCTGAAAAATGTCTCCAGGGCATGGATTACACTGGCATGTGACTGGTAATCCGTGTAGTTATGAGCTATATATTACCGTACCTCATCTGTCTATTATTGTTATTTTTCGATATTATACTAATTACGAAGGTGACAGCCGGAGGACTTAAAAAAAAACCGAAATTATTTTAATAAGGTTTTAATAAGATAAAAATTACAATTGAACTTATAATAATTTATATGTCTAGGTTCGGACGATGCTAGTACCGAAGTGTCCAAATAGTTATTACAAAAAATGATTGCGAAACGCGCATGCGGGATTTGAAGAAGGTGGCTGTCGACGGCGCGAGGCGTTGAGTCAGCAGAGTCCCTGTGTTGCAATTTGGCGTGGAAACATCCGTTGTACGTAAATAGCTATCATATTGCTATTCAGCTGATTTGGTGTAGGCAGGGCACGTAACACCTCCCCCTTCAGAACAGCAACTATTTGAGCAATTTCAGCGAGAATGTTGCTGGTACGTTTTTCTTGTTTGTAGGAGATTCTGCATCTTCGTATTGGTGATTTTTAGCGCTTTCTTCTGGTGATTGTAGCTTTCTGTGCTTTGTGCAAACATTATACCGACGTATGATGAGAGTAACGATCAGTACAGTTGCACCGAATATTACGACATGTAGTGGGATAGTCGTATGGTAAATCGATTGTTCCAGGTTTGCGTGATCGATTTGTACTGGTTGCTGCATTAAGATTTTTTCTTCGATTTCATGTAGACTTTTCAGGTGTAATTAATTTAGCTTTAGAAGTGGGATAGGTTCATTGGTAATGTTCAGGTTCATAGGTATTTCGGTGATTTTCAGAGGTTGTCCTTTGATATGGTCGTTCATTTTGATGATAGTTAGCTGCTCAGTGCGTAGTAAGCATTTCTGCGGAATGGTGGCAAGATAACTTCCGTGTGTATGAATTAGGGAATGCAAACCGGTTTCACCGAAAACCGAAAACCCGGTTTTTCGGAATAATTGAAATTATTTAAAAAAACCGGTTTTTTTTCACGTTTCCGGTTTTTCGAGTTTTTTAAAAGTTAGAGTTTATGATTAAAAAATTGTATAATATGGTTATACGAGTATGTTGGTTTTGTATTTTGTAATACTTTCTATTCATGCGTGATAGTTAGAATTACTTAATTATGTTTCGTTGATCTTTTTAATACTGTTGATTAATATTGTACCTACTAGGGTGAAGCACAAAAGCAACCTACCTACCTTTTACGTAAACAAATTTCTGTCTTTTCATTGAAATTTTGAACACTTATGTATTTATTTTTAATTGATACGTTTCTATTTAATTATTGAAAATATGCAAGATGTAGGCGGCCTGAATTTCACAAGTAGTTTAAAAAAAACTTAGACAATGAAAAAAAACCGGGTTCACCGAAAACCGGCTTTTTTAAAACGAAACCCGAAAAAAATACCGGGTTTTAATTTTGGCCGGATTTGCATTCCCTACTGTGCCTACCGTGTGATTCTTCGTACACAGAAATGAGACGTTCCTTTATGACGGAATATTGACGATCGCTAGACGTATTGTACAACAGGGCACAGATTTGCTCGATGTCTTCCTTTTGTAGCTGGGCGATGACTAGGTACCTGTGCCTCACTTTTCTTCAGATCTTGAGTAGCTGCTTCGAAGCTTA
Organism: Luperina testacea; assembly: GCA_927399505.1. Classification (NCBI taxonomy): domain Eukaryota; kingdom Metazoa; phylum Arthropoda; class Insecta; order Lepidoptera; family Noctuidae; genus Luperina; species Luperina testacea. The sequence goes on from OV656768.1 coordinate 410,532, forward strand.
TAAACCGTAATCGTGGTTTGTTGCGCCAGAAAGGTGGTACTCGAAGGGAAAGTGAGACACCGACGACATAGGTATAATTCTTCTATACGTGTGTATGTCACTGAACTTCTTCTAAACGTCTGGACCGATTTTGATTAATCTTTTCGTGTTTGAGTGGGATTGAGTGTGGTCCCAGGATGATTGAGAATTACAACTAGACCCGGTAGGTGTAGGCTGCGATCGAGTTCTTTCGAACAAAAAAACTTAGACAATGAAAAAAAACCGGGTTCACCGAAAACCGGCTTTTTTAAAACGAAACCCGAAAAAAAACCGGGTTTTCATTTTGGCCGGATTTGCATTCCCTAATATGAATTCTTGACGTTCGCATTGTATCTCGGTTCGGGTTGGCTGCGGAAAGGTGAGTGTATAACGCCTGTCGTCCAATTGCTCCATGGCTTCTTTGGTCAGCGTGAGTTTAGTGGGCCGGCATGACTTCTGAAGATATTGATTGAGAATGAGCCCCTGGATGCATTCACCTAAGTTTTCACGGTGAGATTTTTACAGAATAGCACCGCTGTAATGTTAATTACTTTGCATACCTAGTATTGTATACAATCAAGTATTTTATAACTGCACAGACAGCTGTGCTGCTGGGGAGTTTGTTGCACCACTTCTTCTCCCCAGCGAAAGCACTAGGAAGTGGTGAAGGGCGGGTGTTTTGGGGGGACTGTCTTTTGTCATTTTGACGTTCGAAAAGTGCTGATTCTGCCTAGTTTGAATAAATGACTTGATTTGATAGTAAATGGATTTCAAAAATATATTTTTTAACCGACTTCAAAAAAGGAGGAGGATAATAGGATCACTGTGTTGTCCGTCTGTCTGTCAAGATCCTTTATCTTGGAAACGCGTGGAGGTATCGAATTGAAAATAAAACTATATTATACTCAGGTCTACAGTCCCTTGAAGCTGTGAAAAAAAAATCAAATTTCTAAGTTAACGTAAAAAAAAAAGATACGGCCGTTTATGCCGCAAAAAACATGTATTACGACACTCTCAAGGGAATCAAAATTTATTAGGGTACTTCCCGTTGACCTAGAATCATGAAATTTGGCGAGAATCAAGATCATGTAGCACAGGTAAAGGAAAAAGTTAACCTTTTAACCGCCCGACTTCATATCGGTTGGCGTGCCCCCAGCGCCCGGCACAGTGAATCAAAAAATTAATACCTACATCAAAGAGGGATGTGCAATGATTAATTTATCGATGTCGATATTTCGTTTTAAGGTGTATAGATGGCTCACTGACCTTGTGCATGTGGGCGGAGCTAAGCGTCCTACATAAAACGCGTGCGGTGGCGCGCTACACTAAAACGAAATTCAAAGAATATGCAGAGGCGCAGACATGCCGCACGTAGGTCGCCATTTTTGCCTACGATTCCAGAAGGGAATGGCGGATGCAAGACTGATATATTTTGTACTAGCTGTTACCCGCGACTTCGTCCGCGTGGAATTTAAGAAAAAAATTATTGTTGAGTTCGCAGAGTTTACGATAACTTATTAATTCTGTATTCCGCGTAAAGAAATACCTATGCATGTTTAATGAAATTCTTCTAATATTTCTCCATTTAGTATATTTAGTTTTTCGTATTAGCCTTTTTATATACAATATTTGGTGTACAATTTTCTTGGGCTAAAACAAAAACACTATATTATTATATTATTTATTCAATCAATTTCTATGGAGATTAAGGAATCTTCACGTATAGGATCCACTTATAAACATAACTATACTCCGTTTCTTTATTATGATTTGTTTACATTTGGAAGTACCTAATTAAACGGAGTATAATACAACCTCCCTATTTGAATCGGATATTATTCAATATTTCATTTCATTGGTTTTAATTTTTTTCGTAGGAACCTATTTTCTTTTTTTTTCTAAAATAAAAGTAGCCTAAGTTACTCCTTATTCACCTATCTGCTAGTGAAAGTCCCGTCTTAATCGGTCCAGCCGTTTCAGAGATTAGCGGGAACAAACAGACAGACAGACGGACAGACAGACAAAAATTGTAAAAAAAAATATTTTGGTATATTACAAAAACAGTCAGAAGTCGACTAGCAATCTCACAAAACTATGGCATAGCAATATTAGTACTAAACTACTACTAATGACCTTCTTCTATAAGAACGTTTGACAACACTACAAATTGGCCACATGATTGTTATTACAAATTTCAATAAGGATCGTAAGCGTTACGGTGGCCAAAGTGGTTAACACTGTACCTCGCATGGCGAACGTTCGGGTTCGAGTCTCACATCAAACATGAAAAATATTTTTTAAGTATTACACGTGAAATAAGAATGCCGAGTTGCTAACCAATAATTATGTTAAATATTCCACAAATAAACGAAGATTCTTTTGTTTTACAATTATTATTTTCAATCTTAGTTGGAAGGAAAAATACTTGCATAGGAAATTGACCCGTTACCTTCTATGAATAAGGAGCATAATCGCGTTTACAATTAATATTTTCACAAACCATTAAAGTAAAAATATTTTCATACGAAATTGTTCCGTAGATTCTAATTGATAAGGAGAATGATCGCATTTGCGAAAACTGACGCGTTGGGTACCTATGTAGTTGAGCGAGTAGCCGTATAAAATACTTTGAAGTCTTGCAATTATTTCGAGTCGGTACCTAGTGTAGGTACGTACTTTGGTATCTGTTTGTTGATGAAAGCTGTTTATTATATTTTATTTTTTGATTAGTTTTTTCTAAGTTATGTTGTTGGTGTAAATGTTTGTACTATCAGTATATAAAAAATGGTCAACAAGAAAATAAACGGAAGGCAATAAAGAGATCTTATTCGACGAAACAAATTGTAAAGTAAGTACCTACTTTTTTGTACACACCATATTTTGTTTGTACAGATTATGACGCGTAATTTCGACATACATTACAACAGCTCGATTGGTCTAGTGGTCTCGTGCGTCACGTCACTGTAGTTTAGTCACTAACGCCCGGCTTCAAATCCAAACTTTTCCATATTTGGTTTCTTTTTATTTTCTTATTTGATATGTTTTTTTAATTATTATTTTACTTTTTGCCGATTTTCTTGTTTGAAAATTTTCAGACTATATTATTATTGCTTACACTCTTTTGTAAAACACTGTAGGTATATAATTTTTTCCGAATCAAGCTTGGTGGACGTTTTTATTTTATTTTTATTATATTACTCTAGATTCTGAAGAAAAATAACTATAGGAATAAAAATGATTTTATTAAAATAACAATTACTTATTGAATTATTATAAAAATAAGAAAATAAAAATATGCGCATTATAATTAAAAAATAACAAAACAAAAGATAAGTACATTATAATTAAAAAATAACAAAACTAAAGATTATGCCGTCCACTCAGATTCGAACCTGGTGATTACGCAGTGAGAATCCGGACAGTAGAGCGCGGAGGCAATCGTGCATCTTATTCGAGCCGCGAAATTACGCTTCTAAATATAATGGAAGTCGCTCATCGACGAAATCCGCGCGGTGCACCCCGCCGAAGGCGGGGACTATTCGTATCCCACTTCATCTGCTTCACCCCCTCAAATACATAAAAGTCGTCTATTCACCGCCACGTAAAGAAATACCTATGCTAATTTTATTGAAATTCTTCTAATATTTCTCCATTTAGTTCTTTTTGATCGTTTTTGCATTTTAGTTTAATTATTATTTATTTTTAGTTTTTCGTATTAGCATTTTTATATACAATATTTGGTGAACGATTTCCTTGGGCTAAAACAAAAACACTATATTATTTTATTATTTATCCAATCAATTTCATTGGAAATTAAGGAATCTTCACGTATAGGATCCACTTATAAAAAATAAAAAAAACTATACTCCGTTTCTTTATTATATGATTTATTTACATTTGGTTAAGTACCTAAATAAACGTAGTATACAACCTCCCTATTTGAATCGGATATTATTCAATATTTCATATCATAGGTTTTAATTTTTTTTCGTGGGAACCTATTTTCTTTTTTTTTCTAAAATAAAAGTAGCCTAAGTTACTCCTTATTCACCTATCTGCTAGTGAGAGTCCCAGTCACAGAAATAAATCCGCACAAGAATATGAGAAGGTAGTAATCAATAAACTCAGTAATGCAAATACCTACTCGTAGATTGACAAATAAGAATGCTCATTTTTTATAAATTAAGGTATTTGAAAACATTTTTTTTTTATTGTGAGTAAGTATGTAGTTATTTTCTAAACAGTCAAAATAAAATGGCCTGAAGCGGTTGTTTTAATATTACAAACAGACACTCCAATTTTATTTATTAGATAAAGTTTTAAAGATTTTTATTTATAAGATTAAGTATAGATAGATAGATACTTATTAGTCCACTCAACGAATAAACCAAAAAGAGGTGTAGAGTGCGTGAGCTGGGCCCTGAGCGATTTCTTCAGAAAGTTGCTCAGAGTGCTTAGGGAGGAAACATACTAAAAGTCCCCGCGTCTAGGAGGTGAGCCGGAGTGGGGGGTATAAAAATTCCCACTATTGAGTTTTTCGCTAATATCTATAAAACGGTGCGTCGTCGTAGAGAAAACGTATTTTTCTTGACTTGCTTTGCTTTGGCATTTTTATTTATTTACAAATTATCTTATACATATTTACAAAATAAACAATATAAAAAAAACAGTATTTAGAAATGGCACCACTAATAAAGCGTCCATGCGGACAATAGAAATGGGCCCTCTGCAGCGAGCTAATCTATAAATGCATACTGATACAATTCGTTCATAAATATTTGCACTAACACAGCCAAACGCGCGTAGTCGATCGATAGCCGGGCGGAGCAGCGAGCGACACAGCCACCCCGTCTCAGTGCTAACGCACGACTGCCGCCCGCGCCCGCGCAGAGCACCTCTGAACCTATATCTCAAAATGGGGCATTGTCTTTGCAACTGTTGATTGATTTAAAAACGCTATTTCAAATATGTAGTACCTCTAACCACCAATTTTTCAGTGTAAAAATATTTCCAAACATCAAAGCCGTTTAGAAGTTATAAGCAAATGTTAGCGAAAATAGCGTTTTGGTAAATATTTTTTTAAGGCAAAAGTATTAGCCTTATGAAAAAACCCTGTTTCAAAAATGCTGTACATGAATCTATAGCAAACATATATTTTTTACAGACCTTCTAACCAAACCGTTAATGAGTTATAAGCTTCATAAAGTGACCGAGTTACGGTACTAAACGAGAGTAAGGCCCTTAATAACGACATTTGCATTTGCGAGCGTGGTTAACTAACAACTACAACTCGACCAAGCTAAGTTTGCACCTCGCGTCGATTACGTCACACTGACGCTTAGGTATGCCGTATGGGCTGCAAAAAAGGATTCGCGATGACTTTAAAAAATAAACAAATGTTTATTAGATTTTACTTTGCATTTATTGTTTTTAACATTACCTATATTATACATAGGTACACTGGTACACGCCGCATTCCAGCGAGGTGCAAACTTAGCTTGGTGCAGATATAGGTACCTACTTGAATACCTTACGAAATTATTCGGCATTTTTCGTAAGCCAGTAAAACAAAAAGTGTTTAAAAATTTGAACGATTTATTAATTAGTACTTAGGCTATTCACAATAAAATCAGTAGAATTCGTATTAACTCTTCAGTAGTCGTCATGATAAATTTCTGTCATGTCGACATAGGAACGTAAAACTACATGCACAAGCACAACACTGATGGAAAATTCCAGAAGTCGGCACTCGTTTATGACGTAAGAAGCGGTCGTCTTTATCCGACCGTGGCGCAGGGCGTACTAACAAAGTAAGTTTCGGAACATGTAGGCTAGGGATGGGAACCATCAATTCAGTCGCTGACATTTCAAAAGTAAATTTACTAAATTTTAAAGGAATTAAATGAAATACTCACAAATATTTGTAAAAAAATGTTTTATTAACAATTGCTGTATTTGTTTTAAAGTTAATTAGTCAGTATAACGAGAAATATTTTGATTTATGTTTATTTTTGTATCGGTAAATCTTGGCATATGTCCCGTCCCTCATGTCGGATTTCGCCGTCATGGGCGTTGCACATCAATACAATTTTCTGAAAATAATTTAGTAATTCATCTAACTTTGGACATTATTTTGAGGACTTCTAATTAAGAGACTAAAGTACATATATTAAACTGTAAATGATTACTTAGTTAACTATTTACCCTATATAAACATATTTTTGATAGAATACAGCGTAATTAAATAAAAAAGCTGATTAAACGAGCAGTGAAATTTTGGTCGTAAATATACGGCTCTGGCGAAATGGGCCCGAAAATATTTGTCGGATTAATCCGACGTAGGCGGTTAAAAGGTTAAAAAACCGTAAATTTGTAGTAACATAAAAAAAACCCGTGATAATAGAATAGAATAACTCTTTATTATGTACACCATATAAATTACAGACATAAATCGAGACATCGCGATATCTGCGGAAAATGTAAATAGATTTCAAAAAATATTTTTTTTTAATTCATAGGATAAGGCCTCAGGAGTGGTCCCATTTAAATTTTAATAAATGTGCTTGGATATTTTATGAGTTAGCTTCAATAATACGTATTTTTGCCACTTGGTTTTTTAAATATTGATGATGTTTTAATAAAACATCCTGTCACTGATATTTACATAGCAAGTAGTGTTATATGAATTTGTGTGGGGTAGGTACAACTAAAAATAGGAGGAACTAATGTCCGTGACTACCGCAGGACCACCAACGCCAATCGCTTCCATATTTGGTAAATAATTAGTGCTCAATTGGTACTAATTAGTACTCGAACAACAAAATTGGTACCTTAGTAGTTTTCGAGAAAATTGACTTTGAAGGTGGTCCTGCGGTAGTCACGCTCCCTTCAGCAGGACCACCATGAGCGCCGAAAAAGGGCCCACGCTACAGCTATTCTAAGTACACAAATAATTAGTACCCATAAATGTGATTTATTTCGTAAAAAAAAACAGAACTGTAATATTTGTATTTACCGAGAAATCAACGATGATAACTTTCTCGCAATTGTTCAGCAGGACCACGATTTTGAAAGTTGATTCCAAGCTAGAGAAGCTTGTCGCTTTCCTCAAACCTACATAGAAAATTAGTACCCTGCAAGATAAAATTAGTACCCAAAATTCTAAATGAATGCTCCAGTAGTTTACGAGATATACGATGCCATTGGTGGGGTGGCGGTAGTCACGGTGCCAAATTTACATTTCAAGATTTCTCTATTAAAAACTCTGTGATTTCTTCCCAAATTTATACAAAAATTAGTACTCCTGAAGAGTTTAAAGCGACTAAAAATCCAGATTCCTAAGTGTTGTATTTTAAGAGAAATTAGCTTTCATTACTTTTCCATACTAAATCTCCGCGTATAACCCGACCAAATTAAGTTGTCAATGGTATTGAGCTGTTTAAGAGATGTACACTCGTGCACATAAATTTATGGATGTCGAAAAAAAATTTATTCAAACTGAACTTTTATGCTTATTAAGAAAAAAAGAATAACTTATCGCTACCCATCGCCTGTGATACCTTTGTTATTGACGTGGGCAGGTAGGTAAGTACTCGAATAATTATTATTCTGTAGGTATTGTAAGTAGGTATCGTAAAAGGTAGGTACCTTTTGTGTTGTTGTAAATGAATATCATTAAAGAGCGATAGGTATTTTTTATTTATTTCTTTCCTACTAATTTACCGTTGCTGCAAGCAGTAACCTACCTAAGACCTTGTCCAGAAGGAGCGAATTCGCCGCGAAACGTTTCGCGAGAATTCATTCGCGCGTTAACGAGATACTAGGCGCCAATACATCGCGTCCACAAGCACCGCGTGATTTCAAAATCCGCGCGTAAATCGTATGCAGTTCGCCAGCCTCTTGACTCGCGCGTATTGCGCGCGAGTCGAGATACTGGAGACTCCTTGTTGCGTCCAGTTGACGCGCGAATTTCAGAGCGTTCAACTCGTTTTCTACTGACAAATGAAATTCGAACCCAAATGTTCGCGCGTTGTTGGTACCTTTACCGAAGTAAAACAAGCGAAGCGTGTCGTGGTACAGACGCCAGCACATCAAGCTACTACAATGTGTCAAATTTCTTTCATAGATTTTAAACTTTATCGCTGAAGAATAAGGTTCAAAGGAAAATTTGACAGTTTCGGGTAGCTTGATGTGCTGGCGTCTGTACATTGAGTTTATTTTTTATTCGTTATTTGTTATTTATTTTGTTATTTCAAGATTTTTTTTAGTTAGAGAAATAAATGTATGCAATTTCAAAAAGGTCACGCGTCTCAATATTTAGTGGTTTCAGAAAATGATATAATTAATAATGATTTCCTGAGGAACTATAATATTTAAAAAAAAAATAAGGTTCCTTTTAGGGCCAATTAGCAATCGAAATTTACAGAAATATTTCGATATCAACGATATTAAAAGTTGATTTAGTAGATATTTTAAATATATGTGCTTGTCGAACATAATAGGTACATAATTAGATGACATTGATATGAAAACACTAAAATATGCGTATGTGCCCTTTGCAATGCATATTATTCAAATATAAAAGGTACCTATTACTTACTTTTAGGTTTGTAATCCTTTAATACTTAGGTAGGTTTACTGCTTGCAGCAACGGTAAATTGGTAGGAAAGAAATAAATAAGACATGCCTATCGCTCGTTAATGATATTCTTTTACAAAAATACAGAAGGTACCTACTTACAATACCTACAGAAAAACAATTATTCGAGTACTTACCTACCTGCGCACGTCAATAACAAAGGTATCACAGGCCATGGGTAGCGATAGGTTATTTTTTTCTTAATATGTACCTATAGATACACAGTTTGTATAAAAATTTAGATATTGAACTGTTGTTCATACTATTCCGACATCCATAAATTTATGTGCACGAGCTTACATCTCTTAACCAGCTCAATACCACCATTGGTGCCTATTACCTAATTCACAAATTAAACTAAATTTGAGTTCAGTGCATCTTTTTCTTTCTATTTCATTAAGAAAAGGACAAAAGATAAGTTTTAGTTTAGTCCTATCAAATTAATCAGCGTCTGACGTAAATTGACGTAACATTAGTAGGCATGTTTTTAATCACGTCTAAACTTGTATTGAGTAGTGTCAGGCGCTGATTACTTTGACAGGACTAAACAAATTTATTGTCTGTCCTTTTCATAATGAAACAGAAAGATGAGATGCACTGAACTCAAATTTAGTTTAGTTTGTGAACAAGGGAATTGGCACCGTTGACAACTTAATTTGGTCGGGTTATACGCGGAGATTTAGTATGGAAAAGTAATGAAAGCTAATTTCTCTTAAAATACAACACTTAGGAATCTGGATTTTTAGTCGCTTTAAACTCTTCAGGAGTACTAATTTTTGTATAAATTTGGGAAGAAATCACAGAGTTTTTAATAGAGAAATCTTGAAATGTAAATTTGGCACCGTGACTACCGCCACCCCACCAATGGCATCGTATATCTCGTAAACTACTGGAGCATTCATTTAGAATTTTGGGTACTAATTTTATCTTGCAGGGTACTAATTTTCTATGTAGGTTTGAGGAAAGCGACAAGCTTCTCTAGCTTGGAATCAACTTTCAAAATCGTGGTCCTGCTGAACAATTGCGAGAAAGTTATCATCGTTGATTTCTCGGTAAATACAAATATTACAGTTCTGTTTTTTTTTACGAAATAAATCACATTTATGGGTACTAATTATTTGTATACTTAGAATAGCTGTAGCGTGGGCCCTTTTTCGGCGCTCATGGTGGTCCTGCTGAAGGGAGCGTGACTACCGCAGGACCACCTTCAAAGTCGATTTTCTCGAAAACTACTAAGGTACCAATTTTGTTGTTCGAGTACTAATTAGTACCAATTGAGCACTAATTATTTACCAAATATGGAAGCGATTGGCGTTGGTGGTCCTGCGGTAGTCACGGACATGAGGAACTAATGTAACTTTTCTTAATGATTTCTCAAAAAGTGTGTTATTTAGAGACTTCGTTTTATTTTTCCTGTAATCTTTACATAAACTTCTATCACATAGAATAATTTCAGATTTTTCTTTTTGCAAACTTCGGAGATAAGGGGGTGAACGGTATTTTTTTTTACATTTTTCATCAAAAGCCGAAAACTATGCGGCCTAAAAAAATGTTTGAGAATGTGCAAACTGCGCTCTTTCACATGATACCCCACTTGCCCTAGTAGCCGCACTTCGAATTTATCAGACCCCCTTTTAGTCCGTTGCAAAAAATATACATTTAAATTTTTATTTCTTTCTTATTTGCAAAATAGTTGGGCAAACGTCATCTAAAACTATTCCAAATTTCAAGTTGATAGCATTAGTGGTTCTTGAGATATCCAGCTGTGACAGACAGACAGACTGAGTCTCACCATAAGGGTTCCGTTTTACCATTTTGGTACGGAACTCTAAAAACATGACACTGACTTCTGAAATTAAAGTTATTTTTCACTTCGTAGTGTTTTTTTTTTGAAGTCGGTTGTTTTTTTTGTGAAAAAATTTTTATTTTCAAAAATGTTGATGCCCCCAGCATCAACATTTTTGAAAATTAAAAAATTTAAAAGGAGTTTGTTGCACTACTTCTTCAGCTAAATGTTGATGCTGGGGAGTTTGTTGCGCCACTTCTTCAGCTAAAACATTAGGATTTGATGAAATATGGGCGTTTTGGTGGCTGTTATTGTACTCGTATAACAAAGTTTTAACTTTCTAATTCTAAAACTGCTCGCTCAGCCTCATTTGAATAAATTATTTTTGAGCTTGATTTCATAGTATAGGCAGAAAAATAAACAATTGAAACCTTAGAAAAATGCTGTTGTTTGAATATGATGCGGTTTGGTGTTGTAGGTGGACTTCAAGGAGTTCATCCAGGGCGTGTCGCAGTTCAGCGTGAAGGGCGACAAGTTGTCCAAGCTGAGGTTCGCCTTCCGCATCTACGACATGGACAACGACGGCTTCATCTCCAACGGAGAGCTGTTCCAGGTACGTCTCCACATCCCACATAGCTATTTGCTTTACATTCAAAGTCAAATCATTTTATTATAATAGGCACATTTGAACCTCAAAACGTAATTGAATTTATTCTAGTCGCCCCTTCCAAAAGGTAGTGTTCGTATGGAGAAGAATGAGCAAGAAACTCCACCGTTACTCTTTTAAAATGTTTTACAAGGTTTTGTATACATAATATAATTATATGTGAAGACGATGCACCTAGAATAAAATAAGTGTACCACAAAAATGTAAAAAGAATTAAAAATGAAGCAATTACAGGTAAATCAATTATGTATGTGATAGATACATGGTGGTCACATATTTACGAATTATTTACAAATATTGTAAAAGTAGATGATTTTTCTAGAATTTTGACTAGTGTGTGAGTTACTGTAGTCACAGATTGTAAAAATCAATGTTATAAAAAATTTAATGTATAAATTAAATTAAAAACCAGTTTGATTTTGTCTAGACTCTAGACTGTCCTATGGAGCAGGACCAGCATTTTTCCAAGCCTTCTTATCTTGGATATAATCCTCTAATTTGTAATATCCTTGTTTACATGGTGTACTTTTAATATGAGTTTTAAATTTCCTTTTTTAATTGGAATAATGTCAAAAGCTATTTTGTTGTAGCATTTAACACAGTACCCCATAAAACATGTATACAACGTGTTTTTTTTGATATCCCATAACTCTAGGGGGTCATTGTACTCATCATAATAAAAAACTTTTACTATAGGATCAAACCTGAAACCACGAAAAAAAATCAGCTGTTCCCTACATTTATGTTCGCATAACTCGTCAAAATGTAGGGAATGGTTGTTTTTTTTTTCGCGATTTCAGGTTTGGTCCCTTAGTAAAAGTTGTTCATAATGATTAGTACAATGACCCCATAGTTATGGGATATCAAAAAAAACACGTTGTATACTTTAGTTAATCTGAACAAAGGTTGATCTAATTTATCTTTATTTCTACGAGTCCCGATGCAAAATACATAGTTCGTCTAGTGTGAAATTTTCTCTGAGATTTTTTCTAACTTCATTATTTTTGTATACGAGGGTGCGTTTTTAAGTTCGCGGAATGGGAGGGAGGGGATAACAATAGGTCATTATCGGGATGGCCAATATGGATGGATGGAAATACCAGGTTTTATCTTAATTGGATCATTAGTCTTAGAACTATCGTCAAGCAAACAACTCAATCGGGAAGATAGTGTGAATTATGGATAAGATCGAGTACCTACCGTGCCGTAATAAAGTTCCTTACCAAGCAAGGAAAGTCGGTTCAAAATATACTGGAAGAGATGGAATCCGTTTACGGGGACTCTTGCCCAGGTAAAACCATGGTTTACAAGTGGCAGACGACCCACGGCCCGGACAGTCGATCGAGGTGACTACTCCGGAAATCATTAAAAAAGTCGAAAAAATAATATTGGAAGATGCCAGACTAAAGAAGAAACAGCTTGCAGAAATGGTTGGAGTATCGGATACGACAATTTTCAAAATTCTACACGATCATCTTGGCATGACAAAGGTCAGTTCAAGATGGGTGCCAAGAATGCTCACGCCGCCTAAAAACAACACCGCGTGGAGTGTTCTCGCACGTTTTTGGACCTCTGTAACAAAGATAAGGATGGACTATTAAGTCGAATTGTTACTGGAGATGAAACTTGGGTTCATCATTATGAACCTGAATCGAAACAGGACTATGCAGTGGCACAAAAAAAGGCACACCACCACCCAAGAAGTTTAAAGTGTCACAATCGGCTGGAACAATCATGGCAACAGGGTTTTGGGATTCAGAAGGGATCCTGTTGACTGATTATAAAGATAAAGGCGTTTCTATAACCGGAGAATAATATGCTTCTATCCTCGAGAGGTTGAAAGAAAGCATTAAAGAAAAAAGGAGGAGTAAATTGACCAAAGGTGTCCTTCCTCTTCACGACAACGCGCCTGTTCACAAGAGCTGTGTTGCGTTGGCTGCCCTGCATAAGGTGGGCTTCGATATTTTAGACCATCCACCCTACAGCCCAGACCTGGCTCCCATTGATTATTACCTCTTCCCAAAACTGAAAAAAGAACTTTGTGGGAAGAAATTTTCAACTGATGAAGTGAAGGACGCGGTTTCAGCTTATTTTTCGGACAAAGAAAAAACATTTTTTTTATGAAGGTATACATAAGCTTATTGAAAAATCTGAAAAATTATTTAGTATTTTTATTTTCACTTCTCACCCTCCATTCCGCGAACTTAAAAACGTCCCCTCGTATCTATATAAAATATTAAGCTGTTCTACTGTCACATGTCGCGTTACTTATGCCATTTTTTAATTATGAACCAATAAACTATTTTAGTTTTTTAAAGTTATACATATCCTGTTTTAAATTCGAAAAAGTTATAAGCAAAATAGTTCGTCTAATTGTTAATCGATGCAATAGAGTTCGTCTATCGGTGAGTTAAATAAGATTATTCCTTCTTTGTACAAATTTACATTTGTAAATGTAATTCTGTGTCATTTGTCAAGTGAGTTGTCAAACTCTGAAAATTTCAGTTTTTTTCTTTAGTTTTCAAATAACAATGGATCGTGGCAAACCCGTGTGTGAAGAGCTTCAAAAGCGAATAGTTTGTGGGGTTGATGCTGGCAAATCAAGTTATCAAATATCTAAAGACTTGATACTTCCCAGGTCTACAGTCCAATCTATCATTCGGCACTATAAAAAGAATAGAACGACTTCTTGTTTGAAGAAAACTGGTCGACCACTCATCACAAGTGCAGTAGAAAACAGAATCCTGAAGAAAATTATCAAAAATAATAGTCGTGCTCGAGCTGGAGAACTCACCGTGAGTTCTCCAGCTCGAGCACGACTATTATTTTTGCAATGGAAGGACATGATTCACAAAGACGTCTCAGTTGATACTTGCAAGAGTCCTAAAAAGAATGGGTTAGGTGCAGCGCAGACGACACACTTTTTGTGCGATCGAGTCTGCGGCGCACAAAAAGTCTGCATGGCGCGCAAAAAGTCGGTCGCGGATTTTTCACAGACTCCACGCACACAACGCACACAGACACATTCATTCACATACATTCTTTTTAAATGTCTATCATGATATTCTGCCTTAGAAATATCATAAATTGCTGGTCTGTTTTGTATTTCTTGAATTAACATCGTTACATCAACCTCTGGCGCCATGATAATAGATCGCGTGCGTTACGTCCACCCCTAGCAAATGCAGATTGCCCATAGACTAATATAATAAAACTGTGTGCGCCGTCTGCGTTAGCGCGCGTTGAAGCAAACGTTCAATTTTTTTCACACACTTTTTGTGCGGAGCGGCGCGGCCCGGCGCGGTGCGGTCTGCCCGAATTACACGGATTTTTTGTGCGCTGGACTTTTTGCGCGTCGTGTGCGTTACTGCATATAATTGCATAGATTCTATTTTCACAGACTAAAAAGTGCGTCACGGATAGTCTGTCGTCTGCGCTGCACCTTACGGATTTTACACCGCTAAGGAGAAACCACTGTTGACTGCTGTACAAAAGAAAAGGTTGAAGTTTGCTCGTGATCATTTAAATTGGACTGGGTTTTTTAGTTCTACTTGTTCTGTACGTCTGAAACACCGAATTTTACACATCTGCAAGCTGTAATACAGACTTAGTTTTTTTTTTAAACCGAATTTTAGCCGGACATGTACAAAACAAAAATTAATTTAGAACTGTATTAGCAGCTTGTAAATGTTTGTAGTTCGGTATTTCAAAGGTAAGGAACATGTACAACAAAAAAACCGAAACTAAACCGGTAAAATCCAAGGTTTAACTTAAGTGGTTGTAACAACTCCATATTATGTCCCGCTGCAAACTTGAGGTATTTTCACACACCTAATTCCGATAATCACACATCAAAACTCGAGTCAAAAACTGTAAACAAAAAAAAATTGTGATAGCCCTCTTAACCCATTGGCTGTCACGACTATCGGCACAATGATCGCTGAGTCCACGTCCAACATGTCGACAACCTCGCGAGCCAAGTCAAGTTAAGAAAGTTAATAAATCAAGTTAGTCTTGAAGATTTATTATCAACATATTTTTTTACCATTTTTTATTCATTTATTTAGGTACTTACATTATTTTATTGATTTACACCATAGACATTATTTACCCTATTAACATTATTTATACCACTGATGTTATTTAGTTCCTATAAATATTACCACCTGTTTTTTTTTTATATTTTAATTAAATTAATAGTTTTATTATTCACGTATCGTTTTCTACTCTACAAGTACTTTTATTTGATACCCATATTAAGGGGGTTGAAAAAAAAATTTAATCCGCCATCTTGGAGGGGGCAGCGGCAATAATGAATTTAGAGTGATTTGATACCCATGTTAAGGGGTTGAAAAAAAATTTAATCCGCCATCTTGGAGCGGCGGCCATAATGAATTTAGAGTGATTTGATACCCATATTAAGGGGATAGTAAAAAATTTGTAATCCGCCATCTTGGAGCGGCGGCCATATTGAAATTCTTAAAATATTGAGTATTGTACATTGTACCAGAACTAAAGGTGTATGCAAAATTTTAGCTAAATCGGATACCAACAAATTGTCGAAAAATGGTTTGCAAATTTTGACAGACATCTTACATGACATACATACGAACAGTGCATGTTAAATAATAATAATAAGCCACGTTCAAGATCTAAGCCTTAATAAATTTAAATCGTTCATTAAACGTAAGTTGTGCCAGAAAGCCTTTTATACCGTTAAAGATTATATTGAGGATACAAAGGTTTGGGATTGAGCTGCTTCCAATTTCTGCATTTTGAGTGTTTTTGATGTTTTTTTTTTTATATAGTACACATTGACATTAATGATTTTTTTTTAAACTGACATTTGCTTACTTTTTAAAGTATTACATTATTTTAATTATTGTGAATGTCAAGACGATGTGGGTCATTTATTTTAGTCATTTTATATTTATTATTATTCTCTCTATGGTCTGGCAGTTTGAGTAATTTATGTGGCCTACCCAAATGTCCTTTCTTTGGTATTGTTCGTCGAATCGTTGAGCTCCTTAAGTCTTGAGTTGAGCTGCATGATTTCTGACAAATGCGTGCACTGACTGGACAGGTCCTCTCAATCTGTGTGGTTCTTTCCTCAAAAGACCATCTCAGACATCGACCTACGTGGTCTTCATATAACTTGACCAAGATTATGTCTGGTCTTTAAAAGAGACTATGACCTCTGAGTTTGTTTCGGCCTTTCTTCTCAGAGTAGTCAGATAGGAAACGCCGACCTCATCTAGTTTAAAAAAATTATGATTGACGTGTAAAAGTGTTTGTGCAAACCTACTTACAGAAATAAAATCATTTATCATTTATTTATCATTTAATAAAAGCTTGTAAAGCTTGCTTGTTGTACGAGTTGTAGGTCGTAGGTTCGAACCCAGACGGGCGCTTTACTTTGT
The DNA here is from genome assembly GCA_927399505.1 of Luperina testacea. Classification (NCBI taxonomy): domain Eukaryota; kingdom Metazoa; phylum Arthropoda; class Insecta; order Lepidoptera; family Noctuidae; genus Luperina; species Luperina testacea. Next base: position 427,060 of record OV656768.1, read on the forward strand.
GTAAATTATTTCATCACCACTGCTCTCAAAAACGGTGAAGGAAAACATCGTGAGGAAACCGGCATGTCCTAGAACCAAAAATTCGAAGACATGTGACATCTACCAACCCGCACTGGGCCCGCGTGGTGGATTACGGCCCACTCCCTCTCACAGAGAGGAGGCCTGTGTCCCAGCAGTGGGAACATTATAGGCTGATAATGAAAAGCTTGTAAAAACAACCGGCTTCAAAAAAAACCCCTACAAAGTGGAAAAAAAAAACTAAAACCCGACTACTGAAAAGGATGAAACAAGAAAGTACCTTCTCGTGGTCGCTTGCTACCATAGCTTTTAAGTATATTAGTACAGTGCACATGTCCTAGTAGCCCCACTTCGAATTTTTAAGACCTTTCCGTCAATGTTGTAGAAAAAAAAAATTCTTTCTTATTTGCAAAATAGTTGGGCAAACGTCATCTAAAACTATTCTAAAGGAGATGGACAAAATGTGCCCCAAAGTGTATAGACTTACCGCTCCGATGATTAGGTACTGTGGCTCCAGATTATGTCGCCCACTCATACGCAATACTGTTGTTTCCTGTCTTTCTAATATTGTCTAAACCCCACGCAAAGAGTAAAGTTCGTAAAGTTACTACAGCAGGCGCCTTCTGTGACTGCAGGTGCTGAAAATGATGGTGGGCAACAACCTGAAGGACACGCAGCTGCAGCAGATCGTGGACAAGACCATCCTGTTCGCCGACAAGGACGAGGACGGCAAGATCTCCTTCGAGGAGTTCTGCAACGTGGTGGGCAACACCGACATCCACAAGAAGATGGTGGTGGACGTGTAGGCGCCGTGACGTCACCGCTCGCGTGTCCCCCTCCCCGCGCTCCGCTCTAGCTAGAACACTATTCAAATTGCGAGTCGGTCGCCCCGCCGCCCCCCCCGCGTCGTCAGCGTCGCGTCGCATCTTATAAACTGTCGCTGCGTTGAACGAACGTACGTAAGACACACGCGCCCGCGGCGACACATGTTTACTAGAAGTGAAGCGATAGCGGACGTAGCTTTACCGTGCTATCGACAAAATGTCTGCTGTTAACGCCATGCTTTGGTCAAATATTGGCGCGCTGTTCATTCGAGTAGAGTAGGTACCTATTATAGTTAAATACTTTAACCTTTTTTAAGATCGACACGAGCCCAATAAACTACGCCTTATATTCATAGACGGCCTGTTAACCGCTGTTATAGTGATAATTACCTCGTGTCGCTGAGAGTCCGGTCCGAGCGCGCGAGTCACGCGACCGCTGCGAGTAATGCGCGCTATTAGTACAACGTTTGTGTCTCGTCGTGAAGATGGCCGCCGGGCCGCGACTAGTCAAGTCTTTCACATAGCTCGACTATGTGGAGGCAATCGCTTCAATGAACTAAGGGCGCTGCGCAAAGGTAATTCGCAAAATTATAATTTTCTTACGTTTTTTGCAATTTACAGTTTAGTGTCGGGTTGTATGTTGATCAAAATACGATTCGCGGCCGTAACAAACGTGTATTTACATAATTAATTAAAATCATGATAATTGATTGACCTAAATGTCAAGATTCTGTTGTGTCTGTTTATAAATGTGTGTACATAAATAGTAAAATAAGATTTCATGAAATAGTCCAATATGGTAATTTGAACATAAACTGACCTGAACTGTACTGACCTGCAAATTGCAGAAACCATAAGAAAAATTGTATTTCGTGAGTTACCATGACGCTTGCACCTTAACTGGGAACCCAAATCGCTAGTTTTGTTTGTAACGTCGACTGATGTCCTTGCTATTAACACATATTATACAGTGTGAGACTGCAATACGGCAATCATTGAAAACAGTCGTACCTAATACTACTGTATAGGAATATATTTAAACTGCTAACATTAAGGCGAAAGCGCCAGGGTAGCCCGCGAAATTATTTTTTTTTTACGTATTTTGCAATTTGTTGGTCAGTATTAAGTTGTACGTTGATTAACTTATGGTTTGCGACCGTAACAAATATGTATTTACAGAATTATAATCATTAAAGTCATCAACACAACTCTCTAAGACCAAGTAATCCTACTGAATGACTATTTCATGAAATCTTGACATTTTAGGATTATACTAACTTAACAAGTTGTATTAATGATTCTAATGATTATAATTCTGTAAATACATACTTGTTACGGTCGCGAATCATATTTTAATCAACGTACAACTTAATACTGACCAGGAAATTGCAAAAAGGTTAGAAAATTTTAATTTCACGGGCTACCTTAGCGCTTCCCTCTTAATCCTAATATTTAAATAAAAAAGTGGTTTTCTCAAAAAAAAAACTAAATAATATTGGTGTTGGGCCGACTAACTATAGTGACTAAACCACTGATATATTTGATTTAATTTTTGTATGCAGACTGGGAACGTCATCTTCCGATATATATAGGTATATGATGTTTAATTTATTGTCGTATTATTGTCTCCAACTTGTATATCAAGTAGTTTATCACAGGACGCGATATTTTGCTATGTATTGTTACCCGTGTTCGCGGGCGACAAGTGTACCCGGCTGGAGGAATGTGCTCACATCGGAGTCAGTCCCGGACGTTGTCGCTCGAAGCCGCGCTACTACATCTTAGTATTCGGTTATTAGTTATTTCGGACTCGGTTATCTTCTAAAAACTCAAAAGTCCGCAGCCGCTATCCAGTGTGGCAGTGTGACAGTGTGACAGTGTGGCAGTGTGACAGTGTGGCAGTGTGACAGTGTGGCAGTGTGGCAGTATGACAGTGTGGCAGTGTGGCAGTGTGACAGTGTGCCAGGTCGCGGGCGGGGCGTCAGCGGCTCGACCGACCCGCGCTAGATCTATCGTAACACATAAAAAAATCTATTTAACTTTAAGATATACATACATTATATTATAGTTATACATCATTAGGCGGTCTTTATCGTAGTCAAATCGGACGTAGATTTTTTTATTGTAGTTTTTTGTTGCAGTAATTTTAGTTTATTTTGTTATTTAGTATTTTATTTGGACGGAGTTTGCGAGTCCATCACACAGTAGTTTGGGTAGAGGATCGTTTCTGGGGTGTGTTGTAAGCTGAACTGGCATATCAAGTAGCTTCGCGTAGTACCAGTGACAGAACGTGACGTCACACGCCGCACTCACCGGCAGTGAGACCGAGCAAGCAGTCGCCTACGACTGACTGCTCCATCAGTCGTAGCATGATACAGAAGTGATTCTAATTCAAGCGTTGTTGATGACTCTATCAAAATAAACCCAGTATTCTTCATCATTGTGTAATCTGACGTATCACTTGATCGAGCACTCGTTGCTCTGTCCAGCTCCGGTACAACGTATGTGCCAATAGACACGACCGTGTGTTGTGATGAACGAGAGCGACGCGTGACGTTACGCGACATGTTGCGCCCGGGCGCAGCACAGTGGGATGTTTTAACGTTAAGATTTAATCTATCTACTCTATGGTTTTTTTAATGTTGGAGCAATACTATTTAGGCCTCTTGTTCACTGACACTTGCGTTAGTTTATGTTTATGTGGGTATGATCACAAGAAGCATAATAGGTTTCAGGGCAGATAAAGAGTAACAAGGAAATAATGAGAGTGCTACTCAGGCGCGAGGTGTGGACAGCGACGTCTTACAAGAGAGATGTTGGCAGCTGTGTCGGTGGATGCGAAGCTCACGTAGTCGTCGTGTATTCTTACTATATACACTGATCTTATCGCCTTATCCGAATTTTATACAATTACAGTTTTACGATATTAGCTGTTTAGACGTATCTGTATCAACACGAGTACAATGTATGAGGAGGGCAATGAACGTGCAGTAGTACCACCCACCACCTCACCCCCTCACTCCCGCATATCTCCCGCATAGTGACACCCCCACCCCCCGCAGGTCTTCGCCGCCCTCAAGTGACGCCGTGTGCCGAAGTACCTTCATGTGTGCCAGTGTTCTCAGTACCAGCCTAGTTTGGTCCCGCTAACAGTGAATGTACAAATATTTATGTATTCGAGTAACTTTATTGTGTTAATTTAATATATACCGGTTTTTTTGTAATATATTGTATGTAGGAATGTTTGTTCGTTAATCCGTTCGAGACTGTCTGTTCAGTCGACATATACATAGTTATCTATCATGAAGATTTAAATAATTATTTAGTATAGTTACTTCTTATAGTCGTGTGTTGTTTATAATTAGATAATATTGATCGTTTTACATGTTACCGAGTCGTCGGCGGCACCTCACGATACTTTAGTAGCAGTGAACGCACGTGAATCTTAATATCTAGTCACAGCTGTTGTGCATTATATACAGATGATACGATTACCTACTCTTAAGTGAGCGAAGACGCGCGGGCGCTCGCTGGTCGCGCGGGCGCTCGCTGGTCGCGCGGCCGCTCGCAGACGCGCGGCTCGAGCCACGCGTGCTGTCGACAGCACGCGTGTTGCCTTGTTGACAGTGGTTACAGTTATTATGTGATTCTACTGACAAATGCATATGTATCATCCAAACCTTTAATTAATTGAATGTTACATTAACAATATACCGATTCTAAAGCCCTATAATGAGCGCCGCAGTAGGCTGCTCTCAGGGCAGTGGCGACCTCGAAACGGTTTGCGTCCAAGTCTTGAATAGAACTAATGCTATAACCTATAGATTTAAAGTAACCGACCGCGAGAGACGCGAATACGAGATTTTGCTGACAATTTTATCAAGTCACTGTATTGCATATTCTTATCTGCCTGTCGCCCCGTAGCGCCGCTCCCGACACGCCACTACGCTATCACAACTAAGATGATGATCATAGGACTATAGGAGTAACACTGTAAATGTTGATGTCATGTCGTCTGCTCATCTCCATCGGTAGGTAGCGTGTCTTAATTAAGTCTACTATAAATGAAACTGAACATAAGTTTTATTAAATTTTCAAATTTCAATGATGATAATTGTTTTCTTTGTTTTCCCCGATCAAACCCACACAAATGAAAGAACTAGAGGATTATGAATGTGTCAACAATTTATTAATATCTACAATAACATAAGGATATAACTACAATATCTACACAAACCTTGTAGCTATGCCTAATAACTTGGTGTAGTCAGCTCCCTTAGAGTGAGTCTTCTCTTTGAGTATGGTCCGTAGTATGGTGGGGATGGGCACATGGATGCGGTTGCCCAGCGGAGTTCCGTTATCATCTATTAGCACTACATTGTTGCTGTCAAACTTGGGCACCTTGACACTTTGTTTCTGTTTCATACCTACTAAGATACCTTTCTTCTTTTGACCCTTGATAGCTACTAGTACTCTGTCACCTATATAGCCAACATCTGAAACATACAAAATTACAACAATTCATTTTATTGGGTAACTGCTAGCCATTTCTATGGACTACTCATAAAAATTTATTGTAAGTATGATTTTGGGTGACAAACAAGCAGGCGGTCTACATGATGGTAAGCATCAGCACTAGATATAACAATACCCAGGTATTGTATGTAGGTGCTATAACAGAGGGAAGGTTAGTCTTCAACCTTGTCTCTGTACAATAAGATTTTTGAATAGTTGCTAGTGAAATCTAAAGATTACGTACGCTTCTTGTTATAAACGCAGATCACTTTAGGGGGTTTGCCTTCAGCCATGGCTCGCTTGCCGATCTCCGAGTTATCAACGACTCTCAGGCGACTCAGTAGGCGCACTTCATTCATACAGGCGGTAGTGTGGAACCCGCGCGATAAATGTGCTGGGTTCAGCTTGGTAATCAAGGATATAAACATTTTCATTCAAATCAATTGCCAAAAATGGCTTCAGAAACGAGGTTATTTGTCATGCAAGTGACAGTATTGACACTAGTGACTTAGGCCGCATTCCGAATTAACTATAATCGGTCACAGCACACACACATCCCTTGCGTTCCGAGTTGGGAAATAATCGATTTGAGCGTACTTAAACCCGTACCGAATTAGCATGAGCGCGATAACGATGTCCCGTGAATAGTTATAGATGACGTCATGACATGCGCCATCTTGCGATAACGCCGACCATGCCTTAGAATAATATCACCATGAATATTACGAGAAGTGTAATCTCGATTTAAACATTATCAGTAACATGAAAAAGCGATCTCAAAATTCAGTGGTATTTATTTGACAATAAAACAAATTAGGTAACTGTCATAAAACAACAAGGTTTCTATGGTGACACACATTGCACTCAAAGTAGTTTGCATACTAAGATTTTAGTAAGTAGGTTGCATGCAATAACTTTAACACCTTCTCTCAATGTAGTCCCATAGTATCCACAAGCTTGTGAAGCCTAGGTCTGGGCAACGGCTTAGTGAGAAGATCCGCTAATTGAAGCTCGCTTGTTACCTTCTTTATTAGCAGCTCTCCATTAGTCACAAGCTCTCTTACGAAGAAGTGACGTGTACGGATATGTTTGGTGCGTCGGTGAAACTCTGGATTCTCAGCTAACTTTATTGCTGCTTCGTTATCCACTAGTAACGTAGGAAGACCCTTAAGTTGTACGAGACTTCCTATGAGCCGAGTCAACCATACACATTCTCTCGCTGCTTCACTGGCAGCGATCACTTCAGCTTCTGTTGTCGAAATAGCAACACTTTGCTGTCTCTGACTCATCCAGGAGACTGGTCCTCCGGCATATAGGCAAAGTACTCCAGAAGTCGATCTTCCAGTTCCAATATCGCCTGCGTGGTCAGCATCACTGTATGATTCTATAATTCCAATTTTATAGTTCTTTTTATACATAATGCCGAGATCAATTGTGTACTGTAAGTATCTCATGATACGTTTTACTCTGACACAATCCGCTTGAGTCGGTTTTTCCAGACTCCTTGACACTACACTGACTGCGTACGCAATATCAGGTCTTGTTCCGACCATTACATATGCAAGTGCTCCAACTACTTGCCTGTAGTTTTTCAGAACGTACTCATCGTTCTCGTTTTGTGAGACTATATTCTCCTTGGTTATTGGTGTAGTCACAGGTTTGCAGTCCTGCATTCCAAACCTGTCCAAAACTTTCTTAACGTAAGATGTTTGATGTATTACTACTCCAATACCTTCTCTGGTTGAAATCTCTATACCTAGAAAATAGGTAGCTGGTTTGGTTGTAATCTTGAACCTTTCTTTCAGCTCTTCAATAAATTCATCAATGAGTTCTTGATCGGTTCCAGCTACTAGCCCATCATCAACGTAGAGAACCACAATCAGTTTCCGGTGATCTTTCTCTCTTACAAATAAACAGGTATCGGCTTCACTTATTTTAAAGCCCACTTCCTTGAAGAAATTAAGAATTTTCTGATTCCAACATCTCGGGGCTTGTTTTAACCCATAGAGACTTTTCTTCAGTAAGCATACCCTTCCAGAACCATCATTATAGCCTTCGGGTTGCCTAACATAAATTTCTTCTTCCGAGAGTGTTCCATATAAAAATGCCGTTGACACATCAAATTGAGTCATCTTCATACCTTCGCTTGCTGCAATGCTAATCACAGTTCGGACCGTGGTCAATTTTGCAACAGGACTGAAAGTCTGATCATAGTCTTCTCCTTTCTTCTGGCGAAAACCCTTAGCAACTAGTCTTGCTTTATATTTGTCGACTGATCCATCTGCATTCAGCTTCACGCGAAAAATCCATTTACATGGTATTGCTTTTCTGTTTTTTGGTAACTTTTTTAGAACCCACGTTTCATTCTCGTTGAGAGAACTTATCTCGCTGTCCATTGCTTTCTTCCAAAGTTCACTTTCGTTACAGGATACTGCGTCTTTGTAACATGTTGGTTCGAAAAATCCGTTTGTAACCATGACATAATCATTGAACCTGGCCGGACGTCTGATCAATGATCGATCTCGCAGTATTCGATCACTCTGTGTGTTAATCAGTTCCTCAAGATTATCTTCATCTTCATTAACATCATCATTTCCAATCGACTGCTCCAGATCATCATTTTCAACATCGTAATTTTCTCCCCTTGGTTCAAATGATTCTTCATGAGTCGATACAGCATCATCGAAATTGTCTTCTTCGATAACAGGTGTATGAATATCCAATTGACTATTCATTTCGTTATCAATCGTTACAACTTGATTATTGATCGTAGCTGGTGTCACTACTTCGTCATACTCCCTTCGTAATTGAACGGGAATTTCCACTTCTGTGACTTCCTCGTTTGGTTCTTGGAATTTCGTTTCCAATGGCTTTTCATCGAAAATGATATCTCTCGACCTGACTATGTAATTGGATTCCTTGTTCCATAGTCTATAACCGTCATCATTATCGTATCCAACCAGTACGCATCTCGTAGCTTTCTTATGCAATTTCTTCCTTTTTTGTTTAGGAACATGTGCATAGCAAACCGAGCCAATAATTCTTAGGTGCTTTATCCGTGGTTTCTTCCTAAACCAAAGCTCGAACGGAGTCTTGTGTTCCACAGAAGTTGGTCCTGTTCTGTTTAACACATAAACAGCTGTCTGTACCAACTCCGCCCACAACTGTTGAGGCAGCTCTTCATGTGCATGCATCATTGTTCTAGCTGACTCTACGATCGTACGGTTTTCTCTTTCGCTACACCCATTCTGTTCAGGCGTATACGGCATTATTAGTCTTTGATGTATTCCGTATTTCGACAATTCTTTCCGAACTAGTTCATTGTCAAACTCTCCACCATTATCACTAAGGAATTCTTTGATGGTGTGTCCTGTTACTCTAGCTTCTGCCAGCATTTGCTTCACCTTTTCAGGTACTTCAGATTTTGTCTTCATGAAGTAGACATAGCGAAATCGGGTGTGTTCATCTTTAAAAAGGACGAAATACCGAAATTTCGAGACTGAAAACGGGAAAGGACCGCAAACATCCGAATGTATGCGTTCTCCAGGCATTTTAGCTTTTTCTCTACTACCAAACTTCTGTCTGTGAGTTTTTCCGAAAATACAGCCTTCGCATAATATGCCATTATCCTTTGTCTTTATGTTCAACTCTCGTTCTATAAGACCTTTCACATGCCTTTTATCTTGGTGGCCCATGCGTTCATGGTAAAGCTGCAAGGTATCTACCGCATTAATCGATGCGGCTACCTTTGGTTTAATTGCTTTACAATTTAGCTTATAGAGCCCACCATATCTTGTTCTGGTTCCCGTCACGGCGACTATTCCATTCACCTTAATAGAGCATGTAGTTACTCGTGACTCAAATACACTGTTTGTATTCTTGTCCTGTGTCGCTAGCACTGAAAAAAGATTCTTGCTAATACAAGGAACAAGCCAGACATCACTGAGGAAAAATTCTTTTCCAACATTAGGGTTAATTCTAATTGTCCCTTTTCCTAAGGCTTCTATGACATTTCCATCAGCCGTAGAAACTGTGTGAGGTTTACTGAAATGCACGTAATTTTCAAATAAATCTCTTCTCATCGTAACGTGGTGAGTAGCTCCGTTATCAACAAACCATCCTTCACGATCTTGGGTGCATTCAGTCAGATTTAGTAGTACCATCATATTGGTGCTGTCACTACTATTCCTTCTGTCTTTCGTACTAGTTTTATTTGGACAATCTTTCCTAAAGTGACCAACTTCTTTACAGATATGACATCTGAACTTGGTAACTTTTTTATTCTCTGATGTCAGTTCCTTATGTTTCTCGACACCTTTCTTACTTGTTTTTGTGAGAAGCGCTTCACTAGATGTGCCTTCCTTGCTTCCTAACAGCGCTTTTTCATGCGCACAAAGTTGGCTGGTAATATTCTCAACAGTTCTGTCTTTCTTGGACATCAACATCCAACTCGACCTAAATGAAAAATAACTTTCTGGCAGTGTATCTAAAATCTTGCAAATTAAAAGTATTTCTGGTAATTGCTTACTTTCTTCATCTTTTAATAATTCCTGATTCAGTTGGTGCCACATATTTTTCAATTTCGATACATGAGTTGCCATGTCATCAGCAGTATCCTTTTGAAATTTAAAGAACTCCATACATACTTCATATAACCTGTCTTCATTGACACCGTCATAGAGTCTATGTAGTTCATCCCATACGTCCTTAGGATGAGAGAATCTAATCACCTTGTCTAAGATTTCATCTGATATGTTGTTCGTAACTAGCAGTAACGCAGTACTTTCTAGCCTAACATACTCCGATAACTTTTTGTTATACTCCGTCAAAGCCACTGCGGAAGCAGCATCAGCATCACCTCCCTCAGCTACAGGCTTATTGGGTCTTTGAGTTTTTCCCTGAATAATGTCCAAAAAACCGTCCATGCCCCGTAACAGAGCAGACATGCGGTATTTCCATTGTGTCCAGTTATTTCCATCAAGCTTACATATTTGTATTTTACTTAGCTCCATGTTTAGTTTCCAACAAATATTTAAGTGAAAATAAAGGGGCCCATAACCTATTACGAGAAGTGTAATCTCGATTTAAACATTATCAGTAACATGAAAAAGCGATCTCAAAATTCAGTGGTATTTATTTGACAATAAAACAAATTAGGTAACTGTCATAAAACAACAAGGTTTCTATGGTGACACACATTGCACTCAAAGTAGTTTGCATACTAAGATTTTAGTAAGTAGGTTGCATGCAATAACTTTAACAATGAACGCTGTCAAAAATGACAGTGCGTGTGTGAGGATGTGTCAGTGTGAGTTTTGTTTTGAGTTGCATCATCTTTAAATTAAACTAACGTGGCATTTTCGAAATTGTGCTTCTGGTTGACAGTCGCCACCTAACCAAAGAAGAAGAACTGAAGAAGAAATGTGTTTATACAAAGAAATACTGTAATAATAACGTTTTTACATTGAGTAAGCATTGTGAGCGCGTTCACGAGTATTCCGAATTGTTGACCGCTCTCAGCTGTCATAATCGTGCGTGATATCTAAATCGGAATGCAAATTATTGCTATGAGCGCTGTGAGCGATATTGTCTTAATTCGGAACGCAGCCATCATCAATTGTATTTATACAATTTTGGTGCCATTGCATAGAAACTTTTATATAATCGTAATATCTAAATCGGAACGCATGTGAGATGATGGCTGCATTCCGAATTAAGACAATATCGCTCACAGCGCTCATAGCAATAATTTGCATTCTGATTTAGATATCACGCACGATTATGACAGCTGAGAGCGGTCAACAATTCGGAATACTCGTGAACGCGCTCACAATGCTTACTCAATGTAAAAACGTTATTATTACAGTATTTCTTTGTATAAACACATTTCTTCTTCAGTTCTTCTTCTTTGGTTAGGTGGCGACTGTCAACCAGAAGCACAATTTCGAAAATGCCACGTTAGTTTAATTTAAAGATGATGCAACTCAAAACAAAACTCACACTGACACATCCTCACACACGCACTGTCATTTTTGACAGCGCTCATGGTGATATTATTCTAAGGCATGGTCGGCGTTATCGCAAGATGGCGCATGTCATGACGTCATCTATGACTATTCACGGGACATCGTTATCGCGCTCATGCTAATTCGGTACGGGTTTAAGTACGCTCAAATCGATTATTTCCCAACTCGGAACGCAAGGGATGTGTGTGTGCTGTGACCGATTATAGTTAATTCGGAATGCGGCCTAAGTCACTAGTGTCAATACTGTCACTTGCATGACAAATAACCTCGTTTCTGAAGCCATTTTTGGCAATTGATTTGAATGAAAATGTTTATATCCTTGATTACCAAGCTGAACCCAGCACATTTATCGCGCGGGTTCCACACTACCGCCTGTATGAATGAAGTGCGCCTACTGAGTCGCCTGAGAGTCGTTGATAACTCGGAGATCGGCAAGCGAGCCATGGCTGAAGGCAAACCCCCTAAAGTGATCTGCGTTTATAACAAGAAGCGTACGTAATCTTTAGATTTCACTAGCAACTACCTATTCAAAAATCTTATTGTACAGAGACAAGGTTGAAGACTAACCTTCCCTCTGTTATAGCACCTACATACAATACCTGGGTATTGTTATATCTAGTGCTGATGCTTACCATCATGTAGACCGCCTGCTTGTTTGTCACCCAAAATCATACTTACAATAAATTTTTATCGATCGATGCGGCGACTTACAAATAGAATAATAACGCACGCGGCGACATTATTACTATTATTGCTGCAAGTTGGAACAAAGCACTTCCTGTAGGTACCTATTCCATAACTCTTCCAGTATATTAAATATTGTCGAGTGTTGAAATAATGTATGTAATGTAATAATGAGATTTATAAACAAGAATGTTTATATTTTTGACATATTTACAATAATTTGACATTTGACAGATTGTAGACAATACTTGCCTCTTACTTTTTATTTTCTGAGGCAACGATACAAAACTGTACAGCCAGTCGTACGTAATTTGAAGGGCAAAGAAGGTCAATCGTATTTTATCAAAAATATCAATAACATATGAATATTTTTCAAAATTAATTAGTCCGTAATGATCAGTAACGCTATTCCTCGAAATGGTTTTTCAATTAAAACATTTAAAAAAATATGAACAATGCCCATTGCACAGACAAACCCTTCGGTTTCTCCGAAGAGTTCCCCGGAACGTAGCCAGGCTACGGACGCTAGGACGTCTACATCGGGCCCATGTAGGGCCTGGAAAAAGCGTCCGTGAAGCTCCTTACTCTGCCATACCTCCATGCGGTCGTTAGTGTCAAGCACTACAGGTTTGCGCCAGTTCTCTTTAGCCAAGGAGAGCGCGGTAAGGCCCTTGTCCACTGTTACAACATCTCGAATTCTCGATGCATCCCCACGTCGGCTTCTAGGAAATATTCCCTGAGACTGCATATCTCACGATTGTGAAGAGTCTTAGCATTTAAGAAGCCTCGACCTCCACACTTCCGTGGGATATACAGTCTCATAACCGATGAACGTGGGTGATGCATTCGATATGCCGTCAACAATGTACGGACCTGCCTATCCAGGGCGTCAAGCTCTGTTTGAGTCCATTTGAGTATGCCGAAAGAGTACATCAAAACCGGCATGACCCAACCGTTGAAGGCACGCACTTTATTTCCGCCTGATAAAAGACTGTTAAGTACTTTTCTCAGGCGGCCAAAGAAACGCTCCTTCAGCGATTGTTTCATGTTGGCAACGTTGATGCCCAGTGCTTCCGACATACCCAAATACTTACAGCTTTCGGTTGCTGAGAGGGATCTAAGATTTATGGAATCTGTGAGCTGGGTTCCCACAGACTCCACAATCGCCCCTTGGCTTTACATGCATGACCGCACATTTGTCCACACCGAATTCCATTCTGATGGCGCTACTGAAAGTTTCAGTGACCTTCAATAGCTCCAACAGTTGCAAATCGTTGGGGGCAAAGAGTTTCAGGTCATCCATATAAAGGAGGTGAGATATAACCTGACCACCTCTCTTCAACCGATAGCCTAGACCTGAATCCTCCAGCAGCGTGCTTAGAGGATTCAAGGCTAAGCAGAACCAAAGTGGACTCAAACTGTCGCCCTGAAATATACCCCGCTCTATCCTTATCGGCTCACTATTCCTCTGGATTTGCCGACATCCTGGATAGCGAAGGACTGTCCTCCATTGCCCCATACACGACATCAGGAAGGTGCGCAGGGTTGCATCAATTTTATACAACTCTAGCACCCTCATGAGCCATGTATGTGGCACCGAGTCATAGGCCTTCTTATAGTCTATTTATTATTATTTTTTTTTTATTTCGTTAGGGTAAACAAACAATTTTACATTATACATATAATTATTACATCTAAGATTACATTAGAAGTGGGTAAATGTACAATCCACAACGTTTCCACAGATTACCTAGGTTAATGATACAGTGAAGACACAATATTCAAGTTATAGAGACACGAAGAAGAGGACAGCAAGAAAATAAAGAGGTTTATTATATACTTATTTTAAACTAAAACAAATAGTACTAAAAACAATAACTATGAAAACAAACAAAAAAGAATTACACTAAACATCACGCAAATGTAGACTATTCACCAAATATTTCTTAAATTTTTGGCGATCTAAAGAGAATATATCCAAATCAACAAAATGTTCATTGTAAATTTTAGCCAGTCTGTGGAGAGGCGCCCGTTCACCCGCGTTGGTACGACAACGTGTCGTGGCAAAAAGTGGGTAAACGCGCGTCTCCCGTCGAGTATCTGTTCTGGGCACTACATAAAATATATTACTAACTAGGTCTGAGCAGTCAATCTTGTTGTGCAACAGATCATGAAGCATCATGGTTTGAAGCAACAGACGCCTTGATTCCAAGGTTAGAAGGTTAAACTTCTGTAGGGACTGAGTGTATTATTTAGCTGCCAGAAGACAAGATCAAGATTATTAGCGAATACCCAAAACCAACAAACATTGAAGAGCTACGAAGATTCTTCGGTTTGTTGAATTTCTACAGTGACAGCATACCTAACGCCACCGCTATTCAAGCACCACTACGTAACTACTTGCACAATACGAAGAAGCGAGATAAAACATTAATACAGTAGAATGAAGATACATCTCGAAAGCGTTTGAAAACTGCAAGAAATGTATTACAGAAACCACCTATCTGTCGCACCCACATCATTCAGTTCCACTCGGAATGATGTCTGACGCATCCGATCGGTGCGCTGGCGTTGTTCTTCAGCAGCAAATCAAAGGAAAATGGCAACCACTTGGCTTTTTTCAAAGAAGTTTACACCGGCTCAGCAAAATTATTCGACGTTCGACAGAGAACTTCAAGCAATCTACATGGCTGTCAAGCATTTCAGGAAAATATTTGAAGGGCGTGAACTCATTATATTCACTGATCATAAGCCGCTCACGTACGCCATGCAAAAGATCTCGACAGATTCTGAGACTCCACACCGAAGAAGACAACTATTATTCATCAGTGAATTTACAAACGATTTACGACACATAAGTGGGCGAGACAACATAGTTGCGGACGCACTATCACGCGTCGATGTAATCAGCTGTCCGATACTAAAATACGACACTAAAATACTGTCAGTTTTAAAAATTAATATAATTATGCTAAACAGCGCACAATTAAAAATAATAACATTCTACAAGACTCAATAAAATTGTAAGTATTTAGTTTATTATAATTTATAATGTTAATAATGTAAATCGTGCAATATATGTATAAATAAAACTTAAAACCAAATACTTACTTAAATAAAATATAAATACCATAACAGCAAATGATACTATTTATTGATACTATTTTTGTTTGATACCGTGTTCAAAGTCAAATGCTGAGTGATCCTAAATCTTTTTGGAATTATACCAAGTCTAAAAGAGGTGGGAGAAGTCCGCAAGCGATTTTGAAAGACGGGGTGGCATTGTCTGGTCAACGGTCTGTGGAAGAATTTGCGAAGTATTTTTATTCAGTGTATAGGGCAGAGCGACCGGAGTTAAATGTGGACGCGGCTATAGCTCAAGCAGGTAGCGAGAACGGAGCGGCGCGGGTGCACTTGGACCAACTACAGTTAGTAGACGTATGTCGTGCGCTTCAAGATCTTAAGCCGAAACGGTCCGCAGGACCTGACGGCATTCCACCTTACATAATCAAGGATTGTCGATTCGTGCTAGCTGAGCCGCTACTTCATATTTATAACCAGTGCCTAAAAGCTGCCGTGTTTCCGGAGAGGTGGAAAGTGACCCGCGTTGTTCCGGTTCCGAAGGGAGGGTCAGCAGAATCTGTGGATGGGTATAGGCCAGTCGCAGTTTTGTCGACGCCGGCAAAAATATTAGAGACTGCTATTCACAAGAGCATATACCTTCAGGTGAGCGCACAGTTATCAGACGCTCAGCATGGGTTTCGACCGGGAAGAAGTACCACCAGCAATCTTCTTTGCCACATGGCTCATCTGGTGCCGACAGTGGATAGTGGGGGACAAGCTGATGCTGCTTACTTTGATTTCAGTAAAGCATTCGACCTAGTCGAAAATGACATGTTGCTTAAAAAGTTAGCAGGGGTTGGTTTCACCCCACATTCACTCCAGTTTTTTGCCAGTTATTTGCGGGATAGGCAACAATATGTGGAATATGCGGGACACGTGTCAGATCCATATTTCACGAGGTCCGGGGTAAGCCAAGGTAGTAACCTTGGCCCCTTGAGTTTCCTTCTGATGGTGAACGACCTACCAGAAGTAGTCCAAGACGCGAATTGTTTGTTGTTTGCCGACGACCTCAAATTATCCCTCGCGGTAAAAGGCGGTGATGACTGTGTCCGGCTACAAAGGGACATTGATAGGGTAGTGAGCTGGAGCAAAGAAAATCTCTTGCAGTTTAATAGCTCGAAGTGTGTGGTCATCACTTTTTCTCGCGCACACAATCCCATATCACATACAGGTGAATCAACTTTTAAGGCACTCCTTTCATGTCCCCATCATAGAAGTGACCATATTTTTTTAATTTCTCTTAAAATTCTTAGTTTTTTAGCCTTATCACTTAATACGATTTTCAATTACCACAGCACAATAATCTTTTTTTAAATTTAAAGTAAGATTTGCGAGATTTTTTGGTAACTCAGCGGAACAAAATCATTCTTCATACTAAAAATACTTGTCCCCAAGCCTAAGTGACGAAACAATTTATGTATTTTCTTAAAAAAAAAAATATGAAAACTTTGAATATTTATGAGGGATTTAGATTCAGAATTAAATAAGCTTTACATTTAAGTACAAAATTGTAGTTATTTTACTTAAATAGTATTTATTTGACGTCACTAAACATTTGTCCCAAGTATTGTTAAAAATGTCTGTTCTACTGCGTTACTGTAAAAAGTTGAAGACAATTTTCAAGAGAAGGCGTCTAAATTCAATGTCAGTAGAAGCGACTATTGTCTAATTATTCTTCGGAGTGGTCCGACAAGACTGACCTCACGCCACCCGCCCCTCAGTCCGCGGTAAGCTCTCAAGGAGTGCGCGTGGGTTTATTGCCGATCTACTGCGTTACGACGGAAATCGCGGTGAGTTTTTTAAATATTCTGCTATTATTACGTTATAAAGTGACCCATAATGTCTGATTTGAAGGTCGTGACCTATTTTTTGGTTAGTTTCAATTGTGCAATTATCTGTCGTCATTTTAAGCAAAATTTTCCCCTGAGTTACCGGTAACGCTAGAGAACTTTCTCTCGCGTTACCGATAACGCCAGAGAATGTAAGACAAAATGGCATAACTAGTTAGGATATTTTCAGTAATTTCTATTCTTCTGAGAGATCGATAATAGTTTATTTTGTCTCAGATCTGGGCAACATAAACGAAAATGCCGCTAAGTGCAGCTGAGAAACAGAAACGCTACAGAGAAAGACTAAAAAATAATAAAGAAAAGTACGAAGAAGCGAAGAAAAAGCACCGAGAACGATATCATAAGTCTAAGAGATTAGTAAAAGATTTGACTCCCAAAGAAAAATATAATGCAAATGTGATATGGAGATTACGAAAACGACAGCTAAAAGAGCGAAAACGGGCTGTAGAAAGTTTATTACAACAAACACCCCCAGACTCACCTAGATCTGACTCCAGGTTGGAAAACTTTGTAGAATTAAACGCAACTCCACCACCAACACCTCCCCATGCTAATCATCCACCAGAAACGCCACCACCAGTATCACCTACTCCCCTATGCGCATCGCTATTATCTAGGTCACCATCGCTTTCAGCAAAATTAGGTAGAAAAAAAGTGAAAAAGGACAGGTCGAGAGTGCATAGAGAAAACGCAAAACTAAGGCAAGATAATAACAATTTACGACGAAAGTACGAGAAATTTAAGAAAAGAGGTTATACAGTCAATTCTTTTTGCAGCATTTCTGCATCAAATAATCATCAACCTGCCGCTATTTGGTGTCACTTAGATCCAGTATTAAAATGGATAAGATCTAAATTTGATACCGTCAACACTGTGCATTTCTTTTCGGACGGTCCGAGTACACAGTACAGACAAAAGCAGAATTTTTACTTGATGTGTACTAAGTATTATGATTACGGGTTCTCTTACATGACGTGGTCATTTTTTGAAGCAGGCCATGGGAAAGGCCCAGCTGATGGCGTTGGAGGCTTTCTGAAAAGAACAGCAGATAAAATTGTAGCCAATGGTGATGATATTTCTGACGTTCTGCAATTTTATGATAAGATGAATAACGTCAGCAAAATAAAACTATATATAATCGATGAAAAGAGAATCGAAGACCAACATAAAGCCTTGCCAGTCAATATTCCCAGACCTGTAGGAACCCTAAAAGTTCATCAAGTCTTTTCGAGCTGCTATGGTACATTAAGATTTAGGGACCTAAGCTGTTTCTGTGAGATGGGTAGCCCGGAAGGAAGAGGATTCTGTATGTGTCTCAATCCAAAGGCATACGATATCGGAGTGTCCTATGATGCGGAAGTAATTGGACTGAGTGCTTGCATTCCTGACTTGACGAACGATGAGACTTTGTCAAACAATTCAATAACAAAAGAAATAGTTGATCTCATGGCTACGAACGCTAAGGAGCTCACAAATCGTAATCCGATATCAAAAATACCGGACTTGGAAACTGCTTCAGATGATGATGATGAACCCTTATGTAATCTAAAAATTACAAAACAATTACAGGATATGACGAACAGACAACGAAGAATATATGACGCAATATATGGTGGCTCTTCATCGGACGAAGAATTGCCATGTGTGAGTCATGACCAAAGTACGAAGATTGGACGTGGAGATTTTTTGTTAGTGAAGGTTTACGTAGACGCATCTATAAACAAATCATACACATATGCGTGTAAAACATTGACTGATGTTGAAGAAGACGGAGAAGTAAAAGTAATGTTTTTACGAGTAGTGGACGAAAATGCCAGACGATTCCGTTTGGATGAAAAGGATATTTCTTACGTGGATTATGTAAACATTATCCAGAAATTACCGGCACCAGACATTATCAAGAAAGGACATCGCTCGTATTACCAATTCGAAAAATCGGTAGATGTGTTTGAAAAGAAATAAGACTAATTATGTTATATTATAACTCAATCAAGGTTCTTATTAGAATAATTCAGATTACCTGTGATCTCGTTTAATTTTAAATTTTGTTTTAGATTTGTTTTTAAAATAGTGTGTACCGTTCATATGTATGTATGTCCGTATGATTACACACATCATATTGTTGTTATTACTTTTTAGATAGTCTAGAATTCTCAGGCGTTACCAATTTTTCTCTGGTGTTACCACTATGTCCCTTAATTTTTGTAAGGATTTTCGGATATAGCTTGTGTCAAAATGTTATTACATTATTAAATACTTCCCATTAGCAAACCTCAGGGTTAGAATTCAACTTAGAAATATGTAATGAATGACTGATTAGCTAATACAGCAATTTACCTAAAAGTATAGCATTTATTATGAACAAAGTAACGCAGTGGACTTTCAACTGTCTCTATTTATTCTTACTGTTATTATAAAATAAGGTTGATTATTTAGAAGACTGCATTTTAAGTTGAAATAAATATTTACTATTTTAGTTTTGCAGTTTATGTAGTTTTATTTTAAATTTCCATACTTTAAAAAACGTAACTCAGGGGATAGTCTTACGACACAGGCACCAGCTTTTTTTAAAAAACTCATGAATACTAACATAGATGTCGTGGCCAACTACATAATCTAAAAATAAGACAAATAATTTAACACATAACACTTTATTTTTGTAAGTATTCGTTATTTAATTTTTTATTTTTACTGTTGCAAAATATTTTCAAAGGAGTGCCTTAAAAGTTGATTCGCCCACTTATCATATTGACGGGTTGCCTATGGCACGGGTCACAGAAGTCAAAGACTTGGGAGTAGGCTTCAACACAGGTTTGACTTTTCGTGATCACATCATGCGTAGCTGTAAAAGAGCGTATAGAAATTTAGGTTTTATGCTTCGTACGGTCAAAGGGTTCACGAATGTGAAAGCTATTATAGCATTATATAATGCATTGGTGAGGAGCCAGTTAGAATGTAATGCAGTCATCTGGGCTCCGCATGAAGCTAAATATAGTCTCATGCTGGAAAGGGTACAAAATAAGTTTATAAGATATTTATATAAGCGTTATTATGGAGTCTATCCCTTTTACCCGTTAATGTATCCAACCTTATTTATTTTAGGTATGGTAGGATACAATGAGCTAAGGGTTAGGAGGGATCTTGCACTCACTTCATATATATTTAAGTTACTGAGAGGGAAGGTGCATAATGCAGTTATTTTAGGGCTGGTGAGTCTGTGCGTTCCGGACAGGTACGTGTGGCGACGACGGCAGCCGCCACTGCTAGTGGAACCGCGTGCTCGGACCAACCTTTTAAGGGAGGCGCCCCTGACGCGTGCACTCCGCACGCTCAACCTCATAGCGAGAGGGACTGATTTATTCTGTTGCTCTCTGAGTGAATTCACAAGGAATGCATTATTTATAATAAGTTATAGATTTTAGTATGTTTAAGTTAAGATAAGCGCATTTACCGCATTGGGTTATATCCTGTAATGGTTTGTGTAAGTTGATAAATAAATAAATAAATAAATAAATTTTAATTTTTTATTTTAATTTCATTTTAATTTAATATTATTATTATTATTTTATAACAAGCGCCTTCATCCTCTCTCCTATTAAAAATTAACTTTGCTGTGCCCGACAGGGTCCATAATTGATCCGATGTTTTGAAATACCAACCATTTATTATGTACACATTATGGAATGCAATAAAGTATTGAGTATAAAGGACCTTCACGCTACCTTCGGGAAAGACATGAAGGAGGTGAAGGATAAGGTTGCTCAACACGACAACCGTCTGTCGGAAGCTGAAAGCTGTCGACCACGTGAATAATCGGGTTGACAACGTGATGGGTGACATGAAGAAAACGCTGGACAACCTTAAACTGGGTGATGGAATCGCAGCTCCCGTAGCTATAACACCTTCGCTACGTGGATTCAAAGTGCCACCGTTCGACGGAACTTCTTCCTGGTCGGCCTACAAAATCCAGTTTGAGGCTGTCATGAAGGCGAACGGGTGGAATAAAAGTTAGGCCATGACTGCCCTCACCCTGGGCCTGCGTGACCAGGCCTTAACTGTCCTGGAAGCTCTCGGTAAGGAAGTGACTTACGAACAGCTCCTTGAGGCATTGGAGGCTCGGTATGGCGACGCTCACCTGGAACACGTGTTCCGTGCGCAACTCAAGTATCGCGTGCAACGCAGTAACGAAAGCCTGCAGCAGTGGGCCCTTGAAGTGGAGAAGCTGGTTCGTAAAGCTTACCAGTCCGTACCTGCGCTTATTGATGGGAACCTGGTGCAGGCATTCATCGACGGCATCCGCGACCTTGAAGTTAGAGCTGCTGTGAGGCTCGGTCACCACGGGACGCTTAAGGACGCCTTGGCCCATGCATTGGAGGTGGAAGCGGTGCGGCAGGATCATCGTTCCCATCGCGTTAGGGAGGTTGCAGCGGCTACAGTTCGCAACCGCAAGAAAGGATACAGCCCTAGGTGCTAGGTGCTACGGCTGTGGGGAAAGGGGCCACCTTCGATCCAGTTGCCCTAAGCGGACTGCAGAAAGGGAAGGTGGCTGGTCTCCAGAGGGTAGTGCGGCTAACAGCACCGCCCAGCAGCAGCAGGACGGCTTTGTGGTTAAACATCGCAGCGGGAAGTCTCTTGGTAACACAGATGCATTGTCAAGAAGACCTTGTCCTAAAGACTGCAAGCACTGTACTAAGCAAGAGAGTAAGGAAGTGGTACCTGTAAGGATGCTCAAGACAGACCTCAACAACGAGTGGAAGGAAAGCCTACAACGTGCACAGCAGGAAGATTCGGACATCAAGCCAATTCTGGAGTGGATGAAGGCCAGAGCTCCTAAGCCCAGGTGGAGCGACGTCTCAGCGATGAGTTCGGTCACAAAAAGCTATTGGGCCCAATGGAACAGCTTGGTGGTTCAGGATGGAGTCCTGTGCCGTAAATGGGAAAATGCTCGGGGAGACAGCTGTCATTTGCAAATGGTTGTCCCTAAAGCTCAAGTACCGGATGTTCTACAGCTATACCATAATGGTTGTTCAGGAGGTCATCTGGGAGTAAAACGGACTCTACTGAAGATACGAGAATGGTTTTACTGGGTCCACTGTCGGGACGATGTCGAGGATTGGTGTCGCAAATGTACAAGTTGTGCAGCTGTAAAGGGACCTCAGACTCGTAGTAGGGGTGCATTGAAATTGTACAATGTTGGTGTACCATGGGAGAGGATAGCCCTTGACGTTGCGGGGCCGTTTCCGGAAAGTGAAAGTGGTAACAAGTATTTCATGGTTGTGATGGATTACTTCACTAAGTGGCCGGAAGTCTTCGCCATTCCAAATCAAGAAGCTTCGACAGTTGCGGATAAATTAGTTCATGAAGTCTTCTGTCGTTTTGGAGTACCTTTGGAGATTCACAGTGATCAAGGAAGGAATTTTGAGTCACAAATATTCCAGGAAACTTGTCAAGTTATGGGTACTCATAAAACAAGAACGACTTCTTACCACCCACAATCGGATGGAATGGTGGAATGATTTAACCAGACACTGGAGAGGTACCTAGCAAAAGTTGTGGAAAATCGGCAACGAGATTGGGACAAGCACATACAACCGTTTTTGTTGTCATATCGAAGTGCTGTTCACGAGAGTACAGCGGTGACACCAGCTTTCGCAAACTTCGGAAGAGTACTACGGCTGCCTGCAGACCTGATCACCGGAATACCACCTGATGCCCCACGCAGTGTAACTGATTATGCGAATGATTTGCGGAACAAAATGAATGACATTTATGAGCACGTCAGACAATCGGGCCAGCAAATGTCTGAAAAGATGAAAACCCGTTATGACCGCAAAATGAACAATAAAGGGTTCGATGAAGGTTCACTAGTGTGGTTGCACAATCCAGTCCGCAGCAAAGGGAAATCTCCTAAGCTTCAAGCTAAATGGGACGGACCGTACCGGATTGTGACAAAGATCAATGACGTAACCTATCGGATACAGAAAGGTGCAAGAGGTACTCCTAAGATCGTCCATGTGGATCGACTGGCGCGTTATTATGGGGCCGATAATGCTCGGGACGAGCATGTCTTAGGAGGGGGCTGTGTTGCGCGCCACAAATAATGCCTGATACATAGTGACATTAGTTACCACTGGCGCCATCTAGTATCGGGTAGCAGAACTAGTACCTTGGTACTAGGACATTGACCCTTCAAGGCAGGTACTAGTAATTCCGAGAACTATCGACGTCGAGTCAGTCGGGACCGCTATGTACTCGAACATACTAGATGTTTATAGAGTAGCTCTGTGGCGTTATATAAGGCGGGCGCGAGCCGCAGTGTTATTAATTATTTGGTTTGACACGTATGTAGTATCGTATATCTTGGAGATATTTAATCTATCAAGTCGATTCTTGAAGCAGTTCAGTGTGGCAGCCGCCGCAACATTTTCCGGGAGCCTATTCCATGCTGTTACAACTCGTTTAGACAAGAATTGCTTCAAGAGCTTTTTTGATGAATTTTCCCATAGCTTTAGGGAATGCCGACGCAAATGTTTGTTCGCATTCAGTGTGTAAAGGTCTTGAAGGTTGGGCTCTTCGTAGTGTTCTGTAAGTATATTGTTGTACGGTGTACGTCTCAATGAGCCTACCCTAGTGTCGTGTCGCACAGCGTACTGACGTTGCCTACCGACATACCTACATCGCACACATTAGACTTACTTCCAACCTAGAACTAAGTACCTATTAGGCTTTCACAGTGGCATGAGGAGCCCACTGATGTTGTAATCTACCTTCGCTACACTTATTATAACGTCGTAGATCGGAAAGCCAGAAAAATAGAATAATTAAAATCATCCTACTTATGAGTTACCTATATGTAAGTAGGATGATTTTAACTAATTCGATATAAGAGACCATGGTTGCGGCTCCGTGTGTATTTTATTTGTTAATCATAGGTTCAAAGTAGTAGGGCCCAATCCAACCTATAGGTAATAGTCTTTTACATAAGTTCGAGTCACTGCTCTCGTAGCAAGAATATCAATTAGTTTTTCAATTACTACCACAGAATAACTAATTCTACTAACGTACCTAGGTACTTAATTAACTTTAGTCTTCTTTTTAATAATTTGCGCCATTTTCAGTTCACATAAATATAGAATTTCTGTCATTAGGTAAAAAATGATGGCTTTACCCCAATACGGTAATCACTGTAATCAGACACCGCATCGACAGAGAGTCGCATCCTTTCTAATTGATCACCTCCAACGAGCCCCTCACTCCTCTCAGTGCGCGAGACATCTAGTTCGTGCATCGACAGAGTGCCGCATCCTTTCTAATTGATCACCTCCAACGAGCCCCTCACTCCTCTCAGTGCGCGAGACAACTAGTTCGTGCATCGACAGAGTGCCGCATCCTTTCTAATTGATCACCTCCAACGAGCCCCTCACTCCTCTCAGTGAGCGAGACATCTAGTTCGTGCATCGACAGAGTGCCGCATCCTTTCTAATTGATCATCCCCAACGATCCCTCACTCCCCTTAGTGCGCAAGACATCTAGTTTGTGCAATCTTCAGAGTAGGATTCAATTACTATTTTTTTATTTGGCTGAATCAAAGGAGTATTGATGACACAATCGTGTCGGATCGGCGCGGGCGCGGGCGCGGGCGGAGGTGCGTATTGATTGCTCGTCGTTAGGGGCACAGCTCGGTTACAGAGCTCGCGTCAATGATTAAAGGCGGTAACCCAATAAGGAGTGGATTGCGGCGGTTATCGGAAACAAAACAAAAGAGCGCGGGCTCGACTTACGTCATTAGGGGCGCGGCGGGACGCGACACCTCAACTCAATGCTTTTAAAGATGTTTAAACTCCTTTATCGCGCTTATAATGGTTCGTTTTCGCGTTCGTATCCGCCGCTATTGTGCCGCTGTCCAAACAACCCCCCCGGCTGCCCGCGTGTCTTCCGCAGCACCACGCTCTGCAGTGTGTGCTTGTTCGTTTGTTTAGCTGATGGCCCGCTGCCTGTCACTTCCTTTTATTGGACAATACAACGTTTTAGTGGAACTATTAGTGGATTATACCTCAATGTTATGCGTATCTCATGTCGTATTGTATTACTTGCTCTGGTATTTCTATTTCTCGATAGAAAGAAAACCAAAGTTGTACACTGTGTGGTTCGAATAATGTTGATTGTGATTCGGTAGAGCGAGAGTTATCTACTTACTTACCTACCTACTTGATGTACGGTAGATAACTAGTGTTTGCCACCGATGCACTAAGTGGCTCTCCTAGATATTCAATATGTAATTAGGTAAGCTAGTTGTTAAAAGTTCAGAGTTTGTTCATTGCTGTCATAAGACCGCCCGACGAATACTTAATAGGTAGGTAGGTAGTAGGTACATACCTACGAAGTAAGGAACTTCTCGTACCATTACCGGGCTTGCCGAAGTGCCGACGGATACCGCAAGTTCTACTTTGAATGAGGGCAATGTCGTGGGTCTGATGTCGTGATCTTTACCTACTCAATCAATTAGAAATTCGGTCGGGCTCTTATTTGTTTATTAAGTCTCCGTTCATTATTAATTAATGTAGGTAGGTTCCTCTATCATAACACACAATTTTCATACATAAAGATAAAAGAGCACAGAAATGCCAGGTACTGCCACGCTCTGCTGTTTTTGGAGCTCTACTTGAGCTCTGTAAATAGTGTTTGGCATGTCGGGTCACCCTCCAGTTTCCAAGATTTTGTTTTGTCTATATAATGGGTTCATGTCATCTTGCACATTCACTCACAAACGCATAAATCACTATTGCATAATAGTAACACATCACATTATATCATTTTGGCCATTTTGTAATTTCTTACATCATAATTTATTTGGTGCCGCTAGTAATATACCTATAAGTCAATGTTTGGTGCATGTTGGGTGTACTTATGTCAAATCACTGACCTGTATTATACACAGATTAGGTGCTTTTTGATAGACTGAAATATTTATTGATTATACAAGTACTGTATGATAGAGGTCATTGCGTCAAATAGAGGACGCTTCGCAATGTTGCCACTACATAAAGAAAGCCATTGACTTATATTAGTACTATGAAATCATTGAAGAAAGCGTAAAACGTTTATTGGGAACGATATTTTAATAGTGTAAGGCTAGCCAGAGCAAAAAGGAAATAAAAGTATTCATGATTTAATTACTGGGTACAAACACTGGGTAAAAATAAAAGCACAAATATAACGGCAATAGATTTATAGTTATATTATTACAATTCTCAGTACTTACATGGGTATTATAGGATCCTTACACTTTCGCAGTTTAACCAACACTGTCTTGCAAAAATGGCGCTACCACGTAAGTCTTTAAATCCCTCCACTTTATCAAACTCAAATAGTCAGTTGACTGTTAATATCTGGTGGCGCCATTTTTGCATTTTAAACAAATCAAATAACTGTCAAATTATAACCAAATAAAATATTGTGTTATCTTAAATATCATAAAAATACCTAAGATTTATATAAATAGCTAACATTCGGCCATCTAAAATCTCGTACGTCCTCGTACGGTAAGACAAAATACTATTAAAAGTGACAGTAGGTTAATAATGAATTATTTCTTGTACACACTTACAATGCTTTCGTGTATCCTCAATACTTTCACCTTCTATAAAAATTATAGCATCAACCTGTTAACATTATTTATTATAACGAATTACTAAATCAACAATAAAATTAATAATACCAGTTTTCATAATTGTTTAGTATTCTTCTCCTATGATACATTACAATAATATTGAAAATTAGAAGTAGCTAAATCTCACATACATGTTCTTATTATTTTATAATGCATGTTTTTTGTCCTGAATACTATAAGCAACAGGCTTCCTTACATCCTTAATACTAATAGCAATAACCCTAATATGTCCTGAATACCAGTGGCAACAGGCCCCACTATGTCCTGAATACCAGTGGCAACAGGCCCCACTATGTCCTGAATACCCCTGGCAACAGGCCCCACTATGTCCTGAATACCAGTGGCAACAGGCCCCACTATGTCCTGAATACCAGTGGCAACAGGCCCCACTATGTCCTGAATACCCTGGCAACAGGCCCCACTATGTCCTGAATACCAGTGGCAACAGGCCCCACTATGTCCTGAATACCCCTGGCAACAGGCCCCATTATGTCCTGAATACCAGTGGCAACAGGCCGCACTATGTCCTGAATACCCCTGGCAACAGGCCCCACTATGTCCTGAATACCAGTGGCAACAGGCCCCACTATGTCCTGAATACCCCTGGCAATAGGCCCCACTATGTCTTGAATACCTGTTAACCTTTGAGTAAAAGTTTTTTACGTGGATACACACAATTAAAGACTTGAACTCGTACACAAGATATTATATTGTAAAATACATGAGCAACGCATTGGCGAATATTCAAAAGTCATTCAACATTTAAATCAACTTAGACAGAATAGAATCAGAACCATAAATCAAACTGTGACTGTATCAAAGAAGGTCAACATTCAACACTTCCCCTCAATCACTGTTTGAACTCAAACATCACCACTGGCTCAACTGGCTTAAGAAAAACCTAAGCGCAAGTTCATAACACAGAACTTATGTTTAGGAGCACACAAAGATTTAGTTAGTACATCAGCCACCATTTCCTGAGTAGGTAAATAATTCAACTTGATTACATGATTATTCACAGCCTCCCTAACATAGTGGTACCTGATATCTATGTGCTTAGTCCTCCTATGAAACACTGGATTGACACTAAGTTTCTGAGCAGACTGATTGTCATTGAACAAACCGACGATTAACCCAGAACTACCAGTCAATTCAGTAACCAAGTCCCTAAGACAACGTGCCTCCTTAGCAGCCTCACTAAGAGCAACGTACTCAGCCTCAGTACTTGATAAACTAACACATGTTTGTTTTCTGCATTCCCAGGAGATGGTGTTTCCCCCATACTTAAAAACAAACCCCGAAAATGATTTTCGGTCGCGTACGTCACCGCCCCAGTCCGCATCTACAAACCCCTCAATGTTAACATGACCCGACCTTCTAAACACAAGACTAACGTTTTGAGTTCCTTTAAGATACCTCAATACACGTTTCGCAGCCCTCCAGTGTTCCATAGTATGACACGTATTAAACTGGCTTAAGTACGAAACTGCATACGTAATATCTGGCCGTGTAAAAACACTCAGATACATAAGGGAACCTATCAATTCCCTATACGGAACATTACCTTCGCCTAACACACTCGTATCAGTAAACTTAATGTTTGGGTCCAAAGGAGTCTGGACTGGTTTGCATTCCGACATACCGAAACTGTCGAGCAAGCGCTCAATATACCTCGCCTGACAAAGCTTAAGAGTTTTGTTCGTCCTCTCACGCTCTAATGTGACCCCGAGAACATGCCGCACCGCACCTAAGTCCTTAATCTTAAATGGTTTACGTAAACTCTCTTTCAGCTCTTCAGCCATGCGTGCATCATTGTAACACACAATGAAATCGTCGACGTACAAGGCAATGTAAACAACCGACTTACCATTTCTTTTATAGAAGATACATTGTTCAAGTTGGCATTGAACAAAACCTGTCAGCAGAAGCACGTCCTTCACCCTCTGATACCAAGCTCGTGAAGCTTGTTTCAGTCCATAGACTGCCTTTTTCAATCTGTAGACTTTATTTTCTTCACCAGGTGAAATGAACCCCTCCGGTTGAAACATAAAAATTTCCTCATCTAAATTACCATTTAGGAACGCCGTCTGTACGTCCAGATGGTCTATATCGAGTTCCATGTCTACGGCTATCGCCAACAATAGTCGCAACGAACTATACCGTACTACCGGTGAAAACGTCTCAAAATAATCTTCACCATACTTTTGGGTAAAACCCTTGGCTACTAACCTAGCCTTATATCGGGCTATCTTCCCCTCGGCGTCACACTTAATTTTGAAGATCCATTTATTCCGAACCACGTTTTTGCCTATAGGACGATCCACCAACTCCCAAGCCTCATGCTGATTGAACGAATCAATCTCCACCTGCATAGCTTGCTGCCACAAGTCGCTCTGCCCTGAGCCTAGAGCTTCCTTAACAGTGCGCGGTTCAGTTGGGATCTCATCATGTGCGTACAAACCCTTAGGTTGTCTAGATCTAAGATTGTACCTCGGTTCCGGAGGTTCTACCACCTCCTCAACGCTATCTTCAAAAACCAAAGTGTCGTCGCCGCCATCATCACCGCTCGCAGACACAACCGGTTCAACATTCCTCGTTACCGGCTCTTCAGTGACAAACTCCCGAGCTGCATCACCAACCACCTCACTCTCAGGCACGCTTGACTTCCACTCACTGTTGGAATCGTCAACTTCTTCCCCTGAAAGAAATATTTCTATAGTGGGTGATCCATGTCCAGTTCCTAGCTTTCTGGCTGGGAACACACTTTCATTAAATTTGACATCACGGCTTCTTTTAATATTATGTGTCTCAGAGTCATACAACCTGTAAGATCTTCCATTGTCTTCATAACCGACAAAAATATATTTCTTACTCTTAGGTTGCAACTTATTACGCTTAACGTCATGGATATGTATAAAGGCCTCGCAACCGAAAATCCGTAAGTGGTCATACTTTACCCTATTACCCGACCAAACCTCTTCGGGCGTTTTCCCACCTAATCTACTAGACGGAGACCGATTAATAAGGTACCCGGCAGTGTTAGCCGCCTCAGCCCACATCTTGTGATCCAAACCCGCGTGATACAACATACAACGTACCCGTTCCAAAAGAGTTCTGTTCAACCTCTCTGCCGCACCATTCATTTGAGGCGAATACGGAACAGTGACCTGATGCACAATACCCTTCTGTCTGAAGAATGAGCTTAGCTCTTTATTTACGTACTCCGTACCGTTATCACTGCGTATTGCCTTTACCTTGGATTCACATTGGTTTTCCACGAGCCTAACAAAGTCCATGGTGACGCTAGCTACTTCGCTCTTATTTTTCAAGAAGTACAAGAATACTTTCCGCGAGTGATCATCCAGAAAAGTTAAAATGTACCGCTTACCTGAGTGGGACGCAAGAGGAATCGAACACAAGTCTGTATGCACCAGATCTAACCGCTTAGCCGCTACGTCACGACCAGATTTCTTGAACGGAAATCTTATTTGTTTTCCAAGAATACAAACATCGCAATTATTTGTAATTTCTGCATTCTGAAAATCAATAACGTGTGACAGTGACTTTAAGCTGTCATAACTCAAATGACCCAACCTATGGTGCCAAGACTCCTTTGAAACCTCTTTATTTACACTACTTAAAGCTACCGCGTTAGTATGCAGTTTGTATACCCCGCCATCAGACCTAACATTAGCTATACAAGATTTATTTCTAAAAATCTTACAAGTAGACTCAATAAACTCCACTCTAAGCCCTTTAACTGCTAAACTATTTACAGACAGTAAATTAACACTCATTCCCGGAATGTACATCACTTCTTTAAGAGTCAAAACATAATCTCTGAGTTTCAAACACACATTACCGATACCAACGCATTTCAAAGTCTGTCCGCTTGCCACGTTCACCTCTACACTCCTTGTAGAAAAATCGTGTATCCAGTCTCGCCGTCCCGTCATGTGACTCGACGCACCCGAGTCTACGTACCACGTGTCAGCCAAGAACCGAGTCGCGACCATCGCAACACTTTTCTGGGTACACTCCTTCTTAACGTGACCAGACTTCCCGCAGTTCCAACACCTCGGCTTCTTCTCTTGGCGCCTCTTACCAGACCTTTTCTCTGACTTATCAGCAATCAGGCAATCTCCACCTTTGCAATTATCAGACCACTTCGTATTCTGTAGCAGTTTAGCCTTCACGAAGTCACTGGTTAGGTCACTCACACTACTCTCCAAGGCCATGATCATTGGATCAAACTTAGGAGGTAATCCCTGAAGAATAATCGCCGCCAGGAACTCATCGTCAATCGGTTTATTTACAGCCGCCAACTGTTGCGACAACGACAAACATTCGCCAACATATTTGTCCATATTACCACCAAAGTCGTCTAACTTTACCGAGCACAGCATCCGCAACAGTTTTAATCTCCTGCCTATGCCCTTATCGTCATACGCCTTCTCCAGGTTCAACCAGGCATCCTTACTTGTCTTCGCAGTCATCACGTGGGACACGCATGAAGCGTCCACTGACAGGCAGATCTTAGCCAACGCCCTTTCATTCTTACGCCGTTTCAGCTCCGGATTAGACTTATCGCACTCCGGATACCCGTCGATAGAACACCAAAGATCGTCATGGATAAGCAGGTTTCTCATATTAAACTTCCAGAGGAGGTAATTGTCTCGCCCCTTCAGTTTCTCAATACAAAGCCCACTTACGCTTCCGCCTCCTGCAGACATAGTTGCCAGGTCTTGTTCGCTCATTGTATCTTAGTAAAATTCCACATCTTTGCGCACTCTGGGCCCATAACCCTGTTAACCTTTGAGTAAAAGTTTTTTACGTGGATACACACAATTAAAGACTTGAACTCGTACACAAGATATTATATTGTAAAATACATGAGCAACGCATTGGCGAATATTCAAAAGTCATTCAACATTCAAATCAACTTAGACAGAATAGAATCAGAACAATAAATCAAACTGTGACTGTATCAAAGAAGGTCAACATTCAACAATACCAGTGGCAACAGGCACCAAAAATTATTCTTACATATCCACATCAACAAAAGAAAAATGAGCTGTAAAATCAATAAAAGTTAATAAAACAAATATTATCAATTATCATTAATTATTATCACCACATAGCACATCTATTACCAGATAGATATAAATAAATTATTCTGGGTCAGTACAGTCACTCTTCTCACTTAGAGACTCATCGTGGGGTCTACTAAAATTCAACCAGGGTTTTATTTTGTCCACTGCCACTACAGCGGAGTATAATTAATTGACTTTTCTGGTTAAAGGGGTGTCTTCTATTTGAAACCTATCACAATCGTAAACCATTGTTATCCTATAGAGACCCTGATATTTAGGTACAAGTTTTTTACTTTGTCCTGTAGCGGGTACTTGCCTTTCTACACTAACTAAGTCACATATTGAATACTCATGAGGCTTACAACGTTTCTTATCATATACTTCTTTGGCCTTTTGTTGGGACAATCTTATGTGGGAATTAATATTTTCCCTAATTTCAGTAATATTCTGCCCATCAGTAATATCTGTTACATCGTCGCCTAATTCAGAGACTATTTTATTGTCACTTGATCCTGACAGCCTTGTTCCGAAAAGAGCCTCAGAAGGAGTGCGATTAATGCCTTTATTAAAAGTATTGTTTACACCCCATTGCACATCTAACAAGTGATCGTCCCACTTATTGTCAGCCGTGCCTACACACTTTGCAGTGAGAGCATCTATTATTGTTTTGTTGTAGCGCTCTACCTGCCCGTTGGCTCTAGGAGTGGCTACAGCATTCAATATATGTTTCACACCCTTATCGGCCATAAATTTCCTAAAAATATCACTGGTAAATGAAGTACCGCGGTCAGATATAAGCCGCCTTGGGACTCCAAAAATACCAAAGTACTCGCGGAATACTTTTATTGATGTAGAAGACTTCGTATTCCTAACGGGTTTTAAATAGATATATCGACTGTAAGCATCAATAATTACAAGTATGTACATGTTTCCCTTACTACTTTTTATAAACGGTCCTACATGGTCCACGTGGATTGTATCAAAAGGACTAGCGACTTTATCAATCGGATGCAAATACCCAGGTTCCCCCCATAGATTTCGAGTAACTACATTCTAAACACGAATTAACGTATTTTTTTACAAAATTTCGCATCTTTTTGAACCAATAATGTGACTTAATTTTATCTAATGTTTTGTCAATAGCAAAATGACCAATGTCATCGTGGTTCTGCTTAACTATTTGCCAGCGAACTCCTTTCGGTACAACCCATTTATCCCCAGATGCAGTTATTCTAAACAACCTATCATTTTTCAATTTGTAATTGGTTTTAATATCTATAACATTATCTAAATTAGGGTCTTTTAATATTCCTACAATTCTTTGTATTTCGCAATCCGAACGTTGGACTGTAGCTAACCAATTATCATCATTTACAATCATTACATTGAATTTTATTTGTACGTCGTTTATAGGGTTGCGGCTTAGGGCGTCCACGTGAGACATTGATTTTCCCGGTCGGTATTCAATATTAAAGTTAAACTCCTGCATTTGCTCCCACCCTCGAGCTACCCGAGGAATCATGTCTCTTTTCTGGAAAGTGGCTCTTAAATATGTAATTGCAATCAGAGACGATCTTAAATGGGATCCCAATTAAATAAACTCTAAATTTATGTAAAGATGATACAACTGCTAAGGTTTCAAGATCATAAGATAAATAATTCTGCTCCTCTGGAGTCGTTTGCCGACTAAAATATGCAACAGTTCTAAGAACACTATCATATTTTTGAAGGAGGATACCAGCAACGCCTAATTTACAAGCGTCAGTATGCAGTTCTGTGGTTAAATTTGGATCGTATAAAGCCAATGTAGGCTTACGCATTAGTTCAGCCTGCAACTTTCTAAATGAATTTTCTTGATTTGGGCCCCAAACCCATTTAATATCCTTCCTCAAAAAATATGTCAATGGTTTTGCTATGACTGAGAAATTTGGCACAAATCTTCTAAAGAAACTGGCTAAGCCAAGGAATTGTCGAACGTTGTGTTGACTAATAGGAGTTGGAAACTTCTCTATTGCTTCTACCTTCTTTGATCCAGGTCGAATACCATCAGCAGATATCTCAAACCCCAAGTATTCTACTTTAGGACTAAAGAACGTACATTTAGATAAATTCAATGTGAGACCAGCCTGACTAAATAACTGTAATATCGATTCTAACCGTAAAATTATTACCATACCATTAAATGTTTTAGATGCGATACGATCGCGCCATACTTACAGATAGGACTATCCACTACAATAGACCAGACATAACCCTGCAGGATAAAATAAGAAAAATCATATTCCTCGTAGACATTGCAGTTCCCAATACTCATAACCTACAAAAAACCATATCTGAAAAAATAAGTAGGTAAATATGCTGAACTTAAAGAAGAAGTCACAAGAATCTGGAGTCAAGAAAAAGTGTACGTTATCCCTATAGTTGTCTCTACGACTGGCGTTATTCCCAACCACCTTCTCCGTAGCCTAAAACTAATAGACTTAGAAGAATTCGTCTATATCAACATACAGAAAGCTGCCATCTTAAACACCTGCAGAATAGTTAGGGAATTCATGCAGTTAGAGGAAGAAAACACACCCTAATACACACCACACGCTGCATTTACTTGACTTTGGCCCGTAAATGTAGCTAAAACCAGCCTAAGAGCTGAGAAAAAAAAAAACTCAAAATAATGATAATATGATAATTTCATCATAACTTGCTTTTTACTCCCTATTGTTTCTGCATGTGACATGTGCGGTCTGCCAAGTTTGGATTGTTCTCTTGTTGCACTCGTTATTGCGTTCTGTTTTGAATTTTGACCATCAATTCTACTGTTTTTTTTTTATTATTTTAATCTTAATGTTTTAATTTTAATTCTGATTCTAATGATAATTTTGATTTTAATTATTGATTCTAATATAGATTATAATTTTGTTTTTACTTAATGTTTTGTTCTTTGTTTCTAATTAATTTTTATATTCTCACTACAAGTAGAAAATCTTGTTAAAACATAATATTTAAGAAGCTATTTTTTGTGTAAGTGCTGTGTACGCCTGTAAGTGACTAATTCAACATAACTTAATGCATTTATGTTATTTCTTATTATGACAATATTTCTAGTGAATAGGTCGTTGGTGTACCTTATAAATAAAAACTAACTAAAAAAAACTAAGTATCTAATTGGTTTCCGTGAACCAAAGGCGCTTTCTGTGAACCAAGGTACCTGGAAACAGTGGTTTCTATGAACAAAGTTCACGGCAAGAAGTGCTATCTATGAATAGAGCTCTCTGTCAACAGTGTTTCCTATGGACCGAGATAGCTAGATAGATCTATTAACTTAGATGTCTGTATGTAGACGTATCGTACAAGCGTGTTTCTATCTTAGGTTTCACACCGGGTCTCAGTATGAGGAATCTGGTTCTACAATTGATATTTAAGATTTTTCGAGCGAAAGCACAAATGTGATGGGATTGTGATTTCAAAGCAAGGGCCAGAGTAGGTCACCACTTCCTTGTGGAAAACATTCATTGCTACTTATCTACTTATTAAGTTTTGAAGGACCTTACCTACCCGACAGGTTGATGTATCCTGTAATGTAAACTAAGTAGGTAGAGTTTCTTACAAATATCAATAGATTAATTTTATTACAAACAGTGGTGGGAAGAAGTAAAGTAAAGTTATGACTTTGGTTTAGAGTAATACACACATCAAAAGTGTCTAGGGATCAACATATATTTTTGCAATAACTTTTCTCCTGATTGATATTAATTAAAATTTTCTTTAAGGATTCATCAAATAAAGTGTTTTCGTTTGTCACAGTAACGATAAACCAAGTCACCTTTGCATTAATAAAGAAATTTGCCATTTTCCTAATAAAGGGATTTTTGACATTTGAACCACTAACATTAAAGTTCGAAAAAAAAACTGAAATAACAGTTTTCTTTAAAATTTTATTGGGTAACTTAAACAATTAATAATCCGTGTTTCTACCGCGAACACTAACAACACAAGAACATCGGTTTGGCATACTCAAAATGAGTTCATCCAAATCACGCTGTGGAATGGCCGCCCATGTTCGTTGCAACAACAAAAAAAGGTCTTCTTGCGACTGGATACCCTCCATATTCGGCAGAGCTCTTCTCTGTAGCATATCCCATGCATGCTCAATCGGGTTCAAGTCTGGCGACTGAGCAGGCCAGAACAGGACATTGATGTTAGCTGCGACGAGAGTCTGTCTTACAACTCTTGCGGTGTGCGGTCGTGCATTATCATGCATTAACTGAAATAAGGGACCGATTTGCACTTGTAGAGGAACGATGACGTCAGATACAATCGTCTCAGCATAAATTTGAGCGTTGAGGTTGCCTCTGATCCCAATCAACTCAGTTCTTCCGCCGATCCAAATACCCGCCCATACCATGATGGTTCCACCACTATAAGGATGGACTTCCTGGCAGGATTTTAATCGCTGTTGGCGTCCAGGGGTTCTCCAGTGTCGTATACGTCTTGTATCCGGTCTCATACCAAAACGAGACTCATCAGAAAAGCACACGAAACGCCATTGTTCTTCTGCCCAATTTCTGTGTTCAAGAGCCCATTGATATCGAATCCTACGATTGTGCATTGCTATAGGTGGTACCCGTAGCGGTCTTCGGGAATGAAGGTTCACTTCATGCAAGCGGTTTCTGACTGTTTGGTCGCTAATTAGGTTCCCTGAAGAGTGATGAAGCCTCACGGCTAACATCATGGCGGTTATTGTTGGAGCTCTTCGAGTTAAGATTTGAATGTATCGGTCTTGTCTCCGTGTGGTGCAGCGATACCGTCCTCCATGGCGCTCAGCCACGGTACCAGTGCTTCGGTAACGTGTCCAAAGTCGACTGATAAGACTCTGACTTGTATTCAGAGCTAAAGCCACAGTACGTTGCCGGGAACCAGCTTCTATCATTCCCACGGCTTTGAGCATTTCTTCCCTGCTTAAATGACGTCGCCGCTCCATAATAACGTTGGTTTTAATCAGTAGTAGGGAAACAGTAGTACTAATAATGTCTTCAATGCGTTTTATGTTTTTATAGGGAAAATATTGACAGCTGATTTTCATATTTTACTCGAATTTGATTAACAGTTCCTGTTTCAAATTATGAAATGCACCAAAAAGGATCCATATAAATTTATAAAATCATAAATTTATTACAAAGCCACATCTCAATCTCAAGAAATCCGCATAAAAATGCTTGATCCCTAGACACTTTTGATGTGTGTACATGGCGATAGGTAGCTCTACGGTTAGTACCTACATGGTGATAGGTAGCACTACGGTTAGTACATGGCAATAGGTAGCTCTACGGTTAGTACGTGGCAATAGGTAGCTCTACGGTTAGTACATGGCGATAGGTGGCTCTACGGTTAGTACATGGCAATAGGTAGCTCTACGGTTAGTACATGGCGATAGGTGGCTCTACGGTTAGTACATGGCAATAGGTAGCTCTACGGTTAGTACATGGCGATAGGTAGCTCTATGGTTAGTACATGGCGATAGGTGGCTCTACGGTTAGTACATGGCGATAGGTAGCTCTACGGTTAGTACATGCCGATAGGTGGCTCTACGGTTAGTACATGGCGATAGGTGGCTCTACGGTTAGTACATGGCGATAGGTAGCTCTACGGTTAGTACATGGCGATAGGTGTTGAAACTTTTTGGTTTACCTTTTTAATAGAAACACCCTGGCCACTTGTTAGACCTAGGTACTTATTTTGAATGGATAAATATTGTTGTCATTCTGTGTGTGTCAATCCAAATGTGCTCCATATAAGCGTTGTAACTAAATCGTATTTTATTTCAAAAGGTTATGGGCCTTTAATCGATTTTAAAAAAGTGGACGCTCTACATATATTCCTATTCAAAAATGGCAAGTGGCGATTCTTCCCTGGTAAGCCCAATACAATCCACAATGACATTCTCAAAACTACGTGGAAAAGAAAATTTTCACACCTGGTCGTTCGCAATGGAATGCTACCTAGTAGATCAGGATCTTTGGGACATAGTGTCAAAACCGGCAGATCTTACAACAGCAGCAAATGCTAGAAAAGATGCCAGAGCGAGGTCTAAAATATGTTTAGCATGCCACGAAAATGTTTATCCTGTGATTAAAAATGTACAGACGGCATGCGATACTTGGAACAATTTAAAAAAGGCCTATGCAGATTGTGGTCTTGTCAGAAGACTATCTCTAATGAAAAAGCTACTAGCTGTGAAATATGAAGGAAATATGGAAAAGTACGTGAACTTAATGTTGACTACTCAGCAGGAACTGCGCGGCATGAACGCTGCCATAGAAGATGAGTTTTTAGCCATCATTCTACTAGCAAATCTTCCTGAAAGCTACAAACCACTTGTTATGACCCTGGAGCACTCTAACACGAAGATAACATCTGAAGCTGTAGTCTCAGCACTTCTCAAGGAAGATAGCCGACCATCACCGACTACAAGTCTTACTGTACCTGATGCAGCATTACAATGCACCGTGACTAAGAAAAAGTCTTTTCATTCGAAGAAATGTACATACTGCAAGAGATTTGGACACTATAAAAATGAATGTAAAATCTTAAAGAAGAAGCAAGAAACTCCTAGTACTAATACTACTAATTACACTTCACACTTTACACTTTCATCTTCTTTTAAAGTGTCTCATTCCTCTTCCTCAGATTCTTGGTACATAGACTCCGGTGCTACTTCTCATATGTGTAACAGAAAGGAATACTTTCGTGAAATAACCCCTGTAATTAAGCCTGTCACTGTGGCCAACAATGACCAAATTCTATGTGAAGGTGAAGGTACAGTCGTCATTAATAATACTAATAATATTAATACAATTAAAGATGTTCTTTATGTTCCCCAACTAGCTGCAAACTTATTATCAGTTAGTAACTTAGTTAAAAAAGGCTTTATTGTTTTATTTTCCCTAAAAGGTGCCACTATTCTTCAAAAAGAAGGATGTAAAGTCTCAGGTTCTATTATTGCAACCGCCTCAAACTTCAATGGCATGTTTAAACTTAATGTTCCTGATTCGCAAGCTCTTTTAACTACTTCCACAGAGTCTGCATTATTATGGCATAGACGCCTTGGTCACCTTAATACTAAAGCCATGAGTATTTTAAAAAATAAGTTTGTAGGCATTAACTATAATGACACACTGAACAAAATCTGTGTGCCTTGCCTACAAGGCAAACTAGCAAAGAAACCGTTCAATAATTCTTCAAGCAGGTCAAAAAATGTTCTAGAAATAGTGCATTCTGATGTTTGTGGACCCATGAGTACTCAATCTTGGGGCAAAGCTCTCTATGTACTCACATTCACTGACGATTTTTCTCGCAAAACTTTTGGATATTTTCTAAAACACAAAAGTGAAGTGTTCTCTAAGTTTGTAGAATTCAAAAGTATGGTAGAAAATCAAACGGGTCACAAAATAAAAAAGTTTAGGTCCGATTGCGGCTCTGAATATATTAATCGCAATATGACTATCTTTTTGAAAGAGAACGGAATTTTGCATCAAACTTCTGTTCCCTATAATCCACAACAAAACGGTATTTCTGAGCGAGTCAATAGAACTATTATTGAAAAAGCTAGGTCCATGCTTCAAGATGCTAACTTATCAAAAGCATACTGGGCAGAAGCAGTAAATACTGCAATTTATCTCAAAAATCATTCACCTACTCAAGCGTTAAATAATAAAATTCCAGAAGAGATTTGGACTGGAAAGAAAATTAATCTTTCACATTTACGTGTCTTTGGCTGTGAAGCACATGCACTTATACCCGTAGAAAAACGTACAAAACTAGAGTCAAAAACTCGAAAGTACATATTTGTTGGGTATTCCAGTCAAAGTAAAGGCTTTCGTTTAATTGATCCCCAAAATCCTCGAGTGGTTTTGACCGCGAGAGATGTTGTCTTCATTGAGGATAAGCCTTCTACTAGCGACACTCAAGATGTGTCTCAGTCACAGACAAGTGACATAATTCAAGTACAAGATACTGAAACAGGTTTAGACATGGAAATACCTAAAGTTTCACAAACTGAAACAACCGAAGTTCCAAATACGGAAATACAAGAAATCTCAGAAATAGAAACACCTGAAGTGTTTTTTGACTCCGAAAATGAGACTATTGTGGAACATCCCCATGTTAATGTTGAAAGCGAAAGGAGATATTCCCTTAGAGACCGACGTCCACCAATAAGATATCCCAACAATGACACCCTAGCAAACTTGACTTCTACGAACTTTGAACCTGAAACGTTTAAAGAAGCCATGGAAGATGTTCATAAAGACAACTGGCTTAAGTCAATGGAAGTCGAATACGATTCACTAATTAAGCACGGTACCTGGATTTTGGTGGACAGACCAAGTGACCGTAAAATTGTGAAATGTAAATGGGTATATAAAATAAAAAGGGATACATCGGGAAATATAATAAAATATAAAGCCAGATTGGTAGCCAAAGGGTTCACCCAGATTTACGGGGTGGACTATCATGAAACTTTCGCTCCTGTAACTAGACTATCAACTGTCAGGTTGCTAATAGCTTACGCTGTTCAGCATAACTTAGAAGTCGATCACTTAGATGTTGAAACTGCCTTCCTTTATGGGACCTTGGACGAAGAAATTTATATGACTCAGCCAGAAGGATTTATAAAAGAGGACAGCAAAAACAAAGTATGTCTTTTAAAGAAAGCTTTGTATGGATTAAAACAATCACCTAGACAGTGGCATAAAAAAGTTTGCGAAGCAATGGCAAAGTTTGGTTTAATGAAATCACAAAATGATAATTGTGTATATTATCATAAAAACCAAAATAAGCTTCTTATCGTCGCCATATTTGTGGACGATTTTTTCATATTTTCTAATGATAAGGAAATGAAACAAAAGTTTAAAAGTGCTATTAGCAAAGAATTCTGTGTCAAAGACTTAGGTTCCTTAAAAGACTGTCTTGGTATGAGAGTTTTGTATACCAAAAACGGCATGTACTCTTGACCAAACCAAATACATAGATAAACTTATTTCTAAATTTGGAATGAGTGATGCCATATCAGTTTCCACACCCATGGAACCTGGTCAAAAACTCACTTATAGAGACATTAATGACGATCAGCCAGATTTACCTTACCAGCAGCTCATTGGATCACTAATGTATGTTTCCATTGGCACTAGACCCGACATCTCACATGCAGTGTCATTTTTAAGTCAATTCAACACACATTACGGGGAGGTGCACTGGAGAGCTGCCAAGCGGGTACTGAGGTATCTTAAGGGTACCAAGGACCTGAAACTTCACTATAATAAAGTCATGCCAGACTATCCCATCGGTTATGTAGATGCAGATCATGGAAGTAATATCATCGATCGTCGTTCATTCACAGGTTTCTTTTTCATTATGAGTGGAGCACCAATTAGTTGGGACTCACGCAAACAAAAAACAGTCGCACTCTCAACTACAGAAGCTGAGTATATGGCTCTTAGTGAAGCGTGCAAAGAAGCCATATACCTCAAGGCGTTTTTTAAAGAGATATTTTCTTTGGATCGCCCAATCATAATTTATACAGATAATCAAAGTTCATTAAAATTATCTCATAACGACACCTTTCACGTACGTACCAAACACATCGATATTAGGCACCATTTTATTCGCGATTCACTTAATCAACAAAACCTCGTCTTAAATTACATTAACACACGTAATATGCCAGCCGATGTCCTTACTAAACCCTTAACAAAACTTCGACATTTTATGTGTCTTAAAGGTTTAGGTATAACCGAGGCCATAAGCTAGCTTGCTTTTGTTTTTGTATTCATTGTTTTGTTAAGTGTTCGTGATTATTATTTATAGTGTTTGTTATTAATTTATTAGGGTGTATATATTTTTTGTATGTCTGTATGTACAGGATGTTTCCATTACGGGGAGGTGTTGAAACTTTTTGGTTTACCTTTTTAATAGAAACACCCTGGCCACTTGTTAGACCTAG
Organism: Luperina testacea; assembly: GCA_927399505.1. Classification (NCBI taxonomy): domain Eukaryota; kingdom Metazoa; phylum Arthropoda; class Insecta; order Lepidoptera; family Noctuidae; genus Luperina; species Luperina testacea. The sequence continues at coordinate 468,860 of OV656768.1, forward strand.
GTACTTATTTTGAATGGATAAATATTGTTGTCATTCTGTGTGTGTCAATCCAAATGTGCTCCATATAAGCGTTGTAACTAAATCGTATTTTATTCCAAAAATAGGTAGCTCTACGGTTAGTACATGGCGATAGGTAGCTCTACGGTTAGCACATGGCGATAGGTAGCTCTACGGTTAGTACATGGCGATAGGTAGCTCTACGGTTAGTACATGGCGATAGGTGGCTCTACGGTTAGTACATGGCGATAGGTAGGTAGCTCTACGGTTAGTACATGGCGATAGGTAGCTCTACGGTTAGTACATAGCGATAGGTAGCTCTACGGTTACACATTCAACATCACATTATAATATCGAAATTGACTTTTGTAAACTACGAGTATTCTTACTTGTGCATACTTTCATACCGGTGTTAATTAGCCAAGATGTGTAATGTCACCGTTGCAGACAGCGCCCCGCAGCGCGCAGGCCCGCCGCACATCCGCCACACGTCCACGCTGCGCGCTGGTAGCGCTGAGTACTTAAGTATAGTAAGCACGGACCTACTTAGTCACAATTGACATTTCGCTAATTAATCCTTTCCCCGTCTGGCGGGTGAGAGCATGTTATTGTGGCGCTCCCCACGTCACGGTGATTTTTTTGCCGCCATATTGAAAGAGGTGGCGAATCAAATAATGGAGAAATAATTTAATCAACACGCCCTCGCGACCGATTCGATTCTAAGTAGTGGTGTTAGGGTGTAATGTCGCGCGGAGAGTCGCGGAGGGTGGCGAGAAAAGTGCGGCACGTCGTGTGTGCAGCCGCCTTAATAGCCACCTCCCGCGCCACCCCACGGGCCCCCCGCCCGCCCGCATCCCTGGCAGGCCGCCTGGACCCCGCGGGGGCCCCGCGAACTCTTTGCGGTCGCAAATTGAAATGAAATTGCATAATTCGCGCACGCAGCGCCGCACAGTGGGTCGAAACTACTATAGGAGGAACAGCGATTTTTTTTACAAATTCCATTTAGAAAAAATACCTACCTATCGAAAGATCTGACATTCTGATGAATAATTTTATTATTATGAAACGTTTTTCACTAAAACTGATAGTTTTCCCGGAAAATAATATTTTCAAATTTTGTTGTATGGATTGAAACGGAAACTGCTATTTGGAAATTTATTATTTGCTTTAATTTAGAAAATATATTTTTATGTACTTTTTTCGATAAATATATGTAATGAAATGATTAATATTTCTTAATTATGAGCATGTTAATGTAACACAATAATGTTATCTCTCATATTATTAATGAAAAGTACCTTTTACTTACTTTTTTTTTTTCATTTTGCTGAACCTCATATCTCTTGAACGGGCAACTATGAGTGCGCGCTGATAGCGTAGAATTATAGCCAACAAGCCAAAGAATAAGAATAATGTAGTTTTGAAGCAAGATCTACCAAGACTTGGCCAAATTTTAGCAGTTTCCGTTTCATTTCATACAACACAATTTAAAAATATTTTTTTCCGGGCAAACGATCAGTTTTAAAGAAAAACGTTTCATAACAATTATTCATCAGAATGTCAGATCTTTCGACATGTATTTTTTTTGAAAGGATTAGTAAAAAAATCCTTGTCCCTCATAATAGCAGTTTCGACCCACTGTGCGCCGCCTTGGTGCCGCACTGCCACCGCCGCGCCTCCGCACCGCCGCCGCCGCGCCTCCGCACCGCCGCCGCCGCGCCTCCACACCGCCGCAGCCGCGCCACACTACCGACGCGGCGACGGCTGTGACAAAATTTTTGCGCCTAATGAAGTCCTTTCGAGTTCCATTTAGGACCCGACGAGGTGATTTGCATGAATTTTTGGTTTGTTGTGAGGAAATTACATCATTATTCACGGTGAAACATATTTTATTTTTCATTACTCAAGTACTGCATTTATTTCTGAGGAAAACTAGAGTCCTATGCAAAGCGGCGAATAGAAGTTGCAAAAAGGAGTACAACGTAGGGCTTTCTACCAAGATATTATTTACATAATGTGATTGAAGGGTGGATGGTTAGAAGTATCAAATTACGGGTAGAAAGTGTTAACTTATAGATCAGTGAGCACACGTTACCTACATACTTACTGCTACACGTAGTCAAGGACTGTTGACCGCAAACAAGCGGCTGGTGACAGGATATGACAAACACTGGCGGACACCTTCTTGAACATCCTAAACGAAATGAATCAACTCGAGGTATCTGACACCTGGCGATAAAGTTACTTGTCTTTCAGCTGGGTCTCCACGACTGGTTAACTATAACTAACACATGAACTTCGACAACGAAATAAATGCGTGGTTGGACATACGGTTAGCTATATACCCTCAGCAGTCTCGCTATCCTGTTACTGGCATATTTACCTTTACATCCCTCGCCTCGCACCGGCAGGATTGTAAGGGTGTTGCAGCTTTAGCGCCAAATTAATATGCTTAAATAATAAGTATGCTTTCCTTCCTCATAAGAGAAATTAGGATTTAAGAGCAAGTAAAGCGAACATTTGCACCCCGTCTTATAAGACGGGGTGCAAATGTTCGCTTTACTTGGTTAAATTTACCTTTGTCCATTTATAGAGAAGAAACTTTATCGTCATAAATGCTGTGGTGAGAGAGAGAGCTGTGGCGGCGCAGTGGTAACGGACCCGACTTACAAGTTGTAGGTCGTAGGTTCGGACCCAGACAGGCGCTTTACTTTGTGTAATTTATTTCATCACCAGTACCTACTCTCAAAAACGGCGAAGGAAAACATCATGAGGAAACTGGCATGTCCTAGAACTAAAAATTCGAAGACATGTGACATCTACCAACCCGCACTGGGCCCGCGTGATGGATTACGGCCCACTCCCTCTCACAGAGAGGAGGGCTGTGCCCCAGCAGTGGGAACATTATAGGCTGATTTTGTATGTCGTCATAAATGCAGGACAGTATACCTATTAGATGACAATTGAATGTGGGATTCAAGAACGAGCGGAGTGAGCTCGAACTCAAACTCAAACTCAAAGCATTTATTTCAATTAAACCATTTACAGGCACTTTTGAATTGTCAAGAAGTCGGTCAGTCAGAAAATATGAAGCTAGTTGCCCATTCCAAAGCGTAACAACAATCCAAAAATAAAATAATTAAAAATAAGCCGAGGCAGCTAAGTGATGACCAGCCCCAACTGACGGCGCCCGTTCACGAACATGACGCATAAATCAGCACCATTCAGCTCAACCATTTTGAAGGGAGCTAAATGATCCAACACACACGCCACCGTCAGCGAGACATTTGAGTGAGCTTGACATACTATCAGCTACTTAAGTAATGTTCGCACAGCTGGGACACCGTCGCAGGTCTCCATCTGTGGAGAGCTGGGACACCGTCGCAGGTCTCCATCTGTGGAGAGCTGGGACACCGTCGCAGGTCTCCATCTGTGGAGAGCTGGGACACCGTCGCAGGTCTCCATCTGTGGAGAGCTGGGACACCGTCGCAGGTCTCCATCTGTGGAGAGCTGGGACACCGTCGCAGGTCCCCATCTGTGGAGAGCTGGGACACCGTCGCAGGTCCCCATCTGTGGAGAGCTGGGACACCGTCGCAGGTCTCCATGTGTGGAGCGAGTTTTAATCTAATGCGGCATTATGAATGATGTCAATGTCGTCGATTTTTTTATTCCAGGACATGACGGTTTTCTGGGGATGTTTTCCTATTCCCAACTATGTATTTTGGGGTCAGTTTCCAGTCTAACCGGATGCAGCTGAATAGCAGTATGGAGCGACTGTCTAGATCTGATCACCATTATCCAGTTACTGGGTGACCTTGACTGGTTGCCGCACTGTCGAGCATCTGACTCTATGTAACGACTTCCTTAGGTCTACGTCATCAGTGAATGACAACCGGCGCGCGGCGCCCTAATTGCGTAACACACTATTATTCATAATCTGAATCATTTTGAAGGATACAAATCCATAGCTTCATATTCTGATGTAAAAATGTTGAAGGGCGTTTCTAATTCGTCTGATTGTTTCACTTTTGTGAGCGAGGCGCACGTATCACAAAGATGGCTTGATCACTGTATAGTCTCTAAGGCAGCTGTGCCGTCAATGCGCAGTGTGTTTGTTAAGTATGATGTGCTGTGGTCGGACCACTTTCCGTTAATATTGGAGTGTAATCTGGGCATAGTCTCACCTAAGATAATAGACTATAAACCGACTGTAAATGATGTTATATGGGGGGATAGAAGTGTAGATCAAGTTAATCAATACATGACTGAATGCCATAGACTCTTGAGACTTCTTGACTTTCCAGAGGAGTTTACAAAATGTGCAGATTACACTTGTAATATTTTGCAGCATAGACAAGTCATTGACAGTTTGTATAACAATATTGTAAAAATATTAAGAGAGGCAGCATTGTGTGGCAAACATAGTAAAAATATACGTAAGAAAAAGAAACCTGTTGCAGGGTGGAACTTACATGTTGGCGAGGCACACAGGAAAGCTAAGCAGACATTTTATTTGTGGTGTTGGTATGGCAAACCAAATTCAGGTGCTATTTTTAACGAGATGTGTGAGGCCAGGAAAATCTTTAAGAACCGACTGAGATGGTGTCAGAACCATGAAGAGCAGGTAAAAATGGATATTTTGGCCTCGCATCACTCAAAAAACGATTTTCGATCTTTTTGGAAAGCTACAAATAAACTTAATAGCAAACCAGTTACTCCTGTGTGTATCGACGGCGTAAGCGATGCTGTTGAAGTAGCAGATCTGTTTCGACAACAGTGATCAATGTTATGAACGGTGAAAAGATAGGTTTTAGATGTACAACTAGAGAAGTGAAGTTGATAATCAAATCAATGACTAGAGGTAAATCTCCCGGCCATGACGGGTTGAGCATTGAACATCTTAAGCATGCTGGACCCCATTTACCGAGATTGTTGGCTATGCTGTTTAACCTTTGTCTTAGCCATTCATATCTGCCTGAAGAGATGATTAAAACCATTGTAATACCTATCGTTAAAAATAAGACAGCTGATCTTGATAGATCAGCTATCTGATGATAGGAATAACTACAGACCTATCTCTCTTGCCACCGTAGTATCGAAGGTATTTGACAGCATGTTGAACTCACAGCTGGCCAAACACATTGAACTTCATGACAATCAGTTCGGCTTCCGGGGCGGACTATCCACTGAAAGTGCAGTTTTGTGTGTTAAGCATGCTGTCAAATACTACACAAGACGTCAAACTGCAGTTCACGCATGCTTTCTTGACCTTTCGAAAGCCTTTGACCTGGTTTCCTATGATATTCTATGGAAAAAGTTAGAAAACACTAAATTGCCAATTGAACTCATTAATATCTGCAAGTACTGGTACGGAAATCAGGTCAATGGCGTGCGATGGTCGGGAACCATGTCACAATCGTACAGGTTGGAGTGCGGGGTGAGGCAGGGGGGATTGTCCTCGCCGACCATATTCAAACTGTATATGAACGATGTGATTGTGGCACTCAGTAGCACCCGGGTAGGTTGTCACATAGACGGAATTAATGTAAACAACATAAGCTATGCCGATGACATGGTGCTACTGAGTGCATCGGTATGTGGGATTAAGAAACTGCTTTCCATCTGTGAAGCATATACCGAGCAACACGGATTAAAATATAATCCACTCAAGTCATGGTCTTTGAGGCCAGAGGAAACAGTATAGGTAACGTGTTTCCTAAAATTACGCTTAATGGTACAGCTTTGCGTAGGGTGTCTAAATTTAAGTACTTAGGACATATGCTGACCTCTGACCTCAAGGACAATGATGACATCGAGGGGGAACGGAGGGCACTGGCAGTGCGGGCGAATATGATAGCTCGCAGGTTTGTACGTTGTTCGACAGAAGTCAAAATTACACTGTTTAGATCATATTGTACATCATTTTACACGTGCAGCCTGTGGGCCGACTATACTCAAAAATCTTACAGTGCCCTCCGAGTCCAATTTAATAATGCATTCAGGGTGCTGTTGGGGCTGCGGCGATTCTGTAGTGCATCAGGGATGTTTGCTGAACATCGCGTAGATTGCTTTTACGCTACGATGCGTAAAAGATGCGCATCCCTGGTGCGTAGAGTACGTGGCAGCGCCAACAGCATCCTTAGCATGATAGCTAGTCGGCTGGACTGTAGCTACATCAATCATTGCTGCGCCATTTGTTATGGAATGGCGCAGTAATGATTGTGTGAGTTTGTTCCTTTTACTGTTTATTTCTTTTATGTTTTGTTGTGGGTATTTTTAAGTATTACTAACACTAAAGTGGAGTCATTTTAATAGGTAACATTTGACAATTCATAAAATATTCAACAACGTAACCTTGTAACGGCGGGCATAAAATAACATATTTTTTCGTTTTGTTAGAACTGCACAATTGCTTACCTTTTTTCAATTACGATTACATATTTATTGTAATAATGACCGATACGAGTAATTTTACGATTTGCTTTCATTAATAAACCATTCTAAACATAATAAACAATTAATTCTGATCTAAAGAACTGAACGTCGTTACAAGGTTACGTCAGTTAACCATTTTTCTTTTTAAACACTAGGGATGTTACTCTAAAAATCGAAAGCTGATAAGTAGAATCGAATGCAATGATGACTTGTGAAGAAATATCACCATAAATTAATAACCACGTTGTGATTATAATAAAAAAATTATTTATTATTCTTTTAACTAACTAGTTATAAAAATACAAAAAATAATGAAATAGAAAAACTGCCTCCTCGCATTCGCCTCTAAAACTACAAGTGATTACCATGAGGAAATAAACTTTGAGGTTTTTAAAGAGTGATTTGAGAAGCTGCTAGTCAGCTTAGAAAACCCATCGAAAATTGTAATGGACAATGCACCGTATCATTCTGTACAAGTTGATAAACCACCAACTCAAGCATATAAAAAGCAAGAAATTGTCTCGTGGCTGGTAAGAAATGGTGTGGATGCAAGTCCATCTTTATTAAAAGTTGAGTTGTTAAATCTAGTAAAAGCAACTAAGCCGTCCAAGCTCCGCTATGTAATCGATGAACTAGCCCTAGAGCATGGACACGAAGTTATTCGATTGCCTCCCTACCATTGCCAGTATAACGCCATCGAGCTTATTTGGGCACAAATAAACGGTTATGCAGCGCGGAACAATACTGAACCACCCTTCAGTACTGCTAAAATGATGTCTCTGCTACAAACTGCGTGTGCAGAAGTCACTACAGAAGACTGGAAAAAAGTCGTAGAGAAAACAAAGAAAATAATTTTACAAGATTTTGAACGAGATGTGAGAATAGACAATATTATTGAAAATGAATTAATAATATCTCTGAGTGCTGACAGCAGTGATGAAGATGACAATACTTTTAACAGTTCTGATAGTTCAACTGAATAAATGCAATTTTTTTGTTAAATTGTGTACTTGTCTTATTTTGCTCCTTAAATTTACGAAAAAAATAATAATAATGGGACAGGGATTCGCCTGATGATTTTTTAAATTCGCATATGTTTCAAGTCCGTATCGATTCATTCACTTTAATCGATGTTCATAAGCAGGTCACCTCACTATGAGGATAAAACTGACAGACGTCAAATGTTACCTATTAAAATGACTCCACTGTAGTCTATAAGAACATTGTTACTAACAAAATGGACACTATGGTCTGAAATAAAGTATTATTATTATTATTATTATATGTTACGATATGATACGATACGATATATATGTATACGAAAAATGTGTCTGCTCAACAACGTAAATATCGCAATGAATGTTATTGAATTGTCTAAATGAAAGATAAGCCACTGTTAATTTAATTACTTTGTCTAAATCGTCTTGTATTGAGGTTTTCTCGTTACCGTGCTATGCGTGCACTGAATGGACAGGTCCACTCAATTTGTGTGGTTCTTTCCTCAAAAGACCATTTCAGACACCAATCTACATGGTCCTCAAATATTATGCCCGGATTTTTATATACACATTGACATTGATGAATTTTATTTTTATACACATGAATATTTACTTTGTAGTCTTTTTTTCATTTTATATTATTGTGAAAATGTAAGGACTATGTCGGTATTTTCTTTTCCTGTTTTCCTTCTTGGATAGTTTTAATCATGATCTGGCAGTTTGAGTAATTTACGCGACCTTCCCAAATGTCCTTTCTTTGGTATTGTTCGCCGAATCGTTGAGCTCCTCAAGTTCTGAGTTGAGCTGCACTAATTTTGACAAATGCGTGCACTGACTGTACAGGTCCGCTCAATCTTTGTGGTTCTTTCCTCAAAAGACCATTTCAGGCACCAATCTACATGGTCTTCACATGATCTGACAAGATTTTCTCTGGACTTTAAAAGAGACTGTGACCTCTGAGCTTGTTTCGGCCTTTCTTCTTAGAATAGTCAGATAGGAAACGCCGACCTCATCTTGTTTAAAACAACTGGCCAAGTGCGAGTTGGACTCGCACACGAAGGGTTCCGTACCACAAGGCAAAAACGACGGAAAAAAGGGTTTGTTGTATGGGAGCCCCCTTAAATATTTATTTTATTTTGTTTTTAGTATTTGTTGTTATAGCAGCAACAGAAATACATCATCTGTGAAAATTTCAACTGTCTAGCTGGCACGGTTCATGAGATATAGCCTGGTGATAGACAGACAGACAGAGGGACAGTGGAGTCTTAGTAATAGGGTCCCGTTGTTACCCTTTGGGTACGGAACCCTAAAAATATAATTGACGTGTAAAAGTGTTTGTACCTACTTACAGAAAATAAATCATTTACCACTATGTGTCATCGGCATACATGTAAGGTTTAGCATGTTTTAATAAAATTACACATACTATTAACGTGAACTTAAACAGGCCCTTAAACAGATCCGGTAGGAACGCCATGTTTGACAACACCAGCATTAGCAACGCGAACTTCAATCATCTACACCGCTACATGCATACACCATATTAACGATACGCAAAATCCTCCCATGAGTGAACTTTACACCCTGTTCCTCCTGTTACATGCTTGCACGAATTCTTAGTTGCAAAATGTTACTATTCAATTAATGATTATTTAAATGAAAGATGAATCTATTTTATCTGAAATGGCACCACAAATATAATAATTATTGAAATTTTGTTCTGACTCGTGTATTATAATAGATTGACATTTTTTATTGACATTCTATTTTTTTTTTGTAACTCAATTTATAATTTATTCTGTAGCTAGGTATATATTAATTTGCACACCTCAGTAGGTTATAATACAATGTACCTTTCATACTTGTAACACCTTTTTGACATGTATTATGCAAATAAATGATTTGATTTGATTTGATTTGATTTGATCCTCATACCTCTATGCTGGTGATCCCGAACATGATCGTCAGCACAGCCTTCGTGCAACTACTCCAGCGTGACGTCATCATCATCACTTCCGCATGCTTTAGAGCGGCGAGTCACCCTGCCAGCCAGCACCCATGACTTCAACGGGTACCCTGAAAACCAGCATGTAGCTACTGCGCATGTACGGTCATCACCCTCAGCCTCACCAGAAACCTACGCACAGCACCCTGCACTTTCGGCCGGTCCACAAGCAGAGTACTTAAACCTTTTCCTGGTCGACGTAAGAGTCAGCCTCAACCCAGCACTGTACTACATGTATTGTAGCACTGGTACGTCTGATGTCTGATACGTCTGTGAAAATTGCAAGCTCAGCATTAGGGTCTGGGTGTGCTAGCAAGGCGGCCTGGGACAAACCATGTTTGCAAGCATTGAAAGCTTCAAGCATTTCTTGATTTAAGCTAATAGGTTGATTTCCTCTGGTTTTAGGCCCTGTGAGCACGACGTTGAGTAGCGACTGTAACCATCTGGGAGAAAGCGGCGGTAAAAATTAAACATACCCAAGAAGCGACGTAGCTCCTTAGTTGACGGTCTTGGGAGTTGGGTAGTCCTGGATCGCGTGCGCCTTCTCCGGCAGGAGACGAACACCTTCTGTGGACAGCTTGTGTCCTGGACAAGTGATGGAGGTCCGGCCGAACTCACATTTTGTCGACGTTATGAGGATGCCGAGATGCCTTAGTCGAACAACCGCTTCAAGAGTTGGTGCACATGTTCGGTGTGCTGGGTTGCCGTCTCTCAAGCAGGAGAATGTCATGTAAATAGCAGTAGCAGAACGACAGTCTACGAAGCACCTCATCCATGAAATTCTGGAACGTCTGCGCTGCATTCCTGAGACCAAACGTCATAAACGGGAATTCGTATAGCCCAAACAGAGTAATGATGGCGGTTTTGTGAATATCAGCTGACTAGACAGGTATCAGTTGATTGTACGCTTTAATAAGGCAAATTTTATAGTATATGCTGCTGCCAGACAGTTGATGAGAGAAGTCCTGGATGTACGAAATGGGGTATCTGTCCGGGACAGTGCGGGCATTCAGCGCTCCGTAGTCCGCACATGGCCGCCAGCTGTTTGTTGTCCTTCTTGTAAGTGAGGTGAAGAGGGGATGACCACGAGCTGTCGGTCGGTTCGTGCCGTGCTGTTTGCTATTGCCTCAAACTCCTTCTGAGTGACCTTGAGCTTGTCCGGTGCGAGTAGGCGAGGTTGACTGAAAATGGGTGGCCCTGGTGTGGTGCGCATGTGATGTACGGTACCGTGACTGACCTGCTTTTGTTTTCCCGCAGGGTGCTTGATGTCCGGGTATTGCCGAAGAAGCTCACGAGCTTCTTCGGCAATACCCGGACATCAAGCACCCTGCCACTGCAAGTACCACGGTACTCCGTGCTACCAGAAGACGAATTATGAGCTCTTCTTGGTGACCGGCTGACAGTACAGTGTGCTATGCCAAGGTTGCTGTTGAGGCTGAAGGAGATGACAATAAATAAAAGTTAAGGCTGTGTAAATAAAAGTTGACAAAATCAACCACAAATGGTGTTATTTGCTGTAATGCTGATGACACTTCCTTAATTTTTAAGGTAAGACGTGCTACAAATTTTGACGACTTAAATAAAGCCCAACTGCAGGTCTAAAATTGGTTCACTGATAATAATTAAATGAAAAAAAACTAAGTACATAAGATTTTCTTTACCAAATGTCAAGGGTAGTGATTGTGAGATAATATTGAATCAAGAGAAACTAAAATTCTGTTTTTATAGGGATCATGCTCGACTCAAGGCTACAATGGGGTCCTCGTTTAACATCTCTTGCAGGACGGCTAAGTTCGGCAGCTTATGCTGTCAGAAAAATCCGTCAATTTACTGATGTAGATACCGCGAGACTAGTCAATTTTTAACCCCCGACGCAAAAACGACGGGGTGTTATAAGTTTGACGTGTCTGTGTGTGTGTGACTGTCTGTGGCATCGTAGCTCCCGTACGGATGAACCGATTTTATTATTTTTTGTTTGAAAGGTGAATAAGTCGGTAGTGCTCTTAGCTATATTTGATGACCGCCGCCACAAAATGGCGGATTACATATTTTTTCACAACTCCCTCAGTATAGGTATCAAATGAAAGGGCTTGACTAGTAGAATACTATACACTATGATAAATTTCAAATCCAAGATGGCCGCCACCACAAAATGGCGAATTAGATTCTTTTTTTCACAACTCCCTCATTATCAAATGAAAGGGCGAATTACATTTTTTTTTCACAACTTTATAGGTATCAAATGAAAGGGCTTGACAAGTAGAATACTGTACACCGTATTGAAAGGGAATGAGGAATATTAACTAATGAAATGAAAACTAAAAACCTAAAAATTATTTTTTTGTCTGATCAATGCCCTAGATTGATGAGGAAAGTGGAGTGATGACTGGTACCTACGACCACTGAGTTTGACCATTTTTACCGGACTGCGCCAGAAGGAGGGTTATGTTTTTCGAGAGTATGTATGTATGTATGTATAATTGTTTGGCACGCTCTGCAGCCTGAACGGCTCGATGTATTTTAGCTTGAGAGGTGTCGTTAGATTCGTATTTACTGTGAGGTAGGGTTGCCACCCGTACTTTATAATAAAGTATTGTACGTTATTTAAGGTAATTGTACTCTATACTTTATAAGAGTAATAAAGTACACGAAAATACTTTATTTTGCAAAATTTGATTTCTATTGAAGCTGAAATCTTAATAGCACCTGGTTAATTACACTTGGTAAAATAAATTTAAAGAGCAATATAGAATTTGATGATATTGTAAACATAATAGAAAATTTAAATTTGCAAAAACTTAATGTGAATATGGATGATCTTTATAGCGAAATTGTTTTATTCAACAAACATTATAATCAGATAAGTACTTCTAAGGGTTTTACTGAACTCTCAACTTCAGAAAAATGGCAGCATGTATTTAATAAGAGTAATGATAATTTTTTGAACTTGTTTAAAGTAATTTCATTTTTATTGTCAATTCCCGCCACGTCAGCATTTACAGAGAGGGTTTTTTCTGTAATGAATAGCAAATGGCGAGACGAAAGAAACAAAGCGTCTCTGAATTTGATAAAAAACGAATTACTTGTTTACTTTAATTTAAATGTAGAATGTAAAGATGCTGTGCAATTTTTTAGTAAAGATACAAATTTAATACAAACTGCAAAAAGCAATAAAAAATATATTTTTAAATATAATACTAAAAAAGAATAAATTGTACTTTATTTTTATACTGTGTACTTTTTTTTTCTTACCTATAATAATCAATGTACTTTAAATGCAAAAAAAAAAGGTGGGAACCCTATGTGAGAGTGACACTGGGGTATATCAAAATATAAAAAAAATCAAATGGCGGATTTTTGGCGCCAAATTCAAATGTTTGGCACGCTCTGCGGCCTGAACGGCTCGATGGATTTTAGTTTGCGAGGTGTCGTTAGATTCGTAATACCGTAAAAGTGATATCGTAATAAAAAGATGGCGGATTTTTGGGGCCATATTCAAATGTTCGGCACGTTTTGCGGCCAGAACGGCTCAATGAATCTTAGCTTCAAAGGTGTCGTTAGATTCGTATTAATTGTGAAAGTGACACCGGGTATAAATTTTGAATCATAACACAACATAAGCTGGGAGTACCTCCACGCGGTGAAGGCGGTAACAGTTTAACTGGCTAAAACTCCCATAATTAAATATCAATACCTTCGGGCTTATGTTGTTGCCATTGTGTGTCATTACCTTTTGATATCCACCTCCTATTTGGCACGGTAGCCTACCCGGTAACGCAGGGGAGCAGCCATATAGTATACCTATCTATTTGTATTGACAAATAATTTATAAGTAAGTATTACACCATCGTACTGAAGACCTACCTCAAGTATTGACCATCTTGCACAGCTTGCACTTGATCGATTAAAAATGGCTTTATCCCGAAAAACCAAAAATAATTACCCGACTGCGCCAGAGGGAGGGTTATGTTTTTCGAGTGTATATATGTATGTATGTATATTTCTTTGGCACGCTCTGTAGCCTAAACGCCTTGATCGATTTCAGCTTGAGAGGTGCTGATAGATTCGTCTTAATTGTGAGAGTGACACGGGGTATATCAAAATTGAAAAAAAAAATGCCCGAATTTTGGAGCCATATATTATGTCTTCAATTTTTTTTTCTCAAAACCTATCGATTGGGGTATCAAAATAAAGGGTTTTAAAAGGTGATTGCAAAATATATACAACTTATATGGTTTAAAGTAATTCGAATTGACAAATCATAAAAAACACGTACCAAGAACTAAATCGTCTGCGATATTACAATACTTATTACAATCACATTATTTTGTAAACTAAAAAGCTGGAAATAAAAAAAAAGTTATTTAAAAAAATAAAAAACCCGAATGCGTAAAAAACTTAAGTTAATAAAAAAACTGAAAGCTAAAAACAAGCCCATTTTAAATTAAATTAAAGTTGGAAGCAGGCGGGACCCATACCATTTTTATTATATTTTCAAATTCAAATGGGACTCATTTGAATTTGCCTGCTTCCGACTTTAATTTAATTTAAAATGGGCTTGTTTTTAGCTTTCAGTTTTTTTATTAACTTAAGTTTTTTACGCAGTCGGGTTTTTTATTTTTTTAAATTACTTTTTTTTTACGAATAAACGTATTTCTACATCAGACAGTGTCGAAGACCCATTTTATAAACTAGATCTGAAATACCTAAGATATCTAATAGCAGCTATGAAATACTTGTACGAAAGTTGAATAACTAAAGGAAGAACTAGAAAAAATCTGTTTAGTCTTAAAAGTTATTCTTCAACTGTTGTTCAACCAAGAACATACCATCATTACACGCGCCAACAACAGCATCACAGCGTCAGCATTAAGAGCGACATACATACGTTCTACGCGCCGGCAACACCAGCACACCGTCAGCACTAAGAGGTGGCCTACTGAGATCTTCGCTTCATCGGCTCAATACACACACGACACACATGTAAATAGGTATCAATGTGTATTGACCACAAAAATTGTATATAATTAAGTTTATTATTGTAAATAAACTAGTCATCAAGCTGGAGTCGAGTGTGATTTATCTCCTATACCTCCTCTTACTGTGGCCAAGACACCTTTAGCCATCATCGGTCCTATGAGTCTGTGGGATCGGCAGTAAGTAAACCATTTCCTGTGTACATTGCACGACGTACACAAAACCCTCTTCCTACCCAAATTCCGTCTGTTACCGTAGGTCTACTTGTGACAGACTTCCCTCTCACATAACCAACGTAACCTACGTTGGTGTGGTTTGTATGGTAGGCTAGGGCGTTAGGGTAACTTTTACTAGGGTGCTAGGTAGGTAATTACTATAGGGCTAGGATAACTAGGGTGCTAGGTAGTTACTGTAGGGCTAGGTCGGCGTCAATTTGGCTTTAGGTACTGGTTCAGGCTCAATTGTCTCAACCGTAGTCACATCGTACGCACTTGGAATAACGGCCGTACTAAGCTGTAAGTCCAGGTGTGTACATTTACAACTGTAAATTAATAATAATTTTTTGACGGATAAAAAATATTAAACACCAAACTACTTGAATCATAAAACGCAAGAACATAAAAAAATAATTAAACATTTAAAAAACCCCCGACACAAAATAATAATAAAAAAATAGTATGAACGAAAAAGACTAAAACCAGTTACCCTTAAACGCATAGTGTCCCAAAATTGAATCACCATGAAAAAGTAGCCACAAATAGAACAAAAAAGGTAAAAATAAAAAATTTGAAAAAACCCACGACGTTAAATAAATGTATGCTAGGTACAAAAAAAACAACGTAACAAAGGATAAAATAATTTAAAAACCCCCGACTTTAAGATATAGTCATTCTGTGGAACACCTTCAATTCTAAGAGGTCCCCCGACTGCCATATGAGTTTATCTGTTTTAGTCTCGTTACATAAAGTTTTTGAGTCGGGGGTTTTTAAATATTTTATCCTTATCCAATTACATTTAACCGTCGTGGGTTTTTTCAAAATTTATAATTTTAAAGATATGCATTGTATATGTTGCAGTCAAAACTCTTAACCAGTCAAAAGTACTATTGACTAGCAAAATCAGTCAAAAGTACTTTTGACTGAATAGGTTGGTCAAAAGTGGTTTTGACTGAAAATTATTGGTTATTAGTACTTTTGACTGCAAATTTGCGGTTAAAAGTACTTTTGACTAACGCTCTTCGTCAAAAGTAGTTTTAACTGCAATAAAGCATCAGTCAAAACTCAAAAGCACTATTAACTCGTTAGATGTGAATAAAAAAGAGGTTCACCCTTGTTTGGTATAACAACTTTTGATGTAATGTTAATGTAATGTTTTTGTTAATTCGAACAACGTTTAGGAAAATAATTAATTTGTATAATATCGATTAACATAATTTTCATTTCATCGAATATTTATTTGCGATAACAACATTTGCGCTGTTGATCAAAAGGTTCATTTGATGTAATGTTCCCACCCCGAGGTTCGGTTTTGTTAGGTTACTTTAAACCCTTTTCACAGAAATAGGAGCCCCGCGAAGCGGGGCTTCGTCGACATTGGATGCAAGAGCGAGTTCTTTGCAAAAAGCGTTCTATCTTTTCGTAGTCACTCGTTTTTGTTCTAATATCAGCACGTTCTCCACTAATAAAAGTTTATATGTACGTTTGTCGTTATGATTATCAACCACCTTAACTTTTTAAGAGTTTTGACTGATACAACCAGTCAAAACCACTTTTGACGGAATCACTTAGTCAAAAGTACTTTTAACCAGCTCCATTGGGCAAAAGTACTTTTAACTGTTATTTTAGTCAAAAGTATTATTGACTAAAGCATACGGTCAAAAGTACTTTTGACTGGTTTTGCTAGTCAATAGTACTTTTGACTGGTTAAGAGTTTTGACTGCAACATATACACTCAATTTCCTTTGTATTGTATAATTGCATAGCACAGATGTGAGTTCTATGTACCCTATAGCTACCATTTACCGGGTAATAATATGTCTTTCATTGACTTGAATGTGCCATGGCGGCTGATGGTATGTCATGCTCACTCAAATGTCTCGCTGACGGTGGCGTGTGTGTTTGATCATTTAGCTCCCTTCAAAATGGTTGAGCTAAATGGTGCTGATCTATGCTTCATGTTCGTGAACGGGCGCCGTCAGTTGGGGCTGATCAGCACTTAGCTGCCTCGGCTTATTTTATTTTTGGATTGTTGTCTTGTTAAGTACTATTTGTTGTACTCTGGACGCTTTTAACTCGTACGTCTTTTTTATTTTTAACCGACTTCAAAAAAGGAGGAGGTTCTCAATTCGGATGTTTTTTTTTATGTATGTTCGGGCTTAACTCCTTCATATATAGGCGGATTTGCAAATTCTTTTTTGTTCGAAAGACGTTTATTTCGAAATGGTCTCATTTCAATTTCGTAAAGATTTGATGATGAGTTTCGAAGACAGACAACGGAACTCTTCAATAAATGCCAGCAAATCAACCGCGATTGCTGCTATAGCTTAAGTATGCATTCTGTACGCAATCACACAACATAGCATCACGGCTGTACCCTTTAAAGGGGTAGGCAGATGTGTTCAATAGCTTCCTGTCACTGATATTCACATAGCAAGTAGTGTTATATGAATTTGTTTGGGGTAGGTAGGTAGGTACAACTAAAAAGTGAAAAAAAAATCATTTTTTTACAAAAAAAAACAACCGACTTCCAAAACAAAATACTACAAAGTGAAAAATAACTTTAATTTCGAAAGTCGGTGTCAAAAACGAAAATACAGAAGCAACGACACCGACTTCCGAAATTAAAGTTATTTTTCACTTTTTCACTTTGTAAAATATAATTTAAAAAGAGTGTCCATGGAGTTTTTTGCCCGTTCTTCTCCATAGGTACCTACGCTTTGGAATGGGCTGACCGACTTCTTGACAATTCAAAAGTGCCTGTAAATGATTTAATTGAAATAAATGCTTTGAGTTTGAGTTTGACTTTGTAGTGTTTTTTTTTAAGGTGATTGTTTATTTTTTGTAAATAAGTTTTCTACATCGTTCTCACATTATATAACTATAAATTCAAAAGTAATGATGTAACTAATATTTTTGTAAAATATAATCTAAAAGTTTCCATGGAGTTTCTTGCCCGTTCTTCTCCATAGGTACTGTAGAGACTGTGTACTACCTTTAGCAGTACAGGCTGGTTATAATTGCTGGTGTGTTCCATTCGAACGTTCAAGCAAGTGTCAAATATTTTAATAAGGTAGTTTTTGTTTTAGGTAGGAAGTGCTAGAAATAACATGATAATGTAAAGTCGTGAATATATTTTATACAAGTCAAAGTTCTTTCAATTATGTATATTTTGAGGCTCCCATCTGCACCCCCCACAGTACCTGCGCTTTGGAATGGGTATTTTCTGACTGACCGACTACTTGACAATTCAAAGTGCCTGTTAATGGTTTAATTAAAATAAATGCTTTCATTTTAAGTGAAACTAATATACTGATTGGTACTATTTCTCATCTTTACTCCTTGTTACCTCAGCAGGGCAAGAGAACAAACACAGTAGCATTGTCGACGCACAAGGAATGGGCTACGATAAACCCACATGGGCACTTATGAAACGTCAGAAGCTAGGTGCATGGTTCCGATTGGTCGTTAAGAACCGGAAAGAAACTCCACGGGTACTCTTTTAAAAAATAAATGGCTTTTACAATGTTTTCAAATTACAGTAGGTATGGGAGGACAGCGTAGGCCTGTCAACAAGTACCAAGTACCAGGTTGCTAGTTTTAGTTATCTAAATTTAGGTATCACAATTTCATTTTTACTACGTGTATTTATATTGTGGAAATCGCTTCTTATTTTGAAAAGTCCTAAGTTTTTGCGAACAAATAAAATACTTTCTAAAATACAAAGAGAAGGCAGAGTTAGTATATCAATTTCTTTGATTTTGTTTCTAAGAGACTCGCGAGAGCCGAATTTATAGAATAAAAACTGAATATCTCATCCAGTAGAGTGTTTAAATTATGAAGTTCTTCCTCAGAAGCTTCTTTATTGTAATCTATATCTGTGGTATATCCTTCCCCAGAGGCCAAACGCGACTAATAGCTCGTTTTGGGGAACATCACGCAGATACACCTACATATTTGTTGCATAGTTAAAACTATTTATTTAGGTATGTAATCTGTGTACAATCCGATCATTTTTTTAGTCATACTTACGAGCAGACAAACTAAAGTTATGTTGCGTTTTATTACAGGCTGAGATAGATCTAAGTTCACGCGGACGAAGTAGCGGGCATAGCTAGTCTATGTAATATCCGATTATTCCGTGTAAGAAACTGCATTTTTATATATCATAGGGACATGGTAGGTACATAGAGGGGCGCCACTTTAACATTTAGCACCTAAATATGATTTGGGGCCGCCGGCGCCGGTGCCGCTCAGACTTTTGATAACCCTTTCTATTTATTTATATAGAACACTCTTTGTTCTCATTAACATGATTTCTGGTATCGCTCGTGCATCTTAATCTAACAGGATGAATTATCTAAGTTTCTTAGTCATAACGCATAATTCTGAGCTCTTTATTCGAGTCTGCTAGAAACTCCTAATAAAGCGGTTATAACATTAGAAGTAGGTATATCTGTTCTCAGCGGACAGGAAGATGCTGATGCCTATCCTGATCCTGTTCCAACTGACACAAGTAAAGATGTAGCTCTCACAGAACATTGTTTATTAAAATAAATTACAAATTCCTTTACAAGGCTTTCTTCTGGGTAAATGTACTCCATTTGCGTAACTGTTTATGCTTTAAGCGCTCAGCAGAGGAAGCTTTTATATTAAAAAGCTTACATTAATTTTAATTGTCATGTACTTATCGTGTTTCGTTATGTAATGCTCAAGTGTTTCCGCAGACGTAAGGGCTGAACACGACAGCGACAAAAAAATAATAATTCGCGTTTTAAGTCGCGGGCGCGGAATATTTCCCCAATGATTAAAGCCGCGGAGTCACTTCACTCCGCACTCCATTATGCGAAACTGTAATCATGAAACTATCCACACAACCATACCACGCAACCCTGCAACAAGTCGAACGCGCGCGTTAACGTTACACCTACCTACAATTACCAGAGTGAAGGTGACGCAAACGTGGCGCGAGTTAATATTGACTACGAGACCCCCGTGAGTTCGCCTACATAATTATTTAAGTTAATGATATACTACACCTTTCGTGCTATAAATGATTTCTTTTTACACCGCGTGCGAGCGGGACGGCTTTACCTGGTGCTGCGGGTGTGAGAGGAAGGGCGCGAGTAGGGTGGTGCCTCCCGCGGTGGTAATGCGGGCTCTTTCGATTATAATATCGCGTAGTCCGCGGCCCTCGCTGACAGCAATGGGCTGCTTTTAATCTTGCTTACTTATGTACTCGCCCACAAGTACCTATGCACTCGAGTTGTTTTCAATTTTAATGCAATTTTAGAAATCTCTCGTATTACTTTCATATATTGGGATGATGTTTCTAGAGACGGTATTATTAAAATAAGTAGATTAAAGTGATAAGCATTTGTAAAGAAATTGATTATAACACGACTGTAGCTCGTGAAATTATTTAACAAATTCGATAATTGTCAAGGGAGAAAAGAATAAAATAAGCTTATCCTTAAGGGTTACTTACAACGTTGTCATCCAGGGTTACTCATAACAACGCGATCGTTTACTTCGGCTGCACATTCGTTAACTTTTGATACTCGTAGCTTTGTGAAGTCAATGCTGAAGACAACAGTCTGGTTATAATGATCGAGTTATTTTAATGTATTTTATTTTACTGGCAGTCAAAACAATTAGACGGTTTACCTGATATAGTACCTATTTTAGCAAAAGAAGAAGCATCACAGATGCGTTGCCGTCTCAGAGAGCAGCCGAAGTGCCCGCCGTGCTTGTGACTACAGCAGCTCACCCTCCGCACCGGACCACATGAACGCTACTCAACGACAGAAGTAGAAAATATTTACAAAGACAAGTTTACAAAGAGCTCTGATTATACGTATGTACGAGTATGTTAGTATGTATTCATTTAAAGTCATTAATTTAAAAGAAACTGGTTTTACTCCGAAGCATTTGCATTCTAATCTCAGTCTTAATCAGTCAAAAATACAATCAATATACATTGATTGTCCTGAGACGAGATTGGGACTAACGTAACGTTGCGTTAACCTTTATTAACTACGAGAATTGGCCTTCAGATATCTCTCGTTCTGAAGACAGTGTATTGATAAGTTTGTGTTATAAGTACATACAATGACTTATGTTCATCCAGCATCCTACTACTGGTTGCTTGGGTTTATTGTGCAAGGAATCCATACCTCCATAGGTAAATACCTACTTATTTGTTATATTTTGTAAGGACTGAACTGGGCTGGACAATCCAGAAGATTGTAGACTGTAGACAACTGAGAGTGTAGACCATAAAAGCCTGGACTAACAAAAGAAGTAGATGGTTGCAATACTCCATGTTGCAACCATCTGCTTCTTTTGTTTGAGTCATTCGTACCCACAATAGGTGTTGATGTGGTGCTTGCAGTTCTTCACCTATGAAGCTATAACGTACGGTTTTATCCGGTGGAATTAGTTTATATGTTGAGAATTTTGTTACTTTTCGCATCTAAGCGGAACGGGACAATTAACAATTTCCATAATTTAATATTCTTTGCCAGATCTATACTGAGACGAAGCTACGAATATTTTGGCGATGCTACTGCTCACGGATCTAGCGTAGCTTTGAGTATTATTTTTCGCTCAGATTACCTATTTATTTTATCTTATTTTTTTATAAAGGTACCTACACCAACAGTTTCTGTATATAATATATCTTAAGTAGCTACTATAGGTAACAACAGCGTCGGACTGACACAGTCGCCAATGACAGCTTAACCAGCAATCTCCGAAATAGGTGATAACACAAAACAATAATAAAACGAAACTAAACTATTATTTATATTTTTAAAAGTTTTTATATTCTAATATTTAAAAATATAATTTATATACCTATATATCTGATGAAATATCAATAAAACTAAAGGCTCTCTTGGCTGTGTCGTACATTATAATTAACGTCGATTGTTGAACTGTCGTGTCGGCTGCTTGAGCAGGTTGTGTCGAGTGCCACTGCGACGGAAGATGTCGACGACGATCGTGCTCGCACCACTCATTGTGATAAGAATTCTGAATAGCACGAGTTGATGCGGTGCCGAGCTGATGGTATATGTGAATTGACCTTTGTAAACAACATTTTCAGCTAAATTAAAGCAACAAAATTACTACCTTTTAGTTATTTCACTGAATAATGAGGACAACTGTTGTCTTGAAAGAGAGTATAAACATATGTTTATGTACTAATGTAATGCAATACATTTAGGTGCAAAAGCTAGATTTTTACTGCTACGAAACTCTGGCCTCGTCTCTCGTATCTGAAATCACTAGAATCACTTTTTATGTGTATTGTACTTACATGAGGAACATGCGAAGAAACAATGAAAAAATAAGTAAAATACTTAGATGTTCATTATCTTCTGTACCAACGCGTATCTACAGCTCAATGTTAGCTGTACGCACGTAGATATCTTCCGTATCAAGCTGTACCAACGCGAACAGCTCAATTTTGCTGTACGTATCACGCTGCACGCTGTACCAACGCGACCAGCTCAATGTTTCCTGTATGCACGGAGATATTTTATATACCTATTCTATTCATAGGTACTCTAAACTTTCCTCATCACAGTTCGCTTAGAATACGAGTAAGATGTAATACAGGTGTAACCAGATATAAAAGAGTTGGTGATTTATATACAATATATATGTTTTGCCTGTTTAGCGCATGCAAATTAATTTTTGCATTAGGTATTCTAGTAAGGTACATTTAACAAACTTAGAGGCCACACCACCAAGGAGGGCACCAGGGTTTAGGGTCTCTAAGTCTGTTTACGTTAAGTAATGCTAATCACGATGCATGCTATGTGATGGAAGTACTCTATAGGTTTTGATTTCGGAACATAAACGCTTGTATCTTTTGATTGCGTTGACTTAGAAGTTAGATTTTTTCACAGCTTCAAGGGATTACAACTGATAACTTCACGAGTTCCTGAGAAAAAGGGTCTTGATTAACAGACAGTCGGACAACGAAGTGATCTTATAAGGGTTCCGTTTTTCCTTTTGAGTTACAGAACCCTAAAAATGAGAAGTCCCTATGAATAGAATAGAATAAATATATTTATTTGCAATGAATGTAAGTTAAAAATAAGTTGTTGCAGTTTGTGAAGAATCCATGTACATTCTGCCTTAATACAGTATGCAAATTTAGTACATTGAAATAGATTATAAAAACTAAACTTGTTGTTCAATTAAGTCTATAATTGTTAAGTGACTTATGTTAGGTGAATATAGTTGCAAATATCAATGGATTTTATTCAATACTATTCCCAACCAGCACGTAGTTGCAGCCTACCGCTGCAACTACTACATAATACATATGTTAGCTACAAGTTATACCTACTTATTCTAGTGTTACCGTTGTCATTTTGTTATAGAACGTACGTTTACGGTTTCACAGTTGGTGTAAGGTCTGGTACGTTTTGTGTCATAATAATATAATATAATGCGTAGGTCGTAACATAATCAACCGATACACACCTCACTGACACAGGCCTCCTCTCGGCGAGGGAGCCAGCTCGGTGGGTTGTAATCCACCACGCAAGCCCATGCGGGATGGCAGATGCCACATGTCTTCGATTTTTTTGGTTCTAGGGTCTAGAACATGCCGCATGCACGATGTTTTCCTTCACCGCAGGCCAGAATCGTAAGTCGCAGCCGTTACCACTGTCCGCCACTGCTGTTTGATGATGTGTAGGTGTAACTTGCAGAAAAATATAGATCTAGTTTTATTTTATCGATATTTCACTACTCTAAATCACAGAAGATGACTGGTCATCACTGGTTGTAATGAAAGCTGAGCGTGAATAAATTATTGTGATAATGATTTACATAACAACTTACGATCTCTTTAGGTGTTGGTACGTACCCACAGATAATCAGGAAAGTGCAATATTGATTTAAGCTATGAAACTTCTCCCTCATAGCATATGTTTTATTTATAATATCTTTTATTTTATTTATATCATATTTATCTACGTGCCAAACGAGCTTGCAAAGACTTCTAAAACAAAAATAAATCTTTTGTTAGTACTACGTAAGTAAATGATAAAAATTTATGGACATACCCAGTTTGAGATAACATTAGGACTCAAAATTGTCGTTTAGGTACCTAACTCTATTTTATAAAGAAAGAGATGCATGAACGTGAACGTGACGCGAGCAACCCAAGTATTGCGTTTATGTCCGTGTGTACACAATTGTCGTCCACATACACAAAGTTGTATTTCTATGCTGCCTGTAAAAAACGAACACAACGTAAGAGCACATGCTTACAGCTACATAACGTAGGCGGGTACATAAGTGCACGCATATCATTACACGCGAGTGACGACCGGTGATTGAGTGAATGGGACCGGTGAATGAGCGAACATAGCGCGCGGTCGGTACGCACGCGCTCTCGAGGACGCACTCATTATATAAAGCAGGTGCTGCATTCACACCACATAATAATTATATGTGTACGAGCTTTGTTTTAATTTCATGTGCCCCAAGAGTTGTATGTAATTTGACAAGCGAGTACCTACTACATAGGACTCTGGCGATCTATGCGAATTTCTTTGTAAAAAGTCTTTTGTAATGTTTTCATATTTAATTATGTTGTGTTAGAAATGTGAAGTTGACGTTGGCTCTTATATCTAAAAGTAGTAGTACCTAGTCCTTATATGGCTAACAACAATTAAATTAATCAGTTAAACTGATTAAATCTATACAAGAAAAGTACAGTGCCCAATACAACTTTCTTAATTTTCGAAACTGACGTTAAAAAGCGCTGTAGTCGTTTAGTTTCTGTCGGTACTGGGCGGTTAGGCGCTGGGAGGAGCCGCAGCCGCGACGCGGATCCACAGGTATTATAGAGCGCTGTACATGATTGTACACACTACACGGCTGTACAGTGTGGCGGTGCTAGTGTTATGTGCCCGAGCTGTCACCATGTGACACGATCACTCGTGTCTGCTTACTTTTAGTACACAGTGGCCTGTTATTGCACACGCTTGTGAGTACATACGTAATCGGTGGGCGATATCTTTTCATCGTCATCAGAATGTATAAGGTACAAATTAAAATTAGGACTATCTAATGTATGTGCCAACGAACATTTTGAACGCATTTACTTCGATTTGGTGCATAACCTTCGCCAATCCTGCACAGATCACGTCAACGTCAAGTATCTAGGGGCAGGTTCCTACGAGAGTGAGCCTCCACGTAACATAATTAGATGAGTCCCGCGCCCTCTCGTCTCTTCATATAATCTGCCGTAATCTCGTCAAATGCAATCATCTTGGCTTTCATCTAACACCAACGCTACACCGCCAACAAACGAAAATGAACCTTATAACAGCGACGTAGAGATAACGGAAAGTGATTCAATATTTTTGACTTGTTTCGAACAGTTAGGGCTGTCAGTAGTGGAAATTATTTCCGATCTTGTTAACTTTTGCGATAGGGATGACTCTTATGGAGTTAGTTGAGTTTTGCTTTATTTTTCATCGAAAATGGATTGCTAAAGTATTCTGCAAAGAACAAAGTTCAAATAGATCTCTAGCACATTTCCTAATTGTTTTTCTCCTGTTTAGAGTGACGACAGGCAACTATACTCTGGCATTCGTTACAACTGAAATTAAGACAAACTTGAGGCAAAAAATAATTTTACCTTTGAAATCAATAGTTTGAATAGAAGCAAGATAAACAGATAGATCGATTTATTATTTTTCTATTACATAATTTATGTCGTGTGGCAATGGGGGTAATTACCTGAAATAAACAAATGTATTTATTTATAAAACTACTGCTGCAAGAATCTTCAGCCCTGTCGTTTAAAACGAATCCAAATTCATCTATTAACAAAGAACCATTTCGATTTCTAATTGAATAAAATATGGTCCCATGTTTGTATATGTATGGTCCCGCACACGCGGCGAGGGCGTGCGATGTAGCAGGATTAGAGGACGACTTCAGTGGCAACCCTGCTCCCACTTACGGTATTAGGGCTCCTTGTTCGTGTAATTCGATAATTTGCGCCCGCCGCCATTTTGTGAGATCGCCCATTATTATGTCGCAGGCCTGTTCGGTGTATTAGGTTATTTATAAATAACATTATGACTAACACGATCATAATGTAATCCGTTTTCCATTTTGATAGATTGTAAGATCTTTTGGTAAGTTAGCAGGTTAGGAACGTTACTAACACTTTCATTACGATTAAATAGACAGAATTAAAAGGTTCAAACACAAATTTACATTATAGCCAGGATCACGACGTGAAACAAATGTGGAAAAAAGTCTTAGAGTCAGGTGCTACCTATATAAATAAAAATGAAATGCTGTTCGTTGGTAAGCGCATCATCTGAGAACTGGCTGGCTAGACCGATTTGGCAATTTTCTATTTTAAAATGTTTGTAATAGTCCAAATTAAGTTTTTATGGAAAGACAAATTGGAACAATTACCCGGAAAATAGGTAGATTCATAAAAATCTGAAAGCGATTTTTTCTCTGGAATATTTGAATGAACTCAAGGCCTTATTGTAATTTTGACCGGACGACGCCTGTCGGGTCAGTTAGGTGATGATAAAAATTCAAGTACATTGTGCTGTTTTCAAGAGCTTGTTGTGGTGGTACTTCAACCAGATGCGCGGGTGGAAACTAAACCAATCATAACTAAATGAATAGTTATTTATAATGCCACTAATGCTGCTCATGTATTTATAAAAAAAGTTATACTACAAAAATAAACCGGTATTATTACCATTATGTCTGTAGGGGCCAATGGTTGTAGGCACCGTACACTATCACTTTGTTGATGTTGGTTTAGTTGCGGAGTACACAGAAAGAACCACAAGTAGAGTTTAAGGTTATATTAAAGGTTTGTAGTTAACAAGGTAGAGTGGTAGCGATTCTTTCTCTTGACAAGTGGTTAGTTCCACAGTTGTTGTCTGACTCGCTCTGCTTAGCGTGAAAAGTTATAATTATAGCGTAATATTTTGTGACGCACGCCACCAAAGTAGGTTGCTGCGTTTGCAAAGTAAATGTACGGTTGATGAGACCGTACAATGTCCTTACTCGTCGTTTACTCTGTTCTTATATTATGTAGTTGTAGTTTAAGATAGAGCTTCTGCCGAAGGTCAATACTATATTACAAGTAGGCATTTTTTTTTTTTTTTAAGTAACTACTATATTCAGCTCAATCTGTGCAGTACCCAGACACAGTAATGTTAATATCACAAAGTAAGTACACTCAGCGTCGATATGTAAAGTAAACAAATTGTCGCGAAGCAGCGCCATGCTATGAATAATTCACAATGTTCGGCTCGTTACAGGCGCACGCCATTGTGCGCCACCCTTTATGATAATATACTATTGTATACTTTTACAACCATTTGAATATTTGACATTTCGTGATTTCGCATGTAATCAACTTGGCAAGTGTAGTGTGATTATTACCATTAAAATTGACATTTCGTCGAGAAAGTAACGTATCAAAACATAACTAAAGCATAATAAAATATCGCTTTTGACAAGAAGTTTATTGTGTAATGAACAAGCTACGAGTGCTACGAGATGTCGTAGCACATGGCTACGCGATCCGTTTTACGTTTTAATCTTATTTAAAACGTACCCTTTTATTAATAGCTTCGACAAGTAACATTACTACCAATTGAAGAACGTAAGTATTATATTACAGACATTATTTCATAAATGAGTTCAGCAAATTTGAAGGTACCTTCATAATGTTTCGAACAAAGTTTTGTACGATATCGATTGATATAACTACTGTGCGCTGCCAATAAATAATTACCTAAAGTTTCGGACAATATTTTTAATGGATTGAATAAAAAAAGTGATGATGAATTGTTATAATCGTACCGTGTATTCTGTGAGTGCTACGAGGTGCTACGTCGTAACGGAGAGCGCTACGCGACGTACACTAATGCCAATTTGTCATCGAACAAATAAACCCGAACACCTCAGGAGGGAATACAAGAGTTAATAAAACTTACAATTTGGTTTTAAAGATTTACTGGAGGCTTATAGTGTGTAACTCCGGCTCACAAACTATCATTACTTACGTATAAACAAACTTAAGATGTTTTACCGACATTAAATAGAGATGAGATTGCGACTAGATTTTGAAAGTTTTAATGACAAGAATTGGCCGCAGATATAAAAGTTCCAAAGCATCGCTTAGATGAATATAAAGACAATTTTACTGACATTATACGAATAGCAATCAATTGAAGTAGATATGTTCAAATAAACAGAAAATTGTTCGCGAAAGCTTTCCAAGTAAATGTGGTGTAGTCTGATTTCAGTAATGTGGCCGTATATCGTGCATTGTGCGCAGACCCATTGATCTGCTTTAGGTAACTATTAAGAAAGGCTTTTACGGTAATTGGTAGTGGAGCTGCGGCCGCCGATACATACAGTAAGACATAGAGCAGGCGGGGGACAGTTGCAGACATGACACACGAAAATGACTTCAGTGTCATTTAAATAAGGCCATCGTTCAGTTTTTGCACAGCGCAGTAACAATGTCGTAAATAAATTTTCATTGCAGAAAGGTTTTTCAATATCAGAGGGTGGAAGTTCCGTATATTTAAGAGCGTTCGCATTGTAATATCAGTCTCAATCTCTAAAAAATATCTACATCTAAACATACATTATTGACATTGATTGTCGCTGAGATGAGAATGCGAATAATAATTTTGAACGTTTTTAATTACGGGAATTGTCCTGGTACCGGGAGTTGATTGAGCAGCCGGCCTTTATTACGGCCTGAGCTAAGTAAGCTGTCTGGTGTGACCCACGAATCCAACGTTATTACGGCCTGAGCTATGTAAGCTGTCTGGTATGAACCATGAGTCCAGCTTTATTACGGCCTCAGCTATGTAAGCTGTCTGGTGTGAACCATGAGTACAACTTTATTATGGCCTGAGCTATGTAAGCTGTCTGGTGTGAACCACGAGTACAACTTTATTACGGCCTGAGCTATGTAAGCTGTCTGGTGTGAACCATGAGTACAACTTTATAACGGCCTGAGCTATGTAAGCTGTCTGGTGTGAACCACGAGTACAACATTATTACGGCCTGAGCTATGTAAGCTGTCTGGTGTTAACCATGAGTACAACTTTATTATGGCCTGAGCTATGTAAGCTGTCTGGTGTTAACCATGAGTACAACTTTATTACGGCCTGAGCTATGTAAGCTGTCTGGTGTTAACCATGAGTACAACTTTATTACGGCCTGAGCTATGTAAGCTGTCTGGTGTTAACCATGAGTACAACTTTATTACGGCCTGAGCTATGTAAGCTGTCTGATGTTAACCATGAGTACAACTTTATTACGGCCTGAGCTATGTAAGCTGTCTGGTGTGAACCATGAGTACAACTTATTTATTTCTACGTTATGTATTATGTTGCTACACTAAAATTGAACTAATATTGATAACAATGAAAATGACATTTGCCAATGTTTCTATCATAGATAGCTGTTAGCACACATCGCTTGGCATAATGGATGTATTTATTTTTGTCTTATTTATCCATCGGCCTTGGATAAAAGTAAACAAGCGGGCGTGTCGCGTCTACAGTCAGTTGTGAAGTCTAACAGCGCAATAGGCTAAGTGCGTGCTCAGTTAGTGTAGGTGGCACTTACAGTAATGACTCGTATCAGCGAGCCGGCTGCCACTACCATACATACACACACATACACACGTAGATGTTCGTTGTTTGTCGATGTTCGCCGATCTATATCTGTCAGAGAAAGTTTATGTGATACTGATTGTACGAATGGGATAACTTCACTTTATTTAAAATAAATTTATTCTTTTTCTTTATTTTTGTTTAAAATGGACAAGACTACAGATAATAACGTAATCTACATATAATATCTGAACTCTTTGCACAACTGTTACTGCTTTTAATTGTAGTCCATTGGCCGCTATATTATTTATAAAATATTTAATATACAAGTAACAATGGGCTCAAATATGTTAGTAACAATACTTCTTAACAACTATGTTGTGTGTGTTTCTGATGGGCAAGTTATTTATTTGATGAGTAAACTAGTGTCAAGCAAAGAAGTAAATAGTGCTCTCTTGGAAATTGGAAAACTCTGGCCACGATAACCCAAACACATTTTTACATTCGAAG
Source organism: Luperina testacea (assembly GCA_927399505.1). Lineage (NCBI taxonomy): Eukaryota > Metazoa > Arthropoda > Insecta > Lepidoptera > Noctuidae > Luperina > Luperina testacea. The sequence goes on from OV656768.1 coordinate 498,654, forward strand.
CCGTGATGGTTACAGATCGAAGTAGCGTCCAATTTTCCGCTGCCCAGATTATATATGTGTAGTATTAAAACATATTCAGAGCAGATGCTATAATTGTTCCTTTATATCAAGGACTAGATATCATTACTTTATAAAAACAAATCCATGTTCATACCGTTGACATGCGATTAAATTACAAAAACTATTTCCCCTAGATAAGTTGCGTACATCTGTGGCTCTCATCGTTGTCTAACGACGTAGTTCCGCGCTTCTCACCAGCAATCAGTACATAGGGTTATGTTCACATAACTAGTGCTGCACACGTGTGTGTGTGTGTGTGTGAGGCGGTGATTGCTGTACTCATTATCGTGATGACTCTTGGTGACGCCAAGCGGGGGAGCTTTCGATAGCGAAAATAAACGAAAATTGTCATGAAAACTTTTAGGAAATATATTGATAAAGTGCAATGAAAACTGTCGCAGTTATTATGAATAATTGTTTATTGTTTTTGTTATGTAGTCATCATCTGCCTAGCCTTTTCCCAACTATGTTGGGGTCGGTTTCCAGTCTAACCGGATGCAGCGGAATACCAGTATTTTACATGGAGCGACTACCTATCTGACCTCCACACCTCAGTTACTAGATAATAAGATATCCCTCGGTAAAATAAAATTGTTGTCATACTTTCGGACTTCTAACGATCTGGAACGACTGTCAAAGATCGACGATTGGCAGACGGAACCAACGACTCAACTTGCTTTTCGAGGCACGGAGGGGTCTTAGTATGTTAAGATGGTCACCCATCCACGGAGCAACCGCGGCAAGCGTAGCTTAACCTGGTTGATCGACCCGTGCGGCTGTTATTACTAGGCCACAAGCCCCTCCACAAGCTCCTGTTGTCATTATGTAGTGTTGTCACAAAAATCGTAATAACTCAATCTGATAAAACATGATGGCCATAGATTGAAGATTTCAATTGTCAGTTAGCCATCCAGACTCTGATTACTTGCTATTCCGGTAAAAAATATAACGTCCTTTGACATTATATTTGCTCGTTGACAAGTAACATAAAGTTTCGCCAGTTGCGATAGCGAACACGTCCCGTTAGACCCAGGGGAGGAGGCTCCACATTACTTGATAGTGCATTTGATATATTTTTATTTTTACATTCGGTATATTTTACATTTGGTACAAAACGCTCATTACGGACGCATTCGCTGACGAACGAGCTGCCGAGCTGCGCCTCCCACCCGCGCCCGCGCACTACGTAGCAAACTAGAGCGGGAGACTAGACAGCACTATACAGAAATAGGGTATTTCTTGGGGGTGGTTAGGTGTCGGTTTACGAAAGTAAAGAAAAGGTTTAAATAAGTAAACGTGACATTAAATACTTGCCAACGTTTGTTGGGAATGATGAGTAATAATAATAATAATAAGAAGCATTAGGCATCAATGTTACTAACATGAAGCAATCGTTGATGGAGCGCTACTTTGGCCGCCTGAAAAAAGTACTTAATAGTCTTCTATCAGGCGGAAACAAGGTTCAACGGTTCCGGTTCGGTTCCTTCAACGGTTGGGTCATGCCGGTTTTGATGTACTCTTTCGGCATACTCAAATGGACTCAGACTAAACTCGACGCTCTGGATAGGAGGGTCCGTACGCTGCTGACTGCAAATCGCATGCATCACCCACGGTCGTCGGTAATGAGGCTGTATATTCCGCGAAAGTGTGGAGGTCGAGGGTTTTTAAATGCTAAGACCCTGCGCAATCGCGAGATATGCAGTCTCAGGGAATACTTCTTAGAAACCGACGTGTAGTTGCCGTGGACAAGGGCCTCACCCCGCTCTCCTTGGCTAAAGAGAACTGGCGCAAGCCAGTAGTGCTTGACACTAATGATCGCATGGAGGTATGGCAGAGTAAGGAGCTTCACGGACGCTTTTTCCGGGCCCTACATGGGCCCGATGTAGACTTCCTAGCGTCCGTAGCCTGGCTACGTTCCGGGGAACTCTTCGGAGAAACCGAAGGGTTTGTCTGTGCAATTATGGACGAAGTTGTGATGACGAATAACTACCGGAGATTTATTGTGAAGGATGGTACGGTTGACATATGTCGGGCATGCCACCGTCCGGGCGAATCAATCCGTCACATTATTTCCGGGTGTTCTCGTCTTGCTAACGGAGAATATTTGCATAGACACAACCTTGTAGCCAGGATAATCCATCAGCAACTTGCTCTGAAATACAGCCTTGTGGAATCGGAGGTGCCGTACTACAGGTATGTGCCCGACCCAGTTCTAGAAAATGGAAATATTGATCCATCATCATTGACAGGACTATTGTTACCAATAAGCCTGATATAGTGGTGGTGGATCACTTCTGGAGAAATGAATGCATTGCATGGGTAACTATTATTGTAATACTGACGACGAACATATTGTAATCTATATTTTTTTAGTATTGTTCTCAAGTAAGTGACTTATGTCTTTTTTGGGAATAAAGTTTCTTTAAACCGGAACCGGGATCGATCAGAGCGGCGCGCAATGATTGTTGACATAACCGTCCCGCATGAACCTCATGAAAGCCGAGAAAGATAAACAAATCAAGTATCTTGACTTGGCTCGCGAGTTTGTCGACATGTGGGATGTGGGCTCGGCGATCATTGTGCTGATAGTCGTGACAGCCAATGAATTAATAGCCAAGAGCCTCACCCAACACCTAAGGAGGCTCTCGTTGGGCAGCTGGATCAAGGGCTTGATCCAGAAAGCGGTACTTCTGGACACGGCCCGCATTGTTAGGAGGTTCCTCTCTCTGGAGCCCTGACCGCCGGTAGCTTGGACCCTGTTCCCGATACCGGTGGGCTACTATTTTTAAATGTTTTTATATTTTTTATACTAATATTTAAAAATATAATTTATATGTATTTAGTTAAATAAAGGAAATAATAACAACCCCACCGCCGTATCTCTACGTTGACGTCGTGGTAGGGCTTGCGCGCTCCGAACTCTAGGCCTATGCCAGAAGAGTTTACTTTGCCGGAACAGGTCTAAGGTGATGAGCCAGACAAGAGGGATATAGAAACTCGCAGGGGAGCATGTGGCGAGCTGTTGGGCAGTAGCGACCCCACGGACCCTATCTCCCGGGAGAAGTCTTGTTCCTCACCTCTGGCTTGCCTTTATTGGCCGGCTGGAGTGAACAAGAGCAAACGTCCTCAGAGAAGGAAGTATTCCAGTAAGATGCTGGTAGGGATCTTGACCGTACTTCCGGGATTGTCCTGATAGCCATAGAATACCTCTCCACTCCTCATAAGCACCTCAGGACATGTTGCCCCCTTGTTGCTACGTCACTTTGTGCTAGCGACCGTTGGGGGCCCATTATTGAGTGTGCAAGTCACCCCCGGCCATTTTATCCGTGTATATATAAAACATTGATCAGGCAGGGGTCATAGTTCTTCCATAGTTCTTGGTAACCAGTCCACTTTAGCCACCCAAACCCATAGTCCAACATTTTTTTCCATATCCTGCAATAGCCCTACACCAACCGGGGGTTATCCTTGAGTGCACTTGCATAGTGCATACAGGGATAATCGTCGGTTGGTGCCGCATTTCATTAAAATTTCCTATGGAGCCTCTGCGAGTTGGCTTCGGCCCCTCGTACGTATTCCAAAGGACCGGGACCCCAGGGTCCCGATATTTGTAAAATAAAATAATAATAATAAGTTTATTTATCAAAAAGTAAAAATATAATGTGACGGATTCGGTGAGCCACAAACTAAGCATCGCTTGTATCTTGTGGCTCTGGAGTACAATTTTACAAAGTTAATGATTCATTACAGTTTGAGGATGTTAGAGTGACGTGTGTGAGTTTATGGAGGAGTTTTCGAAGTAGTTTGTAACGTTTTGATAGTTTCTCCCTATCTTATTTTATTTGTTAAAATGGCAATGTACGATGCTAGGATATAGCAGAGGTCTGTCATAAGCGGTTGGTTCTCAACTTACGTAGAGAATATAACTCATCAACTCTGAGCGATATCAGATAAGAATTCCAAATATAAGAAAGAAAAGAAACTAATAGATAAGTGCTAATAAGTGAATAGAATTAAAAAACGTGTATTTGGGGAACGTCACGACGTCAACAATGTGACGATTGAGATCTTATATAAAGTACTGTGTGAGGAGGACAAAAGTACTGTGAGAAGGATTTATGAATGTGTTTTTAACTTATTACCTCAACTTTATGATATTATAAAGTATGTCTTAAAAAAAATTAATTGGTATTATACCGTTTTAATGAAAGAAAATAATTAAATAAATATATGTCGGCGGCGTTGTCGAAAACAACACATGCACCGAAGATCACGCCACCGACAAGTACGTCACTCGACTTCTCCCACCGCCCCACTGCTCGACTTGTTTTGACACCAGTATAAAACAACGAGCAACGAAGCGGCAGGGGACTGGACCATTGGACATCGTACGGACATCATGTGCTCAGAAACTATATCGCGTTCGTATCTGGTTGTATCGTGTACCTATAGTGCTTGATTTGCTAATGTGATTAAATTGTTCATGAAATTATAATCTGATGTGAAGTGCAAACCGTGTTTCTATTGCGCATTAACCAACACTACCCACTTAGTACGCCCACAGTAATTAAGATATGCCTGATAATAATGACACACACTTTACCTTTGCCTATATCAGAAGTGGGATTCGTGTTGGTTCATGCGCAAAATGAAAACGCTAAAAGTGAAAGTGACCGTTGACATTTTAAAAAACAAAGTGCAAACTGCGAACGCTTATTAAATAATCGTGTGGACCTGTTAGAGTTGAACCCAGACAAGCCAGATACGGATGCGCGATCATAGTGAATATAGTTTTGGGCATAGGCTGTATGCCGAAATACCTTTGCCCAGTGACGCGCCAGTTGCGCCCTACCGCCATGTTAGGAAAAAAAGTGTTCCCGTAATTAGAAAACGCGATAGGACGCGTGTGCAAACGTAACCGCACACAATACTACAGCTGATTTGTGATTTGCTGAAAATTCACTGCAAGGAGGTCAACTTGTGGCCGTCATTAAGGCGCACAAAGGAAGCAGTATCAACGTGGCTATCGTAAATAGTACGAAGGACGTAACGTGGAGCTACCAGTGACGTTGGGTGACTTCAAGAATCGAGCCAAGCAGCCCGCAGCCTTCGGTGAAGCCCTTCGTGTGCTGCAAGTGAGGGAATCCTGGACATGTCGTGACCCGGTGCACGAGAAGTGGCAGCCAAGCAGATGATGGAGGTGGAGCACGCGCTGCAAGCAGCAACGGCGAGTGGATGTTTGCGTCGTACAACTACGCTCAGGCAAGTTAGAACAAAGGTGAGCTGTATCATTGTTTTGTTACGATTCTGGTGCTGAATGCTCGTTAGTAAAAGCGAGTTGTGCAGCCAAATTAAGTGCCAAACGAGTTAATAATGTTATTGCGTTGACTGGTATTGGTTAAACGCGTGTTTTCAGCACAAAACAAATCATAAGAAGCGTTGCGAATAGCGAGCCACAACTTGAGATTTTATTTCATTACTACATGACATTTACTTGCAAAGTATTATTTTGGGTAGGCTATTTTGTGTTATTATAAAACGAAGAGTGAAATCAGATTATCAGACTAATCTAGATCGAAAGTTCAGAGGTCCATTTAAGGTTGTGGAAGTTTTGACAAGTGACCGTTATACGTCATAAGCTTTAGATTCTAACCGAACTTACTAGTATGCTCACGATCGCATACGAAAGATGCCTCTAAGTAGTGTTCCTAACGTGTTAAACGTAGAAGGCGGTGAGGATAGTTCCTTCACCGAGTAGTAGAGCACATACCATGGCTAGGTCGCACTGTACGTACTTGTCTGTAGTCGTAACTGCAACTCGCTTGTGAGTTGTTCAGGGAGCGATGGGCTCTCAAAGGAGACTATTGTGGTGTTGGTTTTCTAATGACCTGGGAGTCGTAGACTATATGGGATGTGATGTGTGTTGGTCGTATCACTTGAGGTGATGACTACATGGGTGGCATGAGTGTCACTAGATGCTGCGGCAGCCGGGTCATGAGCGTTGTATGTGATCTATTACCAAGGCTTAGAGGAACCGCCCCTAAGACGAACCACCGACCGAATCTTTTATTATCAATGATTGTTATTGTTTTTATTAAATGTGGTCAGAATTGGCCGAGTGGAACATGCACTGCTGTTGATTTTTTTTTGGTTACAGGTTTACACACAAGGACGTGTGCAAGCAGAATGACAGTGGTGGACAGCGCTGCCCTCTTTGGATCTCCTGTACGAATAATCGCTGATCAAGGACGGTGCTTTTCGAGCGAGGAGTTTCACGACTTCTGCCAAGGAAACAGTGGATTGCAACCACTACAGCCATTAAGCCAACTACAGATCTATTGTCTACCGAATTTGGTGAGTCGTTTTCATTATGTTTTGACTCTGGTACCGAATGCTACCCTGCTAAACAAGTGCAAAAAAAAAAAAACTCTTACATTGTTAGGTATAGCCCATATCTAGTTAACGATGCAATTTTTAAATACGCTCACGATAGGTTATGAATGATGCCAGTAGGTCATGCACCAGTCGAAATAGATGGTAATCATAGTGGTGATGAGCTATGAGCAAGCCTAAGTAGTGGGAACCACGCGAGTAGGGGTTCTCTATCGGCCGTAGTAAAAAGTGTGTAGTCACAGGGCACATGGATCCATGCGCTGGATGGGTGAGAGTAATGCGATTGCTGGTCGGCCGGAGCGCCGTGGCGTTAGAGTGGTTTACTCGTCTGTGGGTTTCCAGGTGTCTAAGGCTCTTAGTGAAAAAGATTGTTGTAATGTGGATAACGATGGTACATGGCTCTGGTTGATATTTTTTTTGCTATGATTAATTAAAGTTTGATTACATGGCTCTGGTTGAATCAAGTACGCTAATGAGGCTAAGGCATATGCCATGGCACAGGCCAAGGGATCAGAGTATTAATGACGAATTTGAGGAAAGCTAAGTAAAAGTCTTGTTGATGAAACAGAGTAGAAATTAAGTCTAGTGATAGTGGTGAATCTTAGTTCGGCTGGTCGGGGACCATACCAGTAGTTATTACATAGTCGTAGCCCTGTAGAAATCGGTGTCTCTTGAGGCAACTCAAGTAGTCCGTGGGTGCGCGATGCGTGTTTAAGTCTGGCGGAGGTCAGGGTCTTGTAGAGACCATAGAGCCCGTAGGACTCGGAATTCAGGAGGAATTCATAGAAACAAAGATGAAGTTTGTTGTAGGGGCTTAATGAAAAGCCACAGTTCATGAATAAGATTCCTGCTGTGTTTTGTGATGCTCTAAGGATGTTTTATTGGCTGCTCCATCATGTTTAGTTGATTATTTAGTTTGTGATCTTGAGATTTGGGAATCAAATAATGATACTATCTCTGCCAATAGTGATACTATCTCTGCCAATAGTGATACTATCTCTGCCAATAGTGATACTATCTCTGCCAATAGTGATACTATCTCTGCCAATAGTGATACCATGTCTGCTAAAAGTCCCACTATATCTACCAGTTCTCATAATAATGCAAATTGTAGAAACCCTGGTTTACGTGCTACTTCAGTAGAATCAATTGGTCCTGAGTCAATTACCATTATAACAGATGCACTTGTACATCAACCAAAATATTGAGCTATTTGTTAATTAAGCTAAAGGAACGATACTTGTTCGGCCTAGCTACGTCCGGTCCAGTTTAACTGTAGGGACACACCTGAAAGGCAAAACAATTACCGGACCAGGAAGCTAATCTTGTAGGGTCAAAAACTGATCGGACCAGGAAGCTAATCTTGTAGGGTCAGAAATTGACCGGACCAGGAAGCTAATCCTGTAGGGTCAGAAATTGACCGGACCAAGAAACAAGTCTTGTAGAATCATGGCTGACTGGACCAAGTGGTTAAATATCTGAAGGGTCTAACTTGACCGGACCAGAAACAATAGCAGAATGACCAAACGGTAGTTAATCAGTTTTTCATGCTTTAGATGTAACATGGTAATAATCGTAATTAGTAATCAAATAATGATTAATGCTCTGAACTCATTTTTTTTTAGTTTGTGCGAATTTTCATTGTGTTTTAGTCTGTACCAAATTCGGTCAGAAGTGACCGAACTATGTGATACTTTGCGGGGTATGTTTCTTTGCAGATTAACACACGAGAATGTGTGCGAGCAAGATGGTCGTGTCGGCGTCATTCATTGACTATTCTGAACGCCAGTGTCACCGGGCGGCGCTCGACAGTGTCTAGCCTGAGTTCGTGTGGAGTGGAAGAGAGCGCGCAGTGGTGTAACGAGACAGTCTTGGCTCTGGCGTGTCACGGTGAACGTACGTTACGGAAGCATCGTACGTTCCCGCGACCCCTGGCGTAGGTGTGAGATGGAACACCGGGGTGGTTTTTAGTCAGTAAGAGTCTGACAGACCCCTCCGCCCGCCCCGTGGCGGAGGACATCCATGAGGATTTTCCACCCCGGAATGTGTATGACGGGGCACAAGTTGCACTTTATGTCCGTTTATTCGGAACCGATCAATAGTAACGCGAGCTGATGTCCATAGAACTAATGATGACAGTTAAATTGCAATAATCATTGTAGGGTTAAACCGGTCCAATGATAAATCAGCTATAGGGAATAATAATATTCCGGACTAGCCAAAATAAGATAAAATAAATTCTGAAGGGCTTGTAGCCGGACCAGAACTTGTTAATCTGTAGGGCTTGTAGCCGGACCAGAACTTGTATCTGCAGGGCTTGTAGCCGGACCAGAACTTGTTAATCTGTAGGGCTTGTAGCCGGACCAGAGCTTGTTAATCTGAAGGGTCAATAAAAAAAAAAAAGACCGGTCCGGAACTTGTTAATCTGAAGGGTCATTGAAGACTGGTCCAGAACTTGTTAATCTGAAGGGTCAATGAAGACCGGTCCAGAAGTTTTAATCTGAAGGGTCATTGAAGACCGGTCCAGAACTAATTCTTACCAGCCTGTCTGTAGGGTTTAGATAAACCGGTCCAGATTGTAAAGTACGATTTTTGGTCAGGATAATCGAACGATTTATGCTTATTACAGATGTATGAATTGTAAGCGCACGAGGACGTCCGCACGTCAGTATGGCCGTGTCGGCGGCGTTGTCGAAAACAACACATGCACCGAAGATCACGCCACCGACAAGTACGTCACTCGACTTCTCCCACCGCCCCACTGCTCGACTTGTTTTGACACCAGTATAAAACAACGAGCAACGAAGCGGCAGGGGACTGGACCATTGGACATCGTACGGACATCATGTGCTCAGAAACTATATCGCGTTCGTATCTGGTTGTATCGTGTACCTATAGTGCTTGATTTGCTAATGTGATTAAATTGTTCATGAAATTATAATCTGATGTGAAGTGCAAACCGTGTTTCTATTGCGCATTAACCAACACTACCCACTTAGTACGCCCACAGTAATTAAGATATGCCTGATAATAATGACACACACTTTACCTTTGCCTATATATATATTAATTTATTTTATCTACATAACAAGTAGAGTCCAACTCCCGCACTGTTCGTCACAAAATGGCCGGGTACATAGCACAGGCTTTGTCTATAGCTAACGACGCAGTTCCGGCCCGTAACGATGTCCTCCCGGTAATGACACCCCCTGCACCCTTTACACCCCCCGCACACCCCGTCATCACCCCCGCGACAATGACATTAGCGAGAATAGTTTTTATACACCCACTCTGATGCCAACATGGCGGCTAGGGGAACTCGTAATGCTCCGTAATGTAGGTAGTCGGTACGTAATGCTAAGAGATTGTGCAGGTATTGTTGTGATTGCAGCATGTTTTATGTTTACTACAACCCCTCAGGGGTTGAGTTCATGCGTACATGATTCGCAATGAACATCTGTGGGTGAACAACAACGGATGTGGAGGTATTGTGTACGGATGGAAGAAGGATGGACTCCTGAAAATTCATGTTTGTAAATGTTATAGTAAGTTTTAAAAAACTTGATGGAAACTAGCAAAAAACATCTAGATCAAAACAAGTTTACTTTGCCTACGAGCATAACTTCATGATAGACGCGATCAAGAAATTATATCGACTTACTCTGAATGCGGAAGAATCAAGCGTCAGGGTGGTCACATATTCCTTTTATAAAATCTCATGTTTATAAATAATTATATAAGCAGCTACATAAAAACAAAACAAATGAATACATACACAAACATGAGCATATCGAACATGGCTCCATAATGTATGATAATATAATTTATATTCATAAGTGTTGGTCGATTCGATGCGCGCTACATAAGTTAGTACCGAGTTATCGTATTCGTAAACTTATTGAAGTGATTTGTACTGAAGGCACAACAAACCTGCCTCCCCCACCCTGCGCCCCGCATGTCTCTCCCTGTCCCCCCTCGCGCCTGGACCGACACTACCGAGACTTATTTACATTTATATAAAGTGGATGATACATTGGACTCAACTGTTATGTATTCGACGAAGGAAATCTGCGTTTATGAGTGCTTAGTAAAATTAATATTGAAATGAAATAAAATATGCTGATGGAATACGAAACGAACGTCTGATGAAGGGGGAGAGAACCCTTTTAGGATAAATTGGTCCTAAAAATAAAAATCAACGTACTGCTAGTACATACGTGTTACATTTCTGATGACTGCGAGGCATAAGGACCTCACATACTTACATTTCAATTGTGATTATTAATTAGGTTCATTGTCATATTGGTATTGTTTCACGCGGAGAACAAAAGACATCAACGCACGCTGCGATGAAACAAACTGGAACAGTGTGTCATGACGTCATCCTTAAATGTATGTATTGTATGTGATAATCAAGAAACTGAGTATTATACAATAATATCTACTTTATCCTAAACGGTATTCGAAAAAATATAGGTAAGTTTGGGGATATAACGATTATTGTTACATAAGCCAAAATATTTAAATAAACCTGTAGCCACCTTTAGCTCTGGAAGTACATACAAAGCACATAAATTATACAAGGACATAATAACGGCGTCCAATTTTCAAAGAAACCTCTCATTTCAATGAAAACGGCGCGAGTTGCCGTTTGAGGCGCCTTCGTTAGCCGCAGAGGGCGGCTCGCAGCCTCCGACAAAGTAATATGGAAATAAATGAGAAAACATCAGACGACGCCGACACTGATCCACTCCAATCAGATAACAATACTGCTTTGTGGACAACGAGATACTGCTGTTGTGCTCGAGGACATTGAGCACAACTCAAGGTTGCTTCTCAATATTATTTAGGTTATGTGATAGTAAGGAAAACATGCCAGGAGCACAACACCGGTAGTTGTTTTATTTTCACTGATATTTTCTTTATCATCGAACAAAAAAATAAAAATCAAATACATATTAATAACTTAAATGTGAGTCAATGAGAAACAATTCAATTCAACATTGTAAACGAATTGAATGTTAATTACTGTAGTTAAAAGAATAATTTGCTTGAAATATTTATTTTTGTCATGTTGGTATTACCACACACATAGTTAAGGAGTTAGTTAGTTAGTTAGTGAGCGGAAAAAGTAAGATACATATTAATTATAGCATGAATGTTTGGATTTACAATACCATCAGTTTGACTTTATCTTTCCATTTTCGAAACGGTTGCCACGGATTGTGAATTTTGAAATTTTCTCGCTATGCCCGCATTTTCGTGTCCTGCAGTGTACGAGTATTCCGTAGTGAGGTACTCGAGTAGGTACCTATTGCGTCACAAAGGCATTGTCTGGGCACTGGTGGGTACTGCGGGTGACCGGCGGCGCCACTCGAGCGTTCGAAGACGCCATCATTACGAGGAGCTTGCTCATTAATCACCACCTTCTTACAAAAACTTAAAAATACGTCGAGTTTCTATAGCCGCAGGTGTAATCAGAGTGGGCATGTATTTATTTTTCAATTTTGTAGCGTAATAAATGAATATTTTATTTCACACAGAGTCAATTGTTTTTTAAATTTACAATTTAATAAAATTCATATTTTTTTTCGTGTTATTTTTGTCATCGACACGTTAAGAAGAAGAAGAAGATTATTTATTTTTGTGCTCCATGTGTGCATGACGGGAAATGAATGTCAATGTCAATAAGAGTACCTAGGGGGGGACCAAAGAAACGATGGATGGACTGTGTGAATGATGACTTGGTTAGAAACACTTTAGTTAGAGATGGCGACTAAAGAAGTATGGAAGAAAAAGATATGTTACGCCGACCACAAATAAATTGGGACAAGAGCAGGAGAATGATGATAAAGATGGTGTTCATGACTGGGATGTGGACTTGTGTATGAAGATTATGAAGATGGTGTTCATGACTGGGATGTGGACTTGTATATGAAGATAGTGTTCATGACTGGGATGTGGACTTGTATATGAAGATGGTGTTCATGACTGGGATGTGGACTTGTATATGAAGATGGTGTTCATGACTGGGATGTGGACTTGTGTATGAAGATGATGAAGATGGTGTTCATGACTGGGATGTGGACTTGTATATGAAGATGATGAAGATGGTGTTCATGACTGGGATGTGGACTTGTATATGAAGATGGTGTTCATGACTGGGATGTGGACTTGTATATGAAGATGGTGTTCATGACTGGGATGTGGACTTGTATATGAAGATGGTGTTCATGACTGGGATGTGGACTTGTGTAAGAAGATGGTGTTCATGACTGGGATGTGGACTTGTGTATGAAGATGGTGTTCATGACTGGGATGTGGACTTGTGTATGAAGATGGTGTTCATGACTGGGATGTGGACTTGTATATGAAGATGGTGTTCATGACTGGGATGTGGACTTGTATATGAAGATGGTGTTCATGACTGGGATGTGGACTTGTGTATGAAGATGATGAAGATGGTGTTCATGACTGGGATGTGGACTTGTGTATGAAGATGATGAAGATGGTGTTCATGACTGGGATGTGGACTTGTATATGAAGATGATGAAGATGGTGTTCATGACTGGGATGTGGACTTGTATATGAAGATGGTGTTCATGACTGGGATGTGGACTTGTATATGAAGATGGTGTTCATGACTGGGATGTGGACTTGTATATGAAGATGGTGTTCATGACTGGGATGTGGACTTGTGTAAGAAGATGGTGTTCATGACTGGGATGTGGACTTGTGTATGAAGATGGTGTTCATGACTGGGATGTGGACTTGTGTATGAAGATGGTGTTCATGACTGGGATGTGGACTTGTGTATGAAGATGGTGTTCATGACTGGGATGTGGACTTGTGTATGAAGGGTCAATCTCTATGCGAACATGATGTTGTTGTTTATGTAAGTAGATAAATAAATAAATAAATGATTTTTCATAACTTATCTCATAGACGAATTAATAAAATACGATTCTGTAGTTACTAATGTAAGTACAACCGTTTCCAAAACTAAGGGATATTGTAGACATTTGACCCCAGTCTCCTATCATGAAGATTTGCTACTACACATGTTGTCAATAGAGTAAAATAAAACATCAGCTTTCATCGTCGATGCCAAAATAAATGTGTACACAATAACACGGTGCCACTGGCTGCCCACCACGCCCCGCTGTCCACAGTTCCACAAACAAAGGTGTCCTTTTACAAAGCATCATCCACTGCTACATTATATTCTGTCACCACAAAATTACAATGTAGCCACGCCGTCTGTGACAACTGACACGTATTGTTGACAGTGTGACATGTGTTTTGATGTCGTGGCAGTAACGTGAGCAACGGCCGCAGATATGTTGTGTTGTAACCGAAGACTTCTCTGTCTAAAGCTGTTTACAAGATAGGAGAGATATGCGTCCACATCTCAGTAGAATGTTAGTAGAGTATGAGAACATGTCAGATTCATTGTCAGAGTTCTTTAATAATATTATCCGAATGATGGATAATTTCTCTTAGAAGATTTAAAATTCAGTAAAGTTTTAACTGCAGCTTTCTGAGCTAAAAACCCAAGAATTCTACGTAAGTCGGACAGTGCCAGATTAAGACTACTTGATGCCCTAAGCAATCCACGCCGAGTGATTTGTTAAGATTAGCGCACGTCTCAAGAGTGACTTTTGGGTCTTGTAATATCTTGCTGACGAACAGCCTTGCCTTTTATGTAGGTACTTACAAGCAAATATTTTTTCGGTGCTGTTTGTTTGGGGGGTCACCTTGGGTGCCGAGAAATATTTTCAGGGTGGTACATCTCCTGGTTGGTGTAGTGGTCGCAAGCGTTACTGCTGGTCCTGGTTCGATTCTCAGGCCGGGTAAGGTGTTATTAGGTTTTTCCCTCAGAACTTTTTCAGAAGTAGCCTGGAGTCTGGATTTTATGCCCGGTTGGTGGCAGTAGGCAAAATTTTAAAATTCCCTACGACATGGGACTTAAGATAACTGGCGCAATATGTGTGTAACTACTATAAAAAAGGTAATACGGGCTGGTGTCCGCAACTCCACGTCAATGCGCGTATTTTGCGTATGGTGTAACTACTATAATAACATGTAGTACATATCTGCCTAATTCTTCGGGGATTAAAGGCGTCATGCTATGTTAATGTTCATATATATATATATATATGAACATTAACATAGCATGACGCCTTTATAATAGCATAATTAAATAATGTGGATCTGGAGATATCTCCAGATCCACATTATTTAATTATGCTATTCAAGGACGCAGCTTTTACATGAGGGGGTATTACTTAATAATGCTGCCAAATTGGTCGCAGCATTTTTTGGTAAATAGTTGGTTTTATAACAGTATATTATGTAGGGTGCGCAGAGCGAGCGAAGTGAGCTCGAAAATTTAAGCAACCCACCTCAATTACCTTAAGTTTTCTTTTACATTTTCAAACAGAAATAGAAGATACATTGTCGACTTATGCACAAAAGCGCAAGCAACTATGACAATTTAGTGTAAAAATGCAAAAACCAGCTCGAAAATTTTGCACATAGGTTACATTTTCTTTTCATGGTTCCAAAAGAACTAGGAATTAGTCCCTTTGTGGACGTATGAACAAAAGTTCAAGAATCAAGAGAGTGTAAAATACAAGAACGAGCGAAGTGAGAGAACTTACTTTGTCGAGTTATGACGAAAAGGTTCAACTCGTTTTACAGTAGTTTAGGTTTTGGAATCGGCAGGCCCTTACGTACGAGCGGGGTGCCCGATATCCCGAGTTTGCTTCGCTCGCTCTTGCATCCTAGATTCAATTTTTTATAACAGGCTTTTTTGAAGTAAAAACTTCATTAGGCGCGTTGACTGATTTTTGGTAGGGGAAAATCTAATGGGTTCGCGTCACCGACATGCTAATGTTATCAGTACTTAGGTATATGTATTCTGTAGCTATGAGTACCTACGTCGTGTTGCACTTGTTGTTGCTCGGAGTGCCGATAAATGTAACAACCTGACTAATTTTACCTAATAATTCTAATTTACAAATTGTCAGAATTAAAATATTTCATAGTCACTACAATTAATTTTAAAATAAAAAAATAACAGTGTTATTTCATACTTAAATTTTCACATCTGTCGGTAGTCCCCACTACTGACTGCGTCAATGTTTTTTTATGTGCCCATCGGGGTCTCCGTAGCTCAAGTACTTACTTACAGTTTTAAGTTAGTAAGTAAATCATTCAGGCTCTAGACGGCTTAAATGATTTTGGGGGTCATGATCCCCATGACCCCCCCTGGGACTGCGCCTGGTTTATGGTGCCCCCCGAGACGTGATGCCCTAAGCAATTGCTTAATTTACTTAGGGGTTAATCTGGCACTGATAGTCGGATTATATGAGCGCATAACTACATACATGTTTATTTAATACTTCAAGCACATAAATGTACAGAGGCGGACTTAATGCCATAGGCATTTTCGACCAGTCAACCTTTGGGCGATGCAGAGAGAAACGGTGGGAGGTGCAATCATGAACATTGAAGATTAAATATTTTAAATAGTTATAAAGATACGCATAAACCTATTAAAACTATGAACTATATACACCTAATTACATATAAATATAAGCCCAAATAAATATACATAAAATATGAATATACCTACTAAAAAGAAATAAGACAAACAATGAGAAAATATTACCGTTGTACTACAAGCTTATACTGCCAGCTTCTTGCGAATGTGCTCGCGAACCTTCATGTAGAGGATAATCAAACAGCGAGCAATTTAATGATGAAATTGATTTCACATTATCTAAAATGCACACTAAGTTAGGTATAAGCTCCAAAATAAAGTTTCACTTCTTTATTGAATAAACTTGTTAATAGCCTCTTACTAGTACTTACTGTAACCCGTTTTTTAATGGAGAAATAAAAGCCAATGATTCGTGGTAGGGCTGAAGATGCCCCCCCCCCCCGCCTCCCACCACCCGGCACCGCACACAAGTAGCGACCCAGTCGCCACCTAATGGGCGCATCCCAATGCCAGACGCAGACGAAAATAAAACTTTTCAATTAGAACTCTTTGTGCAGTTGGGAGAAGAAACGTCTTCACTTATGTAAGTGGTAGCTACGACACATCATGTTTTTCTTAAAAACTGGTTTTTGAAACTACACTGAAGAAGCTTTTACCTGCTTAAATGCTTGTAAACAATACCTAAGACCTTCATAATAAGCTGACAAAACTTATATTAAAGGTACACTTTGTAAACAAGCTTAATACAAACTAGAGGTTTAATATTCAAGATAGGAGTGCTTGGAGACATGCTGGTCTTGCTGCAGAGGACCACCTCGAGTCAACACAAACTCAATCTGGTTGCTCATTTGATTTCATAATTTATTATTTTTATGCCATTAATTATACATTCTGTGAGTACTTTCACTACACATTGATTAGTTATTTGTCTACTATCTATACCTACCTTACCTTAGATTCATATTTTATTTAATTGTTATATACATTATTTTTTTAAGGGCTGATTTTTCCAACGCCAGATAATTTTATCCGAGGAATAATTTTAATTTTTTGACAGATCGTCCATACAAAACTGTCGGACGTCAATTTTATTCTAAGGATTAAAATTATCTGTCGATTGAAAAATCAGCCCTTAATAGTTAAAAACGCATTCAATACATGCATTGACATAGATATGACCTTGAGACATTGACGACCATAACTGGACTTGAATCAATTCAGTGCATTATCAAAACATTTATCTTTATTTAAAAAATCGTCCATTTGAAATGATAAATTAGTTAATTTTTAGTTTGAATACGATTCATAAACGTTACTAAGAAAATATCTCCTTTAAATGAGAGAGTCTATTGTACCAATTTTGGTCAGAAAATAACAACAACCAGTCCACTGACACCAAGTGAAGCTACAGTTTAAAATCGTTTTGCTACTAGATGCAATTACAGTTCTGATCGAATGAGTTCAAAGCTTCGAGAACATCAATCAATCCATCTACAAATACTATCTAAGAACTCATTTCTTAAACGTAGTTAGGTACATAGATGGGAATTATGAAATGTTTCTTTTAAAAATAAATTTCACTAGAACTCTGTTCTGTTGGTTCGCATGGATAGATTTCTCTTCGGTATTAAATTAGCAGAAGATACTGGGTTACAAATATAAGCTGGCTTACGCTCTATGTAAAAGATTTGTAGTAAATCCATAAACATAGTACTAAAACAGTTTGAAAAGAAAAAGGGTGGCCCTTTATCAGTGTACAAAGTATTAGTGCATCATTGTTCGATAAAGTAAGTGCCGTCATCCTTAAAACAAGAACCAGTTGTCATATTCAAAACCAATAACATGGCATATGAAGCGCCGGGAGGCGGCGCTGTTCGGGCGATTTGCGATTTTCTAAAGAGTGCTCACACGAAGCACCCTTCACGTAACCGTGCACACCCCCCCCCCCCCCCTCGTGCCTCCTCACTTCCCCCCCTCGAAGACCCGCTGGAGAGGATAGAGGGCACTTCTTTAATCGCACCTCGTGACGTGCCTTCTTCGAACAACGGCTTTATTGAGCCAGTTATAAACTGTTACAAGGTAGAAAAAGATTTGGATTTAAAGTCTAGCTATTGTTTAAGGACTTCAAACTTATCGGAGAAAAGGTTAGCGTCTGAAGAAACTATTGGCTTTCTCTTAAGTTTCAAGGAGAGAATGAGTTAGCAATAATCACCCTAAACTTTCTGCCTATGAAGTGCCTAAACATGATTGTTTTTTCGCTTTTCACGGTAAAACAGCGATGCCTGTAAACTTTCAAGTCGCATCTGATACCTGCAGGACTATTGTTCAACATTAGCAGTAATTTGTTGCCGAAAGAACACACTAATTTAACAATATAAGCACGAGCACAAAAAAAAAATATTTGTTTATTTATTTATCCTCCTACTGGTACGCCATACAGCAATTACACCAACGGAGCAAAAAATTACTTTATGTGCTGCTTTCCATCCATCCTGTGCGCGGTGGAAATTGAACGGGCGGCGATGGAACACGCAGTCACGCATGCTCACACAGCGTCACCTCCACAGTTCCATTACTCCATCCAAATTGCGCACATTCTTTGCGATTTTTTGAGACTCAATGAATTTTTCAAAATAAATATATTAAAATTGTAAAAACAGAAAATTTTGATGTGTCGTCCTACCTGACAGCAATGAATTAATGAAAAACAACAAAAAATAATTCTAAAAAATAGTATATTGTACAAATACCTAGTGCATAAAAGAAGTCGTTTTACCCCGAGACGCTTATAACCACCAGAGCCGCAGGCGAGGGTGAATAGTTAAGTCCAGGGGTAAAATGGCTCGTTTATGCCCGAGTCATAAACTCTACTTTTCACTTCGATTGCGATAAAATGAAACAGGCATAAAGTATATAACAGTATTTTCACTGTTCAAAAATGTTGCAAAATTGAAGAAGAGAATAGCTAATTCCCGTCACGAAAAGTTTTAAAACATTTATTTTTTATTTTTAACATGTGTCATTTGACTTGGGTCCTTCATACTGCCAAGTCATAAAAGCTTCATACTGCCAAGCGTTTTTAAATAATAAATGACAACTATTTTATCTGGTTTTATTAAATTAACGATAGAAAACACGGAAGTGATATAAATTAAAGCAAATGAAATAAAATAAAGACTTCTGCGACGTTTTAATTATTGTGCGTGTAGCGGTTGGGCCTGATTATTGTAGTATTCGAAAAAAAAACTTTGCGCTAGAGCATAAACACGACTTTATGTCGCCTACGCACAACATAAAGACTAACTTTTAGAACATGAGAAGTGAAAAAAGTATTCTTTCAACAGCCATTTCATTCAACCCTTACATAACAATCACATAATCCAATAGCCCTGAAGCGAGAAGTGCGCACACTGCTACGTAGCCACAGCCAGTGGAACCCCCAAGTGATCTCGCATTCTTCACGCGTGCTCGCTTCTCGCACATCCCGCAGTTTTACCGACTGCGGCGCGGGGCGTGATCTGCTGATACATAGCTTTGTAATGAAGACATCAGGAGTATGTACCTTATGTAATGTAAGGGGTTGTAATAGGATTGCACTTTCGTTTTTAGGGAAATGATAGTGGAGTGCTGATACATACAGTTATGTGATGGAGGGAAACTGGAGACAGTAATAGGATTGAGTCTGCACTTTTTCCACGTTAAGTTATGGCTTCGTTAGGTTGAGGGTACAAAGGCTTAACAAGAACTTACTCGTCGTAAACTTGATCATCGTAGGTGGCACACATAGTGGAATTATACAAAGTGCGAGCCGGAAGCCAACAAAACCATCAAACTAGCTTCTTACATAATAAGTAAATTTTATGTAAATAATCTTATTCAGTAAGTAAATTGGAACCAGGAAATAATCAGACGAAACAACAGGTAACACATGTAATGTACCTAATGTAAAGCTTCACCCGTTAATTAGATAACTATCAAAAAACATGTATTTCAATCTTCGAAATCACCATTACATTACAATTTGCTGATATCAAATTATCCATCATCTGATGAACGGAACGCGTCTAACTCTAATGTAATTGCACTGATTGGACGCGTTTACGTCACTCTGATCAAATAAATAACTAAGTTTAGCAAATTGTGTGTAAGGGAGGAATGCTGTGATCGGCACTCCTTCGTGAGGGATGTGAGAGGGGTCGTACGAGGCTCGTGAGGGTCCTGTGCGACCTCGTAACGTAATCAAAGAGATTATTGGCAATCTGCGGCGATATTTTCACCCTTTACTGTTACTTTCATTGCGTGCCCCAATGTAACAACAAAGATTGAAGAATTAACTTTTCTAAGACCACAATACACGGTCGGTAAACTGTCTATATCTGGGTCTAGCTCAACTGTCATGTCACTCAACTGTCAAAATCATTAAATAATTACAACCAATAAAGAAGCATGGGAAAACATTCCACAGCACGTCATAGTGACATTCATTAATTCCACACTGAACCGCATGACAGCCTTCGTAAATGATCATCATGACGATGATGATCTTGGAGGTAACACAAGTTCCCACGTTTACTCTATGTAAACCATGGTTTTTTTCAGAAAATCCACGCTAATTTTGCCGCTGAGAAACAGTAAAAGACGACTATTCCGATTTTGGAACAATGACAAACGGAAAGGTTTAAACATTTCAGAAAGTGTAAACCTAACCTATGAGGAAACGACTTCTCAGTATCATAGTTAGCCAATATTGCCTTTATTTTTGAAACACTTAATAAAGTAGGTAATCTTTAACTTTCCACAACGGTTACCTAGATCGGCGATGCGGGACTTGCACACAAGAAGCATTGCGTAGGTACTTACTCGTATATACTCGAATGTATGAGATTTCAATCACGCCACCTGATTGGCAATCTGTCGCCGCGAAGAATCCAATTACGTCACCCACTGCCGCCGGCTAGTGCGTGCACGGAAAAACATTTTGAAAAACAATTTTTATTTATGAGTTTTTGATTTTAGAGGTGTTTCAAAATGCACCAATGCGTTTCGTCGTCTTAATAGAACTAGAGATCCATTGCGTCACGTAGTACGAATACAGTGTCGAGTTTGTGTAGGAGGAGTATGATGTATTCAACAACCACAATATGGCAAGCTTGTATTACGTCGAAAAGATTAAGGTCTGTTCTAGTCTGATTAAGTAAACCACAACTCAAACGTATATCTTCTTCTTGGGGTGTTGATGGTAATCTTAATTGAGTCGCCCCCGAATTTAGCTATGAAACGGCTCTCTGATAAGAGTAGAGATAATTTAATTTCAATGTAACAAATACAGAGTACCTACTCTTGACTCTGCAACTTTCTCTACGTTTTAAATCGAAAAAATGGTTTTGCCAGCTCGGTTTGTTGTTCTAGAGTAGTAGATACTACTCACACATGTACCTATTCGCTTGATGTAAACCACGAATCAGGAAATATTTGTGTCGGTCTTGTACTACTATCAATTTAAGCACATCATGTTATTCTATGCGGGCTTGCTAACTTTTAAACTCTTCAAAACAGATATTTATAACATCGCTTTCAAGAAGCTGTCAAGCCTGCAATCAGACGTCCTTAGTTTAGAAAAAGTAATTGATTTTACACAATTTATGAACACCTGCCTGCAAGTGATGACAGATAACCTACAACGAACATTAAATAACCAAAAACATAATTATAATAGTGCACAAAATTGCTTTTTATTTATGGACATTATCGCGGCATCTGACGCGTTGTTAGCGAGCAGTCGAGTCGCGGGGGAGGCCGCATACATACATACGTACGGTTTATCGTTATGTCTCGTGTGACACGTTTTGTGTTCCCGACAATAGAGAAACAAGTTATTATATTTAGTTATTTACATAATGGCCGCCACAATAGTCGGGGAGCGTGATAAGCACTTTAACAATAATCGTAGTCACCCCGTCACGTACCGCCTTGTTGTAGCTTGAATATAATAAATAATGTGAGTAATAATACTATAATGTCGAGCATAATAAACGGGTGAAGCTTAAACACAAGTACGGAATTCATTGTGTAATATTTAAAATACTCTTTTTTGACGAGATTGTTCAACAGATTTGTATGTCAGTATTGAATTCTTAAAGTAGGTACATAAGTTTTGTTATTTTCATAGTTTGCTAATAGTTAACCGCTAGAAAATCCCATCCATCATCCGTCGAAAAGGTCCGTGGGTTAAAATATTTTATATTCGTTTTGTATTTTAAATTATTGTAATAATTTAGGAAATCCACTGTAGGAGTACAGATTTGGGAATACTTGTGTCTACCCTTTCTGTAAAACATGTGCAATGTTATGCAATTTAAATACAAAGTCTTAATAAAGTTAAGCTAAACTTTGTTAGTATTACAGTTCTAACTGTAGATTTTAGAATACCTGAAAGGGTTACGCGTTTCGTAGCATGTGGTCTACGAAAGTGCTACGCTGCTACGAGCCTACGCGTTTAAGAAAATTATACTTGTGCTAACAATTCGATCGTTTTTTAAACAATACTGATTCATATATTTTTACTTGTTTTGGGAACGAAGAGAAAGTTGATTGTTGGTTTTTGATTTGTCTATTTGCACAGCCATCAATACGGACTTTCTCAAATATCAGGAAAACAAACAAAGATACGCCGGATATATATCCGGCAAAAAGTGAACTAAGACATTGAATAAGAAATCAATCGCTCAATGAATCGATCGTCGATCAGTCAAAACAAAACACTGATCCGGCGGCGTCGAGTTACGTATTGTTTTTTTTTATTTCGAATCGATGTTTTTACCGTATATTATAACAGAAAAAGTCGCTATTGATTTAATAAGCATGCAAGAATAAAACAATCAAAAGTAGACCTATTTAACCCAACTAATGGTGTTATAATTTCTGCTTCAATTAAATATTTAGTAGATTTATAGTGATATAGTGTCTCGACACCTGTCAATTAGCGAGCTGTCACAACTATCACACAGCGGACAATGACAAGCACAATGCGCCGAGTGTTCCATATTAATACAATTACATGTCGGTCAGTATCGGCCGCAGCTGCAGGTACCTTTTGTGCGTATTGTATGACGAGCGGCGTGTTGTAGGATGCTGTCGGATAGTGCCGACTCACGCCGCCCGGCGGTGCTGTGTAGGTACATCATTATATTTGTTGTGAAATTGGATACAATGAGCCTTTTTGTGCGCGACACATTCTAAAGTGCGGACCTTAATGTGTCAATGTTATCAGAACTTGAGATGTCCATTGTAGTCATTTGTAGTCAGTGTGTAAACAAAAAATATAATTCTTCATTCTTAACGTTGTTGGACAGATCAATTGACAAAATCTTGTGAATGACACGAGTCTGAAGGCATCAAATTATGTTATTTCGACGACAACTGAGCACATAAATAATAATAAATAATCGTAAAAAAACTGTAGTCGATAAGTACCTACTAATAAGTAGGCATCCAAACTTTTTTTTTTTAATTATGACTTTGACTTTATGTAATGGATTGACTATTGATTATTTCTTTTATTTAATTAACTTGATTGTTCTGAATTTATTATGACAATTGTATTGTTAATATAATTTGCATGCTAATATAGCTGAATATGGTGAAACTGTACCTGTGCAACATCTTTTGTAAACCCATATTATGCAAAAAAAAAATATTGATTAATTGAATAATTGTACTGAGACCAAACATTACTATAGAAATTAAAAGGTTTATTTAGTGTAACAATAGTAAAATAATAATAATTAATATTAGATAACACAATTTCTCTCCAAACGACAGAAGACTGTATTTTGTTGTGATTAAAAAGAGCAGAGGTCATCAATCGTTTACGGAGTAACCAAAATAATAAATAATAATTCTAAGCAAAACGATAACTATTACTTTCTGATACAATTCGTAGAGATTAATCGTAGAGTCGTGCGGTTTTGTAATAATTTTGTTTCAGAACACACATTTTATGTTTATTTTGAGGAGCGAAAGGAAGTGAGTTTTATTTCGTATTAATTATTTTCACCTAAGTACCGACTAGGATCAGATGATAGCATGATAGTAATCATCAAATAAACTAAACGACGATAGAGGAAAATTTAGATGTTGTATAAGAATGTTCGAAGAATATTGTCTTAAAAATTGCACTACTTAGTTGTAATGAATGAAACACCTAGGTACATGCCTTTGGATCTAATAAAAATTACTTCCGAGCAATTTTGTGATTTGATTAACTGTACGTGTTCCCTCGTCACCGCCGCCATTTGCAATCGCAATCACAATTACTACCACCCTTCCTCAGTGCTACGTGCTTGCGACCTTTGCGCGACCACTGTGGTTATATAACAGTCTGTATTGCATGGGGATAAGGTGTATATTACAACGTGTGGTTAGCATTTTCTCTTGTAAAAAGAAACCGCGACCCAAAGCCGGAGGCTGAAGTGAAAACACGAGTGGTGAATTGAGCCGAGCATAATGTTGAGTTTCTTTGGCGCGTAGCGAGCGCTGATTGGTGGAGGGCGGTTGCGTCGCGCGCCGTGATTGGTGGGCGTTGCGCGGGAAAAAACCGGGCTTTGTGCCGCGCGGCGATTTATTCACGACTATTAGTTATGGTTGGGTGAGCGGCTGCTCCAGGGAATAGTGATGCACCACGCTTGTCGATGTAGTTCTCGAGTCGATACGGACTTAGTTGCATACTATATTCAATATCAGATAATCAGACACAGGATTAAGTTCTTCTTGCCTTTTTAAAGCATTGTGAAATAATAGTAAGTTCTTATAATTCTTAATGTTATTACAACAATCAACATTAGTTACCCGTTTATGTGTAAGTAATGTAATCATTCATTTTTCAACTCTAATAGGGCTAAAAAACAACAAAATTCAAAATTTTAGATTACTTTAAAGTAATTAGCTGAAACAAGAAATACCTTTGATTCAAGTCGCATTTAGACAAAACTGAAAAAACCATTAATTAGTTCATTTAAATCTCAGAAACTAAGATCTATACTACGATCATTTACATTCATTTTTTCATAACGTTATTGCAAATAGTATCTAATTCTATCGCTAAAAACTACTGTAAAGTAAACGGTACTAAAAAGTTATTCCAATGTATAGTGCAGTGCACACGTTTCTCGAGCTGTCATCGACACCGCACTCGCACTCTATCGACACGCGGTCATCACAGCGTGTTTACTATTCTCGAGGTATAATGGGACCAGTGCCAGTTGCCAGTTACCGTCTCAATCATCCCACCTTTTACTTACGGAGAGAAAGAGACCACTACACTCTCTCTACTGGGCAGAACGAGACAAGGAATACGCATTCAAATACTTTGTGCATTCAATTTTATGAGTACTACAGACGATGGAAAAATATTTTTGACATTATGGGTGCGATGGTAAGGTTGAATTTAGAACGTGCAGTGTTAAGTATATTTTTCGCTCGCAATATTTAGCATGTATGTTTTCTTTAGATATGAATGCAAATAGTAATGGCGCATTTATATTTTGATGTTTACATAGAGGGTCTAGATTCGAGGCGCGAGGGGAGGAAAATACGGCGCCATCTTGTTGTACCGTCAGCAAAAGAAGCGGGATTACGTGTCAGGGTACAAGAGGTTGGTGGGTAAGTAAAAGAAGCGGGATTACGTGTCAGGGTACAAGAGGTTGGTGGGTAAGTAAAAGAAGCGGGATTACGTGTCAGGGTACAAGAGGTTGGTGGGTAAGTAAAAGAAGCGGGATTACGTGTCAGGGTACAAGAGGTTGGTGGGTAAGTAAAAGAAGCGGGATTACGTGTCAGGGTACAAGAGGTTGGTGGGTAAGTAAAAGAAGCGGGATTACGTGTCAGGGTACAAGAGGTTGGTGGGTAAGTAAAAGAAGCGGGATTACGTGTCAGGGTACAAGAGGTTGGTGGGTAAGTAAAAGAAGCGGGATTACGTGTCAGGGTACAAGAGGTTGGTGGGTAAGTAAAAGAAGCGGGATTACGTGTCAGGGTACAAGAGGTTGGTGGGTAAGTAAAAGAAGCGGGATTACGTGTCAGGGTACAAGAGGTTGGTGGGTAAGTAAAAGAAGCGGGATTACGTGTCAGGGTACAAGAGGTTGGTGGGTAAGTAAAAGCCACTGCTGGCCAAAGGGCGCTCCTTGAGGCACTCCATGTAATCGCGAATTGATTTGGATTGCGTTTGATGTGCGCACCTTTGCCACGTGATGCGGGTGCAGCTGTGCACACAGTTAACGATTACGATCTGGTTCAGTTTTATGATTGCGAAAGGTACACGTAATAATAAGTAATATCAGTATATGTATATCAGTAATAGTAGTATATGTCTGTAATTTATATGGTGTACATAATAAAGAGTATTCTATTCTATTCTATCATTAGAATTAAATATTTTGTTTAATTATGTAGGTATGTTTTCGACCAGTGAAGGGTGAGAAGTCAGATAAATCATGGCAGACGGCTATTGCCCAGCTGTATGATGAGGCAGGCAGACAGTGCGTATTCTTGCCTATCTCCTTCAGAGATCTAGGAAAAAACCTAAAGTCTAACTACTTGAACAATTTTTGTAAAACTTTGTCATAGTCATGCATTATTCTTTTGACGTTAGTTGGATACCAATAAGCGTATGACGCTGGTTTGGTAGTCTTATGATAGCGTCATAGAATGGAATGAAGATGGCTTCATGGAAAGATAGAATTTTTATTAATCTGTATAAACTTCTCATGCTAAGGGCTGATTTTAAATCATCTGAAACTTTATTCGAGAAATAATTTTGAAAAATTGACAGTAATTATATACAAGAACTGTTAAATGTCAATTTTATTCCTTGAATAAAATTTATCTGGAGATGGAAAAATTATCCCTAAGGGCTGCTTTTTCCATCGCCAGATAACTTTTATTCGAGAAATAAAATTGACGTTTGACAGTTTTTGTATGAAAGAACTGTCAAAATTTCAAAATGATTCCTCGAATAAAGTTATCAGATCATTGAAAAATCAGCCCTAAATGAACTTACAAAATATTATTAATCCTAACCTAACTAAAACTGATAACACACTAAAATATGGCGTCGTCCGCATCGCTGTCGACTGGTAATGTAGGTACCCAAGAAACTGGCGGCATTGCCATGTTGTATGGCATTACTGAGCCTCTGGCCAAGGTAAAAGCCAGCCCTTGGGTCACGAGAAATGTCAACCAGCCGTTTGAAGATTTCATTAAACAAACCATGAGCCAAAAGTCATTGCATAGAATGCCAAACAAAGACACAAATTAAATGGTGTCAGTAGCAGTAGGATTGCCAACCAAGTGTTTCATAAAATACAAATTTATTGGAGTGGATAGCAATGAGTAGAGTCAAGTATTTAGTGAATTTACAAGATAGTTAGGTACCCTACTCTATTATTGTAGCAAAATAGTAGAATGCAATAATTGTATGCTACTATTTTATTACAGTGGCAGGTAATATTATTGTCGCTCTACATGGTAAATGTACTCAAATACAGTAGTAACGAGCAAACTTACCAGGCTATCCTTGCATTTCTTTTGGAACAAGCCCCCCTCGGTGTTCCCCATTATTACAACTTCTGAAAGCCAGTATCAACAGTGGTGACCACCAGAACAACACCAAGGCAATGAAGCTCAACGAGCCCCAGAGAAACGATTCGACTGTGTTGGAACCGGCAACTTTTTTTAAAAAGTAGTGGAGGAGTATTTGTGTTGAATGCTCTTAATACGAGCTTGTCAAATGCACGTTGGTGAGTTTTGATGATACCTAGAATCAAGTTTTTCTAACTGAGCAGACAGCTGTGCTGCTGGGGAGTTTGTTGCACCACTTCTTCTCCCCAGCGAAAGCACTAGGAAGTGGTGAAGGGCGGGCGTGCCGGGGGACTTTCTTATGCAATTTTGAGGTTCGAAAAGTGCTGATTCTCAGCCTAGTTTGAATAAATGGGTTTTGACTCCATCACCAGACTATTTCTTACGGCGTTTTCTATCAATGTCGGTCAAAGATGTCCTTCTTCTTATGCCTTCACCCGCCGCTTCTTACATTCTGCCCTGTCAGTCGTTCCAAAGGTTAGCAACATTTTCTATAGATAGGTATCACATTCTATAGGCAATGTATACCCTATATATATAAATATATATATATACCATGCAGTCATGAAATGGTAAAAATATAATTTAACAAAAATTTCGCACAATAAGAATAAATATACCTAGTAGGCAGATAAGTTTCTGCTTTGTACATTGATCACGCGGTAAAGTCTTAAATGATAAAAGAAATCGATAAAAACTCTTTGAAATATGTACCTACCAAGCTTGTCGGGTAATGTTGCAGAGTAAACGAAAGGAAACCGTTTAAATAAATGTTCCTAGTACCCAAGATGCAGATGCCTCGACTCGCCTTCAGAAAACTAACAGCTGTTAGTAGGTATATATCTGTTATTGATTTTTAATAGATTGTATTACCCTTTATCTTAATTTATAAGTATTTAATGACATATTACTTGTAGATGATAAACAGAAATGAGCCACTAGTCTACGGAACAGAATTTAGAACCTTCAACTACTAGATTAATCAGTAACGTTACACGAACAGTTTTACTAGTCGTGTGTGTGCGAAACAGGACTTGGTTTTATAACAAGTTAACTAAATTATACGTTCTATTTCGATGGTGGAAGGGCAAGCACAAGTCAGTGTACGAACATTTCTAAGGTTCCGAAAATTAACGGAACCTTTATAACATCACTTTTGTGTAAACAGTTTTGTATTTGGTAATACATATTATTCGATAAACACATTTTTAAAATCGGAAACCAGTTGTATTTTATTCAATGTCCTTAATCGACATATTATGTAGGTACCGCACTTACAACACACAACATTTCTGGAAAGTAAACTAAATAAAGTTAAAAAAGTGTACTTATTTACCTAGGTAGGTGTATCTTTTCAGTTTCGCTGTTCTCGGTTTAAGACTATGTGTTGCTTTATTTCTTACCTGAATAAAATGCCTCGAATCAGTTATAAGATAAATGCCTATGTATTTTGATAGCTTGCATGGTTTTGGTATTGGTACGTGGTAACTCAAATCATTAGGAAATATTTAAGTTTTCTGTCCTAATTTAGTTTTCAAGCTAAACGCACACATAAGCACCCATTGTTTGAACTGCAGCAAGTCAGTATATCCACTGAGTGGTTTCAATACTTGTGCAGTCAGTTCACCTCACCTGCTACTAGTTTCAAACTAACTCGGCGACTTCCTAGATTAGGTTACGTTAGGTTTGCGTAACAACTGGCAGCGTGACTCACAGATCGGTGAACCTGCTTACATTTTTACTGATTACAAGTTGCGTTGTACAGAACTACTTCGAACATAAATTGACAAAAGATTGTTTTACTTAGGTATACGATGTTATCTTCATTGTGTACGTGCTCTAAGCATTCAACGGAAAGTAATAGAGATAGGTACCTTATTTTTTTACGAACTGAAAATACAGTATGTATGTAGGTATCAGAAAGTGTGGTCAATTTGATGGGTGTGGTGCAGACAACAAGCTGAATAACTTTCTCTATGGCACCAACATTGTAATCGCGAATAAATATCAACCCAAATGTATGGGACGGCTGAATATTTTTTCTCGGTTACGATGTTGGTCTCTTGGAGAAAGAGGTTCACTTCGATGTTTTGTATCTATCGCACCCTTAAACTTGACCACGCCTTCGAGACATGCTGTGTATCGACGATCAGATATCAGATCCGAGTGTTAATGTTTTCCTAAAAAAGATACCAAATATGAACGCAAATGCCGCCAGAGGTAGGTGCGAATAATTAGTGATCTCGATTAAAAACTATATCTCCAAACAATAATGCATTTTTTCATTAAAAAATAATATAGGAAATAAAGGATAAGTTTATTGTTGCAAATTAAAATATTAATCTATAACCTTATCGGAAATTATATTTTCAACCCCAAACGGCTCAAAATGTTCTTTTTAAAAAAAATTGAAACGGCTGGTTGACACTTCCCGTTACCCAAGGGCCGGCTATTACCTTGGCCAGAGGCTAAGCATTGCCATACAACGTGGTAATGCCGCCAGTCTCTTGGGTACATTACCAGTCGACAGCGATGCGGATGAATTTTACAAAGCTATATTTTAGTTTGTTTATAGTTTTAGTTAAGTTACGATGTAATTTTGTTATTTTTATTAATTAATTAGGTATTAGTTATTATTTGCATAACATTGGTAAGTACCTACCTACACGTCAGCATATAAATTTTAATGGATATTTAAGTAGAAAGATTATGTCTGGACTTTAAAAGAGACTATGACCTCTGAGTTTGTTTCGGCCTTTCTTCTCAGAGTAGTCAGATAGGAAACGCCGACCTCATCTAGTTTAAAAAATTTATGATTGACGTGTAAAAGTGTTTGTGAAAACCTACTTACAGAAATAAAATCATTTATCATTTATCATTTGAAACAAGATAAGTAACTCAAGTTTTACTAACATGTATACCTACCAAAACCTTCTTGAAAGTAGGTGGATTACATGAGTGAAAAAATTATGAAAACAGGTTATTTATTGATTCGGTTAAAAACTCACGTTAAATGATCAATAAATAAACAAAATAAAGTTTTAATCAACTTAACTGACAAAAAAGTCACGCAGGTTTTCCAATTAAGTGTGTGAGAAAATCAGAAAAATCGATTCGATCTT
The DNA here is from genome assembly GCA_927399505.1 of Luperina testacea. Taxonomy (NCBI): domain Eukaryota; kingdom Metazoa; phylum Arthropoda; class Insecta; order Lepidoptera; family Noctuidae; genus Luperina; species Luperina testacea. The sequence goes on from OV656768.1 coordinate 529,365, forward strand.
GGCAAGAAATAAGTAAACTTTAACTTACTCACTTTCACAAAATATAAATTAAATAAAATATTCATTAACATTTCTGAGATATCGTCAAATAGAGTACTGCAGGGTGGGCCAATTCTGCACGCGAGTATTGTTCGCTTTCATGGCTGCTGAATCTACGGAAACAGCTGTGCTGCCCCTCAGAGTTAGGCAGGACCACAACTGAAGCACACTTTACACGCTTACTAGTTACTAGTAAGCCTACGAAAGAAAACATGCTCTAGGATTACCAAGACATAGGATACATCAAGGAGTTATTTAGTAAATGTCGGAGTAGGTATGTACGAGTATGAGAACAACATTTTCTTGCATTAGGACGTAGGTAACTACCTTCTATTTAAAGACTTCGATACAAAGTGTTCACCTTGACGGTAAAAAATGTTTAATTTTAAATCATAGAGTTCATTACTTACACTTTCCTCTTCTTTAAATCTAAAAGTCGTGAGCTCGAAGCTATGCTTCTGGTCATCCCACGCAATTTATAACAATAGACCGATAGAATTTCCGATCACCGCAGAACAAAATTAAATGATCATAACTTTTCATTTTACCGTTAACGTTCCATTTTCTGGCTTAAAATCGGTTGTAGTAACAATTAGTGGGGGCATGACAAAGTGCGGGCAGGCCAGGGGGGTGCGGAGAGGGGGGCTAGGGCTCTCATTAGCAACTTGTCCAAACTCGTTATAAGTTGACACCGGCACCGCCGCGCGCCGCGATTGACTCGCTCGCCGCTAACTGCTGTAAAAACTAATTCCTCGGCCTCGATACAGGGCTGCGTTGGACAATGGCGAAGCTATTTATTTATTTTTTCAGTGTATCGGTCTACTGATGGTCTTCAAAGTTTGAAAACTTGGACGTAAGAGGCATTAAGAATGATCAGGCTTGCTATCAAATACAAGATCTTTTAGTAATTTATCAGCTGACATTCAAATGAAAACCGCATCATCTGCTACCCATGTCCCAAAAAGTATTTTGTTAATTAGACAACCATTTTGTGTTTGAAAAGGGCACAGCCGAGCTGAAAGTAGTCGCGAAGAAACCTCATCGATTTCCGACTACTGAATTATATTCACTTTGTGTGGTTCTCGCAATTGGACAACTGTGCGTTCTACAAACAGTGCTTAAGCACTATTTGTAGAACGCACGTTTCTTAAGAAACACAACTTTTTGCTTTACGAAACCTTACAAAAACTTCTGACATAATCTGTAAGACTGAACTCTGCAGGTTTGCGTTGTTAAGTCACCACTTCAACCACATTAGCTCTAAACTTTATATGAATAGGAGAATCAAAATGTAGATACTTATACTGCACATCTTACACACTCACAAACACTCTCACCCTCACTTACATCATCACTCAGAGCTATATAAATAAAACAATGTCGGGTTATGTACACCATTTATAACTCAAGAACGGTTGGACTGATTTTTATGATTTTTGATTTGTTGGATTTGTGCCCACCCCGAATAGCAGAATAACCATTAAAACATGAAAATGTTTTAATGGTCAAATTAATGAAAAAAAAAATAGGTAATGAAGATAATTAATTTTCTCACACATTTTGTAGTTATTGATTCTGAGGTGGTACGTAGTTCGCCGGGCACAGCTAGTTATTACATACTAATATAACTACATACAAACATTCGTAATTCTTAATTTATTATAAAACTTCCATAAAAGCTCTGAAAGTCTGTGTTCTAGACTTTCACATCTTTATGGAAGTCTTCGATGTGTTTTGTGTTGTGCGTTGATAGCCGCGCCACAGTATTTTACTTTTCAGCTATTTCAGTGTCTTTTGGTAAGTTATTATACCTAAATTGTTTCTAATAAACTTTTATTAATCTTTATTATTACGTAAGCATCTTTACAAAATACATTTTACAAAAAAAAAACAACCGACCTCCAAAAAACACTACAAAGTGAAAAATAACTAATTTCGGAAGTCGGTGTCTTTGGATCCGTATTTTAGTTTTTTCCACCGACTTCCGAAATTCAAGTTATTTTTCACTTTGTAGTGTTTTTTGGAAGTCGGTTTTTTTTTGTAATAAAGTTTTTTTTTCACCTTTTAGTGGGTCAGTTTGTAATTTATCAACTGCTCATCACCTTTTACAAAATATTGCTTTTCCTTTTGCAGGGACGTTAATTGTTGACCAGTTCTCCTAGTACCTAAGAACCAGGAGAATTGGAGCTGAGAAGTCACCATCAGCTCCACTGCACCATACGCATTGTGACGAGCATAAATTGCTTAGCAACCACATGAAAATACCTAATCGAATCGTAACCCGTGAAGTACTTATCATGAGATAGTTCTGATGGCCATCTGTGGTCTTCATCATCAGTTCCACTTCACCAAATGGTGCTTTCCGGGAGCAAATACACGAGTTACTTAAAAAAATACCCCAATCGCTATACGTGCGCCTACAAAATTCGAGGGTTTCCCTCGATTTCCATGAGATTTCCACTTGGTGACAATGGGACCACCTCGAGACCATACCCTTTCAAACAAAAATATAATTTTTTAAATAGGTCCTCGACGGAAAAATCGGTGAACATACATAAAAAAAAACATACATAAAGTCGAACATAAAACCTCCTCCTTTTTGGAAGTCAGTTATAAACAATTGGACGTGGTCACTAGGCTACTTGCTTACTGCCCAATTTGCATTGCTCTCGTTAAATGTACGGGTTATAGCCCCGTACATTTCGCGCATCTGGACAGCGTATATCGTTTATTTACGAATAATAACCTCCTGCCATCACTAGCATTCATTGTAGGTACCGGTCTCAAATAAATTGCCTGAATTAAGATATTATCTGTAGAGTCTCTAAAGTAACAAGTAAACTAATAATTAGCGCGTTGTCTCACAGTGTGTCACTCCGACGCGAATATTTGGGCGCTCCGTGTCAGATCGGAGCGCTGATATAAAGTGGGGTGATTACGATGTCATTAGAGGCAGCCCTGCGGGCCTGCGGGCCGGCGGGGGCGCGGGCGCGACGCAGCGCGGCGGCGCGCCGGCGGTGCGTGACATCGTGACGTTCGACCGCGACGCCCGACGACAAATTATTTTATATCATAATGTGTTGCCGATAATTTTCATGCCGAATGGAGATAAAGGGTGTAAAAAGATTTTCTTGTGTATATCTGATTTTTGGTTCGCTGTTCTTAGATTCATCATCATCATCATCATCAGCCTATAATGTTCCCACTGCTGGGACACAGGCCTCCTCTCAGTGAGAGGGAGTGGGCCGTAATCCACCACGCGGGCCCAGTGCGGGTTGGTAGATGTCACATGTCTTCGAATTTTTGGTTCTAGGACATGCCGGTTTCCTCACGATGTTTTCCTTCACCGTTTTGTGAGCAGTGGTGATGAAATAATTTACACAAAGTAAAGCGCCTGTCTGGGTTCGAACCTACGACCTACAACTCGTAAGTCGCGGCCGTTACCACTTGGCCACCACTGCTCTTAGATTATTACAAGTTTTTCTCGGCTACTATGGTGATAAAATGTCCTGATTCAAACATCCTTGTCCAGTCATTATCTTGACTTGGGTCTTACTAAGTCAAGATAAGTACTGGACTAGGGATGTTGTGGGTTACAGCCGTGTTCGATGGCCATAGAGCCTTCGTTCGGTACCTACAACGTCTTGTTCTTAATTAGCATGGTGGTCTGCATTTCTATACCTACTCATAAACACGCTGAAATCTGCGCGGTATTTGTGTAACTTTTTTTGTGTAATTTTGTAGCTTGAAGTTCACTATACCTATGTGATGGAGAATGCCACGTGGTCTTTACATCGCCTTGTGGACCTTTAAAGTAGGTACATAATAAATAAGAATGGTTTCAGCATCACCCTGTGGTTGTGATTGAGGGTATCGACGTGGCGCGGTCGCTCGTTAGTGACGCGGTAATGAGCATTACGTCGCCGCGCCGCACCGCATCGCACCGCGCCGCAACGCACCGGCTCGTGCCGCACCGACTCGCGCGCGATCGTGCTCATTGAACTTATTGCTCGACATCTACATACCTAGCCATAATCTTGTTTCAGATAATTGCGATGTTGCCTCTTCATGATTTTTTGGGTTATTTCTGTCGAAGTGATTAAAAATTCGAAGAGATTTTATTTTCGGTGACAATAAATTCGATGCTCAACAGAAAATGAAAAATGAACGCTGACTTTGTTTTCAGAATTGATTTTATTCTGAGGTGGAAACTTTAATGTTATTTCGTAGTAGGTAGGTAGATAATATTTATTAGGATATCTAGTCTCTATTTCTAGGTTTATATGTTTAACTCATAGGTAACTCATAACTTATAGTCTGTTCCAAAAGTAGGTAAGTACATACCTATCTGATGAAAATGAATAAACAAATGAATCAGAACACATACAGGCAGTAGGCTGCGGAGGCCACTTATAAACTGAGTGATTTGATTTGATTAAACCTGAAATTCTAATTTAAAATCACCTTAAAGATGATTTAATTTTATAACCCCAATTTTCGTCGAGGCTTTTACAATTACAATTTAATATCTAATGTTATTCAAACATTATTGTTTGAATCTTTTTTAAATTTTGTTATTTTGCATGTCATATCCAATAATGGCTTACATTACATTACATTAGTGTATCGTTTCAGTGCTAGGGCTAGGCTGAAGCGGTAGTTTAACTTCTGACAAAAATGTAATATTGAAGAATTTTCAGGATTTTCATTCCAAAGCACTTGCCGTTGGTACTGCTGTTACTAAGTAAGTGATCTAACTAGGCTGCTACTTAGGTTAAAGAGTTGTCGAGTCAGTAAGTATAACCATTGAGAACTAATCTGAATACCTCAAAACCGGGCATCAGTCATATCAGAAGAGAAGAGGCACATTTATGGTTTGTGCCAAAAGTGCCTGATCAAAATGTAAAAAGACACTCTCTCTCACACACACACACATACACACACACACACTCTCTTTGAAACTCTGTTTCATGGCTGAACATGTACCTATTCTTCGGAAGCCAATTTGTTGTGCCACTTACAAATTGAGAACTTTAATTTGATTATTAAATAATTAAATGAAATGTTTCACACTAAAACTATTAAAACTAAAATCCAAAATACTAATTTTATATCACCACGAGGCACCTGCCCCACCGCAGACGAGGAAGCTATCAACGATTTCCTTTTTTTTTTACGTGGAGAAATGCTCATGCATTCTGCACTACCACGGGGACATAGTGCAGTTATGTGGGACTCTAAAACCCACTAAAACTCCACGGTGTCCTCTTCTGCCGCTTACGGCGGGAACACGGGCACGCGTTAGCACTCATCCGTGAACCCGCCGCGGCTGTCCGTTATCGGGCCCTCCTCTGGGGAGTACTCCCCATCACCGGCGCACCAGAACACATAGCACGCCGTAACCACCCCAGTCACCAAACCAGCACATGGGCGCCAGACGACCCCATGTCTGGGCATCCTTGGTCCCCCTGCGACGGGTCAGGTCATTGGCCCCGCCGCCTGCCAATTTTCGGCTGCAGAGGATAGGGAGAACGGCCAACGTAATACCAACACTCCTCCTCCCCTGCAGCCTCACCGCGTCCCTCATCATACGGTGGCGACCCCGCCGATGGAATGCATTTAAAAGAAAAAGGAACTTTATAATAAATTGAATCTCACAAATTCATAGTAAATCAATACTAGAAATGGGAATTGAACCCATTTCTAGCTAATCTAACGGAAACTAGTAACAGGGTACATTTTGTAAGAAAGCAAATAAAACCTGATAGCATTTTAACTATATTATTATATTTGTATAAACAACAAAATCACATGAGTTACATAGTTTGGTACACATCTATACTCTTTGGTACACATTTAGACGGGACAGAATACACATCTTATACTTAGATTTTAGGTCAATACCTAATAGCAAGAGTAATACCCTTTAGTTATATTTTACACAGAAGGTACATAGAATGGCTAAGAAAAACATATTTTTAGAAAAAGTAAATACTCATCTTTATAGATTTTGTGCAGAACCTCTGCTTCACAAGTCACGCAGCGTTTTTATTTCTTAGGTGTGATATCCGTGGGAAACTTCAGGAAACTTAATATGACGGACATAGGACCCTGGGGTTAGGATCTGAACCGTTGCGCGTCGGACAGTTTAGCACAGCCAGTCCAGGATAATTTGGGCCAGAGCTTTCGCGGTACGGCGTACCAGCTCACTTTTGGCTTTGCCAGTCAGAGTTTCCACGTCAGTGTACTGTCTCCTTGTGGCGAGGATCTCTTTGGCAGCTTAATAATTACGGCAGACACCAGAGGGTCTTTCCGTTCAACAGCTAGCACAAAGAATCCCCCGATCTGTTGGTTACATGCCTTTTTATAGTCTTTGGAATCCCAAAGGTTCCCACCTTTTTTAACCAATCACGGAGCCTCTCAAGTTTTGGCTAATATATCTATTATAATAGCTATTAATAAACAAAACTTATGTAATAGAACTATTTTAAAACTTAATGGGATAGTTTAGCAATATAGTCATTGAATATTTATAATCTCTAAGTAATATCTGACAAGTTTTTAGTATCTACCAATTGCAGCTCGCCATTACAGTTTTTTGGTTTAAAATCGTTTAGTAACAATTTGGTACATCGAAATTGCAATGTAAAATCTAAGAAATATTAAAGTATCATACCATTAGTCATTACGTTATCAATTTAAAACATTAACAAAAATAAACATTAGTTTTGATTACACAAACTGCAAATCAAAACATTGGTTTGGACTCTAGTCTTTTAATTCATAATGTTTCTTATTCTGCCTTATAAGACTACTTCTTTTAACTATTAAGATAATTATTCTGTCTTTGAAATATAAATCCATGAAGTGATAATTACATTTATTTTAAATCGAAACTTGTTTCACAAAATATTAATTTACGGTGAGGGTAGAATGAATAAATAAGAGATGGACAGTTCCCTTATGTCAACGTCACCTGTCTTGTGACAGCTGACATTGTCATTGTTATTTATGCATTCTGTTTACCAGTTTACGTTTTAGAGGTGATTATTGTTTTATAACATTAATTAACAACAGTTACTTTCCTATAAATGTGAACAATCTAACACGGCCATACTGACTGGTACTTTGCTCTCAAAGTACTTAAAACTTAGTTTAGAACAGTCATAAAACTTAGTTTTTATGTACTTAAATCTAACAATATAATAAGTTTCATCTTTGTGAACAGTGTTTTATTCTCAGCCTCATCCATATGTGAGCACCAGAATCTTGCATAATTGATGCAGTTTCCTCTATGTGAACACTTACATCCAATTATTTTTTGTGAACAGTGTTTTATTCTCAGCCTCATCCATATGTGAGCACCAGAATTTTGCATAATTGATGCAGTTTCCTCTATGTGAACACTTACATCCAATTATTTTATGTACTTAAATCTAACAATATAATAAGTTTCATCTTTGTGAACAGTGTTTTATTCTCAGCCTCATCCATATGTGAGCACCAGAATCTTGCATAATTGATGCAGTTTCCTCTATGTGAACACTTACATCCAATTATTTTTTGTGAACAGTGTTTTATTCTCAGCCTCATCCATATGTGAGCACCAGAATCTTGCATAATTGATGCAGTTTCCTCTATGTGAACACTTACATCCAATTATTTTTTGTGAACAGTGTTTTATTCTCAGCCTCATCCATATGTGAGCACCAGAATGTTGCATAATTGATGCAGTTTCCTCTATGTGAACACTTACATCCAATTATGTTATGTACCTACTTAAATCTAACAATATAATAAGTTTCATTTATGTGAATACTTATTTCCAAATTCCATCTATGTGAATACTTGCAATTTACAAACAAGAGTTTACCCCATAATTGAGTACTTAAATCAAGTAGCGAGTCAAAACATTTTTTTTTTTTTTTTTTACATTAAATGAGATTATTTAAAATTTACTAATCTAACACGGTTGTAAAAAAAAAGTTTTGGCCAATCAAATCAATAATTAAAACAAAACAATACGATACAAGTTATAATGAAGAGAAAAAAGAGGAAAAATTAATTGTTTAATCACTTCGTTCTAAATTACTTTCAACGGAAACGTTCTGATCAACCCACGCGCCTGTCCATTTTCTTAGCTTTTCTTTCGCAATGGTTATATCCCGTAAAGTTCCTTTTCAAGGATGTCAACATTCTCATAGGGCCCTTTAAATTTGGCACTTAGTTTATCATGGCGATCTATGATCTTGGTTAACGTATACCATGTCTCCAATATTATAAGCTATAGTATTACGCCTAGGCGAATCAAAACGTTTCTTGAAAGTTTCAGCAACTAGATTAAGTTTCTGCATAGCCAAATTACGTTCTGCCTGGACATCAATAGCGTGTCCCACATTATTTGGATCAGTAACGTCATTTAATCGAGCCTGTACACATGGTATGTTTGTATCACGAACTATCAGTAATCTCAAAGGAGCAAAACCAGTTGATTTTTGTATAGTGGAATTGACAGATTGTTGGACTTTCCATAGACCTTTCGGCCAGTCTGACTTATTGTGACATTCCATAGTAAGCATATTTATTATAGTCATGACATATCTCTCTACTTGACCGTTACTTCTAGGGGTACCTGTAGCTATCATATGATGATTAACTTGCCATTCATTGAACAAAGACCTAATTATGATCAAAATGTGTTTAAATCCTTCGGCTGATGTCGAGAATGGACCTGTGCAATCTAAATGAACCGTATGGAATGGTATGGGTGTTTTAATTATGGGATGCAAAAAAACCTGTTTTGGACCTGAATGTGATTTACTTTCTAACACAACAACACATAACATACACAACATACATATTTTCCCTTTTTGTAAACAACGTCAAAACTGAAATCTTGCAAATATGTAGGTCCACAACCGAGCAACTCTAGGTGACAAGTCCTTTTTGTTAACCGTGGACTTAATTGCATTACAATCGGTGATTATTTTGAAGGAGTTTCTAGTTCGTCAGGATGGCAGTTCGATTCAGCAGGTGTATTTCTACAGCTAAAATTAACTAGAGACGTAATTTATGGTATTTACGTTAGCATTTTTTTTTTTGTTTTTGTATTGTTTGTGCCAACAATTTTCTATTACATGACCCTTTTTTTTACAATAGGAACATACCTCAGAGTCTTTATCATTGGTAGTCTTAGGTTTATTAAAAAAAACAATTATTTTTTAAATGTCCTAACTTGTTACAAATATGGCAACGTTTCTCTTTGTTATTAAAATTAGTTTTATCAATTACTTCATCAGACTTAATACGTTTAGTTTCATTTGAACCCGATATATTGTCACTACTTGAAGACGACCTATCAATAGGGTCTTTTACGATTTTTAGTCCAAGATGATAGAGAAATAATTAATTCAGAGGTAGAAGTTGCATTACTATTCAACGATGCAGTTTTAATATTGAAATCGCTAATACCGCCGCAAACAAGCTCGATTAATTGTGTAGGTAGTCGTAAAACTTATTTTAGTGTTATTCAATAACCTAAGTTTTTCTCTAGCGTATTCACAATAACTACCAGCCGAGTCAGACGTATAAAGAACAGCTTTTGTTAACTTTTCAGAAAGGTTCTTTCTTTCCGGGTACAAAGCAGTGATATCAGTCTTAAAATTTATCCAACTACGACCATTTTCCGGCTCCCATGACTCGAACCAACTTAATGCAGAGCCTCTTAAGGCCTTACCAGCTTTTGCTGCCGCCTGGATACAGCTCCAGTCAAATTCCTTGCTGATAGCCTCGATACTCTTGCACCATGACTCTGCTCCATTTTGAGACTTGTCAGGATCAAACAACGGAAGCGCGACGTCATCGTGCCGATACTTCGTGGACACAGCATCACGAATAGCGCCAAGTAGACCCTCCAGCAGATTTTTGTCCATTTTAAAGTTGGATATCTATAACACAAACAATTAATTAGATTTAATATTTTTTTTTCTTGGGCGATCCCACTTCTGATAAAAGAAAAAGGAACTTTATAATAAATTGAATCTCACAAATTCATAGTAAATCAATACTAGAAATGGGAATTGAACCCATTTCTAGCTAATCTAACGGAAACTAGTAACAGGGTACATTTTGTAAGAAAGCAAATAAAACCTGATAGCATTTTAACTATATTATTATATTTGTATAAACAACAAAATCACATGAGTTACATAGTTTGGTACACATCTATACTCTTTGGTACACATTTAGACGGGACAGAATACACATCTTATACTTAGATTTTAGGTCAATACCTAATAGCAAGAGTAATACCCTTTAGTTATATTTTACACAGAAGGTACATAGAATGGCTAAGAAAAACATATTTTTAGAAAAAGTAAATACTCATCTTTATAGATTTTGTGCAGAACCTCTGCTTCACAAGTCACGCAGCGTTTTTATTTCTTAGGTGTGATATCCGTGGGAAACTTCAGGAAACTTAATATGACGGACATAGGACCCTGGGGTTAGGATCTGAACCGTTGCGCGTCGGACAGTTTAGCACAGCCAGTCCAGGATAATTTGGGCCAGAGCTTTCGCGGTACGGCGTACCAGCTCACTTTTGGCTTTGCCAGTCAGAGTTTCCACGTCAGTGTACTGTCTCCTTGTGGCGAGGATCTCTTTGGCAGCTTAATAATTACGGCAGACACCAGAGGGTCTTTCCGTTCAACAGCTAGCACAAAGAATCCCCCGATCTGTTGGTTACATGCCTTTTTATAGTCTTTGGAATCCCAAAGGTTCCCACCTTTTTTAACCAATCACGGAGCCTCTCAAGTTTTGGCTAATATATCTATTATAATAGCTATTAATAAACAAAACTTATGTAATAGAACTATTTTAAAACTTAATGGGATAGTTTAGCAATATAGTCATTGAATATTTATAATCTCTAAGTAATATCTGACAAGTTTTTAGTATCTACCAATTGCAGCTCGCCATTACAGTTTTTTGGTTTAAAATCGTTTAGTAACAATTTGGTACATCGAAATTGCAATGTAAAATCTAAGAAATATTAAAGTATCATACCATTAGTCATTACGTTATCAATTTAAAACATTAACAAAAATAAACATTAGTTTTGATTACACAAACTGCAAATCAAAACATTGGTTTGGACTCTAGTCTTTTAATTCATAATGTTTCTTATTCTGCCTTATAAGACTACTTCTTTTAACTATTAAGATAATTATTCTGTCTTTGAAATATAAATCCATGAAGTGATAATTACATTTATTTTAAATCGAAACTTGTTTCACAAAATATTAATTTACGGTGAGGGTAGAATGAATAAATAAGAGATGGACAGTTCCCTTATGTCAACGTCACCTGTCTTGTGACAGCTGACATTGTCATTGTTATTTATGCATTCTGTTTACCAGTTTACGTTTTAGAGGTGATTATTGTTTTATAACATTAATTAACAACAGTTACTTTCCTATAAATGTGAACAATCTAACACATTCATCAAGCATCAACTAAAATGAAACTGCTCAGGGATGGAGTGCATCCATCAGGCATCAACTAAAATGAAACTGCTCAGGGATGGAGTGCATCCTCAGACATCAACTAAATTTTAGTTGATGCCTGATGGATGCACTCCATCTCTGAGCAGTTTCATTTTAGTTACTAAAATTTTTTTTTAATTTTTTTCCCTGAGCAGTTTTATTTTAGTTTCTAAAATGAAACTGCTCAGAGATGGAGTGCATCCATAAGGCATCAACTAAAATGAAACTGCTCAGGGATGGAGTGCATCCATCAGGCATCAACTAAAATGAAACTGCTCAGGGATGGAGTGCATTCATCAGGCATCAATTAAAAAGAAACTGCTCAGGGATGAAGTGCATCCATCAGGCATCAACTAAAACGAAACTGCTCAGGGATGGAGTGCCATCTATCAGGCATCAACGGGGTTGCATCTGCATCATTTTTAGTTATAGGCTTGTATTGATCACGTGAAACTGTAGTACTTTTATAAATGTAATCTGACGCTATGTCGACATTATAATTATGATAATTGTATGAGAGGGTGTTTGATAACAAACTAGTGTTTAACCAACCTACATGTGTTTCACATGGTGGCAGCGGTGTGCCTTCTTAACACTTTTACGAGTTAAAACGGACTAAGTGCTGTGAAACATCGTGTTTGTTACATTGAATAATTAAAATAGAGCACGCAGGTCCTCCAGCAGAATTATCCCTCGACGGTGGTCGAAGTGTTTCTTAAAGCATCTGGAGTGAGCAAAGAGCCTAAAGATTCCAGGCTAGTTTGTTGGTTAACCTCGTTTGATCAGCTGGGACTGAGGCATCCACAACGTTCACCTTCGATGAAGAAGAAAGTAAAGACGATATTAATTATGTTTTGAAAAAGTTGGATAAATATTTCGGCATAAAACCTATTATCAAAGGTAAGGCGGTTGAAATTATTTTCAAAAACGAAAACATGGATCAATACGTCACCGCATTGAGGGTCAGCAGTGCGAGTTCAGTGAATTGTATCTACGAAAGCCTGTTGCAAGATAAAATTATAATAGATACAAATTATAAGTAAGTACGTATATGTATTAGATAGTTTTTGTGCTTTTGTGGACATAATTTACCTATATCTATCCAGATTTGTTACAGTTCTAATGAAAATCATGTCATTTAGTTTAAATAGGTGTTATCTTTATTTTATATATATTTGATAAAGTTTATTTTCTATTTTGTAAAAGTGAAAACGTTGTAGACCTTGTAAACTCATAGATACTACTGTACTTTGATTTTTTTATTACTTTCTATTTTACTTTTCGTTAGTACTAGTTGACAGGCCTAGGTACACTATTTTTTCATACCTATTACTTAACACTGTGATGTGAACACCTTGTAAAAGACTTTGTAAATATTTATTTATAAAACAGTAACCGTGCACTTTCTTGCTGGCTCTTTTCAATTGGAACCGTGCGTCTAGCTTCTGACGATTCATAAGTGCCCACTTGAGAGAAAATATTTTGTATTAGATTCAATTTGAATAAACAATGATGTGATGTTAAAACTTATAAAAAAAAACTATTTGGAAGAGATACTTCCCTTTTGTTTTCTGAAATCACGAACATAAAGTTTATTTATTAAAGTTTTATAATTGTTGAATATTTCAATAGATAACAATGATTTTCTTTCTTTTTGGTAGTAATATTTTACTCCTCTCTCAAATACAAACTATGGTTTTGTATAATTCAGAAGGATTTTTTTCAATTTTGTAAACGTGACTACCATGGAGCCGTTTATTATGTTATTGTTGAGAGTATTTCATGCTCACTTAATGTCTTACAATTGGTGGCGCGTGTGTTGGATCATTCGGTTCTCTACAAAATGTTTGAGCTGGACGGTGCTGATCCACGCGTTACATTCGTGAATGGGCACCGTCGGTTCAAACTGGTCACCTCTTAGCTGCCAGGGCTTATTTTTAATGTTATATTTTGAATTGTTTCTTAATTTTATTGTTCTTACATAAAGAAGCAACATGTATAATATAATGTACTTACCGACAATTTTGTAAAATCTTGATTTTACTTTTCCTTGGAGTTTCTTGCCCGGTCTTCTCCATAGAGATCTACATTTTGTTATGGGCAACTAGCTTCAACTACGTGGAGCTGTACTCGTAGCTTCAAGTTTCTGACAAACCGTCCGACTCTTCGTTTATCCAAAAGCATGCAATATTTCAATTAAACCATTTACAGTTAGTAAATGGTTTAATTAAAATAAATGCTTTGAGTTTGAATTGAGGCTTTTAAACCATTCTTTCTTCTAAAAATATAGGAATTCCTACAACTTACAATTTGCCTACAATCTAAGTAACTTTTATTAATAAAATAGGTACCATTTTTTTTAGTAAATAACGAGGTTTGATTTCCAAGTCCCGTATGAGTTATTTGATAAAAATTTAATTACAGTTTTTCGTAACTCTAAAATCGACAACGTTGTTCCTTACAACCTTCTCTAACAGAGGGCAAAGACGAAGCGACATTCTATCAGCGATAACGATGGTGGAAAAGTCGTAAATGTGTTGAATTGGTACCGTAAAGCTCAAGTAAAGGGGGCTGGTGTCCGCAACTCCATATCACAACGCGTATTTCGCGTACGGTACCGAAAAGCTTATCAAACAATCTTGTTGAAAGTTGTTGTAAAAATGTTGAACGCTTTGAATGCGATTACTACTTCTATTTTGGAAAACTTCGAATACAGTTTTTTTTTAACTTTTACAACAAATTCTACCTGTTATAGTTCCAGATGTGTCGATACTGACCCATCTCAAATCATACGGTATTTTAAATAAATAAATTGCATTAAATGCCGCTCTCCATGCCAGGTGCGTGTAGGTATGTGAAAAGAATAAATAATGCCACGTCATTTTTAAACAAGGTGATTAGTAGCTTGGTCCTCATATATCGAACTCTAGTTTCAGCTAACAGCATAACATGGATATAAATATTAATTACGTCGCAATAAACCTACGTAAGTATTATGGAAAAAACAAAGAGGTTATTTTCTGCATTCTGGGTATTTTTTTAAAGCCTTCGTTTACCAGCCCATCTGCCAAGAGTGGTCGTTTTGACATATTCCTTTTTAAGCCCTTTGTCATGGCAAACCCGTTGCACTAAACTGTACACCGCTGGACTTCGTGTCATTGTTGCAGTCGTCATGCTGATCTTGAGTATGCAATTTTAATGAATAAAAAAAGATGATTTCGAAATTGAAGGAAATTGAATTATTTTTGTATAGTTTTGTGATAAGTACGGTCGGCAACAAAAGAGAATTTACACCTCAGTTTTTAATTCTACATTATTGAGCAAAATATTTAAGGAGTATTAACTCTTCCTATGTGAAATGCTGAAAAGCAATTTATCGAATGATTTCGTATCGATTTAGATATTTCAAAGTAACAGTGTTAATCGACTTTTGCAACTGATTGTACCTCAGCAGATTTACCTACTATTTCATAAAAGAGCTATTTTGCCTTAATATTCTAGTTTTTGTTGTTAAGATAATACAAGAGCGCGAAGCTATAGGTACATAGAAATCAGCAGTGGACAGAAGTGTTTTGCTTCTAAGATACCTACAGTAAAATGCACATTATAATTAAAGGATCAGAATAAATGATTAAATGAGACTACTAACCGCCAGTGTCGATACTTGAAAACCGATTTCAAAAAAGAGGTTCTAGATTCAACTGTTTTTTGTGTATATTAGGTAGGTACGCTTTGTCAATATTGTAAACAGATTTGGATAATGTTTTTTTTTTGTTGAAAGATTGCTCTCCCGAGATGGTTCTATTTATGAGAGATTGCCGGAATCCAGGCCCTAGTTCTACATCTTACGTTTCAAGCTTACACACCATAAATATAGCAAGTTTGTCGCCGTCTAGTTTTTTTTTACGAAGTTACTGAAATCACCAAAAAGGTCGGATAAGAAGTGACACTGGCTGGTGACAGTCACTCTAGCCTGCTAGAGTGACTGTCACCAGCTAGTGTCACTTCTCGACGCCTGCGTCGCGTCGATGGTTGCGTGACGGCTGTCTTTTGATGACAGAAGCGGATGTCAGGCGAGCCGCTGTCGTCCCACGTGACACGTCCATGACGAACTGCTATATTCCGGCACAGTCCTGATGATATTGAAGGTGCTGAACCATTTCTGAAAAAGGCTATCCTGCGCCGTTAAGTATATTTCAGACTACTACAGTACTATAGAAGTTACCTTAAGCATTCATTAACTCGGGCGGGTCCACATTTACTTCTTAGGAAGTACGTAAGTAGGTAGTACGTACATACTCGTATATGACAGTAAATAGGTGATAACTTCCTTTGACGTTTATACAAGATCTGTGGACTATTTTAACTTTTCCAAATGCTAATTAAATTAAGAGTTTATTTAGGTACATTGATTTTAGTCACATAATATTAAGTTGTTCAAAGACCGCAGGCAACGATTCGATCCCTTAATAGATAAACGTTCCTTAAAGTTAAGAGACGCTTAAACTTCAACAGTAGCCAGGTATAGTTAATCAGTGGCTAATCATTACCTAATTTTAAGAAACGTTTATAAATGAACCCCTATATTTTTTATTGTAAATGTGTAGCATGATGTAACTCATGAACACGGTTCCGGATTAAAAAAATAATTGTAGGTATTTACATACATGCACCTAGTGGGTTTTAAAGCATAGGATATGTAGCGTTATATCCTAGGCTTTAAAACCCACAACTCAGAAAAGAACAAGTACCTACTGATCCTTAGCTCCACACTTGGGCGGACAAGTTCTCTTGGTGCAGAGCTGAAGGCCACTTGCCATAATTAAAATCGTTCAAAATCTAGTCGCCATCTCATCTCAGCGAGCGACAATCAATATCAAAAACTTGTCAAAAATGGAAATTAGAGGTATTTTTGACAGATTAAGACTGAGATCAGACTGCTGTGACGTTCTTAAAATTACGAGAATTGCCCCTCAGATTATGAACTGCCTGCCTGGCCTTTCCCCAACTATGTTGAGGTCGGTTTCCTGTTTAACCGGATGCAGCTGAATCAGACTGAGAAAGTTCTTAAATTTACGAGAATTGCCCTTCTGATGAAGACATTTGGATATAAAGTAGTATGGGACAGATGAGACAGAACGGATTCAATAGTAAATCATCAGTGATTGCTTCTTCTTTATCGTGTCGATGGCACGACCGTGGTTTTTTTTTCAATTAGTTTAAATTTAATAATGGTCTGTCACTATGAGTACCTACCTACTTAATGCGGCCTACACAAATGTCCTTTCTTTGATATTGTTCGTTGAGCTTTAGTTCTAAATTGAGCTACACGACCTCAACTAGCTTTTAAAATGTTATTGACGTCTAAAAATTTTGTGTAAACCGATTTACAGAAACAAACTTAATTTATCATAAAACAGAAAAAAGTAAAAAAACCAAACTAAAAACCGACCTTTTAGAGAGTAAAATATTGTTAAAATGTGTGTCAGCTAAGAATGCGGTGCTTTTATTCTCTCAATTAGGTACCTACTCTTAGTTACGTTATACTCAGGTACCTACTTGTTGATATATCACTGTTCACTGCGGGGCAAAGCGCTCTTCTCACATAGAGAAGGCACGACACGAGCACTGATTAGTGATTTCAGACTGTCCTTAAATATAAGTTCAACTGTCCTCACGACTCACGAGGCTGTCCTTCACTGCTGTCAGTGATTTCCAAGAATACCTTAGGAAGTAGGGCTGAAAAAGGCACAATGGTACCTACTTGTGCGTATTTGAAAAGAAACGTTGGCACAATGTCGTCGTGGATTTTGGTACCTAACTTAATTACCGGCGACGTTCCCATCGGAACGTTGGTTTCCTGAAGTGACAGCTTATCCTATGAAGCAGTCTAAGCTGTACGCAGACCTAGACGAACAGTCTTAAGTAAGACAATTTTTTTTTGAAAAATCATTTCTGTGTCTGTTTTGTCCAGGTGTACCTTTGCAGGGCTTTGCGCGAGTAGAAAAGTAAAGTCTACCAATGTTATCGTATTGAACTTTTATTTTTACAAAACATAACGATCTAGGTATTCGTGGTTAAATGACGTATTTTAAGGATCAATGTAGTTTACCTATATATTGTAATGATTTGAAAAGTATTGTTAAGAGGTTTCCTGTCTGGATCCCAGTATTATGCTGCCTTTTTAAAGTTTTCATTGCCTAGAAGACGAATAGTAACAAATTGATACCCACTTGACGACTGAGATCTAAATGATTGGGTGTAGTAAGTAGGTAAGCGTATTTGAAACGGTATTAGTTTGCATGAAATTTTACATGAAATATAAATATCTTGAAGTAAATACATGGATTTTATGACGTTGGAAATAAAGTAAAAGAGTTTAAACTTATTTCCTGTTAGGACCTACCTGCCGGTCGATTCTGTAAAAATCTCACCGTGAAAACTTAGGTGAAGTGAGTTAGTTTTTGCTAGGAATTGACACTGTTGACAGCTCACTCCACTCTTACTTCACCTAAGTTTTCACGGTGAGATTTTTACAGAATAACAGCGCTGTAGGTACCCAGCCGACCTTTTTCTAAGTGCTCGGCAGACTTTTCTTTTGTGCCATCCTTTCCTGCGTAATACACAGTAGCAATGGGTTTCATTTAGACAGTTCAACAACATTCATTGCGTTATTAACGTTGTTGAGCAGACACATTTTTCGAAAATAATACCTTATGCAATGGATTAGCAATATCCTTCAAAATGATTCAGTTTGTGACGGATAGTCTGTTACGCAATCAGGATGCCGGCCATCTTGAATAGTGCACAATACTTACCTGCCTTAGTAACGTATAGGTTGGGCAGGTATCGGTACCCAGTAATGTGTTCATTGAATGACATGGTGCGTACTTATTGTGAGGAATTCATTGTCCTTAACACCTTTTAAAAATATTATGTTGATCAATGAACGGCTTTGTGTTAATTTACTACACAAACGATTCCAAATGATTTTGAATGCGTAATTTCAACATTATGTAACAATCTAATAACCTCCCTCGATGCTTAGCTAAAAAATGTGGACCCCCTTCCGCGTGAAAGGCTTCTAATTACAAATTAGAGCGCATTGTATCGTAACGAAGTAACGGTCGCCGGCGGCCGTCGGCGTCTCTCGGCGCGCGTCGGGTCCGCTCGGGCGATGTTCGGCGACGCTCGCCGCTCGATGCCCAATCAATGTAATTAGCGTTCGCTCTCGACGGTTTAATGCTCAATTTAGCACGTTGTCCGAGCCAATGGAGAGCGCGTGGTCGGCTCGCGCGGCGCTGATTGGCCGCGGGCTCCGCAGCTCCTAATTATTGGCCGTGGCGAAACAATAGCGCGGTTTGATGTTCGACCGCGCTAATATGGCCGCCGGGACGTGAGCATTGTTTTACAATTTACAAGCGCACAGTTGTAATGGCGGCGCGTGATTTATCGGTTGTTTATTAGTGATGTATTGTCACGTTGTGAAAAAAATCTGTTTCCTTCTTCTACTTCTCTAAACGTAATACTTCTTGGCCTCAAAAGGTAAGTGTAATAGATAATAGTTATTTAACATTATTAGACAAGTTTTTATCTTTAAAACTAATTCATCTGCCTAGCCGTTTCCCAACTACCTACGTTGGGGTTGGCTTTCAGTCTAACCGGATGCAGTTGAATATCAGTATTTTACATGGAGCGATTGCCCATCTGACCTCCACAGCTCAGTTACTGGGTAATACGATACCGCTTGGTAAGACTAGTTGTTAGACTTTCGGGCTTCTGACTATCCGTAACTACTAACTGTCAAAGATCCACGAATGACAGCCGAGACCAACAGCTTAACGTGCTGTCCGAGGCACGGAGGGGTCTCAGTATGTAAAGATGGTCACCCATTCACAGACCAACCGCGGCAAGCGTAGCTTCATCTGATCGATCGACCTGTGCGGCTGTTATTTTGGTTGCGGTTGTTATGTTGGTTTGTACGTCATTATTGTATTACATTACATTCACAATTTGTAGCGCAGATAGAATCTACCTACCTAGGTACATTCTATCTGACATTGTTAGATAGAATGTAACATTCTTATATCAATGTCAAAACTAACATTGCTCTAAGTACTGCTAAAGAGCTGTACCTACCTACTTAGAACAATGTTAGTTTTAGTTTTGTAGGAATCCTACATTATGGTAGAGTAGCAGCAGATGTAGGCACCTACCTACCAAACCGTAAATGTCTGTAAAGTTATAGCTATCTAGTACTGAAGACTTCTTCAATTTGTGTTGTTGTTTTGTATAAAACTACCTCCACGTGAGATATTTTATTCTACAAAAATATATTTTAGCAATTCTCACTTTTTATTGTTATTAAGTGGGTAGGTACAGAGGCGGCCTTCAGAATATTTCTTTAACAAAGAGTATAAAATATACTTAAATGTCACCAACATTGACAATATCGGTGCTACAGAAACAACTGTAGTTAAAAAAACGACGAATATAATAATTCATCAAAGGTAGGTTGTAGCGCGGGCTATGCTTGAAGTTTTCCTACATGATCGAATCAGAAATGAAGAGATCCGCAGGAGAATCAAGGTAACCAACATAGCCCGATGAATTGCCAAACTTAAGTGGCATTGGTCAGGGCACATTGCTCACAGAACAGTTGGGGGCGGAAAGGTTCTGGAGTGGCGACCACGTACCGGAAGACGTAGCATTGGAAGACCTCCCACAAGGTGAACCGACGACCTTGTGAAAGCTGCATGAGCCCATTGGATGCGAGAAGTACAAAACTGGCCGTAGTGGAGGTGGTCCAGTAGTGGCTGGACATAGGCCTCCCCCAAGCACCTCCTCTACGGCATCATCATTTCAGCAGAAAGACGTCAGTGGACGTCTTTCTGCTGAATGCAATGAGGTTGTAGCTGTCTATGTAGAGCAGAGAGCTCTAGCAGAGTCCACACGAAACAAGAATTAATGTATGTTTTAGAAACTAGGCACTAGCTGCCTTTATTCGCTTTTAATTGACCTGCGTGACCTAAGCAGGATGAATGTACCAGCAACAACCTTTATTAAGTAGTAGGTACCCACTTAATAGTTCTCTAACTCAACAAACTAATGATAGACATTCTAGTTAACGTCAAGATATACCGAAGTACTGGGATTGTAAGAAAACCATACCTAACGGTGATATGGACATCAGGGCTGAAACGTTACCTATGTTTTATCCACTTGTGATACCAAATCTACATTATAACACCCATCCAAATCTGAAGTATTGGACACTTATCGTAGTAGCGACCCGCACTCCAGTTTATCCAATGCACATTTTCAAGCTTTTTTATGGCGCGTATGATTATGATAATATTGTCATTCAGCATTCATAGAAGTGGAAAGGCATCTCAAGCTAGAAGTAGATAGGCAAGGCTGCATATTTCTAACGGCAATACTGAAGCGATGTTGTTATTTCTTTCGTTGCTGGCTGTATCCCTTTCACGTGACCGATGTCACTTACATTCCTTATTAGGAGGTACCATTAGCAAGCTCAAACTGTCAGGGGCCGGCCTTTGCTTTGGTAGGTACTTAATATTCAGTGCTTGACATCAACTAAATCAGTGTTTTGTACAATTCCCAACACATCACCATCCTGCCCTCACTCTAATTTCTTTGGGCTCCGTGGATCGGTGAAACTTGTTTGCTTTTTCGATACATTTCTATCACCTATCATTTATCACAGAATCCATATCGTTTCTTTAGTCTTCCCCTATTATATCCACATGCATACTCAACATTCTCTTCATGACATGGTCCTCATTCATCTGCATCACATTCCTGCATCATGATAACTAAATGTCACACAATTTATCGGTTTTTCAGACCTTTTTTATATTATGGGTTCTCACATTGTCGAGGCGAGGGGGCTCAGTAGTCGTGGCTTGCTAACCCACGGTGACGCGAAGAAGATCGCGAGGAGGGGCCGCTCGTCAGGCTTTTGTCGATAAGCCGACGACGTAGCGGCCAACAAGTAGGTTGCGGTGCCGCTTTGGCGACATCGCAACTGAGGCGGGCCGCGATGTCGTATGGGAGGCATCGCGGCTGAGGGTTGGAGGCCGCGGCGGGAGAAGAGTGCTGGTATTGCGGTGCGCCGCTCTCCCTACCTTCCGCGGCCTTGACGGGGTCGCCACCGTCTGATGGCGGGCGCGGTGGGGCCGCAGGGGAGGAGGAGTGTTGGTTTGACGTTGCTGACCGCTTTCCCTTTCCTCTGCGGCCGAAAATTGGCAGGGGGCGGGGCCAATGACCTGACCCGTTGCAGGGACCCAGGGTGCCCAGACACGGGGTCGTCTGGCGCCCATGTGCTGGGTTGGTCCCTGGGGTGGTCAGGGCGTGCTATGTGTTCTGGTGCGCCGGTGATAGGGAGTACTCCCCGGAGGAAGGTCCGGTGACGGACAGCCGCGGCGGGTTCACGGATGAGTGCTAACGCGTGCCCGTGTTCCCGCCGTAAGCGGCAGAGGAGGACACCGTGGAGTTTTTGTGGACCTTTGACCGCCACAGTCATGTATCTATATTTGACTGTGGCGGTCAAAAGGTTAAAGTAACCTAATCATTTTTTTTAACGTGGAGAATTGCTCATGCATTCTGCACTACCACAGGGAGATATTGCAGTTATGTGGGACTCGTCGGTCGTCGGTCGGACTCGAAACGTATGCTGTTACGTGAAAAAAGAAAGTCATCTTAATGTTAATAGGTACCAAAATAAAATTCTTTCTTTTTTTTAATCAACTTTATTTTGAGTTGGTAATGGAGAATCAAGGGATTTCAGATTGCGTCTATGAGGTGGCCATAGTGCTCAGTAGGTATCTTTAAACTATTGAGAAAGTCTATTCAAATTACTTTTAGGGTTGCGTACATCAAAAGGAAAAACGAAACCCTTATAGTTTGTTGTCCGTCTGTCTGTCTGTCTGTCAATACCCTTTATCTCGGGAACACGTGGAGGTATCGAGTTGAAATTAAAACCTTATACTCAAGTCTACAGTCCCTTGAAGCTGTGAAATATTCAAACTTCTAAGTTAACGTAAAGTTAAAGTCAAAGCATTTATTTCAAATAGGCACATAAAAGGCACTTTTGAACGTCAGAAATTACAACAAATAGAATTGATTCGCCCATTCCAAAAGGTAGTTTTCGTATGGAGAAGAACGGGCAAGAAACTCCACCGTTACTCTTTTAAAATATTTTACAAAATTTTGCATACATTAATTATATAATAATAATATGTGAACACGATGCACCTAAAATAAAATTACTATACCACAATAGGTAAAAGACTTAAAAATGAAACCAAGACATATAAATTAATTATCTGATAGATACCTACATGGTACAAACATATTTACAAACATGGTAAAAGTAAACGATTTTCATAAAAAAAAATACAAGTAATAAGTCAGGGTGTGAGTTAAAGTAGTTACAGAATGTAAATCAATGTCAAAAAAAGTATAAATTTACAATTAAATTAGCAACCAGTTTGATTTTGTCTAGACCCTAGATTGTGCTATGGAGCAGGACCAGCATGTTTCCAAGCGTTCTTATCTTGGATATAATCTTCTAATTTATAGTATGCTTGTTTACAAAGTGTACGTTTAATGTGAGTTTTAAATTTTCTTTCATTTAATTGCAACATATCACAAGGTATTTTATTGTAACATTTAACACAGTATACCCCATAAAAGATGTATGTACCTTGGCTAATCTGAAAAATGGTTGATGTATTTTATCTTTATTTCTAGTATTAAATTTATGTCTATCGCTTATTTTATTAAAAAGATGTAGATTTTTTCTTACATACATAATATTTTCATAAATGAATTGGCAAGGTACCGTCATAATATTAATCTTTTTAAAAAGTTCCCTGAGAGATTCGCGGTGACGTAGATTATAAATGGCTCTGACAGCTCTTTTTTTCAAAATAAAGATGGATTCAATGTCAGCAGCTCGACCCCAGTAAAATGCCGTACGACATAATGCTGTGAAAGTAGCTAAAAAAAGATACGTCCGTTTATGCCGCAAAAAACGTAGGTATGTTTCGACACTCTCGAGGGAATCAAAATTTATAGGGTACTTCCCGTTGACCTAGAATCATGAAAATTGGCAAGAAGCAAAATCATGTAGCACAAGTAGATAAAGGAAAAATCCTGTGATAAATTATTGACATACCTCGGTGCGCGAGTCCGACTCGCACTTGACCGGTTTTTCGAATATCTACACGAGAATTTTTTACGAAATGTACAGACGCCAGCACATCAAGCTACTACAATCTGTCAAATTTCTTTACTAGATTTTCAACTTTATCGCTAAAGCATAAGGTTCAAAGTTGATTGGAAAAATTTGACAGTTTCGGGTAGCTTGACGTGCTGGCGTTTGTACGTGTGGAGAACGTTTTTTTATGAATGATTTGTCTCGTACTCAAACCTCAGAAGGTCTGGGAGAGCCTTTTCATCTTTATGCAAAACTGTAACGATTGGTCCCATTAAAATGAAACATAAGAATTGACATTTTTTTAGCTGACTGTATCATTTTTACACAATCTGAGGAAACAGTTAGCAATTACTCAAAAAGTTACGGACAGTCTCCTAAGAACGTTTCGTTCTGTAGCTACAGCAGCTAACGTACCTACCCTGGATAAAATTGTAAATTCTATGAGCATATTTTTCTTAATATTGTCTATGGTAGTATCAAAGCATAACAATTTAATTCTCAATTCAATTTTTATTCAGTAACAATTCACATTGCGTTCGAATATAATCCAGCATGAAACATTAACACTAACAGTCAGCTATATAGTAGAATAAATCGGTTATATCAAGTACCGCCCTGATATCGCTAATTGTAAATAATAAGCCATCAAAGAGAAGAGGCTAAGATAGAGCGCATAACAAATATCACCCGAAAAAATAAAAATAAATAGAGCTCAATACAAAAAGAAATTAAATCCTATCAAAAATATTTCATGTAAAGTTGTTGCCAAGACTCACATCAGTCACTTAACGCTTTTACTGTTAAAAAGTTATCAGATCTAATGTAGAGTCAAGCTCCTAACTCTACAAGGCCTAACTCTACAAACCTTACATCTTGGTTATAATGTATGGCTTGGCCGTTCAATTGAACTATTCATGACACAACAATAAAGAAGTGTCTTAATTTCATCCCATAAGCCCACAGGAGTGTCTGTGCGACGGCCGCGAAACGGCCGAGCCGCACGTTTTGACCAAGATGTAAGGTTTGTAGAGTTAGAGCTTCTAACTTCTACATTAGATCTGGTAACTTTTTAACAGTAAAAGCGTTATGTGAGTCTTGGCAATGTACAGACGCCAGCACATCAAACTACCTGAAACTGTCAAATTTTCCCAATCAACTTTGAACCTAATACTTTAGCGATAAAGTTGAAAATCTATTAAAGAAAATTGACAGATTGTAATAGCTTGATGTGCTGGCGTCTGTATATATGTTACTTGTAACTAGTTGAATCAAATCCAATAAGTAGGTAGGTAATTAAACCATAAGTAGGTAAGGCTGGAATCTAGAAAACAAACAAATGTTAGAAAAGTTTGCGTTGAAATAAATGTTTAACTTTCCAACACACGATTACCTACTTCTGAACAAAATGGTGATTTTAAAAACTTTGTCTATTCTGAAATGAACTAGAAACAAAAATATGACCCTAATTATATTAACACGCGTGCTGTGACAGCCCTGGCGGCTGGGCGGCGGGCGGCGGGTGGCGGTAGGGCTGCCACGCCCCGCAACTTAGGTTTTTTAATCAACCGCCCTCTGTCATTAGTATGCCGTATAATGGAGAGCACATAGCGGGGCCTAGCCGCCGCCGCCGCCGCACTCCAACGCGTTTACACAGCACCTATATACTAATATATCATTATATTATATAGTTGCTGTCACTGCTCGAGGGTGGAGGCTCGGGACAGCTGAGAATTAATACATTAAAACCTGTAACTATCGGCCTGGAATTTTAATATACCTGATATAATTTTCATCACAACTGTCAATGATTTATTGAATTTTATGTCCAAAGTAAAGACAAGAATGTAAAATGTAACGATACATACCTATTATGTTTAGAGTTAGGAAGATGTGGGCAAAACAAGCTTAACCTATTGAATTAAAATGTGTAAAATTAATTAATCCCTACTCGTGTTTGCAGACCATATTTGACCTGCATCTCAAACAGGAGTCCTGTTTGAGATGCAGGTTATGATTTTATTTCCCCTTGAATAACCAATAAACCTTTAGTAAGCACACGTTTACATATTTTAAAAATCAAACCACAGAAAATAACGCATATGCACAAAGTCTCCTAATAACTCCGAGCAGTAAGGCGTGCAGCGAAAAGCCAACTCGTTCACACAGTTTCAAATATCTGACAAAAATAAAACGTCGCTGTCGACACAAAACGATACGCGTCGCAAAATGCCTATAACTGAGTTTGGTCGGGCTCATAGGTTGCATAGAGGTGCAATGGGTGCGCAATTATGCACCCTCCGGTGGTGGGGTGGTACCCCCCTCCCCCTGCCGGCGCCCGCGACACTCAATAAAAAGTAGTGTTGCGCGAATTCGTGGTGGCCCTACGACGTGCACGTCACTACAATAGGGCTGCTACACACGCGAGAGGATTTTTCTCTTTAAAATTCAGATTTCAGAAGGATTCAGGGTATTCAATTTTTCGTTATTTTCAGAGGGTAAGTTCGTAAAAATTATTTGTTTTCATGTATGGCTTATTGGTGATTTTTATATAACAACTGTGTTGTTTTTCATCTTCTGTCTCTGTAAGCTAATAATAAAGCCGAAGAGTTTGTTTGTTCGAACGCGTTACTATCTGAAGCTACCAGTGAAGTCGGATCTGTAAAAATCTGACCCTTAGGAGCCGAGCAAAAAAAAATGTCAGAAAGAACTCTAAACGGAACGAAGTAATAGTGCGGGCGGGCGATGCGATGCGACGCGGTGGGTTGGGGGAACAAGAATCTTATTGTAAAACCAGCAGCCTATATATTTAAATTCAATGGTAGGTTTATAATGCTAACCTCATTAGTGATATGACTTAAGAATTGACTGAAATGACTTAAGAACTGTTATTTATGCATCCAAGTCTATTATAGTAGGGACATCGACGAGCAAACTGTAATCATGAATTCAGCACATGGTTCCAGAGCCCTAGCGTAGAAATTTGTTGGTTATTAAAAAAAAATCAGCTATTTCATAGAAAAGTAGGTACTATACCTATGCGGTCAAAGTTTTTGGAACAGCTAATTTTATTTAGTCACCAACGAAGCCTTTCAACGCAGGATATCTCTTGATTGTAACATAGACATGCTAAGAAGAAGACAAGAGACAAGAGGTGGACAAGAGGATTTAATGTCTCTCTATTTTGACAAGAGCATTTGCTTTTATCTCTTTACGGATTCAATGTCTCTCTATTTTGCTGCTTATTAGTCTTTTTTGACTCAAACTACAAAAAAAATAGGAGTGAAGCTAAAGCAAACGCAAGTAGTTTTTCTACAGTTTTCGTTTTGATATACTTCTAACTGTGTATGAGCTGTTGCAATAAAGCACCTAGGTACATTCTGTTATAATATGTTGATACCCGACATGTATTAATAATATCTCTATATATCTGAGAATACCCAAATTAGTGATGTTGGTTGAGATGAATCATCAGGTACTTACATGCAGTCTCACCAGGTGCTAGTGTCATAAGTGCATATTCTGGTTCATAATATATTACAGTATATTATGGTTTGTCCCAAAACTATTTGGATACTTTTAATCTATGGCATGAATGTAAATGCACTTTGTCCATGAAGCATGGCATGACCTATGCATTGGGGTAGGTCGTACGTGATTGATAGGTACTTCATACGAATCAATGAAAACAATATTTTCGACGCGGTCTTCTGGTGGTTTGGCCTGCAGCTGGATTCTACTGCCATATCTAGATAAATAGTTAATTTAAAAGCATATTAGTGACTTATTTTTTGTGCTTATTGCAGCTTTAATGAGCCCTATCTAGTGCGTATGCCTAATAGAGACAGACATTTTTATTACTAAGTTTAAATTCAATTCTTCGTTTATTATTCATTCATTTTATTTCTTTATGTGCACCCAGTGTTCACTTTCAGGTCAATGTTCTTGAATGGGCTTGAATTTATTCAAATTAAAGCGGCTTGCCAATCTACATATAAAAAATTCAAAGTCCTGACTGAATGATATATATACAGCCTATTATAAACCGCTGGTCCTAGAGACATGAAATTCGGAGGGTGTGTTATTTGTGAAGAGTAGGTATCCACTAAGAAAGGGTTTTTCAAAATTCCACCCCAAAAGTGGGTGGATGGAGGGAGGGTGTTTCACGCGGACGAAGTCACGGGCAGAAGCTAGTAATGTACGAGTTGCTAGTCGTTTCCCAGGCTGCGTAAGAATTAAAAAACGATTGGTGCTCACGTATCCTCTGGACTGGATCGGTTGTCAAGAAGTCTGTTAGTGTCCGCCTTGATCCAAGATAAGACCCAAATAACTGTAAAAACATAGAAGTAACATTTTCTTTTTCCTTTGCAAAACTATAAACAGTATTTCAATTAAACAATTTACTTTTGAATTGTCAATGAATTCGGTCAGAAAGTTGAAACAAGGGCTTCATCACAGTGAGCAGTATATCTCCTGCTGCAAGGAGTCTTGCTCCTCGGAAAGAGTGAGTAGTTTACTATTGTTTATTATAGGCACTCTTTTCTGGGAAGAACTCTCGGGTCTGCTGGCTAGTCAATTGGACGACACTTAGGTAGGTTATCTGCAAGACTGCTGGTAAGTATTTGAGATCACTTCTTAAAAAGTATTTAGTAGCAGTAGTGTGTGTGTTGTGTTTAATTAGTATTTTTGTAGGCACTACTTGTCAATACTACCTCTACCTGGGAAGTGGACACATTTATTTGAATACATGTTACTGTGATAAAGCTCTTGCTTCAACTTTTTGACTGACTGACTCTGACAATTCTAAAGTGCCGAAATGGTTTTATTTAAATGCCTCAATGTCAAATTCAAAGGCATTTCTTTATGGTATAAAAATATTCTCGTGCGATGACTTTCAAAAGAGAAAAATAAAATAATGAATCCTTGCGTGATATCATAATAGTAAGAAATCCAAAAGAATATGTTTGTAATAAAGCTGATTCTATTGTATACCTAAGACAATTGTTATTTTGGTTTTATAGTGCTTCTCCGCTCGCAATGGCTCCACACTGTCTTCCCGGTTTTGGCTCAATTGCGCTTTCCGACAAAAGTCTTATCTAGTCTAACCAAATTTTCAGTATTTCCTAGCAATTGTGTTATGAAAGACAAATGGCTGTACCTTCATGTAATATTTTAAATTATTTATTAATTTTAATCGACAATCGTAAATGGATTACCTCACTTAAGATCATTTCATTGATGTTCAATCGAGATTGACGTTATACCTCCTACGGTAGTGTCCTACTTAGATATGTTTTGATAATGACTTGCGATTCATAAAGTACAAGTCATTGCCGTGGTGTAAGTATTTTTATAACCATGGCTTGAAATCGATATGGTGTGTTATCGAATAGTCCTGGAGCCCGAGCCCCGCGGGCGGCCGTCAGTGTCTTGTAGTCTGGTGGTGAACAAGGTGCCGCTTACTTTCATTTAAAACAATATCGATCGGAACTACGAGCAACGAGGTGCGGAAAGGTATTCTGAATTAGCCTTGCTCAGCAATTGGATTCAGTACGGAGTGAATCCAATTGCTCCTTCGGTCCATGGCCTTTCTTCTATTCTAAGACACGGTTCTTAGAATAGAAGAAAGGCCGATTGTTACACAGCCGAGTCAATATAGGAAATAGGCTAGGATCTCCGAGACTCCATGAAGTTTTCTGACTGCTGGTCAGACCCCTTCCTAGACTATTTGTTTGTATCTTCCTGCCTCTTTCTTCTATGCACTTTTAACAAAATATTCACCAAACAATTCGTGGTCACTTTATAAATTTTATCTATGACTTTTCCAAATGTTTGGACATGTTACACAATCTTTTAAACAAACTGGTAGGTTCCTTGCGACACAACTTTAACAGCGATTTAATTTTATCTTAGGTACCTTAGTGATAAAAAAACCTACCTGCATTTGCTAGGACCTTTAGAGTTACTTGGGTGGCTGTTAGTGTGCAAGTACCTACTTTACTCACGATCTATACACGAGGGGTACATACTGTTTATGCCAACATCTGTGGTCTACAGCAGATATCCATCGTGTCGGTAGAGTAATAGACACCACCAACTTCAAGAATATTTGCCAACAAAGCCATAGAGCACACAAAACGTCTTCAACTTAGAAATACTGCAAAAGGTACAAGACTTCGTGTGAACTGTCACGGCCGTGATCCGCTTGTCACAACACAAAGGCGGGGCCTGACGGCTTTATGCGCGTAAGCCGAGCCGCTCCGCCGCGCCCGCGCCGCCCGCGCCCGCGCAGCCGGACACCGCGCGTGAGAACACACCTTAATGCTCTGTCTGACTATTGTGTTCAACAGAGAAAAAAATTGCTGAAATATATTGTGGTCTTGAGTTTAAGTTGAATGCGCTGTTGTAGCCCGCGAAATTCAATTTTTATTACGTTTTTTTGCAATTTTCAGGTCAGTGTCAGGTTGTATCTTGATCAAAATATTATTGACGACTTTAATGGGTACGTATTTACAGAATTATAATCATTAGAATCATTAATACATCTTTCTAAGAAGTTAGATTTGTTCCATATGAACAAATCTCTTATGGAAAAGTGCTTATGAGAGATATATTAATGATTCTAATGACTATAATCCTGTAAATACATATCTATTATAGTTGCGAATTATATTTTGATCAAGATACAACCTGACCCTGTCCTGCAAATTGCAAAAATCGTAAGAAAATTTGAATGTCGCGATCTGCCACTGCGCATTCACCTTAACTAATGTTGGCTGTGAGTTGGGGACTGCTTTCAATAAATAAAAACGATTATTGACATGGGCTTAGATTGCTTAGCTATTTTATCGCAGATAGCCACATTAAGTGTTCAATCTTCTTTATATACAATTAAGTATTGTTTTTAATTTGACATTAAGTTACCCTTGCTAATCCTTCTAATAAACTGATCGAATAGATTCTCAAGTGGTTTTTAACAGACACCTGAATGTACTTATTGTCTATTTTGTGTTTTCACAACGTTTTCTCTGCCTGTAAATAAGTACATACATAGGTACTATATACCTAAATTGTTAAGACATGTCATGATATGCTCGACGCAGATGTCTACGTTTTTAATTTATCAAGTACCTACCTAATTCAAATGTTTGTTCTCGTCATATCAGCCTGTAAACACAGACTGATATATTATATAATATGGTATATCACACTGGGTGATCTCGCTTGGACGACGGACTGGGCAATTGGGCATGCTGACATTTGTGAACCGGCGCAACACTAAGACCTTTCATTTGCGGATCAATAATTTGGGCTTGTCTAATTTTCTCTGATGATTGTTTTACAATTATATAAGTATTATCATTATCATCATTTGTCTAGCATTTTTCCGACATGTTGCAGTCGGCTTCCAGTCTAATCGGATGCAGCTGAATACCAGTATTTTACATGGAGCGACTGCCTATCTGACCACTATAAGTATGATGTATGAAATTCAGCCAATGAAATTGATGACAAATAATATTGTATTTCTGTAAATAATATAAAGTTTATTCATCCAAAGATATAAATAGACACAGGTTGTATAGAAGTTACATAACAAGGGGAGAAAAATAGTGTATATATAACAAAAAAAAATTAAATCCGGTCTCCTAAACTAGGGATGGCCTGTATTGGTGACAGTATTGGTTTCAAAAACACTTTCACACGTCAAAAATAAATTATAATACCTTAAATAAGTGTTTGGCGTTTCCTAACCGACTAATTACTCAGAAGTAACACCGAAACAAAGAAAGAGATAATGTTTTTACAGCTCTAACAGTGAGCTTTTTATTAACGTCGAATGCTTTCATTAAATAGGCAGACCTAGATAACTATGTCGATGAGAGAACCTTAAGTATGAAAATGAGCCGATGGATTCATGATTATTGACGTTGACGATAACGTGTCAGAGCGTTAGGCTGTCTATGACTACAGACATTATTGAGGACAGAACAGACTGCTAGTGAGCTCTTTGTCTGGTACCTTACTTTGTCAGGTTTGAAATCTTTGTGCACGATCATTAGGTATTACCTAATGATTTTCAAAAAAATGTTAATCAAGAATTTTATGATTTGTTACTTAATAAAGCCCGACAATTATTTGAAATAGATGTATCTAGCTATTAAGTATTAGCTCTCTATTAATAACAAGGTAAGCAGAATGTTATGTACTTCATCCTGGGAGTCATCTTAAGGTACAAAGAACTGGTCAGAATGAGTGATATATTTACCTACATAGGTACGTACTTTCAGTATTGTATAACTAAGTAGCTCCATTTTTTTCCCAAAAATACTGCAGTGTAGGCACGAGTGCCTTAGAAACTTTGGAACACGACTTAGTAATGTTTCCAATAACATTTCAATCAAATCCTAGTTAACCCTTTGATTGACTAATGAGCAGACACAATAGAAGTTAATTGTTCTTATGTCGGACTGTGTAACATAAGACATTCGAGAGGTTAAAGGTAAAAGTAGTAGGCTTTACCTAAAAGAGAAAAAACCTTAAAGAAAAGATGTTATTTATACAGCAATTGCAGTCCTTGAAAAAGTGAAGGATCCTACGCCGCACCATCTGAGAGTTTTCTAATATTTTTATTTAAAAAATTGATACTTAATTTTTTTAAGTTTACGATTGATATATAATCAACATTTTTTTAAGTTTACGTAGGTGCGTAAACTTAAATAAATGTTGATTTGCGTATTTAAAATAATAGTATTATACAGCTGAAAATAAGGTATGTACCTACCTAATTGTTTTCATAATTAAATTCCTAGGTGTAGCTATGTTTTTCTCCGACCTTCACAATAGCTAAACTAAATAACAGTTTTCCTACATGTCTGTTGGTAACAAATAAACTTGAAAAAATAATAGGGTAAATAAATAATATTGTCCCATTAATACCACTTCAGTGCTAGAACTAGTCCTCATTTACTATCTAAATATTTATTATATTTTCATCACTAATTAATTAAGATTTCTGTTTTTCATGAAAACTATTTTTGTTTAGCGTATTAACGGTTTAATTTCTACATCAAAATTAGATAATTTCAAGATGATCACCGAATATGACCAGCATGACTAATTTGGATTTTCCTTTCTATTTAAGAAAGGTTGTATTTGTTTTAAACCCAGACTTGTCATTGAGATAGATACCTGGTAGAGTTTTCAAATCTTTTGAAAACCTATCAGGTGTTAACCATGATGTATGATCATGTGGCAAACTTCTTTAAAATATTTTTTTATTTAATTTCTTAAGCCCAATAAAAGAAAGCACAAAACATCTACTAAATTAAAAAATATAAATAATAAATGAGGGTAAATAAGTATAACTGATGATTCTTACTCTGTAGAAAGGACATGCACCTCATGTCATTGTTTGTTCAGCGACGAGAGACCTCACGGGACCGCATCATTATTGATGATTTGTAAATACTTTAGTTAATAAAACAAAAAACCTAGTTAGAAAACTTTAACAAGACTTTACTTACATTATCTTACGCTTGCAGCGCCATCTGCCGTCATGAACACTAACATAACCTAATGAAAGAGATTTCAATTTAATTAAGACTCATCTGAATGACCACAATACTAAACCAATAACGCTTAAAACTGAATGAAAAAATGTGCAGTAGGAAAAATACAACGATTTCTGAAATTCCTGAAAAACTGTAACTACACCTACTAATTGTTCTTTCAAAATAACCTTATAAATTAATTTCTTTGTCAGAAATATTAATGATATTGATTTTGTAATGAATGGCTTTGATTAAAAAGATCTGTATAAACAAGTGTGATGTAGAGGTAGGCAGGTGAGTATAGTGCGTCATTATGTAGAGTTGCATGCAGGCAGGTAGAGTTTCAGCGAGAAAACGACCAATGATTGATAATGCAGTAGTATTATGAGCAGACGCAGCCTTTCACGCGCCACCATCGAGCGGACGCCCCCCTCCCCGCTCCCCCCGAGCCTATTCATATCTTACAATTAATCAAAATTAAATCAACCACCACAATACAACACACTTTAGTATTTAAGAGTTAGTGGTAAAGTTCCATTTCAGGTGGCAAGCCGTTGAGTAGGCGTGTCCCCGCGAAGAAATCTGGCCAATACAGTGCGGTAACCAAATATCCGTATTGGCTATTAGTAGGCTCCGCCCGCGCGGGCTGGGGGTTGCGGCGCTAGGACGGGCAGGGCGTAAGTGCGTGCAGAGCGGCGGCGCTTGCGACGTTGTGGCGCCGAACGCGCCACGCGCCGCGCCGGAGCGGAAGGTCGTACGAGGTACGCACTGGCTGGTGCATAGGACCTCTCGGCAGTGAGCCGCTGTCGGGGCTTCTCGGGGGGTTTCTCGTTTTGTCCAGCGACCGGGCGGCGCCGCGCACAGAAGCGCTGCAGACGCCGCGGCGAGCGCTCGTGTCGCGACTTACTGCAACAAAAACGATATTTTTCGCGAATTTTCCACCGCTTTGGAAAACTCATAATATATTTTTCTCGAATTTTCAAGTATTCTGCCTAATACTTAGGCCTAATTTTTATGTAGTCAAATAGTTATTAGAGTTAGGAAGTGTATAAAAAACTTTAAGCAAGTGTGTTTCCAAATAAAAACATTAGCATTAAGAATTATTGACAACACGACCTAAATAAATTGTGATAAATCAAACATAATTGATAAGAAAACATGTACAATAAAATAAATACAGTAATGTAAAAGTTAAGCTGAGGGTATACAAGCGAGAGAGCGCTTAACGCAAGATGCAAGCGATGAGCGCGAACCAAAGCGCGCCGCGTGCGCCGCAAAGGTCGCCCTTCGCCATCCAGGAGCTGCTGGGCCTGTCGGACAACAGAGAGAGTCGGGAGCGGTACTTTGAGAACAGAGATGGAGACAGAGTGTTGAACTTGTCTGAGAGCAGAGAGCCGCGGTCGGCGTACACGCCTCAATTCCCCCTGCCGGCGTCGATGGCGAGCCGAGTGGCGTACGCCGCGGCTTTCAACGCGCAAGCGGCTGTGGCTGCGGCCTTCCTGCCTGGACCACCGCTATTACACCCTCCACCAGGTCAGCCTAGAACTCATAGCTATAGTAGACCTCAGCTCTAGTTGTTGATCTGGACATTATATTATATTATCCTAGACATGATCAACTTAACTGCAACTTTGTAGCAGGCAGTTAAAAAACTACAACACGCTTGCTGCCAGAAAAAAATTACTAAGGATAGTAAAATGGTTAGGATCTTAATAGGTAGTTGATTTAAACTATTTAAATCAACTTGAGATAGCTTTGAAGATGATTCGGCAATGCCTACAGATGTGAGTCTCAACTTCATTAACAGTATGACTTTTAAACAACAAATAGTTTTAACTGCACTCATCGGCCATTGCTAAAAATATTGCTCAGACTAAAAGATCCAGGAAGTTTTGATTTTGTTTTTGTCAGCAATGGATATCTATTATCTATTTTTTGTTTTTGTTGTTTTAATGGACCATTAGGTATGCGTTAACCTGATAAAGTATAAAGGTGTTAAGTAGGTATGAAATCATTAAACAAGCCGTCGTCGGAGCGCACAACTCGCTCGCTCCGCCGGTGTATCCTCAGCACTACGGCTGCATCGTTCACGCGCATTTAATATGGCTGTATTGTCCCTCAGCGTTTAATTAGGGTTTTTGTCTTATTTGTTAATTAGCGTACAATGCCGCTAGCTTTGACGTGCCGCCGGCTCCGGTTACCGCTCGTGAATGTACGCGAACCAGCCAATTGTTTGTAATATTAAACTGCTCGTTCGAATTCTATTTGCAAATTATTCGCGATGATGGATAGCCTATGAGTATTGCAGGCTAGACTGTTCTTAAGTTTTATTGAAATAGCAAATAACTGTTAGGTATTTTATTGTAATCAAATTATTCCAATGATACACAACTGATTAAAAATTAACTTGTTGGAAAAGCAAGACGATGATGAAAGTTGTTTGAATATATTTCAGAGGAGCTTTTGTATAACATTGTTTAAGCTTTCTGAAACATCAAGTTAATAGTAGTTCTCCATAGAAACTAGACAATGTAGATGTTATAGAAAAGAAATTAAAACAAAATTGCGTTATCAGTTTCCGAAGATTTTAGAAACGATTTGGATTGGCGTAGCAGTTGATAAATCAGCATTCATTTTATATTTGTAGATTGAAAAAGCAGTTTGAACTGAATTTGAACATTTTAACAGTTTATTAAAACATGTTAAAATGAAAACAGTAAAGGTAAAGGCATGTGATTCACACTTGCCGCCGGCGCGTCGTCGGTGCGGTGCGGCGTGCGCCAGTGATGTGTGCTGTCATGTCACAGTGCAGTAGCTTATTATTATATTTGCATGAAATTTAATTACTTACAATGATTTTACTGGAACAATAATTATGTATTTAAATAAATATAAATTATTGTTTCCTTTGAAAGAATAATAATCAATAATTATTATATTTCCTATCGTCATCATCTGCGTAGCCTTTTTCCCAACTATGTTGGGGTCGGCTTCCAGTCTAACCGGATGCAGCTGAATACCTGTATTTTACATGGAGCGACTGCCTATCTGACCTCCACAACCCAGTTACTGGGTAATACGATACCCCTTGGTAAGACTAGTTGTCAGACTTTCGGGCAATTATTATATTTCCTGTGAGAGCGTAAATTCAATTAAGAGAAGAAATAGGGACACATTTCCTGACCAAAAATAATTCAAATAATATTCTTATTAGATGCGAACCCAGACGTGACTTAAGAGAGGCCCATTTCCAGCAGTCGATAGCTGTAATGTTGTTTTAGCTAGCTCGATAGTTTTGTGTTTTACTGGAAATGTTACGTTTTACGTTACAATCTGATGTATCATTAATTAGGTAACGTTTATTCAAGTGGTAGTACCTACTGTTATACTCTACTTATAATAAGATGATAAATTATGTATAAATAGATACCTAATTCCTAGTTAATATAAAATTTCAATATAATTTATTATGACGGGGTACAGGATATTGGCTGTCAATTAGGTACACCATTTTTTAACATTAACTACCAGTTAACGTTAGCTACTAGTTAACGTTAACAACCAATCAACATTAACTACCAGTTAACCTTGTAGCGAAAAGACTTGTTTTTTGTATCTTTGTGAATAACACCTATCATTTACTTTTTGTAATAAGCTTGTTAAGAAGCAAATGAAAGTAAATTGGGCAACTTAACTATAAAGATAATCCTTAATATTAGAGGAAGGAAGTTCAATTTTGACAAAAACTAAGATGTACTCGTAACGTCGTCATTTCAATGCAAATTGTCATCCTTATTAACGGAATACAATAACGATAACTAAACTGACTGTATGGATAGGAATACTAATTACTGCTATACCTTATATTAAAAAAATACTCTAAAACTAAACAATGAGTTGAACATGATGCTGGCTAGAAATAAGATCAAAACAAACCCTGCGTTTATATTAAACATAAGTGTCTATTAAAAGCCGACAGGCATTATAGGCCATTACAGTGAGCCGTCGCAAGAGACCATCACACGCTTGGCAGCGGTGATCGAATGGGATCTCTATCAGCACATAGATTATTTCTTCGGATCTTCTTGCCATCATCTGTTGTGGCCATTACCTACTGTCGTCATGTCTTTCGGCCGGATGGTAGCACTTCATTAATTATTTATTGAAATTTTCATACTAGCATCATAGTAGGTACAGGCTGCGTAATCTGTGGTGGAAGTAAGTAGAAGTAGTAGTAAATTAGTAACACAACGATCATTTGACTGGTCTTTATCATAAGTAGCAAGCTTATTATTACGTTACCTACATATATTTTGTAAAGAACTCCCTATTCAATTAGATAAAATTAAAATCATTGATGAGTGATTGTGCTCACGTCACACGTGTACAAGAGCTGGCTAAGACAAAGCGCCGGCGCACAATAGCAGCTCGACGATGCGCGCGCGTCGAGATCTTTATTATTGGCTTACGGTTACATCAGACACGTTGAAGACAAAAGTGGTACTAGACGTGGCACAAGACTTTATAAGTTAAGTAGTTAATCATCTTGGTTAGGTTGTGATGTACTATCGCTTGTGCTGCAACTGCTGGAAGGTTGAAGTGACGGAAACGACTGTCTTGTGACTTGTCAGAAGAGTAGGCGAGAGTCAAAAGACTAGGCAGTCATGCTATAGCTATGTTGATCAAGGACAAGAAGGTATTCCTTA
Source organism: Luperina testacea (assembly GCA_927399505.1). Classification (NCBI taxonomy): domain Eukaryota; kingdom Metazoa; phylum Arthropoda; class Insecta; order Lepidoptera; family Noctuidae; genus Luperina; species Luperina testacea. Next base: position 567,448 of record OV656768.1, read on the forward strand.
TTCACATCCTTGTTTCAATTTCTTAATATTTCCACTAAACTAGTTTAAATCAAGTTTGGGACCTAAATTGCAAACGCATTATAATTAGCGAAAATGTAAGGCCTATTTCCAGTGATTCAGCAGAAAATTCCAACAGGCTGAACTAAATGGATAATTACATATTAGTTAAATAAAATGAATATAATAAATCGGTAAAATAATGAATTGCTTTAAACTATCTTAGTAAAACTTAAGTGTGCAAGGCCTACGAACAATAAAGCCAATCACTTTGTTATATACTTAGCGTTCATTATTGGAGGCTGCCATTATCCTCCACATTACTGACACACATATATTATGCTTCTTTATTAAATAAGTAAGTTATCTAAGTAATACATATTGAATAACATGCCGTTGTAGTTCACCAAATCGATTTTTCATCCAGCGTTATATAACCTTGGGTTTGGCCCAAATGAGGCCTATTTTAGTTTCTCAATTTTACGGTGCCGTGATGATTGTAGCAACAGATTTTTTAGATTATTTTTGATGTGTTTAATCCTTGTTCTTGCACATTATATTCTAATCTACGTGCTACTTGTCTACATAACAGATGTAGCATCATCTTTTGCTATATATTGTGGATACCCACACTATACAGTGTGAACTACACAAAGCACGTTTAGTTTGCTTGATTATAACAAGTATTTGCAAGCGGATAATCAATTAAATACCTCACCTAATCTAATTGGTCCTGCGATAAAAGTATTTTGTAACAAAAACCTCTTGAACACAACCATCTACTTACATACTTAAGCCCGTCGTAGTTTACAATTTCAATCGTCGCATTTATCAGCAGTACCAAAATAATAAAATAAAAAAAATTTATGACGGTTCCGGTTGCTGCGATGATGTACACAAAAGTGTAGTTTTAATTTATAAATTGTCAGCGCATTGCATCCTTATACACAGATTTGATAAGTCGAGCACAACCACGAAATAATCAAAACACTTAAACCTAAGCTAAATGTGAGCTCAACAGACAAAACATCTCACTACATCCATTTACGGCACAAAAGAAATTCACACACCTACTTACGAGTGACAAAGAGCGTGTTAGCCTCCCGATAGCTGGAGGAACAGCCACAATCCAACACCTCGGCAAAAAAACAACGCGCCTTACAAATAGTGGTTGAAAGAGGCTCACACCTCCCAGAATAGACCTTTGTGGGCCACAAAGGGGGCCAGATAAAGCCTCTTTGTGGGCGAGATGTGTGATAAAGGGCCAGTGGATCAGAATGAGGGTATTCACTAAATTAGTGGTCATTCGCCACCTTTTCTGGTGATTGATTTAAGGTCTCGAGTGACGCCTGTTGTTGTGGTTGAAGTTGAATGGTACACTCTAGCGTACACATGTACCTCTAGCTAGAGAGGTAGCAGGAGGTCATTGAGAGGTAGCAGGAGGTCATTGAGAGGTAGCAGGAGGTCATTGAGAGATAGCAGGAGATCATTGAGAGGTAGCAGGAGGTCATTGAGAGGTAGCAGTAGGTGTGAGCTAAAAGTTCTTTAGTATTGAGTTGTCTAGCAGTAGTCGGTCTGTTAAACAAAAAAGCGAAAAGAAATAATTATCATTCTTAAATATAGCGGCAACTAAAATAAGTTGAACCATAGGTCTCTAGTACTAGTTTAGTTGTCCTTTCATGAAAGCTTCAAATTGTTTTAGATTCAACCCAAAAATGTATTATGTTCTTAAAGTTGTTTGTAAATGAGTAGTTTGCAAACGTACTCGAAACGTTGAAACATCTATAGTACGGTTCAGCTAGTTTTAAGATACCTAGATTTTAAGTGAAAACCATAAGAAAAGCTTAAGACAGGACTAAATTTGGTAAGAGAGGAGTTGGTTTATAGAGACTAACATATAAAGTATTATATTAGTTTAAATAATAATATAACTTTAATACCCACTTATTTTGCAATACAACAGTTTCAGTAGTCTTATACAACTTCGATGAAGCGCGATGTGGGTCATACGTTGCCGGGTTCCGTATCGATCGCTGGCTACAAATGAGACAAGCACATTAGCGGGGTTATTCGCGAGTCCGCAGACCCCCGCTCCGACGGGTGCACACTGATTGATGTGCTATCATTAGTGGACGCTTTATCATAGCTGGAAATAGCTACGTATATTAGAGGTAGTTAGTGCTTCGTCGTATCGATAATAGTTGATAGCAAAAGCAAAGCCAACTAAATGTTGATAGCAAAGCCAAGCAAATGTATACTCAGCGTCTTTTGATAAAAACTTGAAATGACTAACAAACATAACAGCAACACAAAACTAACTGGCAAAAGGTGGGTGTACACCGCTGCACAACTCGGGTTTAAGTAAACTTGGTCATAAATTTTCTTTTGTTTATAAACAAATAAGATGCATTTTAACTTGGGTGCATTCAAATTACTTTAACTCTATAGTGTCTGCTACGCCGTAGCTCGTAGCTGTACAGCGCGTAGCTGTACGGCGGCGTAGCACAAATAGAGATTAGAAACTATTGACATATTTATATAAATAAATAAATCTCTCACTACATTATTACAAGCAATGTATTATTATCAGTAACACGAGTATCGCATATCCGGGGTTGGTGCCGACTCCTAACCCGAAAGGGTTGTCGGTTATTGGTTCGCATAACCGCTGGTAACACACACACACGCACACACACAGCTCACATAATGAGTTCCGTTGCGGCGCGTTGGTGTGTGTGCGCTAACCCTTCCCTACAACCAGTTTGTTGGGTTGTGGTCTCGGTGATAGCAGGTAGCGGGTAGCGAGTGAAGGGATGTAGGTAGACAGCAATTTTTGATTAAAATTGGGTTGTCAGTTTTGTTTTATATATCAAGAAATATGTTGTTTCTTGAGTTGTTCTCGAATGAATATTAATAGTTTTGGGCGAATTGAAGAACACTTTTATAGCTAGAATAAGTCATAACCTGCGAATAATTTTTGAGTTTCTGAAAGTTTTTCTATACAAGAACTGTCAGACGCCAATTTTATTTTAGGGATAAAATATATCTGACTTTTGTAAAATCATAGGTAGTGTGATAGTTCTTTCAATAAGTAGGTATACTACTGATAGAAAGCCTGTAACTATAAAAATGGCAAATACATTAATGTAGTTTTGACATGGAACCAGCGTCTAATAAAACGTCCTTTAAATCGCATTATTGCACGAAACAACAGCCTATCGGGAAACAAAAATTGATACCTAGTTATAATTAGGCTGACGTCAGCCAGCATGTTTTAAGCATTGACATGGTAATCGCTGCGTCTACTAACATGTGCCGTGTCTGTCTCGGTGTGCCGCCACAGGCACACACACCGCCCCGCGCGCTGCGTCGTGCGCTGCCGTGTCGTACCGCGTCGCACAGAGCCAGTGACGTGCCGTAACCGGACAGTTTACGTTATTGGTCTATGTTGACAACAATGACAAAGCTTCTTTGGATAAAGCGATCGATTTTCGGTTAGTTAGTAGATTCATAGTTCTCAGCAGGTACAGTCAGCTGTTGATTTTCAGTTGATGTACCTACTTCTTGTGTGTACAACTCCGATCAATGTTAATGTAATTGATATTTAGGTAAGTGCATACATAGTAGGTACATTAAGAGCAATTTGTTAGATTACCTTAGTACTGTACATTAGGAGCAATGTGTCAGATTACCTTAGTACTGTACATTAGGAGCAATGTGTCAGATTAACTTAGTACTGTACATTAGGAGCAATGTGTCAGATTACCTTAGTACTGTACATTAGGAGCAATGTGTCAGATTACCTTAGTACTGTACATTAGGAGCAATGTGTCAGATTAACTTATTACTGTACATTAGGAGCAATGTGTCAGATTACCTTAGTACTGTACATTAGGAGCAATGTGTCAGATTACCTTAGTACTGTACATTAGGAGCAATGTGTCAGATTACCTTAGTAGGTACATTAGGAGCAATGTGTCAGATTACCTTAGTAGGTACATTAGGAGCAATGTGTCAGATTACCTTAGTAGGTACATTAGGAGCAATGTGTCAGATTACCTTAGTAGGTACATTAGGAGCAATGTGTCAGATTACCTTAGTAGGTACATTAGGAGCAATGTGTCAGATTACCTTAGTAGGTACATTAGGAGCAATGTGTCAGATTACCTTAGTAGGTACATTAGGAGCAATGTGTCAGATTACCTTAGTAGGTACATTAGGAGCAATGTGTCAGATTACCTTAGTAGGTACATTAGGAGCAATGTGTCAGATTACCTTAGTAGGTACATTAGGAGCAATGTGTCAGATTTCCTTAGCACTGTACATTAGGAGCAATGTGTCAGATTGCCTTAGTAGGTACATTAGGAGCAATGTGTCAGATTACCTTAGTAGGTACATTAGGAGCAATGTGTCAGATTACCTTAGTAGGTACATTAGGAGCAATGTGTCAGATTACCTTAGTAGGTACATTAGGAGCAATGTGTCAGATTACCTTAGTAGGTACATTAGGAGCAATGTGTCAGATTACCTTAGTAGGTACATTAGGAGCAATGTGTCAGATTACCTTAGTAGGTACATTAAAAAATGTCCTCCATCCAATCTATCTATTCCTCAACCAAGTTACAAGATAACTGATATATTCTTTAATCAAACTATATGATTCTTCTAAAGTTGCAAATGGTTCACGCCAGCATTTCACAATGAACACAAAAACAAAACGCTAACAATAAACGCACCATTTTTCTGTATTACCAAGCAGCTAGGTACATGTACTAAATATTACTACAGTTTCTCTAAAATTCGTTAAAGTTGATCTAATACACAAGTACTTACCTACCTGTACCGAGCAGTATATGTAGGTACAACCTATTTTCTGTTCCTATTTCTATACAGTCTGAGTATATACAGTTGACTCATCATTTACATTAACACACAGATTACCTAGTTACAACCTATGCAAACCATCAACAAATCAAAGATAAAACAACAATGAGTATTTTGCTGAACAAAGCTGCACCACACACACACACACATACAGCACACCGACACGCGGGGTGTGTGACGCGAGGGTGTGGAGAGTGTTCGGCCCGACGCCTCGGCACAAAGAACGGCGCCGCGCGACTCTAATAGCTAGTTTCACACAACTAGGAAAGACGCGTAGCTTTGCCTGCTAATACATTATTTATTTTAGCTACGAATATTAGAAATAACTATGCAAAAAAAATCCAAAGACACAGTACTCTTTAAGAAACAGCAGAATTGATTAATTATTCGTAGCGGTTTACGTAGGCGTGCCGTAGCAGTGGCGTAGCGTCGTAGCCACAGTGGGAGGTTGATTGTGATTTGCATTTTTGTTGAAAAGACAATAAAAACCCTTATATGCATTGAAATTGTTTTTATTGATTTATTATTTGCAATAATTAGTTATAATGGATTGATAGTGGATGGGGGCTGAGTGTTATCTTTTCTTGGCCTGCCACTGCGATAGACTGAATTGATTGATTGATGACGAAAATATAATACATGTACCTATGTCTGTTTACTTACATACACACGTTTTATCATGATACCGATTTTGTACATAATTACCATATTAACGTATGAACAATATTTCTAGGTCTACAGAAACTATTCCCACCACAAAATAACCAACAGTCGTGTTTGACTTTCGCTAGCAGTTAGCAAACAAACAATAAGTCAGGCGTGAAGTCCAATTTATATTCTAGTGGCGGGCGTTAGGGTTCAAATTTATTTAGTCACTGCGCCCGCCTCCCTTGCCTCTAATTAGCCTGAAAACGAAACTATCAACGCGTCAACTTAATTTAAACCTTAGGGCATAAGTGATATGGTTGTGTTCAGTGTGCGGCATGTGTAACAATAATAGAGGACACTCGACCTCTCAGAGGTGCGAGATTTCCCGCGCGTATTACTTTTTAGAGCAAAGTGTCGCTGAACACTTTGTGCACAGAATTAAGAATATACTTTAATACGAACTGTGTGTGCGCTGGCGCGGCGTGGCTGTTGCTCCGTGAGGCTAGCGAGACTTGGGACCGTCTAGTGCTACTAATGATTTTTCGGGAAATAACAATGACTAAATATGCTGGTTGTACAAGTATAGTTTCACTCGTAAATTAATTCAACTTTAAGAAATATTCAAACGCTCTTACTCTTTCTGTATGTTCACGTCAAGCACGTAGCTGTACGCAGCTACATTTTCTTTTAGTAATGTAATAAAAAGCTACTCCTTTATATGTGTTGTTATTACCCTGTAAAACGCCTCCACTAATCCTATTGGCTTCCACAAATGAATCAATCAGAAACATACACATTTATATAGCTATTTGTATATTCAATTAGTAAATTAAACTAAAACAGCTTAACTGAAACATAAGTTAAAGTCAGTTAGTACTAAAATTAACATAAACCAGTTTATTCGCTGAGCAGAAAGGTTTAACTGCGCTCAATTTAAAATTATAATGTTGCAACTTGAAAAGACAACAGTGTATAATAACATTTTTTTTGAAGTGAAAACTTCTTTAGCGGCGCTGTGTACTTTTTTTGGAATGGGTAAAAACTTCTAAACTCGCGTCAGGTCACGTGACCCTGATCGAAAATTCGTAAGACGTAAAACGTAAGACGCGCGTTGTTGAGGACAGCGCCATCTATGCACATCGGGAAGAACTACGAGGGCCTCGCGTACTAACTACGTAGTTCATCCAACAACGACGAGATGGCGCTGAACCACGGATATATAACTGACGACGAGCTCCATGCGAGCGGCTTGCTTCTCTTACCACTGCCGCGACCAACACTACGAACTGAAGTCTATCCTGTGTGCTTATTTGTAAATCTGAATAAATTCCTTTCACGAGAAGAATAAACCAGTCACTTTGGTCATCATACCTGATTTGCAAAAAACCCTATAAAATAAGGAACACACCTTAACACGCGTGTTTTGTTTATAAGACGATTCACAAAATACACTCGTAATTGTTCAAGTTTTCACTTCTGTCGGCACTACCGGAGTGCCAGTGTTTTTTTTTTTTTAAGTTTTAAACTTTGTCAAGCGAATTTAAATAATAATTATGTGATGTTTATCGATAGTTATATGTGCTGATCGTATTAATTCTCTTTTTAATTACATTTTGTAAGACCATAGGGGAATGGTAATCCCCTATTAAGAATATCTATGGCCGATATACAAACAAACCTACACATCCCAAACATTCGCATCTACACTCGAAAGTTGTACCTATGTCTATATACCCCTACCAATAATTCCACACATCGCTTCCCGGATAATAACTCATGAACTGGCCGTACAACAGACATCAATAAGTACCGAATATTGCCCTCAATACATACCCCCATTACACACTGAAAACTCCAATAAAAAACCTAACATCTCGCTCATATTTCAGCTGAAACCAAATAGCCGTACTCCGTCTCCGTCGAGCCTACGGACCTGTGTATCTTGCATCTCGTTTTGACTCGTGAGGTTGGCAAAGCAAGGGCCGATTATGATAATATCCCCCGGCTGAATATAAATTGGGCTGTTATTTACAATGAGTTATTTAGCGCTAGACGAGATGATGCTATTATGTAAATGTTATGAACGTGTAGCGCGTAGTGAATTTGTTATAGTCGTTATTAATTTATTAATGGCGGATATTAATTCGGTCGTGTTCGCGAATGTTTAGGGATGAGAAAAGATTCATGTTAATTGGGTTCTCTCTTTCGGTGGAGCTAATTCTAATGTCGGTAACTTTAGGCTTTTATTTCATTTAAGGTTTATGTTTATTTTTGTTATGGTTAAGTTTTTATTTATTTATAATTTTTCTCATTACCTATCAGTAACTAATTAACTTAAATTGTTCACCTGAAACATTGGTTGCTTTATAACCTTAGGTAGGTATAGGTACTTTGTAGGAAAAATTGTCCTCTCGACACTAAATATAATTGGGCTGGTTATGTTCTCTCGGCACTAAATATAATTGGACTAGTTATGTTCTCTCGACACTAAATATAATTGGGCTGGTTATGTTCTCTCGGCACTAAATATAATTGGACTAGTTATGTTCTCTCGACACTAAATATAATTGGACTGGTTATGTCCTCTCGACACTAAAGGTAATTGGACTGGTTATGTCCTCTCGACACTAAATATAATTGGGCTGGTTATGTTCTCTCGGTGTACCAATTATAATTGGACTAGTTATGTTCTCTCGGCACTAAATATAATTGGACTGGTTATGTTCTCTCGACACTAAATATAATTGGGCTGGTTATGTTCTCTCGGCACTAAATATAATTGGACTAGTTATGTTCTCTCGACACTAAATATAATTGGACTGGTTATGTCCTCTCGACACTAAAGGTAATTGGACTGGTTATGTCCTCTCGACACTAAATATAATTGGGCTGGTTATGTTCTCTCGGTGTACCAATTATAATTGGACTAGTTATGTTCTCTCGGCACTAAATATAATTGGACTGGTTATGTTCTCTCGACACTAAATATAATTGGGCTGGTTATGTTCTCTCGGCACTAAATATAATTGGACTGGTTATGTTCTCTCGACACTAAATATAATTGGACATTCCATATAAATGAACAAATGGATTTGATTCTCAGCCTAGTTTGAATAAAATTAAGTTTGATTTTGATTCATGGAATCATAAAAAAGTTTCAAAACCACTACAGGAAAAGACAATGATGTGTCTGTGGTTACCCTAATCTGGTTTTCAGAAGAAATAGATTTTAGTCAAACAGTTCAAATCTCCTTAAATAAGTAGTAGGTGTACATTTTCCTCCGACCAAAATAATATTTCAGCGGCTACGTGATATGTTTCATACGGAACCGCGTCGGATCGCATTACTCAGTAATTGTAGCAACAGTATCGTCTAAACGCTTGTTTTCACGCGACAACAAAACGCACCCCGAAAAATCTATAGCTCACCCCTGACGCCCCCTCCAGCCGCGCGGCCCCGCCTCACCCCCGCCGGCGCCTACCCGACACACTCCACTTTTGGACTTTTTAACCCAAGATGGCTTAATTTTCTTCTCGCAACGATTATTCTGCGTTTCTTAAAAAACTCCATTAGAATTGAGCCCAGCGGGGCGTTACGACGATAGCGGGGTGGCAGCTGAAGTGGGGGGCCCAGTCCGGGTCGAATGTTCCCGGATTAGCATTTAGCGCGTTTTTGCGGACAATGCGTGGAGCGGTGTTGAGCGAAGCGGAGCTGAGCGGAGCCTGAGGAATGCGCTTTTGTTTACGAGAGCGGGCGAGGGTTAAATTGCTTCATTGAAATGTTCCGAATATCTCGCACCTCCGACGTGTTTTATTAGTTATTTGGTTTATTAAGTCGTACTCCTGTTCGCTCTAGTGGCCCATTTCTGCTCAGTGGCTACCATCCAGTTTGTCTTCTTTTATGGGGAGTTCTTTGCTAGAGACTTTATCGAAACATTCATTTAAAATAACTGCTCTAAATACATTTATTATTTGTGTTAATCCATGCAACTAACGAGTGATTACCCAGTATGGAAACAATAATTTTGTAACTAGATACTTAACTAATCACGTCGTATTGGTTGCTCATGCACCTCTCAGACTAAACAGATTCTTTAAACTTAAACTATAAATACATATTTTTCTAAAATATCTCTTTGTATTGCTTAAACCCATAGACATCCAACATTTGAGGAAGATCCGTTGATAGAATAGCCTTAATTTTTCAGAGTAAATGTGAAGCCTGTTGCCAAAGCTGAGACTGCCTGCTTTCTAAACTTGCCCAAAATATTCGGGTCACCTTGAGTTGCTCCACTTGGGGTAGCCTAATTTTCTTCTTGCTGGATATATAACGTAAAGTGCAAAATACATTGTATTTTGCACTTTACGTTATCTCAGCTAGAGGCTACTGAAAGTGTTCTATTTGGGCCACATCCGTAGTACGAAGGTGAGGTTCAAAACAAAAGCGGCGCGCGAGAGACACGTCTACAGAATTACGGATGTCTGTGGACCTACGGGATCAGTGTGTGGTGCTGCACCTCAATTCTGCTCCAGTCAACAAGACATAGGGGTATTTGGTGAAATTAGAGAACTGCGGCAAACGGAAAAAATTGTGTTCAGCGGTGGAGTCTTACAGGTTATGACTTTGAGGGGGAGATGAACTCTTTGTATTCACTACAGTAACAAAAAGTGCTATCAATATTATGGTGCGCTTACTACTGCAACAAAAGAAACAGTAGTGAAACTGGTATGTGGGTCATCCATATGCTTCACAACCTCGTGGACTCCATTACTATCTTCAAGACTTTTGTTAAACAGAGATGCTACTGTTGCTGCGTTTTATGAAATGCAGCCCAAATAAAATTATGATTCGCGAGCCAAAGTGAAACCTGCCTCTATTAGCGTTAGCACCGCGGTGCGGTGGCGGCGCGGCGGTGCGTCCGGCTCGGAAGCGCCCGCGGCGGCGCGCGGCGGCGCGGCAGCGCGGCGGGCGCTTATTGTTAATTAATTACAAACGATTCTGCTGAGCCCAGCCACCTACAGGTATAGACAGGTCACAGGTACACTGGGGACGACACACTTACCTACAACCTTGGTTTTCGTCAAATATAGACAGAGAATAAATACATCACAATGTTTCACCGAACATCCTATTTACAACGTCTACAGTTCGGAACTTGGTTGCAAAACTTTGTTATAAGATGCTCCTTAACTTGTTGGTAGGTCCCACAACTTAAGGTGGACTAGTCTTCTTCATTGTTTTCGTTTAAATATCTCTCTCATTAGAGAGATATTCAGAAAGTCAAAGACTTCAAAAGACAAGACAGAGAAGTCAAGACAGAGAGACAGAGTCAAGACTTTGAAAGTCATTACTTTCAAAGTTTTTGGATAAATATGTTAATTAGGTATGTACAGTTTGCAATCTTTCGACTTTGCATGATTGAAAATACAACCTCCTCAAATCAACGTCCAAATTGTTTTGACATGAACCACTTATGCCCCCCGTGCCCGGTGTACCTCTGTCCTTACCGAGTGAGATCGCTTATCTCTCCGTCTTTGTATGGGCTGGCATTTCTTCAGCAGAAGAGGCAATGAGCCGGCTTTAATGAGGCCTTCAGAGACAGCCGCTAATTGATTAACTGCCACACAATCACGCGCCGCACAAAGATCTAGGAAACGATGTCATTACGCCGACAGGACAAATCATAAGTGGGGTGTTTTAGGCGAAGTTATAGAAATAAGAGGCTAATTTGAATTAGGAGGAGATAAAAGGACTGGAAATCTTTTTCCGCCATGTTTTAGTGTTGGCATCATTGATAGAACATATCGTGACGTGTCTAAAGTTATAATGTAAGAGATGAAAGCAGCCATAACGAGAGCTTTTCGCATTTTTTTTTCCGTGATTGGAAATCCGAATCTTGTTTTATCTTTGTCGGTTCGTCAAACTGGAAACTGGTTTGAACTGGTTTGTGGTCTGGTTTGGAACTGGTTTTTAGGAGAGACGTTTGCGAACGTTCGCTTTGGTCATTTATCCCAATGGTTTTCATACAGACACACAACATCTTATAATGCCACTGCGGAATTACATTCTTCAGCAGGTAATTAATACAGCCTGCTCAATAAAATGGGTCACTAATAAGTGGGTCGACATTGTCTGTCAATTGGTAGTTAATAGTGGAGCTCCGGGCAGGAATGCGGTCAGGGAGACCGCTGCGGGATCTGCAGGCATCTGGCTAATATCGCCACGTTTTCTACTGAGCCGTGTTCGCCGATAAAATCGATCTCAACATTGGAAGATAGATTTTTGGGCCTAATTTAGTCATTACTCTGTTGCTTTGATATGAGTACCTATTGGATAGAACCTAAACAACCTGCATAGTACGACTTCCTTTTGATGGGTTCTGCGCTTTTAAATTGCAACATGAAATTAAGCAAGTAACTAGCATCGAAATGGGACAGTATTGTGGTATAGGTAGGTATAAATAATATGAAAGGTCTCAGTGTGAGGATTCCGGTCAATTCTGCCATAATTGTGACAGAATGAACGAAACTTTTTGTATTTTGAAGATACACCAAAGTAGGTACCCAAGAAGTTTGAGGGTAATTTATCTCCCTAGTCCTAAAGAAAAAAGAATATATTTTGTATGTCTGTGTGTGTGTTTACGAGGACATCAAAGCTCGCCGGCGGCGTGAATGCCAATTGGTTTTTTATCGTTTTCTCTAGGCTCGTGATAACACCCCATCACCCCGGCCCCCCGGCCCCCCGGGCCCCCTGCCCCCGGCGACGTCTTGCTGCCAAGTCTGCATACTTGGCAAGTTAGCTCGTACATCTAGTTTGTCTAATGCTGAGTTAGAGGGCAGATCATAGCGACTGAGGATGTCTAGACGTAGAATAGTGTCATGTAATTTACGAGTATGTGGATTTGGATCAGAGTTTTTCTTTACCGCGGTATATAGCTGTTAGGAATTTGGACTCCTATGTTGTGATCTGGGGCTAGAAGACAGGCTATCTATTTGGAACTGATCATAACATAGTATGAGATCATTCATTTGCAGATCGAATTGTCCAAAATCACAGTAATGCACTAAGGCCATAACATTAAAGTAGATACCTTCACAGTTTTTGCAACAAATTTTTCCGAAGATATTTCGGACTAATTAAAACCTCTCACTCTTCAATCAAACCAAAAAACCAAACAATACAACATCTCGTAACCAAACAAAATTAGTTGATTATGTAAAAAAAACAAGCGAACAAGCTTCTGCGATATTCGCCTGGGGCTTGCTGCGGGAACTATACGATTTGCGGCCATTACGCGAAGACCCCCGAAGCCTTGCCTATCAACTTATTCCTTCTTACATTTACAACAGGGGCAGAGGTCAGGGTAAGCTGGCCTTAAAATAGAATTGACTTGTGGCCAGGGAAGCTTGAGCTGCGTGGTTCCGTGGATTTGTTCTCTCGTGGTTGTGATTCGGGTGTGTTCGGGGGGGCTCGGGAGCTCTCGGGCGTGTGGTGCTGGCTCCGCGGCGTGTACTAGTGCTCACTTCACACGTCGTACAAAGGTCGCTAACTGCCTGCTATTAACTGCTCGACCCCCCTACAGTCTAGTGATGTACTTAGTGCTGCTGAGGTTATCGAATTATGGGTGGTACTCATTTGAAGGTTTTTGTATCAAATGTTATGATTTGGTTTTAAATCAAACTCGAGTTGTTCCTACAATGATTTGTTTTCAAGTTGGCCATCCAAGGAGTGAGCAAGAAACGCACGCTTTGTCAAATTGGTAATGCTTGATTTCAGTTAATTTAGCAGATAAGCAAGCAAGTACTACATACCTACTTACTTATTTTCTGATACCACTTTTCATAGGGTTTGCTTGGGTTTTTTTTCCGAATTATTAAACTTATGACCCTACATGTGAACGTTTATGTAGTGAAATTCACCTTTTGTTTTGAAAAGTGTGACTTTCAACAAAAAGTTTTAATTTCCCAAAATCAAGGAAATAATTACGCTTTTTACTCCTATACGAGTAATCCATTATCCAATCTTGAAAACTCTTCTGAGATTAATCAATGAAAACAAATAATAGACGATAACAAATGAAAATCTGCGATAAGTACGATTTGTGCCATCACTACCGCTCGCACCGCCCGCGGCTCCTTTCCCGGCGTCTAATCAACCAAAACAAAACCATACCACCTACATATTAAGATCTTAATTCCATTGTGTACTCATCTTATTATTTTTTCTGCAACTCTTTGATCCAATTTGAGCTCTATATGTTGGTAGATTAAGTTGATATTAGTGTGTGAGCTGTGTATTGTATTGAGTCAATGATTTCGGTAGGAACAAGGGCTATGCCCTCCAATGGTCCCGATAAATTATCCGCTTTCGCTTGTTTTATAATAACTAAACAGATACAATCAGCGGCACTAATTACAAATCAATTAATTGATTAATTTCGTTAACTTTCACGACATTATGTAAAGGGTACATTGTTTTGATGAAATTATTTAATTGAAGAGATCACATGAAAATGTTAACGTTTAATATCAATGTGATCAAACATGTTTAAGATCAGCCAACTTTCTGTGATTTGTGTTTTACTCCAAGAAATAGTATCAGTGAATAGAAATTCAGGGTACATTTGTTATGATACCGAAAAAAGCTTTTGTAGCGCAAGTTCGTGCAAATGATATCTACACTTATTACGGTACTGAATCTAAATTGACGTGAAGAAAGTATTTTCTTGTTTTCAATAGCATTTACTTTAATTCAAGCGTTTTGTAGAAATGCTTTTGTGCAAAATTAAGAGTAAGAAAGAGAGAATGCATGGTCATACATTATATATGCACATAATTTATAACATCCAGACACAGCATGACGTCACATACCATCACTAAAACGCCCTCCATATTCAAAATACCTGAACATATTCATAAACACACACACACACACACGCGCGCAACATAATAACATAATCATAACGAAGATAATTACAAAATTACACCTTCGTGCACTAGAGGCGGGGTCACCCGGGACTTACAACGGGTTAAGTTAACCCTTACACTAAGCCCTATTGTAGTCTTATGTCACTACACCCAGTTCTGTCGAGCCACAATATTGTGACAAGCGACACCTCTGTGACAAAGACAAAATTGTCACGGTGACAAAAACAGCACATTATTGAGCCGAGGCTATTGTGGCACTCCAAATGTCTTTTTGTTATTTAAATAGGATTTGTGGGTTTTTATTCCGTTTTTTTTTATATTAGGCTTGTATTGATAGCGCCATCTAGAGGTGGGAAGAGAAAGAAAGTTCTCTGGTCCTTTCTCATATCCTTCGATGAGATTTATTTTCTGATTAAAATGTTGGAGAAATGTCCAATGTATAATGGAGCTATGTCAGTTTGAGATGGTGAAAATCCCTACCTTGGTATTCAATAATGTCACTGAGAACTTCATGGTATTCTCCCCTTAAGGTAAACTTTGTTTTTGGTGAATACTACCTTCTATGAAGATCCTTGATCGTTACCTATACCTAGATACTTACATTGATACAGATAGCCAGTAAGTACTACCTAGGTAATTCATTTATAAAATCTAATTCCGAATTTATTATATGTAAGTTAATCAATAATTGATTGCAGATGATGACGAATCAATAATTATACCCTTAAGGGGTATAAGTCAAAACTCACTATTCCAAAAAGTCCCCTAAAATTACTTAATATTTTTCTACAATCCCCAAAATAACACAATTATTAATTTGAAGTACATAATGACAGCTCCACTTGACAGGTTTCGCGTGAGTTTCGCGGAAGTGTATGTTTGTGTTGGCCTGCGTCTGCGCAGCTACCGTGCAACTGTTGTTGTTACAACAGGGTGTTGTTGTAACGTTGCCGTCACTCTACTTATGTTGTACTTTATTTTTTTGGAACCTGTTTTAGTACATAATTGGTTAGAAAGGAAATGTGCAGTGGCGGTTGGTTTGACCGTTTTGTTTAAAGAATGAAAGAAAAACGTTTCGTCGACAAAGCTCTTATTGATTCACAACAAAAAAAAATGGACTAGTAGTTTTTGATGACTTTCAGGGCACAATAAATGCCATAGACTACACATAGATTGTTATACAGAAGTGAATTTCAGTGGGTGGTTTTAGACACTCAAGATGATGAGGACATTAACCCATAAAGTATAACTAGCGCCAGGAAAATTACTTCACAAGTCAAGGACACTCAATAGATACTTACTTTATTGACATCATTTGGTCATCATTATATCAATGAACAGCTGCTTCATCAGAACACTTGCAATAAAATTTCAATTACCTTAAACCACGGACTTAGCTTGCATCTCAAATTATAAGAGCTCTTTTGTTAGCGGATTAGCCGACAAAATGCGGAGGGCACGCGGTGGCGGCCGGCGCGGTAATTGAAATAGCTCCGCGCATTAGATGGTATTATAACCACCAGTATAGCGAGGTACAGCGCGCCTCCCCCGCGCGGGTCAGCTCGAGCAAGCGCGGGGTCATTGCATCGCTCGCTGCAGTTCTTGTGCTACTGGTTGTTTCTTGCACAGTGGTGTGCAGAACATTCTTGCAGGATTACAAGTTTAGTGTGACAGCCGAGCTCAATTAAGTAACCCTCGAGTGGATTGGATATTAATTTATTGGCGTCATATAGTTCAGTAATGCGGCCGGAATGCGAATCGTTTACAACTTCTATTCCGCTGTGAAGTTTATTGCTCAAACCCATTGTTAGAGCTTTCACGGGCTTATGGAGGAGTTAATTTTTCAATTAGATTTTAATGCAATGGGGTATCCATGGTATAGCCGGGACATAAGACAAAGCACTATCGTTCGTTATTTATAGATCATGAGAGATGATGAGAGATAAGACGATCCCGTCTCAGATAGTTTCTAAAACTCTATAAATGCCAGACGATGATTAGTTCAAAACTGTGCAGCTGACAGTAAAATACAAAATAAGCATTGGCATCTCTATTCCATCGCATGCCAATCCTGTCACAAAACTCATGTAACCTATCAACCTGATAACTACTCAGCAAAAACACACGAGCATCTATTAAATCAGCATGTTAGCACGTTATACTAAAGCCTAGCACACACGGTACGACAACTGCACGCAGCAGCGAACGTGTCCGGAATCGTAATGTGACGTTTAATCCAAGATGGCGGCGCCCGAGCGCGCTAATGAATTGTGACACGGGTATTATTATACATTATAAGCAGTTTACACGAACAATCTGTAGGATGCTGCGGCTAATTTTATTACAAGTTGAGTTCTCCAAAGAAACTTTAGTTTACGATAACTTCAAGTGGCGTTTTTGGTGTTTTTCACTTGGCTTTTTTTATGAAATAAAAGTATACAACCGACGCAAATACATCATCGAATAAGATCCTCATTAAGAAGTAGGTATCACATTTAATTAGGTACAACGTAAAAAACCAGAATTCGTTCAGCTAATTGCATCAAATTTTCAGCAGTTAACTAACACATCTGCCAACCTAAATTTCCTTTCCAAAGCCGCGCCAATAAAATACAACAATTAACTCGCCCAATAAAACAGCTGACAGGCGAGTGTCGATAGAAATAAAATAAAATAATGATGATGAGTCATTACGAACAAGTTCTTGTCGAGTCTTATGTTAGTTGACGCGCCGTCACGCCGCTGATAGACTCGAGTGGGGCGCAGACTCAATTAAATCCCTAACATTTGTATTAATTAAAGGAAAGGAATTTGATACGAATCGACAATGGCGCTCGATTGACGGTGAGGCGTACTTGAGCTATTAGTTGAGCGCTGAGCCTATTGTGAGTAAACATTTTTATGTTTAACTATAATAAATTGTGTTTGATGTGTAATTGGTGGTTAGATGTGGAGATCTTCTTATTGGTATTTAACGTTATTGATTTTTGGTTTATTATTTGTTCACTTCGTTACTATATTAAATGATTAAATGTTATGTCAGATTCATAAAAAGTGGTGTAATCAATTCAATTCCAATTCTTATTCATTTTAATCACACTTATCAAATGCGCACCGCATGAGCGTACAGTGTCAGTACCTATGATAGGTAATTCGATCCCTCTTTTTATGTCATCTTCACATGAGACAAAAGGACTTGCACAAGAGCATCGTGTTCTAATGACAACAGCGTGTCGAGAAGTGGGCCAATGAAGTGTTGTTCACGATAAACATGCTATTGACTTGGAGTCAAGAGCGTGTCATCCCTGTACACAGTTTTTTGTCACTCGTGTTGACTGAGTTTAAGACAAAGGGATTTATCTGCGCCGGAGCATCCGATGTTAACAATGTGCAGTGAGTGAGCTTATGAACCACTTGACAATCAACAAGCTTTAACTTTTATAGTTAATTAAATAAATAAATAAAACTAAATGATGAGCAACGTGTGTAGAACAGAAAATTTATATGCGTTTGATATGCTTAGGAGTCTCAAAATGGTGCTGATTGAAAGAGTAATGAGATTGCACCAAAGATTTTGTTTACAGATAAGTAATAGTTTTAATAGTACATACAAAAATAGTTTGACATAGATACCTTTAAGCGAATTTGAATAAACTTCGAATTAGATTGCACAACTTTAACCATTATAACATGTCCCCCATAATATCAGATGTAGTGTAGATTCTAAACCAAAGACACACATAAGATTTAATTTGACTAACACACCGTTTACATTGTCTCTTTCACAATTGCTTAATACTCTCATTATGGAAAAACATCTTCACAGTGCAAGATTTTCAGGTCATCTGACTTTCACAACCGCCTCGCTGACCTAACCCAACAGCACAAAGCTGGGAGCGCCAGCGCACGGAACTATCCCATTGTTCGCGCACAATGCGGTCAGTCTGCACCCGCCTTTATTTATCTTACACCTAACATAATATTGAGGAAGTATTTAACTCGCCTTTTGTTGCGTTTTTTCTCTTAATATTGTTAAAATTGTACGACAATCAGGTAACTGACAGCCGTTTGAAGTGACTAGGGCTGCCAAGCGACTATATGAGTTTTGGAGGTATTAGTTTTAACATCGTGTGTAACCAACCGTCCGCATCGTTAAATGAACCGAGTATAGATACGATTTGATTATACGTTGAATTCTATTAAGACCTAAGAATAAGAATCTTTCTTTGAGACCAACGAGAGATTTTCGGAAAATTGTAGCTCTCAAGAAGCAAATAAAACGTACTTTTTTAATGATATAATGATCCATTTGAAGTAGATATATTAAATGTACCAAACTCCACCACAACCAACCGGAGTAATAAAGCAAAACGGATCTGAAAAATTGTTATAAGAAAACTTATAAGTAGTAAAATTATTGATTGATTGATTGATTGATAGTGTTTGTTGAATTTCACAAAATATTTTCTTAGGACTCTGGCAAATTATGCCTTTTAGAAATTAAGTTATTAAGTAGTTATTTAATCTAAAATTAATCTCTGCTATATTTTAATTTATTAATCTCGCCTGGCCAGCCTTGCGTGCGCGTGCGCCACTTCTTGTTCAATAGAGCTGTCTTCAAGTTACGCGCACATTGTCTATGTCTGCGGAATTCAAACGATTGTCCCTTCAACGAGGAAACTTTTTGCGGGTAGTCGGTAACCCAATAGTCTTCAAACTAGTTCGCATTGTTCAAGTGTAAATATTGAAATGTAAGACGGTTTCACAGCGATTGCTTCTACATCAATAGGTACGTTTAAGCTGAATGATGATATTTTTATTACCTAAATTAAAAACTGTTCAGCCTTAGTTCATTTTTTTGTCATTTACATAGATGATGCTTTGAAATGTACAATTATAATGGTGAAATAAATAATTGACTAGGGAGCCACATGCACATGCACTATGATTGTAAGGTCAACAATAAAATTACGATGGTATTGAAGCACTATCTCAGAGTAGCTAACCATTTCTATATTCCGGTACTATTAATTAATAGTACCGGAATATAGAAATGGTTAACTATTAATTAATAGTACCGGAATATAGAAATGGTTAGCTACTCTGAGATAGTGCTTCAATACCATCGTAATTTTATTGTTGACCTTACAATCATAGTGCATGTGCATGTGGCTCCCTAGTCAATTATTTATTTCACCATTATAATTGTAGCCTGGGCACTCTATTTTTTGAACACTAGGTATTACCTACTTATAGGTACTTATAGTAAGATCTAGGAGAGACATGATAACAAGCAGTTTTTTATTGATTGATTGTTACAGTATGTTATGGTTATGATATAACACAAGAGTGTGTTTTTGCACGTCTTGTCGTAATCCCTTTCAAGTGTTAGCGTTACATAAAATTTACGTTATGCCTAACGAGGACCGAAATAAACATAGCCTAGATTATAAGGTATGACTATAAAACAAAACAGTACCTAATTGCCAATCCCCGTCCTACAATGTAATAACTAGTCAAGTGACTAGCCAGCGCAGGCACAGTGGCAGGTGAATCCTCGGCGCCAGCACTTTTAAATTGGAATTCCTGGCGGGCGTTGTTTGTACTTATTCTTAATTAATGATGTAATTGTTGCAGGGTTCCCGCAAATCAAGTCGCCGTACAGCCCCGGATCGCAACCCCATCTCACCGGTGAGTCGCACTCTTATTTCCGACGAGTTCTAATAGAAATAATAAGATTTGTTGGCAAAGGAGGGACGAGATTAGGATTGTTCCACGGTTGTTGATGGGAGTAAAAGGTTCATCAGCATGATGGTGTGAGCCAATCTCACATTCCTTGAAGCTTTTTGTAAAATCTTTTTTATTTTCCCCGAGGAATTAACCTAACACGTTTTAAAATAAACTGAAGTAAGTAAGTAAACTGAAGTAAGTCAAAAGGGTTGACATCATGAAGAAGGGGTCAGTTGCTGAAGCTAATATCAGACACTTCACTTTCTCTTCGCTATACCTAGATTAGTTTCCCACCAAGCTAAAATACAAGAGCTAAAGTGAACAGAGAGAGACCTAGCATTATTTAGCCCCTAGCAGTCTATCTTGACTGACAGTACCTATCTAACCATAGGGGATGATAACATTGGAATAGATTTGCATTGCAGTACCTATTATCCTTCAAACTAAAGTAATCGAATTGATTCTACTAATAGACATCTTAACAGATTAACAAAAGTAGGTAATTTCATACCAAGCGTGGTACGCTTATGTGATGTGACAGTATTTGAGGAGCTTATAAAAAGCTTGCGCAATAAGCTTTTGTTTAGATCCTCAAAGTGTCAACGTGGATACTAATCTCAGACGTGTATTGAAATGCTGAGACAAAAGGCGCCGTAATGAACAGCCGTGAAAAATGATTGCCGAAATATTTTGATTAACAGAGTGGCTCGATGATTAGTACCTATAAATTAGAAGCGTCGCTGAAACTATGGAAAAAACTGTCATTTGCCGGTGATTTAGGAAAGTGGCTCTGTGGCGGGGGTGAGGCACGCGCAGAGGGATGGGGAGGGCATCCCTCGTGTGAGCCCCCCTCTAACACACCCGTGCACCTCACCCCCGCCTTTGTCTCAGTAATGAATCCGGCAAACGCCAAACGTCACCGCGCAGCCGCTCGACCCAGCCAATACCACAAATCATACTCCTATCTATTAGCAATCGGAAACTCAACCCTATTCATGCCTTGCTAGGGACCAACCTTCATTAGCCCTTATTGGACATATTACCCTCATGGAACAGAAGGGCAAATTCGCTTAGAACGTGAGGTTTTAGAAAATATTCTGTTAAATGCAAATTAGTTTTCGTGATAAAGATATAAGTCGGGGGTTGAAATTACTTAATATAACGAAGGTCACAGAGACTAGAGGAGATTAATTGACGTTAAGGGATGTGATTAATGAACATGGAGATCATCCGGTAGCTTCGCTTAACCCAAACATGTGTTTACGGAGTAGATTAGTCGACTGTGCAGCTTACAAGTGTACCTACTACGTTACAGATAACGACGTGTGACGAGTCTTTTTTCAATTCGTAACCGCAGTGTTGTTGTGGTGGGTGCGTGTGTGGTGTGTACGTGCGAGCGTGCGGTGTGTGCCGTGTGTTCAACCCCAGCGCATGAAAAGCGTCACAGAAAACAAACCTGGCTCCCGCCGGCAGCCATTTGTAAAAATTGCCTCCGCCGCCATTTCTGTGCGGGAATTTCATATTTGGAACGCCACGGGGCGGAATCCGCGAGTGGATTTTGACATTTCCATCATGGCGGCAAGTTTTATTGTTTTCTAAAACAATTGCCGTGGCGGGCACTGCCGAGCGCTGCGATGCCCGCTTTGCCGCTATTGTTTAGCGGCAGACATTTTTAATTTGAAAATTAGGGGCCTATTGTTTTGTGTATGCCGAATAAAAGTCACGAGTGTAATGAGGCTGTGACCTCATTGGTCGTGTGTAATGTACCACAGACAACATCGTTTCAGTCAGTGATTGAAGGCCTCTGCTTGTTTCACTTCTAACAGGATTATCAATAGTGAAATCATCAGCATCCTTAATTTAATGAAATCAGTCGATAAAATTTTTGTTCAGTTCCAGAATCATTGTTTCAGATTACCTAAGTATTTCCCCCAGTTCACCAAGTTCACTGGTTATTTGAAGATGCGGAGGGAACTTATGCGTTTTCATAATCCTTAGTTGTAGATTATAATCTTTCCATTTCCCTTTTACAAAGCTCATTTGATATCTTAATACTTATAATAATAATAATACCGGGACCGGACGGATTGCACAACTTCTGGTTGAAATGGCTAATTAGTTCACACACTTGCATCTCAGTTCCAGTCATCCGTAGTGTCTGGGTCGCTACCGCAGTTTCTAACAATAGGCGTTACCCACCTGCTCCATAAGTTAGGTAGTCCCGCGGAACCCAAGAATTATAGATCGATCACGTGTTTGTCGACGGTTTTTAAATTTCTTACATCAATTTTGAGAGCGAAAATTAATATTAATGTTTGCCTCTCAAAATGGATGTAGGAATGGGTCCCACGGTACTAAGGACTACTCCTCATAGACATGGCCATTAGCCAACAGGTTCATCGATCCCGCAGGGATCTGTCAACATATTGGATAGATTACAAGAAGGCCTACGACTCGGTGCCACATACAGGCTCGTGATGGTGCTGGAGTTGTACAAGATAGATGCAACTCTACGCACCTTCTTTGAGTCGTGTATGGGGCGATGGAAAACGGACCTTCGTTATCCAGGGTGTCGACAGAACCAGGAGAATGATGAGCCTGTATGGATTAAACGGGGAATATTTCAGGGCGACAGTTTGAGTCCACTTTGGTTCTGCTTAGCCCTGAATCCTCTAAGTACCTACGCTACTAGAGGATTCAGGTCTAGGCTATCGGTTGAAGAAAGGTGGTCAGGCCATATCTCACCTCCTCTACGTGGATGATTTGAAACTCTTTGCCCTCTTTGCTTTGCGTCTGATGGAGCTACTGAAGGTAACTGAAACTTTCAGTAGCGCCATCAGGATCGAATTTTTTGAGGACAAATGTGCAGTCATGAATGTAAAACGAGGGGAGATTATGGAATCCGAGGGAATTCAACTCTTGGATTCCATAAGCCACAGATCCCTCTCCTCATCCGAAAGCTATAAGTATTTGGGTATGTCGGAAGCGTCGAACGACGCTGACATGAAGCAATCGTTGAAGGAGCGCTTCTTTTGTCGCCTGAAGAAGGTATTCATTAGTCTTCTTTCGGGAGGAAATAAAGTGCGCGCCTTCAACGGTTGGGTCATGCCGGTTTTGATCTACTCTTTCGGCATACTCAAATGGACTCAGACCGAACTCGACGCCCTGGATAGAAGGGTCCGTACACTACTGACCGCAAACCGGATGCATCGCCCACGACCATCGGTGATGAGACTGTATATCCCGCGGAAGTGGGGGGGTCGAGGCTTTTTAATAGCGAAGACCCTCCACAACCATAAGGTGTGCAGTCTCAGGGAATACTTTTTAAAAGCCGATGTGGGTATGCTACGTGATGTGGTCGCAGTGGACAAGGGTCTAAAAAGGCTAAAGGTCAAGGGCTAAAGAGAATGGCGCAAACTTGTAGTACTTTCTACTAATGACCGCAAGAAGGTATGACAATTGACAAAGCAAGGAGCTTCACGGGCGCTTCTATCGGGCTCTTCATGAGCTCGGTGTAGATTTCTTAGCGTCCGTATCCTGGCTACGTTTTGGTGACCTTTTCGGGGAAACTGAAGGTTTCGTCTATGCAATTATGGACGAAGTTATCTTGACGAATAACTTCCGGAGACATATTATGAAGGACGGGACGGTTGACGTGTGTCGGGCATGCCACTGTCCGGGTGAGTCTATCAGACATATTATCTCGTTGTTCTCGTCTGGCTAACGGCGATTACTTGCACAGGCATAACCAGGTAGCTAGGATTATTCGCCAGCAACTTGCTTCGAAATATTAACTTGTGGATTCTGAGGTATCGTATTACAAGTATGTGCCCGACCCTGTTCTTGAAAATAACCATGTCACGTTGTACTGGGATCGGTCTATCATTACTGACAGTACCTACTATTGTCGCCAATAAGCCTGATATAGTGGTGTTGATCGATTAACGCGTTGCACAATGATTGTCGATGTTACCATTCCAAATGACGGGAACCTAGTGAAAGCTGAGAAAGAGAAACAAATTAAATATCTCACACACGAGGTTGTTGACACGTGGAATGTAAGCTCGGCTATCATTGTGCCGATTGTCGTATCGGCCAATGGTCTTATAATAATAATAATAATAATATTTATTTGCATAAAAACACGGTATAAAAAGATGGTAAAAGTACAGTGGAGAACAAAACATGTTTTGCCAATATAATAATAGGCATGCAAATTTTTAGTATGTTTTAACTGACATTAAGATTGTTTCTCAATGAAATCCTTAACACTATAAAAACTATTAACCGATAACCATTCGTATATTTTATTTTTAAATAACTTAGTATTTAAATTTTTGAGATCATTTGGTAACTTATTATATAAACGTACGCACATTGCAAGGCAGCTTTTATTATATTTAGTTAGCCTTGGAATCTCACTTAGTACGAGCCTGTTGGGATCTCGTCGGTTTCGGACATTAATATCATCTGCTTTCACAAATAAATTTTGATGCTTTCTGACAAATATACATATCTCATAGATATAAAGAGACGGTAACGGTAACAAACCAAGTTTATTGAATACAGGTCTACATGATTCGTCTGGTTGGAGCCCATAAATTGCTCTAATACATTTTTTCTGAGCAACGAATGCTCTATTATGATCGGTGCTGTTACCCCACATTATTAAACCATATCGTAACAACGACTCGACATATGCGTGATACGATGTTATCGCCGTTTTAATATTAGTTACGCTTCTAACCGCCTTGAGTGCATATACAAACTTATTTACTCTTTTAGAGACATTATCAACATGTGTTTTCCAGTTGAGATCTTGGTCTATAGATACACCTAGAAACTTTATTTGTGGTGCTTCTTCAATTCTGTGTATATTTAGATTTATATTGTATTTAGGATTATTTGATTTATTAAACTGTATATAGACGGATTTATTTAGATTTATTGATAAATTATTTTTGTTTAGCCATTCAATTAGTTTTTCAATTGTGTTGTTTATGTCAGTCTCATGATCATTAACTGTGTTATTCTTTCTATCGGATGTAATAATAATAGAGATGTCATCGGCAAATAGTATACATTTATGATGGGTTATGTCAGTAATGGAATTTATATAGAGTAGAAATAGGATTGGCCCCAAGACACTTCCTTGGGGGACTCCGAATTTGTTGTATTTATATTCAGATGAGTGTGATATCATGTCCTTATTTTTATCCATTTTGGTAATAGTTACACGCTGTTGTCTGTTATTCAGGTACGATGATATCCATTGATATGCAGGTCCCCTAATCCCGATCTTTTCTAGTTTCTGTAGTAATAGATCATGAGACACTAGGTCAAAGGCTTTTGATAAGTCAAAGAATAAGCCTGTAGTTAGATGGTTTTTGTTAATATTCGTTAAAATTGTATTAATAAGAGAGAAGATAGCTAAAGTAGTGGATTTTTGTTTTTGAAAACCATACTGTTCGTTCTTAATAATATGGAATTTATTGCAGAAGTCAATCAGTCTCTATGTACAGCCTATAACTATGTATAGCCGAAAGCCTCGATCAACATCTATCGAGGCTCTCGTTAGGCGGTTGGATCAAGGGCCTGATTCAGAAGGCAGTACTCCTCGATACGATGAAATATTTAAAATAAGATAACAGAATAAATGAACGAAAAAATTATGATACCTAATAATTTTATTTCGAGCAACAAGACTCATAGTGTTAGTAACAATATGCTTACAAACTATGTTAGTAATACACTTACAAAGATAAAAATAAAACAGAAAACAGATTGTGACATCACTGCTGAAAGGTGACAGGCCCAGCCGAAACCTTGCAGCAGTGGTTCACAAACGCACAATCAAGCCTGCTTGCTATCATAGACAGGATGCTGTTGGCGCTGCTCCGCGCCCTACGGACCAAGAATGCGCACCGCTTCCGCATCACCGTGTAGAAACAGTCCACGTGGGCTTCAGCGAACATCCCTGATGCGCTGCAGTATCGCGGCAACCCATTAACACCCTGAATACATTATTGTATTGGACGCGAAGGGCACCATAAAAAATTCAAGGCACAAGAACTAAAGTTTCCCTACAATTCCCATTGTTTACTCACATGTTACATAACTTTCTGAAGTGCTTTGCTTATGAAGCAATCGACACTCAAAAACTTAATTAACTTAACAAAAATTTCTTCATAAGCCACGTTAAATTAATTTCTATGTAAATCTGTGTTGACAGTTGTCACATCACTTGAATGTTAACACCTCACCAGTTGCGGCGTCTACATTACACTAAAAATTTGTCCCAAATGTTGGCGCCCAACACCAACACTGAGGAAATTATTTTTTTGTTTCTGTCAAACTGAGACGAGTAGCGCCTGTGGATATAACACTTCATCACCAACTTCAAATCTGCACGTTGCTAAACCTCTAGATTATTGTAATAAAGGTCAATGTTGAATGGCGGGGGGTCGCAGTAAAGTGGTGGTAGTGATGTATCAAGTGTCAGAGGAGCCGCAGTGTTTAGTCACATTAAGTGGCGACAAGTTGTAATAACAAGCAGTATATTAAAGTGCGGTGTCGGCCACTTGCCACTTTCTTTCTCGTAACGAAGCGTGTCGGGTTTCTGCGGTGTGTCGTCGGGAATGTTTGGATACAACGCGGTTTGATGTAGCAACTTGTTTGGAAATAACTCAGTTATAGTTTTTTTGCCTCTATTTTTGTGTAACGGATGAGTAAGAGGAATTTTAAAATAACTTGGTGCATTTGAATTGTGCAAACGTTCTTTTAACATCAGGCCTGGTTACCTACATATACATACATACATAATCGAAGTAAAACGTCATTGTTCGTAGCTCATAAGGTTCAAAGTTTGAAGATTATTTGTCGAAATTATTTATAAAATCTAAGTATGCACAGTGAAGCTTGAACTTTACCTCTGTTTCTTTAATAGCAACATAGACTTTACTAGGTACAGACACCAGCACATCAAGCTACTACAATCTGTCAAATTTCTTTAATAGATTTTCAATTTTATCGCTAAAGCATAAGGTTCAAAGTTGATAGGGAAAATTTGACAGTTTCGGGTAGCTTAATTGTGTCGTATTCGGTTGCATCGCGTCCGATTGTGGGACACCACATGTGGGATGCTACAAGAATATTTGTGTACTTTCTCGTATACCTTCTGCATACGTATAACTTTACTATTAGCCAGTGGATCTCTACCTACTTCCTACTGATCAAAGACCTCCCAGATATGCTCTTGCCATTGCGAACCTCCATTTTAATGATCTTGGCTTGTGAAAGTAGGTAAATTTTAGTGATTAAACTTCGGCTTTAACATTCAAATCTCTAATTGACAGCAGATTAAATTGAACAGGCTTTCAGTAATAGTTCCTTGAGCATCTGCCCTCTAACGCTATCAACGACAATAAGGCTTACGGGTGGGCAAGCAATTGGGTAACAATTAAGGAACTCTACTGTCTGTAACTGATTCTGTCAATGTAAACTGAACTTGAAGTAAAGAAGTAAAAACATGTCATCAGTAATCCGCTAATCCAACAAGATTGCTCATTACAATAAGTTCATTAAACGGCGCGTTCAGAGGACAAACCCGAACAAAACATATTTGTTTACTTGTAGCTATTACCTCGGTAACATCTTAATTACTAGCATTGTCTTCATCAAGCACTTTATTACGCATATTTATGAATATATTAATAATTTAACAATATACAACCAATTGCCGCCACAATGCTCCATTAGGTGCAGGTCTGAACAAACATGGCGTCTTAACGAGTTGACGAAACCAGAATGACCGAAATTCAATTAAATTGTATTGTTTAAACATTTAGTGTGTGTTAATTTGTTTGGGAGAGATTTACCTGCGTGTTACGAGCACCTGTGTGTGTGTGTGTGTTAGTGACGTCAGAAGGTTGGGAAACACTGCTAAATAAGTTAAGTAACTTATCGTTAACACAATCAACATTTATAATCCTCCAAAACTTTAAGTCTAGGCGTATGGTATGCTTATGATATACAAAAGTGTTTTCGTGCCGATTCCATGGTAAATTTTTGAGGCCCTATAACATCAAAACGCCTGCTGTGTGCCCCTAGTAGTACTAGAGTCTATAACATCAAAACGCCTGCTGTATGCCTCTAGTAGTACTAGAGTCTATAACATCAAAACGCCTGCTGTATGCCTCTAGTAGTACTAGAGTCTATAACATCAAAACGCCTGCTGTATGCCTCTAGTAGTACTAGAGTCTATAACATCAAAACGCCTGCTGTATGCCTCTAGTAGTACTAGAGTCTATAACATCAAAACGCCTGCTGTATGCCTCTAGTAGTACTAGAGTCTATAACATCAAAACGCCTGCTGTGTGCCTCTAGTAGTACTAGAGTCTATAACATCAAAACGCCTGCTGTATGCCTCTAGTAGTACTAGAGTCTATAACATCAAAACGCCTGCTGTGTGCCCCTAGTAGTACTAGAGTCTATAACATCAAAACGCCTGCTGTGTGCCCCTAGTAGTACTAGAGTCTATAACATCAAAACGCCTGCTGTATGCCTCTAGTAGTACTAGAATCTATAACATCAAAACGCCTGCTGTGTGCCCCTAGTAGTACTAGAGTCTATAACATCAAAACGCCTGCTGTATGCCTCTAGTAGTACTAGAGTCTATAACATCAAAACGCCTGCTATCACGAAATAGACTCGGCTATACACTCGATCCAAACCCTAAAATTTGTCATTGCTGGTAGGGTATATTCGTCTTGAATTTTAATATTCTCCTTTTAAGGTCCTCGGAATCTTTAACAAGGGTGGCAAAATCCTTTCCAAAAGTAAACCAAGAAAACATTTTTTCATTTACAATTCAATTTCCTCTGACCCCGCTAAAAATAATGACCCAATCTAAAAGGTAAAAATAAACAGTCGAGTTTCGCCTCCTAACCTAAAAATGATCACATAAATACATTAGGCGTTAATACAAATAAGTTGTTGCTTGACAAGTGAAATGTAACGTGCCGGGAGAGGGGCTGGCGGCTGGTGGCTGGCGGCTGGCGGCTGGCGGCTGGCGGATGGCGGATGGCGGATGGCGGAGGCATGATTTGGGCAGCATCCCCCGAGGCTCGTTATGCGACACTTTCCGCAATTTTTTGAAAACGATATTGTTGAGCCACCCCTGGTAATGATGTAAGGATATCTTCGTGCAGTCGGTACACGGTCCAATTTGTTAAGTAAATAGTTTTGTGTCGAGGATAGGGAACGTTGATTTTTCGCATTGTTGTGATTTTATAAGGCAGAACAAAATTATCAAAATATTCAATAGCTCAAGAAAGTACATTCAAGAAAACACTTTCACAAACTTTGTAACGAAATATCCAGAATCTTAAATTATTCAGACAGTAGGTACTTAAAGGTACAATTAAAATTAAATACCTACAGGCAACTATTTAATCAAACATACCTATTCTGCCGAATCTATCAAATCTGTAAGCATAGCCTGGAAGCCAGTGTTGGCACAGATTGACGGATTGGATTTGGAAATTAATAACCGTAAAACGGGGTGAATCGGGTCGAAACTTTAAATAGGATTTTAACGTTGAAATAATATAGTTTGTTGCCAGAAAATACTCTAATGTGTTTACTGTTTGATAATTAAAGATGAAGTGCCCTTGTTATCAACAAACTTTATTATTTCAACGTTAAAATCCATTTTAAAGTTTCGACCCGATTCACCCATGCAACCCGATTCACCCCGTTTTACTGAACTTCATAAAGTCACGAAGATGCAATGTCTTTATTTTGACGTTCGAAAGTGTCATTTTATGTGCCAATTTGAAATAAATGCTTTGACTTTGACTTTATGGACCATCTCAATTGAAAATCCTGAGACAGAATCTTAGTATGTTTTTATGTACCTGCTAAGTAAATACATAAAGGTGTAGGTACAAGGGTGTCAAGACGCCGATACAATTACACAGCGGCCCCGGCGCCGGCGCACCCGAGAGGAATAATTTAAAAAGCCACGGCCGCCCGATTCATCGCACACACCCGCTCAATTACACCATTTTAATGCCCACTCCGGCTTTCCCGTTCTCGTAAGAAGGTTCCTCGTTAAGTGTTGCATGTTTATTGTTCGGAGGGTGAACACGGGTAAGGTTGTTCTTGTGGTAATTTTTGCAAAAACTCAACAACCTATCCATTATTGACAAAAGGTGTGTGCTTATTAGAACATGTCTGTCCCTCTACCGTATCTGCCTACACACACATACTTAAACTCACGCCTTCATCCCAGCGGGGTTAGGCTGACACTACTGAACGCCACCTGCTACATCTTATCATGCTCTTTGTTTCTATATTGTGTCATCTCGTACTTAGTTGAGGTCTGTTTACTTACAGAAATGTTTAATCCAAATGTAGTTATGGCAATCATGATTTAGATAAATTACGGAATTACCTTTCCAACGACTTCTCTGCCTGACTGCTAGTTATAGAAGGATATATAAAAGGCATAAGTTTTCCTACACAGACCAAGTGCCCCAGATCAAACGACCCCAGCTATTCTCCATAATATCAGCTCTCAATACTTCAGACACTGTGCCTACATCGACACTAAACAGTCCAAAGTTACAAACTAAAAGCTAATATGACCGGTTTTTACTACTCCCCCTCTCCCCCTCCTCGTGTGGAGGGGGGTGGGCGTGGCTTGGCCGGACACTGTAACTGCCACTTGGTTATTGGCCTCTTTTCATAGCCGGTTGTGTCACTGTGTGGCCAGCAGGCTATGCGTGCTCCGCGTGGCCAATGCGTCTGGTATCATCAGTTCCCTAAGAGTTGCGGTCACGGTTAATAAAAGCCACTGTTTACCGCCAGTTGAGTTTGAAGATTAACTTAGTCTACATTTCTTATCAAATTTCAATGTCAATCCAAAAGAGCTTTCAAACAAAGTATTCCCCTAAAAAGTAGATAATTTGAATATTACCCATAAACTAAACGAAAAAAGGAAAGAAAATCAGTACCTATCTCGAAAAATATCAGAAATATAAAAACTTTTTTTCAGGTTGACTCACAATTGCCAATTAATTCCAAAACTGCCAAACACCTCCAACGTTATGAAAATGTAAATACATAAAACTAAACGCAAACAGTTGTACACAACATGCTTGCTCCGAATCCATATCCTATAGAGACAACAATAATATTTTACGATTAGATCCTAGGATCAGGGCCCCCCCCCCTGATCGCATAATGACTTGCTTCGCCAAACACACCCGCGCCATGGGACTATCAACCTTACTGCCTTGTGATATGGATGGTTAAGGTTGGCAATACATTTTGTGGACGTCCTCTGAAATATCAAAGTGAAGAGTCGCCCATTAGCAATTATAATGGCTACTGTCCTGGGCTGAGTGCCTGTTCATTACCGCCCGCTTGCCGCCACCTGCCGCCGCTAGCCGCCGCTGGATTCGGCTGCAGGTCCAACCTTACCAACCCTGTTAGTTAATTACTCGGCACTTCTACGAGCATGCCTCAATGTTATCTCAACATTGTATCGTTCGAGTTTGAAAGTCTCGGCGTGTGTGAACTAACATGGCTAAAGTTTACGTCAGTTACTACTTACAAACAACCAGTTTTGATCATTGGCTGAAACCCTCTCCCTTCCTTCTGTATAAAAAATTATGAAAAAACTTTTTGTTTTCATTTTTCAATTCCGATTAGTTTCTTAGAAGACACTTTGTCTAATGAAATAAGTACATAACAATCGGTTTTGTTATCTCTTGTTTCTTATTTTCAAAGTGTTTACTTTATGAGTTTGGAATCTTTTATTAATGTTCCAATCATGTACACTCCTAAATGACATACTTTTTCTAAAGCCAAAATTCTATTCACGTCATCAAATTGGCATCAAATAAGTTTGCAGTGCTGTTGATCCCGGGCGGATATAAGGCAATTTATAACGTTGCTGCTATAGATTTGCAGACAGCTCTGCAAATCTAAAAATATACTCAATTTAAACTACCAACAAACAGAACATACGTCCTTAAAAACGAGCCTTAAAACAAGCAAACAGAACTGGTTGACCAAACCGTTCAAATAAGAAAAGAAAAGCGTCAATATCATAATATCTGTGTGCGCTTGCGTCGCAGCGAGCGGCGCATTGTGCGGATCTGCGCTTTGTGAACTTGCTCTATTTTTGTTAACACCTGCGCTGCGGTGGGAACAAGGACGCTGTAATGCGATAGCTGTGCACTCTTATTTAACATTCGCGAGATTTGGTGGTCGCGCATTGTGTGTTAGATAAGGTCTATTGCCGTAACGGAATATTATCGTCCCGCGAGCGTTTTGTTGAGATCTATTTTCGATCCGAAGTGTAAGTTTTCTAAGTTAACTTGTCTTTCTATGTTTATTACTTCCCCTATTCTTCTGTTTTTAATTATTATTTTTTATTTGTTTCATGTAATTCGTAGCGGTCCGACAGTTTTATTCAGGTAATTTATGAATTATTTGCTTTTATGTTTATAACCCAAGTTGCTGGAACTAACAAACTATAACTGGATTAAAGTCGTTTAAGTGTGTATTGGCGTTATTATGATAGATGCAGCTGAAGAATTCTAAATAATCCGTGTAAAACTGTGTACAATTTCAGCCAAAATTATTCAAATACACTTCTAGATATACCAAATACGGTAATCAGCTAGAAACATACTAGCAACACATGTGACGGTATCTCGCCCGCGCGACACTCGTCGAATCAAATAAGCGGCGGAACGCGCGTCAATTGGCTTGTCGTGACAAATTGGCAATTCGTACGCGCCCTAATTGCATCACGTCTTATCGCGTTACGCTAAGCGTTTTACCTGCAAGCATTCTTGTTAAGCTTTTTATTTGAATGAGATAGCGACTCGAGGATCCGTATCTGGCTTAAATTAGATCCTCAGGGATTTTATTTTATGTTTGGTTCTTCCTGTTTTTTGTTGAGAATGGCGAGTAAATATTTTATTTATTCGTGTAAATAAAGACACCGTTTTGTGGATAGTTAGAGCTACAGGCGTCTCGGTTTGCTAGTATCTGTTTTAGGTCAGTTTTTTATAGACACCATCTTGCGGTCTACTTTTTGATATAGGCATCTTATGTGACGTTAGATTTTGGACATCGTAGCAGACTGAGAGAGTAGTTATAGGTATTTGCAGTAGAGTGATAGTGTTCAGAGTTTCGTTGCCTAGAGGCATGTAGAACCTTGAGGAAATTGTAGAATACTATTTATATAATGATGTTCTACACAATGCCGACTGCAGTACCTATAACACAAAAACAATCCAAGAATCTGTTTATACATAAGAAATCACGAAATCGCTATTCTTGCAAAAGAAAATTTAGATGTGAAATTCCCCAAATAACATTGCTCTCCTTTACAAAACAACGTAGGCAAATACAGGCAATAAACGAGCCGATTTCGTTTGCAAATCTCCACGTATGCTGACGTCACAGTCGCGTCTCCGCGTCACGTCGCACGTACATGCGGCACGTTCACGCACGCATGGGACAAAATAACAATAAAAGTACAGAAGGTTCGCTACTGACCTACAGACAGATCACTGTACCTCGAATATGTTAAACGGTCGATTGTAACAGGAATACATCAAAGTCGTGCCAATGGCAGTGAGGATACCAGTTATCTAATTGTAGTCTTTTCAAAACTCTGGATACACTTCCGTTGGTGCACTTCGCCAGGCTAGTAATGACGATGTTGGCTTCGATATTAACTACTGAATCTTAGGTTTCGTTCAACCGAAATAAATCGAAATTGATTTTCCTCGTCTTCACCCGACGACATATACTTCTTTGTCTTATTTTGGGTACCGTTTGTAGTTTACCTTCCTTTTGTACCTCTTGAGTGATAACCTGTGAGTCTGAACGACGAATAAATCTAATCGCCAGCTGATCTCAGCAAATTGGCCGCGCGACGATTGGCAATTTGTGTGCGAGTCGCGACTCTCGCGATTGGCCCAATATGAGGAATAAGTGTTCGCAGTGCTGATGCGACGCCGATATATTACATTTGAAATATATACAGCAATGTTTTGTGCTATGATTTTGTAGTTTTGACATTCTAAACCGCCTGTAGTTGTTAACAGTAAAAACTCCAAGATTCTGATCTATATCAAAAGGCCCCCGTAATGTTACCAAAACTGAACCAATCCGGCTGCGCATACTTAGTCAAAATATATCCTATATACTCGGCAGTATAGTACTGCCGAGTATATAGGATATATTTTGACTCTTATTACCATTAGTGAACGAATTTTTGAAATCGGATCAGTGGTTTCGAAAATTACTCGCTACATACAAACTTACAAAGTCATCTTTATAATAAGTATTACTAGCTTCTACCCGCGACTTCGCCCGCGTGAAATGTTGGCAACCGCCCCAGCGCGCAGCGACCCGCCGCGCGCTGCGTGTCGCGACCCACCGCGCGCTGCGTATCGCGCGCCTGCGCTGTTATTTCATTTTCGCTTACCGTCTTTCTGGGTTTTTTTTTTTTGCTCGGCTCCTAAGGGCCGTAGTAGGGTGGTGTTAAATAGCCTAGAACGTTCCTCAAAAATTGAACTGTGATACGATTTCAATATTTTTTTAATCCGACAGGTACTTCCAGAGTTTAGCGTGTTCAGACGGACAGATAGACACGGCGGCGAGATTTAGTTTTATAATATGTAGTGATTTATAAAGCAGGCTCGTTTCATTTATAGGCGCCCATTGTTAGCATTTAAGAATTTAATGAAATGTTTATTCTGTTTAGAACCCTAAGAGGTTATCATACACGGCATATAATATGTAGGTACCTAACTCTTACATCTGAGCATTAATATTATTATCGCTGTTTTGACTGTTATTAGGAATTTGGCGATATATTATTATGTATTTCATAGTCTACACTACATAACAGTACACAGATATTTCAATTCGTTTTAATAATACCGCAATGAGTTTTTGTCTGTAAAACGCGTTTAATTAATTGACATCCAAAACTCTTTAATTAATTATATAACACGAATGTTAATTGGTAAAATAAGCCTGTAAGTTCGTAGATGCATGCACCTGAGTCCGTTTGTTTAGGTGTACTGATGTCGCAATCAACGGGGCCACCAACTGGACTCAAACTATGTATATTTTTCTATTTATATAAAATGGTAAACTGACTGACTGAGTGGGTGATATATCAACACAAAGCCCAAACCGCTGGTCCTAGAGATATGAAACTTAGAGGGCGTTTTCTTTGTGAAGATTTAGTATCCACTAAGAAAGGATTTTTAGGAATTCCACCCCTAAATGGGTAAAATAGGGGATGGAAGTTTATATAAAAGTCCTTCAGTTTTGAAGTTAGGATCTTCAGATTTTGTGTTTAGGCTGACGATTGACAATTAATTTATACGTGTGTCAGCGTTTTTGACAATTCTACCCCCGAAGTGTTAAAAAGAAGGATGAAGTTGTGTATGGAAAGTCCTTAATTTTCGAAGTAAAAATCACTAAATTTATTACCTAGGCTTATTGTTGGAAGCTAACGCAACTGTATTGCTAGAATTTCAACCCTTAAGGGGGTGAAAAGGGGGATGAAATTTTGTTTTTAATTATATAATCTATGTATATAAAACTCAATGACCTGACTAAGATATCAACGCACAGCCTAAACCGCTGGTCCTAGAGACATGAATTTTGGAGGGTGTGTTCTTTTCTTTGTAAAGAGTAGGAATCCATTAAGAAGGGGTTTTTGGAAATTAAATCTTTAAGGGTGTGAAAGGGGGGGATTTAGTTTGTATGAAAAATCTTATTCCTTGAGTTAATAACTTTGAAACTTGGCACGAATACTTATCTAAATAAGAAGTATTTTATTACGTGGCTTGATTAACTAGAAAATTGGCATAAATAATATTTAAGTCAAGTTATGGAAACATCACAGACGATTTTTCGAAATTCCACCCCTATGGGGACAAAAAGAGGTGATACAAAATCTTATTCATTTGGGTGTTGCAGTAAATACATTAAAAACGGTTGCACTACAATTGAACACTGGTACACAACATAAATGGTTGGGGTACTGTCCTCTTAGATAGGCTACATAATAGCCTGTAGTAAAGAGAATCAGTGCCGTATCCCTCGCTATGGGTCTTTGTGTCAAGTTATGAACACATCCCAAATGGTTTTTCAAAATTCCACCCCTGTTGGAGGTGAAAAGCGGGGATACAGTTTATTTGAAAAATCTGATCCCTTTGATCTATAAACTTAAAAATTGGCCCGAATACTTATTTATCTAAATAAATGATAAAGATCATAAACATACATTTTCGAATTTTTTTAGAGGAAAGTACGAAGTTCACGTGGTCGAAATCGCGGGCAGAAGCTAGTTTTTAATAAAACAACGAGCGAGAGTAGCATCAACACAAAAAGAAGTATAGGTAATAAGAAAATACGTTTGTTATCATTTATGAAAATAGTTATAATATACAAATAAAATTGTAAAGTCGTTTAAGGCCATATTAAAAAAAAAACAGTTTTCAAGCGCTTCGCTTAGTAAATTCTATTGTTCATAGCATGTAGGTACCCTATTCAATAAACATTATTCGATTCTGTCCCAACAATTATGTAGTACCTGCAATACAAACAAACAACCGGGCAAATTGACTTGAAAGTTGATTGAATTTCATTGTATATGCTACGCCGTAGGCGTAGGCGTAGAGGGTCTACGAAAACCGTAGCCTCCCTTATCGACTATAGAAATTAATTCTGACTTTCCTTAGTACGCTAACTAAAGGCAAACCCTAGAAGAAATAAATACCCAACCTCTATGTAGTCACACCACTGCCATAACAACATAAACACAAACCTAGCTAAGTATTTACATACAACATAATTTTTTCCATAACACATTTTCATTTGGAGCACAATGCCGCCGGCAAAAGTGGCAGTGTTCTTCACAACAAGTAGCTTTCCTTCAGCAACACTCGCGCTTCCCCTCGCCCCTCGCTGAGGGGAGGGTTCCGTGCTATAAATTATACTCCTTCACACACAACTCAAAATGAACTTTATGCTATGAAACGGTAGGTTTATAACGAGTTGTGCGTACAATTCGTGTTAACGCATACATTATTGGTTCGTTGGCGTCGTGTCGTAATTATCGTATTTTTATAATGATACAGTTTTGTTCTGGTTTGTGGTGGTAGGTGTGCACGTGCTTCGGTCCGTGGTCGTAATGAATGGTGGATGGTATCGGTGGTCGGAGCATAGGATCGCTTTACTTCCAGACACGTGAC
Organism: Luperina testacea; assembly: GCA_927399505.1. Lineage (NCBI taxonomy): Eukaryota > Metazoa > Arthropoda > Insecta > Lepidoptera > Noctuidae > Luperina > Luperina testacea. The sequence goes on from OV656768.1 coordinate 604,941, forward strand.
TGAACAATTATAAATCTGTCATTCTGTTACTTTATTTAGCCCAATTTGAAAAAAAAAAATGGGATGTTGTTGTTTCATGGACACAGCCGTGGTTTGTATGTGAATACGTTTACGTAACGGGGTTGATCCGCTCAGTCGCATTCATTCTTTTAGGTTCCCGGCACTGCTTACCTCGGTCCTAAGGTGTTTTATGGGTACCATTAGATTGCACCTGAGAAGACCTTTCCAATGGTATACGATCTGTGTATTTTGATTTGATTTTCGACTCGTATAGGCCGACATTATATATTCTTGATATTATTTTTCTTTTTATTTTAACACATTATATTCACTGAAATTATTTTACACTAATGTTTTGTATACAATCAATAGATTTTGACAAGAGCTGACCATTCAAACATAAACGAATGTCGTAGCTTTAAAGACGTATGGAAACAATTTTAAAGACGTATTTACGTCAAAACAAAATATCAATAGTTTGTTTAACCACCTCTGCATAAATTCCGGTTAAGTTATATGGCAGACATTCATACAAATTCTGTTCCATTTTTTTATATATAGTTAAATAAATCTTTCTTGGGGCTATGCTTAGAGTCTCCTTGTGGGATTGAATCCGCAACGAGGTGATCCGTGAGAACCAAAGTTGTCGACATAGCTCACAAAATAAGCAAGCTGAAGTGGCAACGAGCCGGCCATATTAGCCGTAGAACCGATGACGATGACGTGTTCTTGAGTGGTGACCGCGAATTGGTAAACTTAAGGTAGGTCGCCCTCAGGCTAGGTGTCAGGCGTCGACGATCTTCGCAGGATGGCTGGTAGCAGCTAGATGAGAGTTGCCGAAAATCGAGTTGAATGTCGTGCAATTGGAGAGGCCTATGTCCAGCAGTGGACTGCTGATAATGATGATGAAATCTTTCTTTATATAATGTATTTTGTGAATAAGTTATTGTGTGTAAGAAACGCCTAATAACTGATTTGCGTATCTAAATGACGCAATGTAAGTTACATAATGTAAAAAAATCAAATCAAACGTTTAGATCACAACGTTTGAACCAACATAATGTAGACAAAATCGAATACCGTGACACTTTCAAAGACTTTTCAGTCATTACCGAATTTAGCCACCTAGGTACCTACCTACCTACAGCTAGTTCTGTTGACTGCGGAGCTTATTCTCCGAACATTTTTTTTTCTTGTTTAACCTCCACCCACTTAACAATATGGCTCCTTCCCCCAAGCTAAGATAAGTGCAGTATCATAAAACACACATTTTAGAAGTCCATCCCTACGCCGGTGATAGCCGAAGACCCCCGACTGCCCCCGATCTCTCCCGAGTCCTCCCGAGGGACAGCCGAGTGTATTGCGCCACAGTTTAAGTGATTACCTCCTCACGATACTGCGTTCACTTACTTTGACATCATTGAGGAGCTTACCGATGTTTTTCTATTATTGTAACACCGTCTGAGAGCTATGTTTTATATGAAATACCCTTTTTCACTAACTGTAGGCGACATCTAAATGTAATGCATTGATATTAAGCAGATACTTAGCGCAAACAAACATTTCACCAGCCAACTGCGCTCACTAAAGTTACAACACCGATTCACCGACTCTTGTACCTTGCCTAGCAACGGATTTTTGCAAAATTGACGGGCACCGAACTTGACTTAAAAAACCACGGACAAGTGTCAGAAATGTAGTTTTCGAAGCGTAAGCTTCGAAAACTACATTTCTGACACACACACACACACACATTATTATTATTATTCATTTCTATTATTTACATTACTGAGAAACTAATTGTGAAACAGGAGCGGTGGATCTGTTTACGATGAACGTCGAACGAACGCAGCGCCTAGTTAAGGACTAGGCGTCGTTGTCGTTGACGTGAGTGGGCAATATCTCGGAGCTACTGCCTCGGCGCGGAGGAGATGACCCGTAGCGAATGTCAAGGAACCTAGTAGAATGTACAGTTCTGATGACGGTGATTTAGACATTCTTGCAAAAGATTTTAAAGACAAGAATCGCAATGTGTTATGTGAACTAATTAATAACAACAAGAATAAATAAAAAAACAAACGGGGTGAGCTAAATAAAACCGTTTAAAAAGAAACCTTTTCGTACCACTTGCTCAAAAAAGTGACATTCTATGCCACAAAAAGCGAACATAACAATAGTCATTTTTAATCTGTTAAAAACAGGGAAAGAAAATTGTACTGAATTTCATTCATCCTCTAGGGAGAGAATGTGATTTAAATTTGGAATACTTACCGAAATTTATACTGAACTACATCTGTGTTTACACCATTGAGTTTGTATATAAAGCATTATAAATCTTTTGAAAAAGGAATACGCATTTATTATGCAGTTATGATTATTAAATAAAATTACGAAAACCGACGAGGCCGTATGAGCTTGATGCCTTTGCTTTTTCGACAAAAAAATATTAGACTAGGAATTTGCCACGTTTTTGTTTTCTTCAAATACATAAACATTAAGTTTATTTTAATTTATGTTTATAAATAAGTTAATGTTCTAAAATGCTTATCTCATATTATTATTGTGTTAATTTTTTCGCAAATGGTACGAAAAGTAGAGTATTTTCCTCGGTGATAAAGCTGTCTTAGTCTTGGGTGAACTTAAATCCCTCACTACACTCAGGACTCGTCTTAAATCCCTCGCTTCGCTCGTGATTTAAGTTTTTAACACCCTCGCTACGCTCGGGAGTAAAGCTCGAGTCCTTCGTTACGCTCGCGATTTAAATCGTCACCCGCGACAGAAGACACTGCTTTATCCCCTTGGTTAATAATCTACTATATTGTTTCAATTACATTTTAAAAATCGTTTTAAAAGAATATAATCCTACTAATATTATAAACGAAAGTTTGTGAGGATGGATGGATGGATGTTTATTACCTAGGTACTCTTTCACGTAAAAACTACTGAACGATGAAATTTGGCACACGGATAGTTTATAACCAGGATTAACATAATATAAGGTACTTTTTACCCAGATATTCCCTCGGAATGGAAACTTATGTGGGTAAAACCGCGGGCTGCTGCTAGTGTGTTATATACCTACATAAACTTTATTGTATAAGTAAATCAATTTTACAATACAAATGGTATGGTATCAGATATTGTAACAACACGAACATTGCATATTACATAGACTTACCTGTTTTATTATGTGATACAATGGGACGCCATGACGTCATTCGGGAGGAAGTTGTTGAAAATCAGCGCTGCTGACGATAGGTTCGTCCGAAGTCACAGCATTTTGCTGAGCAACGACCTGGTTCTTGCACAGATGCGACACACGACTTAATTTTTCTTATTATTGTTGTCTGTTTGTTACAAAACTACTTATTTTTCCACTCTGCAATTGGCATTTTGTTTTTGTTTTATTTGCGGACGCATCACGAATTAATTTGTATTGTAATTTGTTTGTGCAGAATAGACAAATTTTCTTTTGTTTTTCTTTTTATCCGACTGCGCCAGAAGAAGGGTTATGTTTTTCGAGTGTATGTATGTAGGTATATTTCTTTGGCACGCTCTGTAGCCTAATTAAATAAAAATACCATCATGAAAATATCAGCCATGAAAGATCTGGGAGTCACATTCGACCGAAAGCTCACTTTCCACGACCACATCGCTAAGTTAGCTAAGGAATCCTACCAAAGATTGGGTTTCATTTTGCGTATTTGCCGCGATTTTGGCTCCGCACATGCCATCAAATTTATATTATTATTTATATAATTATATTTAATGCACTCGCACGTAGCAAATTGGAATCTAGCTCCCGCGTGTGGAATCCACACGAAAGTACCTACGTACTTATACTGGGAAAGGTACAAAAAGCGTTCCTTAGGTTTCTCTATAAGCGTAAACACGGCTATTACCCATACCACTATCCGACTAAATTTCTACTGGGATGCCTCGGACGGAGGTAAGGCGAGCAAAAGACCAGCTCACCATAGCCTGTAAGATGCTCCGTGGCACTATTGACGCGCCTGATCTACATGCTGTTCTGGCTCGCTTCTTTGTGCCAGACAACTACTGCCGCGGCAGAAGACACAGGCTGTTTGCTGTGCCTCCATGTCGCACAGTTGCGCGTGCTAAGTCCCCAGTACCACGTACTCTGGCCGCACTTAATGATCTCTCGGACGCTAATCCAACAAACGATCTGTTTGCGGACGAATGGACGAAGAATTTGTCGGCATGTCAGAAGTACTGTGAGAGGAATGTATGAAAGTGTTGTTAACTTTTTACTTGATTTAATGTATTATGTGTATGTGTAAACTGTCTATAATTTCTGTAATTGGTTGGAAACCGTTTTAATTAAAGAATAAATAAATAAATAATAAATAAATGAAAGACCATTACGTACAAATAACTGTTCCTATAGATTGCCCTCCATACAACAATAGATTGGACTACTAAGTCCCCCAAACCCCAACCCCCCCCCCCCGCCACATCATTCTGTTTGAATGCGATCTGAACGTGATAAACTCAAAAACTACATAACGGATTTTCATACGGTGTTCACCAATGGACGGAGTGATTCATGAGGAAAGTGTAGGTATACTTTATTAAGGTTTTGTGTTTTGGCTAAAATAATTATGATGATAATTGTTGAAGATGTCGGAAAAAATCATGCCGACTGGGAGCTTTACTAGTATACAACCAACTGCGGTTGGCTGTCCCACAGGAACATTCCCGTGGAATAATTCCCGACATCCACGCGGGCAAAGCCGCGGGTAAAAGCCAGTAACTAATAAACAAATGGGAATATAAGTTGACCTCACCTCTAGTGAGTCAGTTAACTGTCCTTTGAGTACCAAGAGTTAGGTAATCGTAGAATGTGTATCATGTAATACTCAGTACCCTCGAATAGAATACTAGCCACAATGCAATAAGAAATCCCTTGTCCAGTTTAATAATTAATAACTTCCTACTTGTCAAAAATACTACAAAAAGAGAGATAAATCAATCCCCGAATATTTTGAACATAATGACTAAAGTCTGTTCCAAAAGTATCTGATGAAAGTATAAACAGGTGTATTCAGGTTATAATAAACTCTTACGCAATCATTCACTAAAGGAAATTAATAAAACAGTGATCTGTAATCAGCAGGTTTCAACTTTATATTTTCTCATCTTTTTCCATCAAACATTGTTTGAATTGGAGCAGCGGTCACGCCCCAACTTGCGAGTTGCAGGTCGTGGGTTCGAACCCAGGCAGACACTTTACTTTGTGTAAATAATTACATCACAACTGCTCTCAAAACGAAGACGTGACATCTACCAACCCGCACTGAGCTCATGTGGGAGATTACAGCTTAGTTCCTCTCGAAGTGAGGCCTGTGTCCCAGCAGTGGGAACAATGTAGGCTGATTAAGTGATTATGCTTATTGTTTGAATAACATTATTAAATTAATTGTAATTGAAAAATCATCGACGGACAGGGAGGTTATAAAATTAACCTGAATTGTCCAATGAAAATCATCTTTAAAATTATTTTAAATTAGAATTTCGAGTTTAAGTATTCAACGCACTCAATTTTTAAGTGGCACTACAAGTTGGCATCCATCATCAGCGGTAAATTTTCTATTACATTTGTTTACGATTTTATCAGATACTTTTGGGACTGTTGTTATTAATTTATCATCATCAGATAAAAGTGAAAAGTCCACTGCGTTGCCCAGCATTGGGCCCTGTATGTGATACCTAGTATACCTATTTTGTTTAAGTATTTTGGAGGAAATTCTCAGTAGAGTCTGCAAGGATTTATGCACAGTTATAGCAAAACTTCGGTTATAGGTCTAATATATAACTGGCGAAATGTTGTGTACACACCTCTGTCACGCCTGTGCTCCCCGAGGGCTAACCCTTGGGGGAGTACCGGCGTGGTGGTGTGTCTATAGTAATGTTAGTACAGAGCAGTGGGTCATATCGTGCAAGCGGTGGTAGTGGCGGGTGGCACGGAGCAGGACGCTGGTGCAATCGATTGCGCGCGCGGACGCATCGGACACGCCCGGGCACCGGACGAGGGTAATTGGACACATGCTACAGTTGTCCGCTTTATAAGAATATAGTGTTTGTGTTAAGGACTGCTAAAATGGCTGGTTTTTTATGTCTAATTTCTTTGTTTTTCGCCGTATCTTTGCCTCATTGATTTGGGACTTAGGTACTTATACCTATAAATAAGTATGTTTATGTAATGTTGGGTCACGATTGCTTAACATATAACTTCATAACGAAGAAAAACGTATTTCATGGATATTTTATCATACCACTCCACTTCACTAGTACCCATAATCCTCAATAATAATTAAAAATTTGTATTTTTTATCCCCTTTATTTTGGTTTAATATACAGTATGTTAACTAACAGAGGGCGTTCCCGTTAACCCGCAATAGTATAGCATCCATACATGCTAAAAAAAATATTACCATTCGAAAATAAAATGTTTTTATTTTTTTTTATATTAAAATAACTAAAAATCGTAAATTGATACTCTATTTATTTAATTAATTCTAATTTATTTAATTAAATAAATTCCGACATTGCAGTACTTCAAGTACGCATGTACAGAGTGTTTCTTTAACGTATCAATTTACGATTTTTAGTGAATATTTTAATATAAAAAAAAATAAAAACATTTTATTTTCGAATGGTAATATTTTTTTTAGCATGTATGGATGCTATACTATTGCGGGTTAACGGGAACGCCCTCTGTTAGTTAACATACTGTATATGCTCCTACCAAAGGTTAAAATAATTTGTTAACATTATCTTAAGATTGAATACTCTATCATTGTTTTCTGGGGGGGGGGGGGGGGCTGGTAGGTAATCTGTGTGACAGGTTTTTCCTAGTGCAGATACCAGTCTCCCACAAAGGATTTATCAGATTGTAGTTACTGTCTTCATATTTTTAAGGCGCCTTTGTGGAAGACAATATATAAATGTTTTTATATTATTAGGTAAGTATTTTTTTTCTCAGCAAAATAGCACTCATTTGACTTAAATTTAAAAACAAATGTACTTGTTCAGACAAGACAAAATTATTGTGTTAGGTAACCGACCTGTTCAGAACAGCTCGTTTACATATCGATCATCTCACTGACCAGCTGCAAACATAAATGATTACCTACTTGCAAACCATTAATAAAATTAACACATCTATTGACCTCATAATGTGTCTGCCAAACTCGCACCCTTTACAAAACATACCATTCGCGATCCGTCACGCACCATCGCAAACAAATAACACACGGAGACAGCAAGCTCCCGTTACTGTACATTGCTGGTTTTTCATGAAATATGCACAAAGCTGTAGGTGTCAGGGAGTAATGTACCTATACTCTGCAACAGGGTTGCAACGTTAAGCAGTTTCTCGGCAGGTCCGTGAGGGAACCGCTCTAAATTTAATAATTCATTGTCGTATTCATTGGCGCCAAATTCAATTACCCGTGGTCCCGAGGGCCGCACTCGCCCCCCGCCGGCGCCCCCGCGCCTCCGCCCGGAGCCGTCCGTCCCGAACTCCCGAGGGATGCGCTCGATCTATTCTATTAACCCGCCACCGCGCGCCTGTTTACTAATTCATTTGGCAATCACATTCGGTAATTATGTGACAAATCCCCGAGCGAGTGTTGTGTCGTGTTGTCACACTACTTGTTAAGTGGATTTGGGAGCGGGCGACGATTTGCGCGGACAGCGCGGATACTGCTCCGATTATCCGCAAGTTTGCGGACGAGTGGGCGAGTGAGTCAGTGGGCGAGTGAAATGGACTGGTGTTAACCACGGTTTTTCTTTCGGCAGGAGTGTCGTCGCTGGAAGCAGCGAAAGATTTCACAGTCGACGGGCTCACCGGTTATAACGGCAAGAAAAAGAAGAAAAAACGTCGACATAGGTAAATTACACTTTAGGTACTTTGTTTATTTTGCATGGCAGCAGTCATGTTATTTCTTTTATAATTTTATAAGATATATAACAAACCCTGTTCAGTTTAAATTCTTACGCAATCACTCACTAAAAGGAATTAGTACTTAATACATTAATCTATATTTAGGTTTCAATTTTGCCTTTTTTCCAACAATTATTGATTAAAAAATAACAAAAAAAAAATAATAAAAAAAAAATAACATAAGTAAATTGTGGTCAAAAAATCATCGGCGAAACTTGAGCTTATAAATTGTCAAATGAAAAACATAGGTGCATCATTTAAAACTCGGTTAATTAAATCAAAGCATTCTCTTTTATTGCGATCGGCAGTTTCAATTGGCATGGCAGTATAAGAACTTCTGATCTATTTGTTTACATTATTATTCTGATACTTTTGAAACAGATCATAAACAAATTGGATATTTTTTCTTACCGTTTCCATGGAAATAAACCTTGTCTTTAATTTCCCGATCGCGAGAATGAAAAACGGTGAAAGCTATCTTAGTAGGTGCCTAGTATAGTAGGTACAGACGCCAGCACATCAAGCTACCCGAAACTGTAAAATTTTCCCAATCAACTTTGAACTTAATGCTTCAGCGATAAAGTTGAAAATCTATTAAAGTAATTTGACAGATAGTAGCTTGATGTGCTGGCGTCTGTACGTTTTTCTCTACATAAGCAATAGTAAAGTTTTGATTATAACTAGATAATTATAAAATTCTGACTAGCCGGTTTCCATCTATAATTTGAAGTTTCTTAAAGTTTCTTGCCCGCTTTTCTCCATAGAGATCTACGTTTTGGAATGGGCAACTAGCTGCAACTTTCTGACCAACTGACCGAATCTTTGACAATTTACATACACAACAATCTAGTATCTATGGTCGGGTTCTAAACAGACCCGCTTGTTGGTTGTGAAATCCACTGAATTAAATAAGATGTCTCTGAGAAATTGTGTTGGTTAGGATTTCAGAAACCGAAGAAAGTTGCAAACTAACCTTTCACAATGCCATCTTTTATAATGATTGTGCGATGTTGGCTTTTCATGATCCTACACAAGTAAAAATAAAGCGTTAGCTCCTACATGATTGTAGTCCTCTTCTTTTACCCTGGTAAGTTCATGGTGTGTTCTCTTCTACAGCCGGACGATCTTCACCTCGTACCAGCTGGACGAGCTGGAGAAGGCGTTCAAGGACGCGCACTACCCTGACGTGTACGCGCGCGAGATGCTCTCGCTCAAGACTGACCTGCCCGAGGACAGGATCCAGGTGAGCTGATAAATGTTAACTGATTTTATTCCTGTAAGTAGGTTTGTGCGAACACTTTTACACGTCAATCACATTTAAATACTAGCCGAGGTCGACGTTTCCTATCTGACTACTTTAAAAAAACCACCGACCGAAACCAACACAGAGGTCACTGTCTCTTTTAAAGTCCAGACATAATGCTGACTAGGGCACGTGAGTTCCATGCAGATTAATGTCCGAGATGCTCTTTTGAGGAAACAATCGCACAGATTTCAGTGGACCTGTCCAGTCAATGCACGCATTTGTCAGTAAACATGTAGCTCAAATCAGAAATTAAGGAGCTCAACGACTCATGTGTTCCGACTTCCGACCAATCTGGCATGGATAGGTCAGCTCCTGCTGAAGTGTCTAAAATGTCTGTATACCTGCACCGTAGAGGACCTAAAACACGGCACCTAATTACTGGCTTCGGCTACGGCTCAAATTATTGAATACAAATCCATCGACTCTAAGAGAAGGAGCTCTGTGGTGATGAGGTCGGGAGGGAATTAAGGCTGTTTTCGTTTATGTAAAGAACTTTATTAAACAGGAGTTTGACTTTACCTTTAAGGAAAGATTCTGTATTTTTCGTGTGTGCAATGGTTGAAAGGATTTAGGCATTTGATAATTGTACCCCAATATAAAGCTAGTGTTAATTTATAAGTAGTTATAATATTTTGGGCGCTACCAAGTTTAAGCTAACTACATTCGGACATATTTACCTAAATATCTGCTAAATACTTATAACAACTTAAATACGGCATGCCGCATAAGCACTTTCTGATTAATTTAAACATTTCCTTCCCCTTAGGAACACTTAACACCGATTAAATTATTATCGCTTCAGAAACTCCTACTTATTTCGATTTAACGTTTCAACAATTAGAGTGAGATCAAAACAGTCGTCCCACCAACAACAATGGTGTACCAAAATAATGATTGTACCACAAAGACTGGCGAGCTCGCAGCTCGCAGAGCGGCTGGAAGGCGCAAAAAACGCTCCTTTATTGAGTGATTTCGTCAATTGCCATCGATTGATGTCGAAGTGTAACGTGACACCACGTTGCCACTCAATAACTGAATATAATCCTAACCGAACGACGAAGCAACAGCGGTTAAATACTGGGACAATTTTGGGCTGTGGATAATTTTATTTTTTCTCATATGTAATTTATTTTAGTCTAGCCAACGTAATTTTGTTTTTTTAATTCCTAATTTACAATTCGCGAGTTTACAGTGTACACGTGAAATAAGTTTTAACTCAATAACTTTAACAAAATATGCGAATAGTGTTAGATATTTTTCCGTTTCAATTAGTTCATTAATTACCACTGATTAGTTTTTAGGTGATGTAATGTGGAGTTTCATAAACGACAGCATTGATGTGGGAACTACACGAACGCGCATATTGAGGACATAGAGGTAATATTAAACTTATGGGCTGACGTCATGTTCCTTCTGACCAACGCCACTCCATATTGCCTACTTTCTGTAATATTTTGTTCAATACGTACTACAACAGGTTATCTATACAAATACCAACGGTTCATTATGTTTTTAAGCAATATTTTCAACTGCAACTGTAGATTTATACACAGGCTGCATGGCCTGCACGTAGAACATGCTCGTCACACACTGGCCCATCACTGGCCAATTTATGACGCGAAAGCAACATCACGTTGAAAACCAGCGTCGGGCACTAGCTGCTCGGCAGTTTGCTAAACTGGTCCTATTTGGCGCAGCCGTGAGATGCACACACTCTTTTTTTGTTTTTTTTTTCACTTAGTTTCTTTTACAATTTTTATTGTTTGTTGTGTGCACTTGTGGCTTTGTGCTAAATAAACATGTTTTCTTTCTTTCTTCTTTTCTCACGTCTTCATTTGGACATCAATACTACCTATTTGTTAAAGCAAAAATCTTCGCTAAATCGGTTAATCCATTTTTTGCGTCCCCGGTGCGCATTTGTTTCCCAATAGTGGAGTACCCGTCAGTTCGCATCAATCGCTGTTGACGTGAGTTCGACACCCGATCCTAGCAATACGATATTTTGTGCAAACAATTGCTTGAAGATTTCGCGGAAGGAAGTTTTTTTTGTACAACAATTAGAGACTGCACGGCCGATTGAATTGCACAGTTTTTGTGCACGATAAATCTAATGATTTAATGCTTTCTGACCGATCTTTTGCATCGTAAAAAAGATATGTTCAGTATTGTCTTCAAAAAACCTCATAATAAAGTTAAAGGATTATCCAGTATGGTCGTTTAAAAAGTAGAGTGAGCCCATGTACCTAGATTCTACAATAGCTTATCATTGTCTACTTATCTGCAACTAAAAAAATACTACCTGCCGTTGATAGGGACGTAGCACTAGCATGCAACAAAACCGGTGTGTGTACTTTATTTCGATCTGTATAACCGCTGGATTATCCTTGGTTTCAGTCACAAAGTAATTAACAAGCAGAAGGTAGATACTATAAATTGTTCACAGTTCCTAGGTACCTATAGTCTTTATAAAAACGAATACAACTTGAGGAAAAATGTCTAGTGACACTACTATCGTTATATACAATGTTACGTTAGGTAGTCGTTTCAGTAATTGCTAGTCATAATTATTATTAATAGTTTTTCCGTTCGTCGGTAACGCACAACAAGGGCTTAAGTGTCGCGCCTTCCCTACTCGGAAGCTGCGGGGAAAACACAAATATGGCCACCCCACGGTACTACCAGCACCTCCACCCCCGCACGCCCCCGCAGCCCCCGGGTGCCCCGCCACGCACCCCGCGACCACCGCACATTTATGAAAATTTCATTTCCAAACTCACAGTCCTCATAGCAAACTAAAATAAACCCTAATCTGACCGCGTAGAGTTTATTGCCACTTAATTTTCTCAAGCAGGAAAATTTTACGACTTACACCAAAATGAAATCTATTTCATACGTTTCAAAGTATGTTTTCCAGTTGGAATGTAAAGTTGTGAGTGATGGTAGTTGAATTTTTGGTATAATGGCTTACTGGGGATTAGGTTTCCCCAATTTTGGGGCGCGTAGTTTGTGAGACGTTGCAATAAATAGATTATTATGCAATCAAACATCTCGTAGGTATGGATTTACTTACTTACTGGACTTTATTATCCTATTTTAATACAATGTAGACTTTGCAAATTCTTTGTATTTCTTGTTCTTACTTAGATTACGATTTGGAGTTCCGATTAAGTAGGTAGGTGGATACCAATATGAAAGTTTAGCGCTGCAGAATTATTATCTGAATATCACTTCATAGGTGTCTAAGGTTTTACTATTTTAGGCATTAAACAATGTCTAAAAAAGGAAATAGACAGTTCTATACCTATAGGTAGTATGCCATAATTTCTTGAAGCAAATGGAAAAATAATAGGTAGATAGGATACCTACCGTACCAACATACCTACTAATTAGGATATTTGTCTATGATAATCTAATAAGTTGAAGTGAACTCAGACTGATTACCAATTAATTTGACAAAATTCACATTTACGCAGACAGAGTCGAGTGCGACCTCAAAACTGAAATTTCCAATTCATAAATTATAACGTAAGAGCGAGCCCAACGCCATCTATCAGCCACTCGCGCCAACTACGCGTAGCTATGGCAACCGCGCGCTGATTGGCCACTTCTGTGCAAGTAAAACGAGACAGAACGGTGTAACCACCACCTGAGGCTACTCAAATCTCAATCCTAAATTTTAGGCTTTAAGGTTTATTTTAATTAGTTGGTTATACGGCGTCGCTGTGTTCGGGTTTCGTGCATTTGTATTATTAGCTCCGCCCTTCTTAGTGGCATGGCGGACTGGGTTTTGTCTTGGCACGGTTTGTCTTTTTGCGTCCGTTTTGTTTGTGTAATGTACGTGTATGCCTACACACAGGTAAGTAAGTATCTACGATGAAAATGAAACTATACGTAGCCACGACAGACGAACTACCTAATTGAATTAGACTCCATTTATGTGAGTGAGCTGGTGTACCCCCGTTGTTACATTCTCGTATTATTAGTAGGTAGGTAGGTAATTGAATTGTTTTTAGATACGTAGATGTTGATGTTACTATGGAACAAAATGACAATTGAAGCACATGCTTCAGTTGTCATTTTGTTCATTTTTTTTATTTATTTATTTATTTATTTATTTATTTGAGTAACATGGGAGACTTACAGCTAAAACAAACAGATCAAGGACAGTACATTAGTCTGAAAGCCAATTACAGGTCTCCACTTATAAAATACAGAGAAGAAAAAGTAAATTCTGAGGACATTCACACCAAGTTACTACCTATAAACTACAGCATAATTACTATGTTGCTCGCACTGCATAACAACCATCATAACAAAATGAATTACATGAAAAAGTTACCGCTTAAGCACTTCCTGGCTGACGATACACTAGTTAGGAACGGATCAATATCGTACTGTTTACAAAGCTTGTTTAAATTTCTGCTTGCACGCACAATGTAGGAATTCTGCCTACAGTTGGTTGGAGCAACTGGCACGCGCAAAGGTGGATTGTATCGCTTACACTTCATGGGAATATTGAAATAAAATTTTGACAAAATATCGGAACACCTTATAGAATTATTAAAGATTTTCAACAAACACACACAGTCCGAAATCTCACGGCGGTTGAATAAAGGTAATATATGAAATTTTTTACATAGGTTATGATAGTTTTCCGAATGATACGGTACTTTTTGATGATAACATATATACCGTATGAACCTTTTTTGGATGCTCTCAATTCGGTTAATATATTTGTGGTAACATGGGTTCCATATCTCGGACGCGTATTCCAAGTGGCTTCTAACAAAAGTACAATATAGAATTTTTAAAGTTTTGGCTTGAGTAAAGCACTTAGATAACCGCATTATGAAACCCAGTGATTTTGAGGCCTTGGCGACTATTGCATCAACGTGTAATTCAAAACTGAGCTTGGAATCGTGATGAACCCCCAGATCACGGATGGAGTTTGATCTAGGTAGAACTTGATCACCTAGGGTGTACGATGTAGCAATGATTGAGCGCTTCCGAGAATACGTTACAACCGAGCATTTAGCGGGATTAAGATCCAGCTTATTTCTTTGGCAGTAGTCCTCTAGGCGACGCAGATCATTCTGGAGTGCCGTTACGTCCATTTGCGATGATATTGTGGCATAAATTTTCATATCATCAGCAAAACATAAAAGTTTGGATGAAGTCAAGCAAAAGTCAATGTCATTAATGTATATTATAAATAGCAATGGACCGAGCAATGAACCCTGCGGGACTCCACTAGGAAAGTAGAAAGAAGTAGTTTAAAAGTCTAGTAGGACCTAGTTACGTAATTTTAATCCAAATAGGTACTTAATCTGATAAATTCCTTCTTATATTTTTTGTTACACAAATAATTGATCCGTCAATGTACCGCGCATGATGACTAGGATGACCATGCGTCACGCGTCGGGCGTGCTCCCCGCAGTAGGTATCCACGAGCGAGATATCCGCGCGCCGACGGGTGTCGGTCCCATCCCTAATGAGCTATCTGCCGGATATTTTGTTATTACGTCATTTGTTAATGTTTTATGTAAGTAGGTATTATAACATTGTTAAATAATTAGTTCTATACTATTTCGGAGAAGAAAGAAATGTTTGAATACTTAGTCAATATCATTAATACCTACCTACCACTAGGTAGGTAGGTCATCACTATTATTGTAGATAAGTATTTAAATAACTATATTTAAATACTTATCTACAATAATAGTGATTGTTATGTAAATCTAGCAATGATTGCTTTCCTTGGTGACTTGCATAGTTTGAATGTGCAAGTGACTTGAAGAAGCGCATTTCTTACTTATTATGTTCCTAAATAGGTACCTATGTATAATACGTACCTTCTTGAACATACAATCTGCAAGTGTAGGTACCTACTTATATTGTTCAGTGGTAGATAATGTAACACCGTGACTGGGTACCTACTTACCTACCTACACATCATGAAAATTAATGTCTTTACATATTTAAAAATGTTAACATTAGATAACAGTGACCGACTATGAACTTCCGTATCCTGTCTACCTCTGCATAGTTGATTGCATTGCGGAAACACTCACTTACTAGGTACAGAAAAAGTAATAAACACTGATACTTTTACACACCCATCTAAATTGACACAACATTATTCGAAATTTATGTATTTCAACTTTTTGAGTTGACAACTAAGAGTTGATATTCTTTTACTGTTCATACATCATCATCTACCTAGCCTTTTCCCAAATATGTTGAGGTTGGCTTCGAGTCTAACCGGATGCAGCTGAAAATCAGTATTTTACATAGAGCGACTGTCTATCTGACCTCCACAACCCAATTACTGGGTAATACGATACCCCTTGATAAAACTGGTTGTCAGACTTTCGGGCTTCTGACTACCCGTAACGACTGTCAAAGATCCACGAATGACAGCCGGGACCAACGGCTTAACGTGCTTTCCGAGGCACGGAGGGGTCACGGTAAAGATTGTCACCCATCAACAGACCTACCGGGGCAAGCGTAGCTTAACCTGATCTATCGACCTGTGCTGCTGTTATTATTTAGATATAGGTAGATAAGTACTTAATTAAGATGTAAAAACTTAAAAGTTGGTCGACTGTTGTCCCAGACTGTACACCAATCTCTGTTCTTGACTCGTGTAAACCGAGAATCACGACTACCACAACAATATTATATAATATACATTAAATCCTGTGTGTGTACCTACTTACTTACTACTTATGTATGCTTTTCAAAGTGTACAAATAAAATTTTATTATTATAATATATTATATTATAATATGACCTACTATCAATGATGTATAAAACTATAGATACGTTACCCGCACTCTAAAATGGCAACATGAAATGAAGCCAATTGGCCACATTGCGCTCAGTCACGCACCAACCTGTCGCGCGACGCGACGCGACGTATGTTTGTTTTTAATTTATATCGTATGTGAAAACCTGTGCAAAACATAAAGAAAATATGCCGTCGTGTGTTTTCAGAGGAAGTAAAAATTATACCCCAAAAGTTAAAGACAAAAATGTGTCATTTCACGCGTAAGTTTACAAAACTAGATTATTTTATTTTATTTTGTACGACGCTGCGTCTAATGGCGGCCGGCGCATGAAGTGACTCTGATAGCTACGTCACTCATGCGCTCGACCAATGAGCATGTAATTTGACTATTACTTATCCTGTGACGTAACTGAAGATGTTTATTTATCTCCCTCTAGCAACAGACATCCCGCCGTACGGTGTCATATTTTCTTTCCCTTTCTTTACGCGTATAAGTAGTTATCTAGTATTTTCGCCGTTTTTAAGCGCCGAGATGTTGGTTGATAACGTGTCTATATATAATACGTCATTGCCTACTATAAATCATGTTTTCCAAGCTCCAGCTCACAGCAGCTAGCAGTGGGTAGCGCAGGCACGCTGCACACCGCGCCGGTAACCTGGTAATAGAGCGCGCCCGGCGGCGGCGGCGCGCGTGGAGATCACATTTCTCGCCAATTACGCGCCGATAGCGGATATATCCGCATCTCGCCCGCACACTGCACTCCTCTACTTTGTGCCGTGTCCGATCTATTGCGGATATTACAACATCGCTCGCTTAGATACGGAAAATGGTTGGATAATATCGGTTTATTTAGGTAATAGGATCTTCTAGGGTTCCACTCTTTATGTGGAAATAATAGACATTGAAGCTAAATTTACGGTTTGATGGTATATTAGATGACACGATTGAATATGTATGCGAATTTAACTAACCGTAGTGTAAAGTATAGACAATACTTATCTGTGGCTCGTCTCAATATATATACATTATCTGTGCTGTGGTACCATTGTCGTCTCAAGAAAATTAAACACATTTATTCATTATAAAGAATCTTTATTATTTTACGAATCCTGATGTTACATGGTGTCAGAAGTGATAATAAAGTCCTAACAAAACGGAAATATATGAATAAATTGTAAAATGGCTACAAATGATGCAGTGTCTGGAATAAAGCCACCAGCTAACCTACAAATTGACTCGGAAAAATCAACGAGCTGGAAAAATTGGTTACAACAATTTGAGTGGTATTCCACTGCTATTCAATTAGACAAAAGGCCACCAGAGGTCCAAGCTGCAACATTTATGGCAGTTATAGGGCCAGATGCGATTGAAATCTACAACAGTTTCAATCTCAGCGACGCAGAAAAAAACAACCTGCAAATCATTAAAAACAGGTTTAGAGAGTATTTTGCACCAAAAACAAACATATCTTTTGAAAGATACATATTTTTCAAGATCGAACAAAACGAAGATGAACAATTTAACGAGTTTTTGACTAGAATAAAAACGCAAGCAAGTAAATGTGAATTCGCAAATCTACTCGACGAAATGTTGAAAGACAAGATAGTATTTGGAATTACATCTAATCAAGTAAGAGAAAAATTATTGACAGAAGATAAATTAGACTTGACAAAAGACAATAATGCAAGGATTCCCAGAACACGTCAATGATCTTCCTACAGAACTACAACATTATTTTAACTTTAAAGAAGAACTAAGCTATTTCAAAGGAATTATTTTCAAAGGTGATAAAATTGTGGTGCCAAAATCACAAATCCCTAAAATGTTAAAGAGTATTCATTATGGACATCTAGGGATACAAAGCTGCTTAAGAAGAGCACGACAATTCCTTTATTGGAAAGGACAATATGATGATATTATGAAACTAGTCAGAGGTTGCTCCGTTTGCGAACAAACCCAAAGGGATAATACTAAAGATACAGTGCTAGTTAAAAAGATTCCTATACTTCCATGGCAAATTGTTGCATCAGATTTATTTGAGTTGAAAGGAAAAACTTACTTGGTAATCTGCGACAGTTATTCTGGATATTTAGATTTTCAACAGCTAAAAGGTCAGTCATCATATGAAGTAATTGAACAACTTAAAAGATGGTTTTCTGTACATGGAGTACCAGAAGAGCTACAAACTGACAATGGAACACAATATATGTCTAGAGAATTCAAGATATTTCAAAAAGAGTGGAGATTTAACCATGTCACATCCAGCCCACATCACCATCAAGGCAACGGGCTTGCTGAAAGAGCAGTCCAAACAGCAAAAAATATACTAAGAAAATGCAGTATTGACAAGTCAGATGTTCAACTTGCTTTATTAAATTGGAGAAATACACCACGAAATGATCAATTAGATTCACCTAACCAACGTCTTTTCAGCAGAATTACTAGAACTTCAATACCAACAAGTGATAATAATTTAAAACCGAAAATAGTGCAAGGAGTCACAGCCCAATAAACATTTACGACGTTGAGTAGACGTGTTGGTGGCAACTTAATGTTATTTAGTATAATCGTATAAATGTCATAAGGACGTTTACTCGACGGCATTAGGGCCCATTTTATTCAACTTACGGCGCTAAGAGTTTCGTGTAACAGTCATATAAATACCTACTTAGTCGCATAGTAGTCATATACACGTCGGCGATTTGACTACATGTTATGTAATGATAGCTGTTGCGGCGTGTATTCGACTTTGTGTCACAAAATATGACTTTTATATGATGTAATCGTTGTGTTATTGTCATTTAAAGATGATATTGAACGAATTATTATAAAATATTAATTTAATTTAGCAGTTTTTGACAGCTGAGTTAATATTGCATTTTTTCTGTTATTTGAGGTGATAAAACCATTTCATCAGTTGTAAACCATTGTGCAATCAAGTTTACTGATTAATGTGAGGTTATTTTGTAACAAAATTTTAATGCGCTTTTAAAATTTTAATGTTTTCACATATTTTTATTAATAATTTATTATGTGAATGCGTTATAAGACAACTATATAACTTCCCGACCTATAAACTGCGAGTTCAAGTATTAAATGTTTACGCCATGATAGTTAGAAATGGTGGAAGTGGTATACAAGGTTATTATAAACCTTTAATATGAGTATTAATTAAATAGCGGTCGTATTATCATGTTTGTGATACTTTAGGATGTAAAGAGGTCGTTCGTAATACTTATATTCGAATTATATATAATGGTTACAAATACTACGTTTAAACAATTATTATCCGTTTAGCAAATGTTTAAAAGGTAATTATATGACAAAATTGACAGTATTGTGACGTTTATACTACGAAAACGTTTACACGACGAAAAGTTGTATATGTAAGTTTTATAGATGTCGTCGTAGACGCTATTATATGACGATTGTAAAAAAAAATCGAAATAACGTCTATATGACATTATTATACGACAAAAAATGTATATGACTATTCGGACACATAACGCACCAGTACATGACGAAAAGTTAAAAAAATTACTATAAAATAACTTTAATAAGACTCAAGGTCATATAAATGTTTGATTTTAAGACAAAAATGTTTGCTGGGAGCTGAATTACAACGATTAAGAGAGATCCAGGTTAACTACAGTAATAAACATACTACAAGACCAGTCAAGTTTGAGATCAATGATAAAGTCAGACACAAAGTTGCTCATCAACATTGGGAAGGGGCAAAAGTAATAGAAAAACCTGAAGGCCTACCAAGATCTGTAATAATTCAAACAGATCAAGGCCAAATCTTTCGAAGAAACTACAGTCATCTGCATAAAACACAAGCAGACATAACCAGCAACAAAGTGGTAGTACCTGAAACTAACTACACAGATGAACCAGCAGAACAACAGGCTCCAGCACAAGATCAATCACCTGCTGTTCCTAAGTCACTCCCAGCATCAACCCACACATCACCAAGCACTTCCAATCATGTGCAAAAGTCAAACCTACCTCAACCAGCGACAGCACCACGATCATCAAGATTTGGTAGGATAATTAAACCAATAAATAGACTTGATCTTTAATAATACTTACAAGTGATAATTGTTAGATTGCTCTTGTTCTGTTTAAATAATGCATCTTAATATTATATAAAACTAAAAAATGAATACTGTAAATTTCATGATAATTTGAACCTTATTAATGATGATGAGATTAATTATGATACATATGTATGTGTAACATGGGAGCCAGGCATCTATTAGAGTTTTAATAGCTAGATCATACTTTAATTTCAAAATATAATGCTGTAAAATTATAATGAAAATTTTTGGGTCAAACTGTAAGTTTTATGTTGTAGTCTTGTTTTCAGTTTATTTACAAAGAAAGGGAGATGTAAAGTATAGACAATACTTATCTGTGGCTCGTCTCAATATATATACATTATCTGTGGTACCATTGTCGTCTCAAGAAAATTAAACACATTTATTCATTATAAAGAATCTTTATTATTTTACGAATCCTGATGTTACACGTAGCTACTCAATAATTGGGATATCTTAATCGTTTCTCTTCAAGTACGTCGGTTAAGAATACAGCGCTATTTCAGAAAACCACTCGTGTTTTATTTTATTTAAGTATTTATTTGTTAACTGCTGCGCTTGCGCTGCTCATCGAGAAGTTAAACGATGACCATTAGGATAGGATTGAACTACCTAGGTAATAATCAAATTTATTTATGTTAATTGAATTGTGGTTTTCCTCATTTTTGCTAAGTAGGTACTTACTCACTTTAATCTGATCAACAAGCATAAGCAACAAATTGGGATATCCCTAATTCTTAGTTATCCTCATTCAGCATTTTTGAGCATAATTATATATAGCCTGCCAAGCGAACTAATAAGGAATACAGCTCCATGTATTTGTAAAACACTTGTGATCAGATTGTAGAATTGCTTCTATTATTGAAAAAATTGTCTAATCAATAACTAGACCAACGTTATATTGTGGGTACTTATATCTAGGTATGTTAACATTGAAAATATGCAAAATACGCGCATTGACGTGGAGTTGTGGACAACAGCCCGTATTACCTATTAGCTGTGTTAACATTGATACATATGTGTGTGGTAAAACAAGCTTCAGTTAGGGTTTTGGTTAGGTACATCAGTACATGGATTACATTGCAGTTATAAAAGAATGGGCTGACGTAAGGGAAAAATATGGCATCTTAGAATACAGGGTAGGTACCTACCCCGTCTGTCTGTGTCCGTCTACAGGTGCTCAACCAGTCTGCCTGCCTCCTATGACCGCACTCACCGCACGACTAAATTCAAAATAGATCCGTGTCCTGTCTATAGAAAGGACCAAATTTAAGGTATACATACACATGACAGTGTCTCTCTAAGTGATCAATCTGAAATAAGGTGACACGACAGAGAACCAGAGTACCTACTGACATACCCCGCATAAGTAAGCTGAAGAGACGATGGGCCGAACATTGCCCCCGATAGGAAAAAAGACGCATCTAACATTTTTTCCAGATTTGAGTTATGTATATTGCCGAAATCAGAAAAAAAAGGCGCAGCTGCCTGTATTTTTTATATTTTTCTAACTTCCTCCAGTGCGGTTTTAGCACAACAAAATAGGGCGCTTCTGTTCCTTTTTTACACCCGATTGAAGATGAAAAGACGAATTTATGTGAAACTTAATTAAAAAGTCGCATTTATGTAGATAATGTCATTATACTTTATAGTTTTTTTTTAGTTCAGTAATATAAAAGGCGCATATTTGTCCCTATTTCTAAAAGGAAGTTAATAAGACGCAAATAGGTATTTGCGACTAACGCGCTAAAAAAAAACTGTTTTCACATTAAGAAAAAAAGACCACATCTGACCACTTGCGCCCTATTTACTTCGTAAAATTGTTTTAGCGTAGGCGCATTTGCCATAATCGTCTTAATACTTTACATTGAATAAAAAATTGTGTTTTATTTACAAATAATAAAATTAGGCTATGACTTATATGATAACCACGAACCTACTGTACTATTTCTGATATACTACCTTAGATAAAAGGATTATTAAATATTTTATGAACATTTTACCTAAGCCAAGGGCTATCTACATACTTTCTAATTCTTAAGAAAAAAGGCGGAAATACCTATATGCGCCCATTTATGTTAAAATCATTTATTAGATAGATAAACTAAATACTTAGAAAAAAAGTACAGCCAAAAGCGTTTGAAATTTAAAGGACGCATCTAGCCGTTTACCTACGTCTATTCAATTAAGTAGGTATGTAATATTTTCCTTAATTTTTTATGCTAAGATGAAACTGTTTTTTCATTATTTTTATTATAATAATTTAATAAATTCATATTATTATTAAACCAGGTTAAAGCCTATTATTAGAGTGTATTATTTTCAACTTTAAGTATATAAAATATTAATTTACTCGAAGACAGCATACGATTTCCCGTTTTATTCATTAAAACATTTATTTCTCCGTTTTTACTTTTTGTTAGATACCTACGTCTTTTTAACTATCGGGGGCAGAATTTTGTACTGCCGTAGAACCGATGACCGCTGTGGTAGACATGTTCTTGAGTGCTGTGAACGTAGGGAAGGAAGCCGGAAGGGAAATTATGGTCTCCACAGTGTGATGAGCAGTAGATGGGTGAAAGTAATCAAAGATCGAGTCAAATGAGGTGCGAATGTCTGTTCATAGGCCTGTGCCTATACCAGCAGGAGACTACTACTTATACCTTGCGCATTTTGTGGTATTTCTTACTAATAAATAATAATATTGCCTTAGTTTAGCAGCTCTAAGCGACATTCTTCTTCGATATTTCTAGAACCAAGGGATCAATCAATCAATAGTCTTTATTTGGAAACATTAGGTTCCAACAGTGTGCAAGATGTTACAATTTTTATATTATAGTTTCTCTGTGTTTTGCCATTTGGCGTACAACTATACATTTATGGGATGCTTTTGCCAATTAGGTATATTAATTTATAGTAATTCAGTAGTATCAATGTCAATTTCGATATGTATATTTTATTTTTTAGTGTAATTTAATAAAATGTTATAGGTAATGTCTGGTAATGTCAACATTTAACGAAATGTGATAATGTCAATGATAAATAATTATAATGTCAATAAGTTACTGATAAGAATTTTTTTTAAATTGACATTGTCCACAGAATTGCTATTAGAGTCGACATGCATAAACAGATATTTTACGAAACAAATATTATTATATTGTCAAAGCGCTGTCATCAAAATATTCACTGAGACAATAGTAACATTTCTGTACTATTATAGTACGTAAAATTTACTAAATTGAGACTTTTTATTGAGCAAGGTAACTTATTAAATATTCTTTGGGCGGTGGGCCATACAAAATAAGCTTTTCCTCATTAAAGCCGTACCCGAATATGGTACTTCAAGCTCCAGCTTATTTTTATCGCTTAGTTTCCTAAAAGCTTTTAAAAAGCTATGGATTGCAAAAGTTGTTCATATTCATCAAAGTACCTACTTTTACCTTCATCCCTTGAAATAATGCTGAATACTTGAATATTTTACAGTCTATAGTCAATAGATTTAAAAATGTTTATTTTTGTAAGAATGTAGTTTAATATTTTTAAAGTTCTACAGACTCTACCACAACATATGGTGCACAAATGTCATTCATAAATAACTAAGTACAATTAATTTTAAATTTGTGATTTACAGTAAGTCTAATATGAAATCACGTTATTCAAAAAAATTAAAAATCATTTATTTGCATAAATAAGGTACAGAAGGTAAAGTGTACAGAATTGTTCTCTTATTCTGCCTTTAACTTCGGCGTGCAAATATAAAATAAGGTTACATATTTTATTGAAATTAATTATTGATTATAATTATATAATATAGTAAACAGATAATCCCATTAAAATTGTATCATTGAATTAAATAAATGTCATTATAAAATTGCAAAAAATAATAATCATAAATGTCAATAACAATCATGTCAATAATGGGAGAGATTCGCCACACAAAAATAATAACAATAATAAATTAAAATGACCGTGCAATTTACAAAACTTACAATTTATAATCCAAAAACTCATGTAGGTACACTATAGAAGCATTTTCCAATTCAAAACCTCGTCAAATTATTTTTAAATCTAGAAAATGGTAGCGTTTTTATAGAATTTGATATTTTGTTATACAATTTAATGCACCTATTTTATAATTGTTGTTGCCTGTAAATGTGAGATTCGTCCTCGGTTGAAAAATAACTTATTAGTATACATAGATCGTGGGGCATAGTAGCTTGTAGCATGCTGAAAAAGTCTCTTATGTTTGAAAACAAATATACAGGATTCTAATGCATATATAAACACATGGTACCATGGTAGAGTTAATATTTTATATTTCCTAAAGGATGGACGACATGATTATATTTGCTTCAACCCAAATAGAATCTAGCTATAGCTAGATAGCTCTTAGACACTTTTTTTGCATTACGAATGCTTGATCAATCTCGGTTTAAAGAAACTTTATTCCCAAAAAAGACATAAGTCACTTACTTGAGAACAATACTAAAAAAAATATAGATTACAATTATGTTCGTCATCAGTATTACAATAATAATTACCCATCCAATGCATTCATTTCTCCAGAAGTGATCGATCCGCAATTATGTGCTGGCTAAGTTGAGTTTTGAATGCATTGTAAGAGTGTACATTTTTTATACAAGACGGTAATTTGTTATAAAGCTGTGCTCCTTCAAAAATTAGCATTTTTTTGCCATAGTTGGTTCTTGTTTTTGGTAAAACTAACAAGCTTGCTCGCCGTGTACTGCGTTGACTAACTTGTTTATATTGAGTGAGTGTTATGTTTGAGTGAACGCTTTTGTTTAGAACATTTCTGATGAAGATGCATGTGTTGTAAATATAAAGTTGTTTTATGTTCATTATTTTTGTGTCTTGATTTTTCAATCTCCACACAACGACCCCACAGGATAAACCATACCTTAGAGTGGAGGTTATATAGCCATGGAAAGCCGTTATTGCGGCATTTCTAGATACCTCTCCGCTTATACGCCTCAAAGGGTATATAAAATTATTTATTTTAGCACAAATGTCACTGTCATGAACAAAATTTATCTAAATTTATTCCAAGAAACTTAACAGAGTCAGTTTCTGCCAGGGCGACCCTTTTATAAGATATATTTAAGGCCAGCGGTTTTGATCGATAGGTATGAAATTGCTTAAACTTTGTTTATTAATATTAACTTTTAAATTATTAGCCTCTAGCCACTTTAGTTCTTTGAAGAGGAATATTTATTTCTTATTCGTGCAAACTTTTATCTTGTTCTTGGATTATAATTGTAGTGTCGTCGGCAAATATTACACATTTATGATTTATAATTTCTGGGAAATTATTTATGTAATACAAAAACATTGGCGGCCCTAAAATACTGCCCTGTGGCACGCCATATCTATTAAATATAAACGAAGATTGAAGTGATTCTAACGTTTTAGTTTGGTCATTATACTTCGTCACTTCCACTGATTGTACTCTATCGGACAAACAAGATTCCAGCCAGTTAAATGCCGTTCCTCTGATTCCATATCTGGAAACCTTTTTCAATAATCGTTCATGAGAGACATGGTCAAACGCTTTACTTATATCCATGAATAACTGTAACAGGAAACTACTGGAAATAACTATAACTACTGGAAATAACTGTAACAGGTATTTTCTTGTCAATTCAGTCTGTTATTTCTTTTATTAATTGAAAAGCTGCTAAAGATGTACTTCTATTTTTACGAAACCCATTTTGTTCATCCTTAATAATGTTGTGCTTTTCAATGAAGTTTGTTAATTTAACGACACGCTTTTTCAAAAAAATTAGTAAATATCGGTATCAAAATCACGGGTCTGTAATTGTCCATTTGAGTGCTATCCCCTTTTTTAAATATTATTATAATTAAGTAGTCGTTACTTTAAAATCAATGCCAAAATTAAGTAGGTACTTATCATGTAGGATTTTTGCAAATTCCGTATAAAATATTCACCAATGTCTTAAAATCAATTATCCAATAACCAACTTGTCAGCTTTTTCTTGAACATGGGTATTAACTACCGAAACGAAAATGCACTGGTTCTGGTAGTAAAACAAAGTGTATATATATGACAATCAAAAGTTAAAACCAAAAGGTAGCGAAAGCATAAACAAAAGGTATAAAAAGGTAAAATACCAAAAAGAAGAAAAGACTTGCACAATGGGGATAGGAAGTTCCTTAAATAAGTAAGGTAACTTGTTATATACCTGAATGGTATTAACATATATATTCCTCCTAAATATTTGCAATATAGATTGAGGTACATTTAATTCGTATTTGTAGGTACATAGTTCGAGCAGAAGCCTTTTGTGGCTCACTTCTGATTGCATGCGAAAATAGCGCGGGTTTAGCTTTACTAGCATACATAGTTCCTTGATGTAATGCTTCAGAAAGTGAAAACCTGGAGTTGAACAATGACGGAAGATCAGCTGTTTGAGGAGATAAAGGAAGCCTTTATAAAGACAGTCATCTGTACTTACATGCAGGGTAACGGTAAAATGTGAAGTTTTTTAAACAAGGGTTTGCAGCTGTCCAAAAACCAGACGCCAGATATTGCCCTAACACACTTCTTTTGTACTCGAAATGCCATTAAAACTTCAACTAAATTGCTCCATAGTATTAAACCTTAAGACAGCACAGACGATACGTGTCCGTAATATGCAGTGACTGCTGCAGCTACGGACACTGTTGATCGAAGACGTTTTATTATGTATACGAATTTGTCTAGCTTATCGCATACATCGCTGGGCGCAAAGTAAAAAGAGTCATCTACAAAACAGCTACTTTTCAGGACAGCGCATAATAGGAAAAAATGCTCCCATTTTGTCAATTTTAAACCAAATTTATTGAAATTTTCATCATTGCTTCATTATTTAATAATATATCCACATGTATATTTCATTTCTTCTAATTATGTTTAAATTACGAGATATTGTAGTTGTCTGCATCTACATTGCGCTTAAAAATATGACAACTGTGTTAACTACCACTTGGTCGTTTCTACGTGGGAATTCAAATAGATCTTCTCGGTTCATAATATCGCATTGTCGTCTCGTTTTGCCCAAATTCACCAATAATTTACGTCTTTCCATGTCTATTGTGTTGAACCCAAACTGTTTACTAATATGATAACACTTTTACACACACTTATCACTTAACAAGCCAAAACAATTAAAATTCGTGCCGGCCGACGTAGAAAATGTCATCTGACTGATGACGAAATATGACTGACCGCTGGTCCCCCGCGCGTTCCGCGTATAAACGACAAGGCGGTAGTTATCCGCATCTACATCGTGCAATTTCACAAAACAGGCGTAGTTGTCTTCTTTTACGTGACAAAAGTACCAAAAATAAGGTGATATTTGTATTTTTCTTTTTGCTATGTTGTAGAACATGATATTTTAAGTTAGTTTTTCCAAAAAACCAAAAATCTCAAAATTGCAGTTGTCTTTTTTTACTTTGCTCCCGTCGACATAGTAATTGATGTGTGATTTCCAATTGCAGTTTTGATCCACTATTATGCCCAAGAATTTTGTTTTGCTACTTATTCTAGGATACTGTCGTCATATTTTATACTAGACTCTGAAAGTTTGATTTATAAGTTTGAAATTGAATTATTTTTGTTTGAGTTATATTGATTTTTTGTTATTATTCCATGTCTTAATTTCCCGTTCCAACTTATTTTTGTCATTACGAGTACTATTATTACATTATTTGCTGTAGGAGCAGTGCAGTGTAAGAGATACGGGTTTTCGGGAATATAGCTGCCTGAATAAAATAGAAAAGAGTTTTCGTTTTGTGTATATTAATTATTGATGTTATACAAAAAATAAAGTAAACCACATAGGAATTAAGTATAACCACACTATCCTCTACAAGGAAATATGGCTTTATATTATATATATTTAGAAATTAGATGACTAAGTTAATATTCCTGTGAAGTCAAATCTAATCGTTTACCATAGACGCTAAAACTAAATTAATTTGCTACATTCTACTCGTAAACATAGATTTAAAAAAAACAATAATATGGCTATAGTATACCTTCTCGGCGTCGTCACACCACATATGGTGTTCCAGCAGGAATGAAAAATATACCTGTCACCACTAACACTTGCAATGAATTTAACACATAGAAAACATAATATATTAGTGTGTTACTCACTGTATAGTATGCTGTAAGAATAGCCCCTACATCCGTTATACAAACTAATATGAGTGAGATATAGCATTTTTTTACTAAATTACTTGCGAAAGTATTAGTATGGCTTCTGGTTGTAATTTCGCACAAGACCACACAGTAAAACACAACGATAAATGTTAAAAGGATGACTTTTATACCTGAGAAAGCTGTATTGTATATAATCATATAGCTCTGAAGATAATGACAGATGAAGTAGAATAATCCCACCGGTGTCGTAAGGATCCAAATGAGTAGAGACAGTAACCCAAAGTTGTTGTTGTTCCACGTTTGCAACACGTTTTTTGCCACCACTTGGTCGCGTAAATTCTTCGCGAACACGAGCATCCAAAACACCGCCACGACGTCCATATAGTAGTACAGTCCCCTCAGAGCATCACCTATGTACTCATAATCGTCAAATTTATTATAGATTGTAGTTACATGCACGAATTCAAGGAATGTGTGTGCCAATCTCGCCATCGACAGCTGTATAAGGATCTTCTGGTCCGGCTTCTTTAGGTGGGCTCTGCTCGCAGAGAGCCATCCTTGCAGTACCAAGCATAGCGACGATAAAGTGATCCCGACGACCCAAGTGATATACAGCACATCAACGGCCGGGACAGACATTGTGTACTATGTCCTGCTGCGCCGCCGGTCGCTATCGAACTAGGCACTTTATTTTCCTTATACTCCGACCGACCGAAAGCGAAAAAGAAGTACAATACAAATGTTGCAATATATGTATATATAATCTACTGTGTCATAAATACAAGGAAGTGGCTAACAAAACTGACAGTATGGCGAATTGTCGAGTAAACAGTAACATAATCCTTAAATTTAAAACCGTTATTTATCTTTTAATTTAAAGCAAATTAGGTACATAGTGCGTGTGCGTACTGAGCTAAGTATTACCTAAGTAGATAATATACAATTAGTAAAAAAAACATGTTTTAGTAATTCTTTGTTAGTTATGATCGTTTCGATGATATACGAAATGGACACGTTAAGGTTAGCTGAAAACGTTCAAAAATAAAATATAGGTATAGTGTAGTGGTATAGGTACAAATTGACTGTTTTCACTTACGATCTCTAAACAAATCAAATACGCTTCCAATTAGGTAAAATTATAGCTAAATATCTCTCCAGAAATGGCTCCAGCCTACATTTCAGTGCAATAAAATCAGTATCAATAATCCGTGAAGCAAAGCCGGAGGAGTCCCGGTTACGGCTCGCCTCCGTATCGTATCCGCTCTCGAGACGGCGCCTGATCGCGTTTCGCGGCAATTACGCCCCTTCAGCCGGTAACGAAAAGCCGATACGGCGATATTATGTACCTCCGTGAATACCCGTCTAATAATGATAGTGCTTTAAATACTATTTATATCGAATTTACGGCAATTATGCAGGGATGAAATGAATGTGATCTACTCTCATAGTGATAGTGAGCGAACTTATGCTCTGTGGTATGGCTTTATTACCTTTTGTTTTTTTTTACTATTTGCATTATTCTGTCTACCGTGTCGACGCCACGTCAAATTAACGTGATGTTCTTCTCGTTTACCGCTAGATCAGTAAAGCAGAAGATTCTTTCAGGATCTAAATATTAGTCGTAGGTAGGTTGGGACTGATCAGGGCCTAAAACCAATCGAAACGAGTCATGATTAGAAATAAAACAGATACCTAGTTAGAAAAGTTAGTATTGGAATTATAGTTTCATTGTAAATAACGTCTAAACCCCTCCTCGCAAGCTCCGCATATTATTGTCACCCTACACACACAACACCAAAACCAACCACACCTCATTACCAAAAAACCGTAACTTTAATAACAGAAACAACTTGACTGTTTCAGTTATACGAGAGAACCGAATAACCGATAAACACGTCTGTAAGCAGCTCCGGCAGGTCGCAATAAGCCGGGGCCCGGGGGTGGGCCCCCGCCCCCTTCCGGGGCAAATTTAGCAATTAGCGTGCCGGACACAGGGGCGGCCGGCGTCCGGTAATAGCCACCTAGCCGGCCGGCCGCGTTCCGCCGACTGATTATTCAGATCACCACACAGGTAGGGGCAGAAGGCTCATGAACATGTCGACCAACAATCGTTTATTTCAAATAAACTAAGTGCACTTTTTAATAGTCTGTTGCGTATTATATCCATATTGATATTAGTAAAAGTGACAGTAAATTTTTCTGTCTCTCCGTCTGTTACCTTTTTACGCCTAAACCCCTGGACCGATCGTCAAGAAATTCGACAGATATATGGGACCTGGAGAAGGACATAGGATACTTTTCATCCTGGATATTAGTATAATTAATGATGAAATACAAGCAGACAAAGTTGCGGACAACAGACTTATCGCCTTTATAAAACATTGGCTGGTAGGTATACCTAGCCTTTGACTGCATTCCAGTCGAAGAACCTGAAAATAATGTTATTATTACACTCTCCATATTTATTTTTGTTTTTCTGTTTTACAACATTATTTAATATTTACCAGAATAATGTTTGCCTGACTATCTCTTGTTGTGTATTTGCATGTTTGGGCTAGTTGATTGGGCTAGTAATATGGAAATGAATAGGGATTCAGTTATGATTGCCTATTCATGTAACTCGGGATTATGGAGGTTCTGCTACATTTAACAGCCTCTACATAAATACACCTCCACCAGATTACCCCATAGTAGTTTAGATTCCCTATTAGGTAACTACATCCCTTATCGTAGAAAGCTCTTAGTTTTACTAATGTTTCCAATATGTTGGTTAAGGTTCAGGATATACTTAGAAGTACCTGTATCCAGTTTCGTGCGGTTCCCTTGTTTGCAGCTGTTTGCCGGTTATCCTTCTTGGTTTTCGTGCGCCTTATTAAGTGCGCCTTATTTGTGCCTTTATTCGCGTGTGTCGTATGTGCGGTTATTACGTCCAAATGTAATTGAATGGAAGGTTCCGTTTATTGTCTACGCCTGAAACATAGTGCTGCACTGTGTTCTCGTACTGAATGTATGGGCTCACCAGCCCATATTAACTATTACCTATAGGCTTCATTTGGAGAGGTGTGCTCAAAGACTGGTCTAATTATAATCTATTATCATTCTTAGAACGATATGAAATACTTACCTATAAAAAATTCGGAAAATGGAAAAAACCTAAAATGTTAGTTTTGTTTGATATCAATTTTATTATCCTAACAGTTAGGTTTTGCAATCGGAAAACGCTGGTTAAAACAGCCAATTTGCTATTACTGAAATCTAAACTAACATGTCATAGGTTGAAGTGTCCGCTTTGGCAAGCATGGTTGAACGATTTGGTCATTAGGTACATTTCAATCGAAGCATAACTACTACTAATCACGTTACAAATATTTTCAAACAAACCTCTAATTTTAAATTGAAATTCATAAAGCTTATATTCCACAAATTCTTATCGTTTGTGTGTAATTCTGTACCAAGTGTATAATCCGGTATGATGTCCCCTCGCAGGGTCTTCGGCCTAACTCGAGTGGCTCCTGATTGAAACGCCGCATGTTACAATTTGTACAACTTGTCTAAACAGGGGCACACTCGTCATTGCAAACCGACCACAAGACTGGGTTGGCTTACCTTGGCTTATGTGAGTAACCGTTTTGTTTCGGTTTTCGTTTTTTTGTTTTTTTTTGTTTCGGTTACATTTTCGTTCGTAGCATCTGGTTAGACTGGAAGCCGACCCCAACATAGTTGCGAAAAAGTTAGGCAGATGTCGTAGTATTTTTTTTTATTGCCAGCGAAAATTATTCCTACGATTTTTTCGGCGATTACAGAGATCATTTTCACTTGAAACTGAAAATTGTTACGTACCTACAAGTCTTTGATTTTCTTAATAGTTTTGTTGGTGTTATAATTATGTAAATTAGGTAATTAGTAACCTACTAATGAAAGCAGGTTCAAACCGCTCGACTATTCCTTCATCCGTCTATGTTGGGGCCGCTCTGCAGTGTAATCGTCCCCTAACAAAGCAGTATTTCGTTATAATTATATTACTCCGGCATTCTTCATTAAAACATTGCTGCTACTCATATCAATTTATTATACTCTTGTCCTCAACGAAATGGTAAACGTTAATTTGGTTATCTCAAATAAATGGCATCCCAAGTCCCGACATGTGAACGTATTCAATAACCACAAAACATCACCAAACACGACTCGATACAATCGCATTAGTGCTGATTTATATCACCACTTGGACTGTAATAATCTATTTATGAGATAAACTATAAATTATCTTAGCACAAACTTAACAACACACTTGATCGCACCCTTATAACTTCCTATTAAAGTTCAAATTCGATGTACCAGCTTTGTGCTTAACCTGGTATAAGCACGCCCCCAAGCATTTTGGCTAGGGCGACTATGCCGGGCGCCCGACGCTGCCTGTCCCCTAATTCCTAATAATGAACTGGTACGACTTAAAACTTGTAATGTGTATTAATAGATGTTTTCAATGACTGCACTAGTTTCGTTTTATAACTAATATTTATTGGGACGTTGTAGAAGTGGCAAATTTGGTTAAAAAAATTGTAACTGCGTTATGGTGTGGTTTAGTTTCAGTTAGTACCAGTATGTAAAGTAATTTTAATTTGATCAACTTTATACCTATATTCCTAAATAATTATAATTATACAGTTTCTAATAGAGGGTAGAAAGATGTTGCTTCCTTTATAACATAGGTTTCTGAGAGGTTCATCGTAACTAACAAAAAGAAACTAGCTAAAAGTGAGTTAGTAAAACGCAACAAAAAAGAATTTCAACATTTGTTAATCTTAGTTTAAAACTTTTTCGCAAACGGTTCATAATCGACTCACAAATGGTTTTCATTCAAAATCACTGCAAGCACTTAACTTTAACTTCGAACCATTAAACTTTAAAAGCTACAAATAGCTTAACTTTATTAAACCAAAAAGCGCTTATTTACAAATTAAATAAATTTAATGTGACAAGATAAATTACATCTTTTGCCCCTGCGCACTGCACGGGGCTCAAATCAATAGCGCGCGAATGTTTTTTATCCGACATAAGTAATAATAATAATATTATTAGTGTAAACATCATGCAGCTTTTATATGTACTTTCAGTTTACAACTATTTTGGATTTTTAATGCTCCCACTGGTGGTATTGTTGTGTGTCGGGTCATCGAGCTCCCTATGATAAGGTACCTCAAGCTAACGACGGCTGATGCCTGCGTGCCTCTGCTGGGAGTTTGGGACAGGTATATTGAAACTGTGTTTGGTAATTTCCTCAAAAGGTAAGACCAGATGCTACGTTGTAATTCCTACACGATATTGAATGTCTGAACTTTAAAAGAAACTTTGAGCTCGGAATTTGTTTCGCCATTTCTTCTCAGGTAGTCAGATAGGAATGTCGACTCCATCTAGCTTTTTTTTACAGATGTCGTTTAAACGTATTTACAGAATAAACAATTAATTTAATTTCATCTCAATGATGGCCGATGATCCCCTTCGCCCTTTACGACAGTAACGCTAACGTTGTACGTCCCTCCAGCTCATGGACGGGATGTTTATGGTGTTACATCCCTTAATCACATCGCTGAGAGTTGTGAGAACTCGCAATTTGTTATAGCTGTTTTTTTAGTTCGTTTTTTTGTTAGTTTTTTATTGAGTAGTTGAATCGGTAGTTTTGGTTTCATTTTACCCCTGCATTCATTTGCATCAACGATAAAAAGTAAAAAATAAGCTTCGGTACAGTGAGAGGTTAAAAAGACATCAAGACTTTGTTTTCTACGCTTCAAGAAAGATATTTATTTCTTTAAGAACGCAAAGTATTATACCTAACTATGCATGCTTACTCGCGAATCATTATTCATTAGCCATGTGTAACGAAAAATTAAAAAGAGTTAAAGCGCCTGAAAATGAGGGAAAATACCTGTAATGCAAATCTATTACACAAAAAAAACATGAATTACCTACGTAGGTGAGTTCAGGTAATAAGACCGCAGTAGCTGCTAAACACACAACCACTACATTCACTCAATAGCATCCTCATTCCATTCTATAAACTGTTAATAAAGCATTAACCCGACCACGTAGAACAATTACCTACCACAAATAGCCGCACATCCCCTAATCCGCCATTAATACAAAAACATGACAATACCATGCCCACGCGCACGCCACACAACGTTGTGTCGCCGTCGACGACGGGTCGTGTCGGACAATAGACGCGTGCGCATATACACAGATAATGATCTACTACAATAGCCTGAGGGGGGAGCGTTGTGGACTATTTTGTAGTAATTACAGTGTATTTATTCAATGTGGTGGTTTGTTTAAAAGTTGTTAAAAAACGTATTATATCTTATTTATCTTGCTCAGGACTTTTCGAAAAGCATTCTAAAATATAAGAATAGAATAGAATATTCTTTATTATGGACACGAAAAAAAAGAAAATAAAAATAATAATAAGGTACTATCATACTCTGTGTTAATACTGTAGGTATGTCTAGGTCTAGATCGTACAATGCTGGCAGCATTGCCACGTTGTATGGCAATCCGGATTCTTTCGCCAAAAAATAGGCCAGCCCTCTGGTGAAGAGTCGACCAACCGCTTGGTGATGTCTCGAAATAGACAATGACAATTTTATTATTAAAATAATTGAAATCTTCTTTTCCTGCACAATTCTAATGGGTTTTATTAATGATTTGCCTGTGGTTTGAGGTGGACAACATAAAAACAAAGTTGTAGGTCAGTAGGGACCACTGATTCAGAGTTTGCTGAATGTGTACTTCACCTGTCACAGAAAAATCCTATAACTAACACTCAGTAGGTACCAATCTGTGTAACCCTGAGGCGCTAACACGATTACCGGAGACACTATCATTAAAAAAATGCTCATTTGTAATAATTGGCGCGGCACGTGCCGGCCCCGCGCCGGTCGCGCGCCGTGTGCGGCCCGGACGGCCGGACTAACGAATGAGATTCCCGGACACCCGCTGAGCTCTTGTTAAACGTTTTGTTGCTTGTCTAGATATTGTTGCCGATTCGTTTTTGTAACCGATCACTAAGACAACAATATTTTTTTAGTTACTGATATAGATTTTTATTTTTCACGCGAGAATGGTAAAGAAAGGTGTGAAGATTTATTTTGAGGGATCTTAAATATATATTTTTTTTTTATTCTAAACTCTGCTACCAATCCGTGCTACGAAATGATGTAGCACTAAATAACTGATAGCGACCCACTAATCTAACTTATATCGCTCCATTCAAATACATATCACATACATAAACTCACGCTGTCTTCCCATGGGGGTAGGCAGAAACTGCAGAACGCTACCGCTTACGCCTTTTGTATCATATATCATCTTTGCTTGAGTATTTTTTGAGTAAGCTTCAATAATACGTATTTTTGCCAATTAGTTTATATTGATGACGTTATAATGACTTCCTGTCACATATATTTACATATCAATTAATGCTATACGAATTTGTGTGGGGTAAGTAGGTACAACATAAAAGTGAAAAATAAAAACTTTTTTACATATTGTGCCCCACTGCTGGGCAAAGCACTCCCCTTTTTCCTGCCAAACCTCTGTCTTGTGCGATATCTGACCATGTTGTTCCTGCAAACCTTATTAGATCGTCACACCATATTAATTATGAATATATGAATAATGAATATTATTTTATAAATAAAATAGAATCAGTTCTCAAGTTTGATTTATTTATTTTACCTTTTATGTACACACATATATGAACAGACAATAAAAAAAAACAGAACAGAAAAATAGGTACATTTTTGATTCGATCCTACCCTATTATCCAAATAAAATAACGTTATACTTATTCAATACGGTTGCACAAAAATAAAATATCTCATTAAATGTAACAATTTATTAAAGTAATAAAATAGATCAAATCTCTCCATTTCTCTAGTAAACTGATATACAGTAGTGCGGGGTATTACTTAACCTCTAACGACATTAGACCGCCCTCCATTCTCCATTGAATCACGTAATGGAGCCTCACATTGTCAGCGCCACCGTCTGACTCAATACAAGGATGGACCGAGGATACACGAGCATGGACCGAGGATACACGAGCGGGAAGTTGATGCGGTTAGCTCTAACTTTAGGGCTTTATCTTTTACTCTATGCCTGATCTTAGAAATGTGCACTTAGTTGGTTGCTTACGGTTTCATAGAGAGAAATCAAACTTATCACCAAGTAGTACAAACATTTGACTCTAGTACAAGGGAATAGTTTTCATCATAACATTTTCGACAATTGATTATGATTCCATCTTTTGTATTAGGTAAGGCAGTCCATGAGTCCATGAGAGCAGTGGCGGTTCAATGGTACCGGCTGCGACTTGTAGGTAGAGCAGAGGTGATTGCTCTCAAAACGATGAAGGAAAACATCGTGAGGAAACCGGCGTGTCCTAAAACATATTATTCGAAGATATGTGACATTTACCAATCCGCACTGGGCCCGCATGGTGGATTACGGCCCACTCCCTCTCACAGAGAGGAGGCCTGTGTCCCAGGAGTTAGAACATCAGGCTGATTATGTATTGTAAGGCAGTCCATACTGCGTCACACAATGTGATTGTTCAACTATTCTTTTCTTTCTGCAAACATAAACTCACGCCTGTCTTTCTGTCACATACAAGCTGACCAATCAAACGCCGTCTACCACATCGGGAGTCATCGACCGCTTCGCCTGATTGCTGACCATCACCGACCCGCGGCTCACTTAGCTATATTACCGATGAGTTGCCTAAATGCAATGTATTGTGCGAAGCGCTCAATTGTCGTCACTTGATTGCGTCCGATATCTTAAGTGGAATTTCTGATTTAATGATATTAGGCGGGCAGGGGTTTTATTTGTAGCGATTCAATGGAATCAGGGATACGCCCACGTAGGGATTGGAACTGTTTACGCCTCATATCAAAAGTTTATTTCATTTGAAATACATTTCATTATTGTGTATTTACAAGAATAGATCAGTTTCATGAGAACTCTTCTCTGGGACTGTCACAACAATGAACTGTAATACATATTTTAAATGCGTGTTCTCTAAATCTATACTTATTAGGTAGGTACTTACAATAGGTCCTTACCTTTGAAATTGCCCATTTTTTTATACTGGCCGTTGTGAAGATCTTTCATTTTATTTAGGTAGAATTGCAAATTCAAATTAATTATATATGACATTTTTTTTCCCGCCGTTCGATTTTTTTTTTAAATCGCTGTTTCTGTAATCATGAAAAAATCGACATTGCGCGCTATTTTCAAATACGAGTTCCGTCGGGGCTCCAACGCAGCGTCGTTTTATATAATATTGCGTGCTGTTTCGCAATATTATATAAAACGAAGTGTAAGGACATGGTACCGCATGTGAACGCATGCTCCGTTTTTGGTTTGATCGCTTCCGTTCTGGAAATTTTTATCTCAACAATGAGCCCCGTGGCCGAACAAAGACGAAAGTTGATAACGATGAATTGAAAGCCATAGTGGAAGCAGATTCATCTCAAACCTCGTTGGAACTTGCAGCAGCCTTCATCGTACCTAAGTGATAAATCGATACTGATTCATTTACTTCAAATTGGAAAGATAAGAATCTAGGATAGTGGGTACCATAGGAACTCACTGACAACAACAACAAAATCGCGGCCAAGCACCGCACAACGGATCTCTCAGTTAGGATTGGAAATTATACATCACCCACCATACTAGACCTTGTTCCAACAAATTTCCATTTTTATTCGGAAATTGGATAATTTTTTACAGAAAATTTTCAGATCCAAAGAGGCGGTGAAAAACGCCTCAAAACAGTTTATCGATTCCCGTCCCCAGGATTTTTATAACAAAGCCATCAACGAACTTCCACTAAAATGGCCAACCAAATGGATTACATCTTCACCAATGGCCAATAATGAGATTAAAATTTTCTTTAAAAATAGATATTTGATTTTTTTCTATGTAAAATGGCGATTTCATAGGTACCTAATAATACTATAAAGAGGTATAATTTGTTAGTTTGTGGGGGTAAAAATCAAAAGTCATTTATTCAAATTAGCATAGCTGTCTGTTCAGTTAGAAAAACTTGGTAATCTCCGAAACTACTTGTTGGGTTTGAAAGAACCTTTTTGCATTTGATAGCCCAATTCTTGAAGAAGGTTGTAGGCTATTTAACATCACGCTGCGACCATTAGGAGCCGAGCAAAAGGAAAAAAAAGTCAGAAAGACGGTAAGCGGAAACAAAGTAAGAGCGTTGCAATGGGTCGGGGCCTATATTTCACGCGGGCGAAGTCGAGGGCAGAAGCTATACTTCTGTTTGAGGCTTTACACAAACACTAGGCATTCAATGCTGAAACCTAAACTGTAATCTTCAAATTCATACAAGCATTAATTAATTCATCTATGCTCAGTAGATCTTGTTTTCCCTACCTAAAGGTAAATCGTAATCGATCTATAAATAGGTCAAGCAAGTGCAGGTACGCTCGCTGAAGGTTGGCAGTAAATACTTAACTCACAAAGGACACAAGTTGGGCTCAGCTCTGACTCAATTATAAAGTTGAGAGGCGACGGGACGCAGCGCTAGTCGTATAGTGCCGTCTAGAGTTTACTGATAAACCCTGTATATTGCAGTGGAGTTTAGTTGTGTTCGGTATATACGAGATTACGAAAAGTGGTTTAAAATGGTTTGGTAGATATTTTTATGGTTTTTATCAAATTCGTAAGGTAGTGCTGTGTCTTATGACACTCCGGATGTTCAGCACCTACAGGTTAATTGCAGTCCTAGTGAAGTATCGTAGCTGTCAAGCTGACACGTAGGTACAGTAGTAGTACCTACTGTATCAATAATAATATGTAAGTATCTGTCTCTCATCCTTCAATTGTTTTATACAACTTCCATAGCCACAGAGGTTCTTTTATCTTGAGACATCGTGCTATTTATTTTCAGAAATCAAACGATAGAAATTGAAAAGCTTTCTCGTTAGCTTAAAACGATTTGTAATTGAAGTGTTTTTATTTAATGAGATTAGCTATTGCTTTAAAATCGAAACAATTAATTCATCCCACTATTTTTTCTTAACTTCAAAGTTCAATAAAAATCCTATTACCTTCTCTAGTAGGTGTAGTAGTTTGCGTCGCTCAGCGCGCCTCGTCTCAGACGGGACAAGTTTTAACAGGCGCGCTAAGTTCGCAGACTGTTTACTGCCTTCTTATTCAGAGTCGTTCAGAGCCGTTCACTGGTTCCGAGAGTCCCACTACAGGAATACTACCTACTTATACAGAGAGTGGTAGATTAGCGGGTTTCATGATTGAATCAGGAGATAAATTAAAAGTAAGCAAAATAGAAGCAGTTTATTTTTTTAGGTTAGTGGCCAGTTACACGTCAGTTAGACGTCATTATCCCCTTTCTCTTACTAATTAGCGGGATGAGATGGACTCCTTCAACAAGAACTGGTCCCGAGCAGCTTTAATCAGAGAGAACTGGAAACAGAGCAGGGAGCCCTTTGTCCAGCAGTGGGACATCACAGGCCAATCATAATAAATAATAATAATATTACTAATTGCTTCCAAACCAATCACTGGGCAAACGGAAAATTGACAGGCAGACTAAGTGTCTTTGCCAGATTGAGAGTTTCTAGACTAGAAGTTGTTGCTAGGATGCCTTTTTCATCATTGCCCCACTTTTCACGTCTCCACAAAATACATAACTGCTTTTTACTTCGAGGACTAGTACTTGGAAGTATGTAAGGACACGACGCTACGGATGATTATATTGCAATAGAGCTTTTTTATCCTATTTACCCTTTAAAAAGTCGCCACGAACAAAAATTCAGATCATCAATGCAGATTTAAAGACCCAAACACCATAAATAGAAGTGAACATTGAGTGTATCTCTTTATTGAATCATTTATTTAAAGCAGTCGGTAAATGATGCGACACTAACTTGATAATAGCCCCTCCGCCCCCCACACCCCGGGCCCCCGCACCGCCATCCCTGCTGTGGGGGGTGTGTAGACAAATGATGGGGCTAAGCAGATCTGATGGTGCGGCCAAGATGTAGCGGGTACGACATTGTGATGTGGTACGGAAATATAATGAATTTATTGATGTTACTTTGTTTAGAGGGATAGGAAAACTTGTGCAGGATGAATACAAAATAAACATGAATGTGAGAAGCAAAGAAAGCAAGATAATTTGGTGACACTCATTCACTCAATAAATTGTGACGCATACAAACAAACGGATTACAGATATACATACATATACCTACATATTTGCTGCTGGCTACACATTGTCGCAAATATCTTTTCTGAAGAAAATCTGTGACTCATGGAAAGGAAATCAAAGCGCCTCTAGCAGCTAAGGCGACGAATAAGTATGTTCACATCGGAATCTTAAGCCCATTAATTAGGAATCTCCGCCCTCCGCCATTTAAATCATGATATAAAGCCAAACCTTCCACAAATGGATTACATTTAATTAAGTTACGAGTCATAAAACTGCTATCGTAATTCGATTAATCGAGTGAACAATGAGTCGATTGCTGCATCAATTATGATCGATTAGCGTCGGTAGGCACACAATGGCGGCGAGTGTCACGCACAGGGCGTTAGGTAATGTAACGCTAACGTGTCAGAGAGGACTGTGCGCCTGTCACGGTGCCGGTGCGGGGTAGTATTGTACGGATAATGCACTGATGTTTCATTTACTTAGTATCTATTAGTGTTTCATTAACTTCCTTGTTTTATGGGAGCGGGTGGCCCAGTGGTAATAACCCCAAAATTATCTTGTAGGTCATAGGTTTAAACCCAGGCTGGTAACTTAGCAATGTTATTGTGCGGGTCAAAATTTAACAATTATGACCCGCTCCCTCTCATAGAGGCGTGTTCACCAAACTGAGACGAAAGTTACGTTACTTATGTTCTATTTAAGTACTGTATAAGTAACGTAATTTTCGTCTTAAAAAAACTTAAATAATTGTTTAGATAATGGTAATATTGTCAGTTTAAAATAAAAATTAAAAGTAAAATTTGAATTTTGCGGTCTACCACGGCGCATTCACCTTAAGAAACCACCGAATCGAAACTTTGTAAACGGAAAATATTTAACTAATTCTCAACTAAATTACGTTAATTAATAAGTCGGTAAATACTTGGTAGGTAAGTAAGTATGTGAGGCAGTTTTCATGTAGATTGAGTTTTGGTTTTCAGCTCCTGTTCACGTTTACCTACATAGTACATACATCAAATTATTATATTTAATAAAGCATAACTTATTCTATAAATAACTTGTTTTAATGCATTACAGTGTATCAATACACTGAGTGTTGATTGCACAGGTGTAATTAGCGTGAATTCGTCGCGGAGCCGCCGTTATTGTGTTATTGCTGTTCATAATTTATAATTAACAACACAATAATAGACAGTGCAGGTGATAAAACGAGTTTTATAATTAATTGATGAAATATCTGGGTTGGTGTCTGTTGGTACCAGGGGGTTCGGATCGATTGATTTGCGAGGTTAGTTTGTGACAGTGTGCAGTGGATGGGTCACCAATCTTTAGCACTATCAAACAACACATGCATGCTCTACCACGTGTTAGGAGATTTCTAATAAATTCACTTTCTGAATGAACTATATTTTGGTTTGAAGTTGTAATCGTCTCTTTTATATACATATATGGTAGAGGCGTCTGATTGATTTGTGGAACACAACCGGTAGCAGTTGATAGACCGATAAGACGTTCACTGAAAGACTTTCAGTAAGTGCCTACTTATACGGAATTAATTCAACTCAATTTTGAAGATTCAATTTCCCTCCATTTCCTTGTTGTTAAACTACAATGAAAAAGCAATATTATCTAGCTACTACTACAGGCAAACCATGTAACTAAAACATAATGATAAATATCTACAATAATAATGGATTAGCGCAGTAACAAAGCTTATTTGTGCAGATGCGCGGGCGCCGTAATCAATTATCAGTTACACTGTAGTGTGCACTGTTCAGTTGTGTTCAGTTACCCTATAATATGCAGGTAACATAATACAGTAGTGTCTAGGATCAAGTGCACTGTGCTGTGCAATGTGCATGCTTTATGTGCATAAGCGGTTTGAAAGACAATGATGACGGTTGCAGGGTCAAACTCTGATTTACTGTGGACTTTATAGAAATATTTTTCAACTTCTATGATATAATATATACCTATGTATATTATCGATTCTAATGATTTTAATTCTGTAAATACGTACCTGTTATCGTCGCGAATCATATTTTGAACAAGATACAAACTGACACTGACCTGAAAATTGCAAAAAAACGTAAGAAAAATTTAATTTGGCGGGTTACAACAGCGCAGTCACTTTAAACACACCAACCACACAATGTAATAAACGTTCATGTCATGGAAAATCTTGGCCGCCCTTTATTTTCTAACTACGCCCCACATACCCGGCCGCGCGTAAAACAATTGAATAAAGAATAAACACCGATCAAGTCGCCAATCCAAATAGAAGCTAACTGTCCGTAAGGGGCAGTAAATAACCGTTTCATACAACTCGGTATACGCGTACTGCGGCTTCTCGGAAACTTGTGTTCTCGTGTTCTCGCTGCAGTCCGGTAATCAGGTTATGATAGGGATGCGCCCCGCCGCGAGATTTGTAACCTAGCTGACATTGTTTATGTCCCCGACATCTAATGCTCCTTACTATGTCGTGTAGCAAGTTTTATTATGTAATAATAGTCTGAAGATTGTCGCAGCAGGGTACATGAGCGTGTTTTTATGAAGAAGAAAAGTATTCGTAAGGATATCAAATTATCAGTATTGCTTGCTGACCACTGGAGATTGCGGAATAAGGAAAATAGTTTCTTTATGTCATTTGAAAAACATATTCTTTGTGATGCCTAAACTAAACGGTTCTTTGTGTGGAAGTCGTAATCGCGGATACATCGAGCATTTTGTTACATATGAACTCATTGTAACGCAGTGCATCACATTTTTGTTATTGAATTCGGTAATCAAATATCTTTTAGGCACACTAGGAAAGTATGCTTTTATGTCTCGTCTCGCCTATGTAGAGTTCTTGTTCCTGAACGGACTACGTTTCGTCTGCAAGTAGGTATCCCAAATCATTGACCTGCACGATGGACGATTGGGACAAGACTTCTGACGCTGCATGTGGCCACCTTCTGGGCCCAAATAATATAAGAAACATAGCTGTACCGACGGAACGCAAAGAAGAAGATTTCTTGAGACCGTCTATCTTCATCATTTCAGCCGAAAGGCGTCCACTGCTGGACATAGGCCTCCAAGCACCGTCTCTTCGACCGGTGGTGTCGTGTTATCATTCTATATTAATCAATAATGTACTCGCACCTTAAAAACATAGTAAATGGATCAATATCACGATCTGTACTAGGTACCACTAATGATTCCAAGTGCACTGTATACTCAGGTGCTACATATTAATAATTGCAACAATGGTGAGCATTAATTAATTGTGAGCAATTGATACGCAAGTACACCGCACAGTACAAACAGTGTTAATAGCACGCCTTATTATTAAATTGTTCTTTATTAAATAGTTGATTATTAAAATGAATGCCGATTGTTTTCTACGTAGGTAATACTAATAGTACTTGGTTTAATGAAAACTTCAATGACTTTATGTTCATGTCATTTTCAAGGGCAATAACTTAATGGACATGTAAAGGTTTCATATTGAACCATAGCATGAGCTACCTACTCTCAAATGTCACCAGTTTCGAAGTCAGGTTCAGTCTACTACAATAGCGACCATCTCTTCCTTAAATAGGCCAGACGCTGCCTTGTTGGTCAAGTGGTCGCAATCGCTATTGCTGGCATAAGGTCCAGGGTTCCATTCCCAGGTCGGGCGCAGTGTTTTTGGGTGTTTCCATCAACAATTTCTCAGTAGCAGCACGGAGTCTGGATTTGTGCCCGGTTGATGGCGATAGGCTCACCCCCTATTACATGGACATAAACATAACTGGCGTAATATGGGTGTTACTACAGGTACACCCCTGCCTGACGCTGTGTGTACTACAGGTACACCCCTGCCTGACGCTGTGTTTACTACAGGTACACCCCTGCCTGACGCTGTGTGTACTACAGGTACACCACTGCCTGACGCTGTGTGTACTACAGGTACACCCCTGCCTGACGCTTTGGGGCTACAGGTGATGTTATGTTATTAATAGTTGTTGTTGTTTGTATTAATAATAATTTAACGACATATTTTTGAAGCATAA
Source organism: Luperina testacea (assembly GCA_927399505.1). NCBI lineage: Eukaryota > Metazoa > Arthropoda > Insecta > Lepidoptera > Noctuidae > Luperina > Luperina testacea. The sequence goes on from OV656768.1 coordinate 649,582, forward strand.
TAAGTTATTGTGCTTCTAAAAATATATAGCCACTTTGCCAAGAAATATATAATTAAAGACTGTTAGGAAAAGACTACAGCAGTACTTCTCCTTCACTTGCATGTGATGCACGCAGACTTTTATTAGATACATTAGCAACCTCAAACTGACCTCAGTGTGACCATCTAACCACATCGCACGTCGCACATTCCTATTCATAAAGTTACTTCGTAAAACATTACTATTTATTCTATTTACTTCTAAACGTCTTCGGAAGTTCCACTAGTATTTCCTGTGTATCGTCAATACGTTTGAAAACGAAGTGGTTCCGAGGTGTCCTGCCCGGGGCCCGGGGCTCCGGCGCTCGAGGGCCCTCGCTCGAGTTGTTTGTACGGCCACCAGCGCCTTTTACACCCAAACAGATGTTAGGTTCAGACAAACTTGTTTGTACAGGTTAGGGTTCAATATTTGAGCGTTCAGATTTGATACTGTTTGTGGTTTGAAAAGGTTGTGAGATGTAAATAGATTAAATAAAAGAAAGCTAGTAGTTTTTGGCTTATCCAGTTAATTAAATAATAATTAAGTTGATCGCCACACTTAACTCAGAAATAGAGTTGTAGCTAATTTTCTTTTCATAAACTTAATTTTTCTAAATATGTAGAAGCGAAGTCCAGTAAGTAATAGGTACCTATTCATGTTACGTTGTCTGCTTGTAATTTTCTCAATTATCTGGCATAATTAAAACTATGATTGTGTTTAACAGAATAAGGGCTCACTTATTAGTTTGTGTTCAAGATTGACGACAAAGTCGACGACATCAGCCGCCTCATCATTTGCAACTGTTCCCCAGCTGAACATGTCACCTCACTTCCACTCACACACAGCTATCATTGTAACCCAAACAAAACACACACGATGCATACATTTGGCATTCACGTGTGACTGTACAACTTTACAAAAAAGGTCGTGTCCAATTTGTGGCAGGTCTTCAAATTGGACGGCTGCTGAAGGGTTGTTTGCTTCAAAACTATTCAGCAATTGGACCCCTTTCGGGCCCCGGGGAGAGATCCGGTCATTATTCTATTTTCTCATCTCTTGACGGCAGTACGGCACGCACTCGATCCTCGAGGTGGGTTGTGCGGACTCTTCAAAGTGTTCTCTACACTTTTCTTGAGGATAAACAACGTAATAGGGGTAGGTGTGTCTTGTCATGTGAGCATTGAACTGGAAATATAAAAGTATGTTGTAAAGTACATTACATAAGTTGACAGAGCAACTGTTGTCAAATATGTGATAGGTGGCATCCTCTACTACTTTCTTGTTCTTAGAACGTAATCATAGTCACGAGTGCCTTTTAGATGTGTAAATCAGTCGCTGGTGGTGTATTCAGGCAATTATTAAATATTGAGCAATCCACACTATGTTTGTTCAGTCGCTTGTCCGTCGTACCTACTCCTGCTGTCTTACTCCTGTTGTATATCGTACTCTTACTGTATGTTATACTCCTGCTATCGTATTACTGGCTGAAGTTGCTGAAGTCTTGGCAAAACTAAATATTTATCAATTATAGGTTGAGATTTTTACACGAAAGTTACCTTATGGTCAGTGACACAATACATCTGCCTTTGGTGCTTAAAATGCTTAACCAACTAGGATACTGAAGCCATAATGAAAATAAGAAAATAATAGAACAGAGTAAGAAAATCAAGCAGTTACTACCTGCCTACCGAACCGTAGTTAAACGGTGATGAAAAAACATATAATATGTGGGTGTATTATATGTATTTTCATCTGCGTTTAACTAACTATTGTGTCTTCACCTTGTTATATAAGCAACCCAAACACAATACCTTCTTCACACAATTTAATATCAAACTACCTGACACATTGTCTGCTGAAACTGCAGCAGCACTAATAGTACCATTAGGTGCGCAGGAGTCGTTACCGCGTGCACGGCGCATGACTGCCGCTCATTACGGCCATGTTGTTGCAGCCTGCAGCGCTGCATGGCTGCACACCCACAAACAACATGCGTTTCCCACAATGGTGGATGCGATTAAGAATATTATAGAATGATTGTGCATGTGGTTGTGGTTTTCCCTTATTGTGTAGGGCTTACATCAGTTAAGGAAGAAGGTTAGGAATATGTTTTCGTTTCTCAAAATAGCTCGATATTGCCAATGCTCGCTTCTATCAAGCTAAAAACAAATTGCTATTGTTCTTGTATTGTCGTGTCCTAATCACCACATCCTCACACAATGAATATTAATATGGGTAAAGTTTCCAAATGATTATCTTAATTTTCTTGTTATGCGCGAGTAAAGAGAAGTTACCCCCTATAAGTCACCGAACCAAGACATACTTATACAGTGTTTCCAAAGGCAGTTGCTTAATTTCCGATCAGTTTTACTTAACACACACTTAGCCAAAAATAGCTCCTCTCAAGCAATAGATAACATTACGTGTACTCAAGTTTTACATAATCTCTTCGGGCCTAATAACACAACACTCGACAGTCTCGCCGGCCACACACGACATTCCTCGAACCACTCGACAATATTCCACTAATAATAATTACACATTTATTTTCATTCAAAACTTCTCCTGACAGTTCGAGATGCACCCCGTGTCACTCCTTTGTCCGATAAAACCAACATAATAACACCACTCGAAAAATATTACCACAGCCTTACTGTTACTCCATAAGGTTGAAAATTGATTGGCTTTTGTTTTATTGGTTGTATTGCAAAGTTGGTCGAGTAAGGTGCCTACACGCTCATTAGTGTGTAGGATAAATAATGCGCGTCAGTTATTGTAGTATTGCAACAATATTAAAATAATACGAAGATAATAAGGCGCTTTGTACGGACAGTGACGGGGCCCTGTACGGGGCTCACAATGCAGAAGTGGGGCCAGTCTGCTGTCCTCATAAATATACTGCTTGTTGAGTGTAACAAAAAATTGACAATGGAAATAAGTAATTTGAATTTGAGATTGTAGACTAATCATTATCGTTTAATTTATATTAATACGTCGTGTTAGCATCAAGTGACGTGCTGTTTATTTTTTGTAGTGAGGTCTGTGAACAGATTATTTAAAAATTATTAGAAGGCTAACTACCTTAAATTAGTATGAATAACCCCATGAATTACGTTTAACAGGGAAAGACGGTGGAATGAGTATATTAAAGTATAGTATAGTCGATGTAGGACGCTACGAGCGTAGCCAGCATGCCTAGCACGATCTCTATTATAACAACAGACATGTCATGGATTTTAAACGAGTGTATTTTTACAGTTTGCAGCGGTTTATCAATGCTAAGCATATTTGAACAAGACTAAAGACATAAACAAAACAATAGATTGTAACTTTCGTAGCACTTCGTAGCGGCCTACGTGCTACGCCAATCAGAGTTTACATGACAATGATTTCATATTATTATAATAATGATAAAATATGTAGTTTAACCACTTTTGTTAGGTACCTATAAAACAAATTGCGTTTGATTCTTTGATTTAAAATAAAATTTTGAAAATTGGTGTTATAATGTAGCAACCAAAATCAAGAGACAAGATCTCCTCAACAATAAAACCCACATCGTCCACACTATACCAATGTAACTGATCTCATAAAAGCTTAACTAAAAAACTGTGGTTTGTCCACAAACTAGCGCAGTTAGGCTAATATTGTAACAATGTTGGTGATTATGTTGGCTCAAGTGTTAGGCGTGACAATCGTGTGAGGCCAGCATTCCGGCCATGTTTGCACGCGTGTTTGCCCAATCATATCGCGTACTGTTTGGATATCGTTACTGCGGCCGTCACGCTTTCACTGAAGCTCTTGTTCTTCTCTTACAAGGACAGTGTTACACGTGTCCCGAAGTATAAAGGAAGGTATTGTTGTGTTTTGTGTCTAGACATTCAACTTTGACTTCAAAATTTGCAAAAAAAACGTTAGCAATACTTAATTGATCGCGTCTCGTTTCGAATGATGCTAACCCAATTAATATAGACTTCTGCATGTAATAATATATGTAGTATAAATGTGCACTTGAACTTGTTTTGTCACCTCCACATCCCACTACTTAATCGACAGTAATAACTACAAAACATAATTATTATACTCAATGTTAAGCGATGGGTAGTGATAAAAAGGCATCTCAACCTTCTCTCATCGAAAGTACATTATAAGAATGCAGTTGCCTGATTTCCAACCCGTTAAATTTTAACTCGACACACACTTTGCCACAAATAGTAATAATATTTAATCGAAATTAAACAAAACCATTTTGAACGATTGAAAACAAGGAATTAGTTTCAAATATACAGAGAGCTCCTAATATTATAATGAAAACCAATACACATTCACTTGACAACAAACCAATATTTCCACACGCTGCAATAATGACCCAATTGATAAATTTGCAGCAATTCCCAATCCAAACGAGTTATCATAGTAATCTACATCAATTCGTTCCCGTATTAATTCCCGTAATCGCATTGGAACTATTGAATCGTCCCGTATTCAAGCAAATCCCACTGAATATGATAATCGCGTATGATATTCATTGCGCCGGCTCACGGACGCCAGTAATTAAAAAACATATTAGACATCGGGGTCTGTGGGGCCCGTGGGGCTCGTGGGGCCCACAGGAACTCAATCTACTTGGACTTAAGTAATCCGATTGCATCGCTTTCAAGTAGGTACCTTTTTAAAATAAGATTTTGGAAAATGCTGAGTACTCGACCGATTGATAAAAACTTTGAATGTGAATGTACGTGTGTTTGATCTGTTTTTTTCTGCGCTTCTTATAAAGTAGCATTAAGTCTTCCGATTTTATTAAATTAAAGAACTTGGTGTAAGTGTAAATATTTTAACAAAACACATGTTTGTCATTGACGTGTCGAATCGTTGATAGTTATTTCAGTAAGCCTGTCAATTAAACTCGTATCTCAAAGTATACCTATAACCTATTACGTACAAATTATCGTGTCAGTCAGAAACATCCACAAAAACTCGTAATGAGTACAAGTAACTGCCCACTCACCGGCGCACACCAAATTACGCGATCTCGTTTTGATTCGTCAAACAAACACTTCGATATTAGACGTTCGAGTCGATCAGGCCACTATGAACATGAACACGGAAGGCCTGGGCCATGCAAGTGGATTACGAATTGTAGCAGGCGAAGTAAACAAATAAACAGAACAGGAATATTCTTGAATGGGCTGTGTTTTGAGACTTTTATTATACCAGTGCCTGCCCTGGCCCTCAAAACAGCATCATCCATCATCAGCCATCATTTCAGCATCATTCATCAGCAGAACAGATGGCTCCTTTCAAATAAAAAAAGAATTTTGCAAATCGGCCTTTAAATAACGGAGTTCTGAGGTAACAAACATAAAAAAAAACAACCGAATTGAGAACCTCCTTTTTTTTTTGAAGTCGATTAAAAAGAGAGAATTGCGTGGAGAAGGGAGAGGAAGTCCTTTGCTCTGCAGTGGGACAGTACAGGCTAGTTAGATTATATTAGATCATGATAGAAATAGGCCTTCTGCTTTTTACCCACGATCTGACAATCAAATTGTGTGCGTAATTATGCCGCTGAGCAAATTGCCGGTCCGGCCGGAGCCGTCCGGTCGCCGCGCCGGACACGAGCCGGCCGGCCGCTCCGTGCGCCAATTGCCCGAAATCGCTTATTCACGGCCGCTAGTTGCCTAGTTAGCGCAGCTGTCGGGCGCGGGGTAGGCACAGGCGCTGAAGGCTGGCGGACTGAATAAAATGTTGCAACCTAAAAGGCCGTTCTGTACACAGCAGATTAAGTTTTTCGATCCAATATAATAATCTAAGCAAATATACCTAATCTTTTATTAGATAGAAAACTACTCTTGAAATAATTGCCTAAAAGTGGAACAACTACCTATCAGTATCTCTGACCTAGAAATTAAACCTTGACTTTGATCACGATATCTTAGGTATATAATTCCTTGCAATCTCAAAACCTTGATACCACTAAGCCTTTTCTAAATACATATATTCAAATCATATCCTAGTTTAATAGATGTGCTACTATGCACGCTAACTGCCCCGCACCCGCGGCCGCGCCCGCGCCCGCTCATGACTCGGCCCACGCTCACACACGAGCGTGTAATTCACCGGCGACATGGCGTCTTGTTTATTTAACCGCGGCCGCCTCATTTTCTCCTTAGCGTTATATTTTCATATAGTTATTACGTTATTATCGCCCGCCATTGTTGGACGTGACTGGACGTATTTACGCACATATTAGTGCCTTTTTATCATGTTTCAGTGGCTTCCGTTTCCTCTCAATCATGCTTAATTAACGACGTTTCGTGTTTTAACGTTTATTTTTTGTTGTAGGCTTGTAACGGGAATTTTGGGGTAATTGGCATAACAAGTAGGTATGGGTTTGAACATACGAGTCCAGTGGCCATCTGTGGCATTAGGGTGTTCAGCTTAACGTCTGCTTTAGACAAGTTGGTGTAGTGTTTGTTATTAGGAAGTAAAGCGTCATTAAAGCTAGAAGTTATAATAACAATAGCGTTAACAGGTTGACAATGCCTAGGTCTCAACAAGCTAACGAATAACACGTGTTTTAGTGAAGGTATGTGTAACGATCGAGCATAACGATAGAGCAGTGGTCACGGCCCCGACTGACGAGTGTTAGGTCGTGGGTTCGAACCCAGGTAGGCGCTTTACTTTGTGTAAATAATTTCATCACCACTGCTCTCAAAACGGTGAAGGAAAACATCATTAGGAAACCGGCATGTCCTAGAACCAAAAATTCCAAGACATATGACTTCTACCAATTCGCACTGGGCCCACGTGTTAGATTACAGCTCACTCCCTCTCAAAAAGAGGGCCTGTTCACCGTGTGAACTGTATCAGATATTAAATTTCATATCAAAATCTCACCTTACCCAACTGAAAAGAATGTTCTAAAAGGCCATTTCCCCGTATCAGTCGCACTGAGCCTATAATATAATGTAATACATCAATAGATTTAGAGCTAGGTCGTTTAGAGAGGAGTAGGTAAAGACTGAGGGTCCGCTGAAGTACAACTCAGCTATGAGCGTATAAACCGGGCAGTATTGATTTTACATTGTAGCGCGGAAGAGGATGCAATACTTGTGGCAAAGTTTTGAATTAGCTGCTTTGGGTCACTGGGACTTTATGAGATTAAAGTTAAGGCCGTCGGACTTTTAGCCAACCATAACATACGAAGACAAATCTCGAAACCTATTAGGTACGATTGAAAATAATACTCAATCTATTTCTTTGGACTATGTTTATGATCTTGGACTATTAAGTACACGATATACTGTTTAAGTTAGGAACAGTTTTGCAACCAAACCCCGGGAAAGCCAATTTTAATTTGTGCAACAATAAAATGTCTCATTGCTCCAACAGCTGTCGGCAGTCCCTCAATCAATGAACGGTTAACATAACCAGAAGGCGCCCAGTAAGTAGTAGGCGGATCTCCAGATACAACCCAATTACTAGTGAAAGCAGCGAGTCAACCTGCCGCAGCTAACCACGTATTAACTTATTGCCTAATCAAAATGTGTCGGACGCACCCCAAATTGAATAATAACCTGTTAAGGCGAGTCGGCGACAACAGAACGCCGCTATTGTGGCGCAAATTGCCGCCAAATTGGGAACAGACTCGGTTCTCGCAACTCCATTTAGCCCGTGCCTGCACGTGATTGGTCGGAACGCCTCCCCGCGCCCGCGCCTCTCTCCTCGTCCCGAACTCCATTGAAACACGACCAAAGAAATGAAATTATGCACTACGTAAATAAGAAGCCCTTTGTGGAGCTCACTTGCTTTATTTAAACTGTCAGTGGTTCGCGAGACATGGTTCGCACCGTCATCGCTCGTCATCGCTCGTCACCGGTCGTCCTCGCTCGTAGTGACTCGACCACGGCATGACTACACGCCTCTGATTCCGATACGTTGTTTAGATGATTGCTGCTCGATCTATTAGCGGGATAACAACCTCGTTCGTATGTTAAGTGAGCGAGGAATGTTGCCAACACTTTGTGAGTGAAATCAATTCATTAAAGTTAATGATTTTGATGTTTATGTTGATAACGCCAATTAAGAAATCATTTAAGTAAGTTATTCGTTGATGAGATGACTTAATTCTTTTTTTGAGTTTCTCCCTACTGTAAAACATTTTAACATATATAAACATTGATTACATATACTTATTATGCACGGCATTCATTAACACTATTTATAGATAACTGACCAATAACATTATTTTAATAAGTAATTTATCAATTTCTTACCTTATTACAGCTCTCACGCTCTGACTGGATCTCCAAGAATGTCGTCCACCCTATAAAAAAACAAGCGGCCGGTTAATCAATTGAGACTGTTTACAATAAAACGCGTTAATAGTCCCAAATGTTCGGCACCCCTGTCCCTAAGGGTCGGCGCTCACTTGCGCCGCGCGTTATCCCCTTTATTCACTTGTTAGTAAGGATTAGCGCACACTGCGGCCTTGTGGGGATTTGGTAAGGTTGTAACAGCTTGCTGATAATTATCTCAAGTGTTGTCAGTCCGGTGGGATTTGTAATGTCGGTATTGTTTTTAGGGTGTATAATCGTTTTTGATTGAAGTGGTAATGTAGTAATTGTTGTCAACATTTACTAATAATATATTTTGTCTCCAGTGTCTCAACATTTTGCTAAAGTCATAATAACGCTGGAAAAACCATCTGTTTCAACAGAGTTTAAAATATTGTAGAGTAGAGCTAGTAAGTACCTACATATGTAGATTGAAGAATAGTGCCTATGTTAGTTAGGAGCCGTGTCCTGCTGGGTTGCTTGAAGTAATCCAAACCTAGTTTAAATTCCTAATTGTTCATAAATTAAGAGCGGTACTTGTAGTTTTCAATAATTAAATGAATTTTTAAAAGCGAAGCTTAAAGTAAAATCTTAGGGGACTGTAGTTTACATGATACCCGTTCACGTTTCATGTTGAATATCTGTGATTAATTAGTGTAATATTCAAGAGCTCAACACTGAACACTTTGGCAGTTTCATACGCAACTTTGAACGTTAATTTCGCAACAACATGCCTCAAACGAAATTACCAGCTCATGTTGGAAACAAAACTGTAATTTTAAAATTAGTTTCCAAACGAAAGTAGCACTCAAAACATACGAGCCTACGCAATCACACAGACGCTCGACAAATTGTTTCACAAGCAACATTACAAATACTACCCTAAATGCGACCAGCTGGCGACGACCCCCGCTTGGGCCCGCGCCACCCTCACTTGCGCCCGTCTTGGGAACATTCGCGGGGAGGTGTGGGGGCCAGGGCTCGCTGGTAGCTGCCACATACGAGTAATAAATTGTTGGAGCGCGCAATTCCCCGCACCAACGTTACGCATCATTAAAGGGTGCGAATGTGCTGCCAAATTAACAATTACGCCGAACCTTTGTGAGCGTATGTTAATTAGGAAATTCGGAGATCCGTCGGAATGCGGGCGTCGTTGTGCGCCGAATTAATTAAATAGTGCTGAGTGTAGTGTGTCTACCTGCGTGTGAGAGATTTTAGTCTACTGTCGATCGCTATAGTGCGGGTTGTAGAGTGTAGGGTAGGTTCATTGACCTGCGAGTAGGAGAACGAGCATGAGTTAAATATTTTAGCAATTGCACAAAACAATATGAATTCAATAAAAAAAAACACGAGCTAGAACAGAAAGCACAGGTCTTCCAATAACCCCGCCAGTAAGCCGGCACAGGCTCTCACCCTTTCGTCCAATCTTAGCCACCAGTCCCCTTCTACATGGTAACCCTAGACTCGCCGCTGGTAATCCCGATAAGTTCTCTAATTCCGTGCCAATAAAACAATCCCAGACCACGCCGCGGGCAGTGCTAGTAATTGTTCACAAGCAATCACTGCTAATGCTGGTAATCGCCGGATAATCTTGTACACTTGTGGAGGATTACTGACAGGGCTACCTAATCTACTAAGCGTTGGATTGAACTTGATTGACAACAGTTTGAGCAAAATTGGGTGTATTAAAATAACATCCACGCGAGTTTGCAAGTACCTATGCAATGTTCACCCTGCGATGAGGGCAGTCAGTCTCATTACTGAACTTACTGACTGGCTAACGTTTTTATTACGGTAAGCTGGCTTCTGAGAATTATCTGCATATTTAAAAAAGAGACGCGAAGAATTAATTGCCTTGAAATAATAAAGCTTAATGAGCACATTTCTGTTGATTTGTTTGCATAAATATGTTATTAAAAATGAATGTGGTTTGAATGGTGATCAAATTGCAATATTATGTAACGTAACAGATTGCATCTGTAACCAGTCTTCCTCCGACATCTTTGACACAGCTAATAAGTCCAACGCTTTCTGCCACCAAACATGGGCCAAACCCGGTAAGTATCTCTGTTAAGTCGCACCCTTCCAGTGTCTCGCATGTTCACATCGTTTGTAACTGTGAGTGGACTGTATGTTTTAATATTGTTTTAATCTATTAAAAGAAAGGCGCTTTTTCAAAAGGTAGAAATTTTACTATTTTTTACTGACTTTCTTAAGACTAGAACAAAAGCTATTTTTCTTAATACAAAATCATAAACAATAAAAAGACAAATATAAGAAGGTGCGTTATGCACATGCTCCCCTTTCAAAGTAAAGGAACGACCTTCTTAAGTGGCCTACGGAGTATGCCTCCCTTCGTAGCAATATCTACTACCCGTGTGACGCCGTCTTTACCCGGATAGGTAGCGGTAATACGGCCTTTGGGCCAGGATCCTCGTGGTAACGTACCATCAGCTACCACTACCATGTCACCAATAGATATTAATGGGGCTGTTCCAATTGCTCTTCTAGGAGAAAGGGTAGGCAGGTACTCTACTACCCATCTGTTCCAAAAATGGTCGGCCATACGCACTGCTCTTTTCCATCCTGCTCTGCTGCAGACATCACTGTCAGTTAATTCTGCTGGAATAGGGCGTCCTGAAGAGTATCCCAGAAGAAAGTGATTTGGAGTGAGTGCTTCAGGGTGTTGAGGGTCATTCGCAACGTGTGTCAAAGGTCTAGAATTGACTAAAGCTTCGGCTTCACATAGAAGGGTAAAAAGTATCTCATCGGTCGGTGTCCTTACATTATTTCCGAGGGACACTTTTAGAGCTGTCTTGACTGATTTTATGAGTCTTTCCCAGGCTCCTCCCATAAAAGGTGCTGATGGGGGAATGAATTTCCACTTGATCATTTCACTAGCAGCGAAGTTTGGGACAGCTTCCTCGTACAGGGTTTTGAGTTCTCTATTTGCGCCAACAAAGGATGTGCCGTTGTCAGAGTGGATTTCAGTTGGTGTTCCACGTCGAGCTATAAATCTTCTTAGGGCCATTATTGCAGCGTCTGATGATAATGAGTGGACAACTTCCAGGTGAATAGCTCGAACCGTTAAGCAAGTAAATAAGCCAACCCAGCGCTTTTCCGTTCTTCGCCCAATCTTTACGTTGATGGGGCCGAAATAGTCTAAGCCCACGAAAGAAAATGGTCTACAGTGATGAGAGAGTCTGGCTGCAGGAAGGTCGCCGATGGGTGGTTGAAACGCGATGCTTCGACGGACCTTGCAAAACTGGCAATTGAAGGTTACCGAACGTACAGTGCTCCTAAGGCTCAATATCCAATACTTTTGCCGTAGTTCGTTTACGATCATCTCTGTGTATGCATGAGCCGCCTTTCGATGGTAGTCTAGCACGAGAAGTCGGACAGCAGGATGTTTTCCGTCAAGCAGTATAGGAGACTTGACAGCTTCTGGTACCTCTTTGACAGCGGTTATTCTACTAGATAACCGCAAAATATTCTCACTATCAATAGTAGCGGATAATCTAAATAACCTACTACGGCGTGACACGGGTAAATTGTTCCGGATGGATCTGATTTCCTCCGAGAATGAATCTATCTGACTCTTACGAAAAACATGAATCATTGCTAAGTGTCAATCATCAGAAGTCAGCGTACGAGGCAGAAAGCCACGGCCACTGTTAACGTTTGGGGTTGGTGGCAAATTAAAAGTGAGTATGAGGTTTGGAACTTTATGATTGAAATCAACGCAAATATTTTTCTTACGTAATGAATGAAGTCGCAGTAATGATAAGTACCGGTGAGCGTAAGCAGTAGCTCTGATTAGGCGAGACCACGAACTAAAACGTCGTGCGTTCGCAGACAATGAATGATCATCGTTTGATATAATGTTGATGACATGAGCATGAGTTTCATGAGTAGTTCCCATTGTCATAACAGGCTCTTCAGGCCAGTCTGAGGTCAATAAAAAGTCGGGTCCCTTTATCCAACGGGACTCTGGAATAAGAGGACCTCGACCCAAACGGGTTGCGTCGTCAGCGACGTTGAGGCTGGTGGGCACCCAACGCCACTCTCGGACATCAGTGAGTTCTATTATCTCACCCACTCGATGAGCTATGAAAGGTTTGTAGGTGCGTGCATCGTTTCGAAACCAACCCAAAACGTTCATTGAATCGCACCAAAATATGCGTTTGTGAGGTTTTAATCTAACTGCATCTACGATGGAACTAGCTAGACGAGCAGCTATTAGTGCAGCTTGTAATTCTAATCTAGGAATACTACATGGCTTCAAAGGGGTGACCCGTGATTTGCTAGATATGAGCGCGAGTTGCACATCTCCATTCAAATAAAGAAAACGCCAGTATGCTACAGCAGTATATGCTTGTGCGCTTGCGTCTGCAAAGATGTGCAGTTCAACTTGACTGGGCTCCGTTCCCCGTGAAATGTAACAACGAGGAATTTTGAGCTGTGTAGTTAAAATCAAATCTTGGAACCAATCGTTCCATGTCTTGATTTCAGAACAGGGTAACTGAGTGTCCCAATCCAGATTCATTCGCCAGACATTTTGAAATAAAATTCGACCACGAATTACAACGGGAGCAAGGATACCCAGTGGGTCAAATACTTTCATAATTAATGAAAGTACTTTGCGTTTTGTAAGTGGGCTAGGTAAAATAGCTTCTTCACCTTTACCTGGAGTATTAAAACTTAAAATATCAGTAGTTGGATGCCAATATAGTCCTAAAGCTCGTGTACAAGAAGTAGATGAAGGAAGATTAGCAAGACTGACGTTTAATACACACATTGTCTCAGATATAAGACTTTTAGGTAAAAGTTTAAGTGCGGAGAGGTCATTAGATACCCACCCACGCATTTGAAGTCCAGCACGTGCGTGAACTTTTACTATATCAGCAGCCAAACTAGCTGCTATGTCACTGGAAGACACGGAGCCAATATAGTCGTCCATATACGTATCATGTACAATAGCATGTGCTGCTTGTGGAAACTGATCCTTGACCTCCAGTGCATTTTTATTTTTCATATACAGAGCAGTAAATGGACTAGATACTGCCCCGAAGATCATGGAAGACATCCTATAGGTTTGAATGGGTTCAGCAGGACTGTCTCGCCACAAAAACCTTTGCGCATCCTGGTCCTGTTCAATTATTTTAAACCTAGGAAACATTTCCTTTATATCCGCGGTCAAAGCTACTTTACCCTCCCGAAAACGAAGCAAAATGTCATATAGAGACTGTAATAAATCTGGCCCTGTTAACAAAAGCGAATTTAGGCTGACGCCATGAGTTTTCGCTGCAGCATCGTGAACGACACGAAGCTTTGCTGGTTTATTTGGGTTTACTACTCCAAAATGGGGAAGATACCAACACACAGAATCAGAAGAATGCTCTATTTGACACTTTTCAGCATAATCTTTGTTAATCATCTCGTGAATATTTAGCTTGTAGCGCTCAGCATAAACTGGATCTCGCAACATTTTCTTTTCCAAACTAAGGAAACGGGACAAGGCAAGAGGATAGCTATTAGGAACAACAGGGCTATCAGATTTCCACAAAAGACCTACTTCAAACCTACCACATGCTAAACGATTGGCAGTACGGTCTAAAATCTGAACAGCACGTAGGTTGTCAGCACTATGCGGTGTCTTTTTTGAAATACCTATTGAGTCTAACTTGTATTGTTCTTTTATCATGCTTTCCAGCGATTGATTTTGATTATTATCAACATGTTCTTCGAAAAGGTGATTCAGTAGTTCGACGGGTCTAGTCCTGCTACTACTAAAACCAAACAATACCCAGCCTAAGGCAGTTTTAATAGCGACTGGTTGTGACTTAGAACCTTTGCGTACGGCTTGAGGTATGGTGAGATGCCAATTATCAATACCGATTACAACCTTGGGCTGAACATTGTCATAACAAAGAACAGATTTTAATTCAGAAAGAAATGGATAATCATTAACAGTGTGAGGGGAGACAGACTGCTTAGCTAATTGTAAAGATTTTAGAGACCGTGCTCGATTGACGCGATGCATTTTGCTGACGTGGTGGCCTTTCACATTAAAGTCAACATATTCTACTTGGGTGTCCTTTGATAAGCCACCAACGCATCTTAAATGAGTTTCCACTAGAGGGCCCCTAGCTCCTATCCGCGCCGCGAGATCTGCATCTATAAAGGTTGCCGTAGACCCGTCGTCCAATAGGGCGTAGGTGTCCTCGCTACCAGTCGGACCTGACACCGTGACAGGAACGACTTTCAGGAGAGGTCTATTAGAGGCGGCCGAACTATTAGCATGCGCAATAAATTCAGTTATTTCTACATTGGAAGATTTATCTGAGTTCGCAAGTTCAGGACAGGAAGGAGAGGCCGAGTCTTCGTGATCGTCCTCGCTTTCTACTACATAAGCAATGTGTAGTAGCTTATGATGTGCGGAGCGGCATTTTTTATCATTACAAACCTCTTTTTTAAAATTACAATTTTTATAGTTATGTGAACCTCTTTGCAGACATTTGTGGCATAACTTTTTATCTTTGACAAATTGCCATCTATCAGTGACAGACAATGACTTGAAGGTGCTACATTGACATATGTCATGACTTTCGCTGCAAAAACAACAAGATTTATTATCTTTAGAAACGAGCTTGTTATTTAATTTTTCATGAGTTTTAGCGGAAGAAGGGCGCGGATTTGACGAAGAAGAAGAATCGTCAGCCTGTACTACATGAACTTTATCACCCTTTTTCACATAATTGATTGGCTCGGTGATTAGACCAAACTTGAGCTGCAGGTCTACCTCTCGAATTAGAAACCGGGCCAGGAGCTCCAGCTTGGTATAATCTCCTTGCTGTGAAAAATATTTTGATGCATAGTCTGCCCAGCGTGTCCGCAACAGAGGCGTGAGTTTACTCAAAACAGACTGAAAAATCTCGGGCGACTCCAAATAGGAACTTTGGTTAAGAAGCCTCATCACCTCAGCCGAGTTACGAACGCGACAAGCAAACTTATGTAGATCGCTACCGTCATTATTTATCTTTGGTAACGCACGAAGGGTACTGGCTTCCTGTAAAACAATGTGTTCAGGCCTACCGAACCTAACCGCTAAAGCTTCCATCACCTCAGAAGGATTGCGTGCTGACACTAGCAGCACCGCAACAGCTTCACGAGCTGCTCCTTTAAGCGCATAATTGATGCGCGCTAAATTATCTGAAGTTGAATACTCTACCTTGGTATTTTCGTACGTTTTATTAAAAGTTAACCAGTCCAAAGCTTTACCGTCAAACACGGGTAGGCGACCGTCCCAAAATTTAGGTCTGGATACATTCCTGCTTGACAAAGACGCAATTGCTTGGGCTAGTTGAGCTATATCTGAGGATGGAGTACAATTATTATTGTTAGTAGATAAAATGCCTGGTTTTAGCGCAATAGGTATGGAGCTGTTGTCTGCTAGACAGGAATCATGCTTATTAGGCACCTGTTGAGGAACCAAGGTAACCCCCGGACGCTGTATAAAATTGACCGTAGGTCTCTTAACAGAAGAATCTGTGATGACAACGTCCTGTGGTTCCTTTATTACATCAACCTGAATAGAGTCAACACACTTATTTAACCATTTATGTATCTCCCTGTTGGAAATATGGCTTGTACGACTTGATTTACTACGCACGCTACCTCCTTCCATCGCTTCGGCAAGTTCAGCTTGCTTGCGTAGTTCTAAAGCCGTCCGCTCCAATTCTAGCGCAGCGCGCTCCCGCATGTGCTCCCGTTCTACGGCTGCACGTTCCAACTTCGCAATTTTTAGGGCATAGTCTGCCTCGATATTTAAAGTACGGCTCCTTACCGTACTCGAAGAACCTGAAACAGAAGTAGTAGCGCTGGGCAACCCAGCGGTTTCTACGACCGCAGTCGGTGCGATGACAGGAGGGTCTCCGTCCCCGACGGTCGAAGCACCCGGCACCGCATTGGTATTATCAGTTTTTCTTCCAGATCTTGTTTCTACCATGTTATTTAAGGTAGAAGGACCAATATGTAACTGTGAGTGGACTGTATGTTTTAATATTGTTTTAATCTATTAAAAGAAAGGCGCTTTTTCAAAAGGTAGAAATTTTACTATTTTTTACTGACTTTCTTAAGACTAGAACAAAAGCTATTTTTCTTAATACCAAATCATAAACAATAAAAAGACAAATATAAGAAGGTGCGTTATGCACATCGTTAATCTGCGGAAAACATTTAGTAGTCAGTAGGCGCAATCAATACTAGAAACCGTAGGAAGTACCTCGTGTATGCCGCAGTAGATATCACTTATTGATTGAGATGCCACGGACTGTAGAGCAGAAGGACAAGGGGACAGCAGCATGCTCTGTTGAATGATGACCAACAATAATCTGCGATCACCAATCTATTAATTTAATAAATATGGTCAATGATGGCCATACTATAGGGGCTTGTGAGTCATAACAGCCGCACGGGGCGATCGATCAGGTTAAACTACGCTAACCGCGGTTGTTCCATGAATGGGTGACCGTCTTTACATACCAAGACCCTCCAGGGCTCGGAAAGCCGTTGGTCCCAGCTGTCATTCGTGGATCTTAGACAGTCGTTACGGGTCGTTACGAAACCCGAAAGTCTGACAACCAGTCTTTCCAAGGGATTTCATATTACCCAGTAACTGGGCTGTGGAGGTCAGATAGGCAGTCGATCCATGTCAAATACTGGTACCTACTCAGCTGCATCCGGTTAAACTGGAAGCCGACCCCAACATAGTTGGCAAAAGGCAGGTAGATGATGACGGGCATACTATCTCTCAGTCAACCAGGTTTTATTCGATAGACCCGTCATAGTCTACTGATAGAAGGGGCTAAGCTGTGCCATGCCTGGCAGAGAGATCTGGTATGATTGACCGTTAAACTCGCTTCATGATAACATCAATACCCATTTGTTCTAGATATCAGAAGACCATGACTACACATGACATGGCCATATTATCCTTTCGCGTAGAACACTCTTTTTGCAGATGTTCTCATATGCTAACAATAGCACAGCCGTTCGCACACAAGATTTGCGAGAATGCTAACGAACCTGTATACATGAGCATGCATACAGGAGCTTTGGTTAATGCCACAAGAGGTGCTGGATGATGATTTATGAGAAAAAATCTCACTAATCGCACAAGACTTGCTTCCGTTAGAAGTGTCACGAATGTTATTTTGCAACAGGTTTCGGTTTCCATGAAAACAATACCAGTACCAATGCCTGTTTATATAGATTACTAGAAGTGCAGTGACCCTTCCGGCCTGTAATAGGTGCGGCGCTGATCTCTCACAATTAGTCTGTCACGCCGCCGCACCGGCCAATCAATAACGTCCCGCCGCCCGGCCACTGCCTCCTACTACACGAGGTATGATACATACCAGTAACAATGTATTGCACACTTTTAACGGAATTCTCACAATGGGTGATGTTAAGTTTTGAGCATGAATGAGGATGACGATAAGAGACTCTCAGCTCAAAGCTAAGAGCTTATTTAATGGATTGTTGAATAAGAGCCTTCAGTCGTGAGCTGTCGCCTTCAAGAGTCACTCAGACCTTAGAAATAACTAGATTAGAAAAAAGTCGTGTTATTTGTTTAGAAGATTAATTAAACGGTTTGAGAAAAGACCTTCTTTACTTTTTTCATGCTGTGCTTTGTTTTTCTGTTACACTTATATATCTGATAATGAAGCGTAGTTTTCATTCATGAAACAAACAAGCTTATATGGATTAAGAGGAAATTAAAGTTTAGTAGAATTAAAAATCTGTAAAAGGGAACATTGCTACCAGCAATTTTCCAGTATACGTATATTCCATGTGGAAACAAATCTCATGCTCTTTAAAAGCTTTTTCGAATCAAAACTAGCCTAACTACAAAAATCAGTACAGGCATTTTACCAAACAGGAATACAACTGTCAGTCTGACAAAGTGATCCATATTCAGGGCTCTTCAGACGATCTCGCTGCACACATCTGTGACTCCCCCACACGTTACGACAGAGCTGCACAAATTCGGGTGCATCACATTACCATAGTCAACATGCTAAGTTGGCGGGACCGACCACTTACTCACGGCGGGTAATAGTGAATGATGCAGTAAGATGCTGTGGTTCTTGTGAACCAATAGAGATTGGTAATCAATTAGTGTTTGCAGAGTCTTCTGTTTAGCTGATAATATTAGTTGTAAAATTGTCGATTAATTGTAAAAATAATGTCAGATATTGAGCTGATACCCCTTAGTGGCAAGCTAAGTCGTTTTGCAATGAGAACAATAACCAAAACATATCAGCTAATTGAAGCTTTACAGGTTCTTACCTAAATAGTAAGTAGTTTTACTAAATGTATCGTGAGAGCTAAAATATTGCCTTGTATAACTTTGGCTATAACGACACAAAACGCCACAAAGTATTACATTCCATTCGTTCTTTGGGGAGAAAAAAATTATGAGCTTTTCTACTTGAATCAATTCATTTGATTAATTAATTCCATACTAATATTATAAACTAGAAAGTAACTCTGTCTGTATCTTACTTTTTCACGCCTAAACCACTGAACGGAATCCGATAAAATTTGGCAAGGAGATATATGGCATCCTGATCCCAGGATCAGGATGTCATACATATATCTCCTTGCCAAATTACAAGAAGATTATTATACAAGAAGTAGCCTATGTCATTCCCCAGGGAATGACATAGGCTACTTCTTGTCCCGGTCCTACATTTCCGTGGAATAATTGCAGGAGCTAATATTATAATAATTCTACAATATATTATATGGAAATTGGTTTTTTTTTTAACGATATTATACAACAATGATAATTATTATTATGCATACTGTTTTAGTATTTGTTTATCAAATGTTTAAGGGCAGATTTTTCAATCGACAGACAATTTTTATTCGTAGAATAACATTAACGTCTGATTGTATATGGAAGAATTACTGTCAAAAATTAAAATTTAATCCTCGGATAAAATTATCTGGCGTTGGAAAAATCTGCCCTTAGTTGTGTTTATTGTGAGATATAAACGCAAGAAACATTCGTTTATCGTTTTCCTGTTAGAACATCATTGCTGACTGACTACTAAGATGTGCGAATCCAATACGCTATAATCACCGACGTTCACGCTCAGACGAGCTGTAAATATTAACAAAAAGGATTTATTATCTCTATAGTGTAACCATGGGGAAAATAAGGGGTCCTGCCCGTAAGCATGTCGAAAGGTTTCATAGAACAGTTTCATGTCTTAGTAAGTAGCGGCCTGGAGTCTGGATTTGCGCCCAGTTAATATCAATAGCCTCCCCCCCCCTCCGGTACAGGCCCCTACTACAAAAACGTGAGTGTATAACTCTAAACCTCTGCTTACCCCTTTATTATGCATAAATGATAACACACAACAGTACAAGCGTAATGAAACCCGCTGCAGGCTCGTACCACATAAAGTAGTAGGCCTACATATGTACTGTGCTATATAAGACGCATACATAGGAAGACAGTGCTCATAGTAATATAATACGGCCGGTATTAATTTGTGCGGAGTGCGCCGCTATCGGGCTTAATTAACAAATTTAATTAGAAATTAACCGTTTTGCGCGGCGGCGTGCGGTGCGCGCGTCCCGCGCCCACAGGGCTGCTGCTATCATAAACATTTCTATTTGTACAAGATATTTTCAAACATATCTATAATTTGTCTTTTGTTTCGGTTTATCTTGGAAATGACTGAAGAAATAACATCTTGAGGAATTTGGACATGCGAGGATCTATAAAACAAAAATGAAATACTGTTCGGTAGGCGGCATCACTTGAAAACAGCTACATTATATCGATTTGGCTATTTTTTGTTATAATACGTTCATAATATGTAGTTTTTAGTAGACATATTTGAAAAAGTTTCCCGGGAAAAACTGAACGTCCTGTTTGGACAAAACAACAACAGTCGGGTCAGCTAGTATAGTTAATATAAACGCGACACAAAGGCACCGCTCGTTGCGCGACTTGCGGTGCCTTTGTGTCGCGTGTCGCGTCGCGACTGTGTGTACGAGCCTTAAGTCGGAGATCGCCAACCAGTCTATTGCAAGCGTGGTCATCACTGCTCGTGCCGTTTGTGTATGAGAAAAAGCCTTCGCCCTTCAGTGAGACAATGCTAGGCTGGTATAATAGAATAGAATAGAATACTCTCTATTATTATTTTCTGAAATAATGAAGACACAGGATTATCTTATCTTGAGTTCAATGCTATTTTACAAAGAGTTTGCAGTTAGCATACTTGGTATTAAAAACCATAATAGATAAACATTTTTAATTTTACTTAACTTTATACTTAAATAAATTTTATTATTATTATTTTAAATGTCGTATGTAAGCCATACACACTACGGTCCAAACGCTTTGTTCCAAGACCTGCACACGTCTTTTACAATACAGGCTCTGGTCTACCTGCGCAGAGACAGGTGTAGACCTCTCCGGTGAAGCGAAGCGTGTATGGCCGCCATTAAAATTTCTTACTTTGAAAGGTAATTTAAGTTTTCTTATCAACCATGAAATAAATTATCACAGAAATTTTATTTCCACGTAACAGTATCCAGTTGCAGCACATAGTTATCACTAAGTACGATAAACAAATTTAAACCTCATGCTATTTCAACCTGCAATTGTATGAAGCTGACAAAGAAAGAATGTTGTTATAAATACGTTAAGCGCTAAAGCGGAGCTAAATATGTTTTTGGGAGACAGATTACCTCAATCAATCCTACAACTAAATAGATCGCCGTATAACATTCTCGGCAGCGCCAGCCCTGCCTGCTGTGTGTACAAACAGCGGCCGCTCGGCGGTGAATTTGAAAATTTAATTTAGTTGCGTTTTGTTCCCGATAATTGGTTTGTTTTCCATGCTTAGTTATCTCGCCGCCCGCCAGAGGGAGTTACTGCGCTCTAATGGTTATATCCGATCGCTCATTCTAATTAGAATCAAGGCTGTGTGCTGCACAAAGGTTTTCTTGTAATTTAGATGAAATATGGTTAGCTACTAACAATTTGAGTTATTTTAATGAAGTTATATTGAGAAGTTAGATTGAAAGATTTTAAGTACCTACATATTTTTGGAGCAAAGAAAATTCTGCTTGTTCTAATTTCCTCAGTCGTGACTATTTACCTTGTCGTTTTGCTGGGGGTTGATTGCTAGTAGAAAATAGTATCTCCTATTCTGGATAATCCTATTTCATGTGTTGGCTCTACCCAAATGACGTCTCATGCCGTAGTCATCCAAGGCACTTTGTGAGGAGTGCGAGACTCTCTTAAGCACCTCTTATGATCTTGCTGCAAACTTGGCTGCTATGACTTAATTTCATTTACATAGATCTAAACCATTCTGTTTCTTGAACATTTTCTTTGAATTTCATTCCTAACAGCACATTCCTTCCACAGGTCTGGTTCCAAAACCGTCGTGCGAAATGGCGTAAAACGGAAAAGTGCTGGGGTCGGTCAACGATAATGGCGGAGTATGGCCTGTACGGGGCCATGGTGCGCCACTCGCTGCCACTGCCCGAGACCATCCTCAACAGCGCCAAAGAGAACGACGCCGTCGCGCCCTGGCTACTCGGTGAGTTCGGTGAGACTGCTTGATGTCACTTACACACTTATACACACTCCTTTGAACCCGCACTAAGAAATCATTCTTGAACTATGTAACATATCAAATGGCTCGACAATAGTGCTGCTCCGGTCGGTTCATCATCGCACACCAAATTATATAGATTTACGTCATGATAACTTTCAATGTCAAGTCAATCAAATTATATAGATTATTATATAGATTTACGTCATGATAACTTTCAATGTCAAGTCAATCAAATTACTGTAAAATAAAACATACAAACATGTACAGTGCTTGAGTGACTCGGATTTCAAAACTATTGAGTATATTGAGAATGGTTTATTAATACGGGTTTTAAATTAATTTAGAAGCTTATCACAGTTCACTGTTCGACCTAGATCTATCAGAAAACGAGGAGTTAAATCTCGACAAGGTGATTTTTAATCGCAGGGAATCAGATTTTTTTTAATATGGTGGTTCACTCCAAAAGTATCCATGAGAAAGATGAGATTCTGACCCAAGCAATCCCAGTATGACATTACACAAGAACATTTGTCCGGTCTGGTTATTAAACGGTCAAAATAGGGGGAGAGTGAGGAAGGGGTTGGTCTCTATAACGGCTAAGACTAAAAATAATCATAATAGTGATAAAGTAATATGAAAGGACTGAACGATTGGTGGCATTGGATACCAATAGGAAGCGTGGAAGTACTATGGGTTCGATTCTCGCATAAAATAATAAATCGTCGAACCTTAAAAAAATCGGTCCTGAGTTTCATTGTGCATGTCAATTACGGAAATTCCTAATTTTGGGCATAATTCATTCTTAAATAACAATAGATTCCCCACCCTATGTAACACACAACACAAATATTATGTTCCTTAAGAATGCACAATATCACTAAAAGCCAATACGATTATGGTGAGCACAATACTAAGATATTGTGCATCTTATTGAATAATGTAGTTGTAGACCTTTTTGTAATGTAGAACATATATTAAGTCGACGAGATCGTGGCGCAAGGTAAGTTTACGGTACATTTTAATTATTAGTACATTTTGATAGTTTCATGTAGGAACCCATTTTAAAACTAGCCCTATAAGTCTTAGGCGCGCCAAAATTCCTTCTACTATTATTACTGCATGACGATTTTAATAAAAAGCTGCTCACTTAGGACCCAAAACCATTGGGCTATAGGCCATAAAAAGCCTCACCAAAACTGGTGGACCATGAACTATGGACATTGTCTTACCGTGATGATTTTGTTCAAGAGTCGAGAGCAGTAGCCGATGGGGGGCGGCCATAGCGGCGAGCCTCCTCCCCTCCCCCCCGACCACCGCGCTCTGGTGAGTCACATACAAACATACAAGCATCCTAACATAAACATACACGCACCACGTTGTCGCACTGAGCCAGTAATTAGCCTCGCATCTTGAACAAAATTGTCACGGAATTTCAATTAGGTCGTACTCCCGGTCCTTTCGTCCGAAGCTAATTTAGGCGTTTGTTTATTTTTTATGGGTATTTTTTTTTTTTGTATTTATTAGGCTAAATTTAAGATGAATATTCATTAGCTCATAGTCACATAGTCATATAACATTTTATGAATATTCATTACCAACAGGTAATGAATATTCATAAAATGTTATATGAATTTAATTTTAGGCAATAGTTAGGTACAGCTCTGCATACTCAAAGAGCAGAATAGGACCAAGTATTTTTTATTAATAATTTACTATTCGTGTTGTCACGTTTTTTATTCCGACAATGTTTTTGTTGAAAATAGTCTTTAGCATATTTTACATCATAGACTGACATTAATCATTTAACTATCATATTTTATGCCATGAATACTAGAGATTGGTCATGGAGGAGAGTGAAAAATGGTCTTTATATTAAGAGCCATGAAGCAAAGCAGATTGAAAAGTCTACTGAAACTGACGAAGAAACATAAGAATGAAGTAGGAACATCGTTTTCATTTCATCATAACTCCACGTTTCAACAAGCTACGATACATTTTAGGTCATGCAGTTTTAGTCCTAATCTAAACTGTCAAAGGTAGAATAAGAACAAAATGTCTTCACTAGCTGAGCGACAGCGACGCCGGGCGACGAGCGACGCGGCGACCGAAACAAAGCGACGTATAATTTTTAATCCCAACAACAAGAGATGTTCATTTTTCACTGCGGAAAGGCTTCTCGGGAAACGAAAATAACTTTACAACACAAACATACCATTTTCAACCTTGTGTCGAAGACCTGAACGGTGTGGTTAACCGTGTAGATAAAGTTGTGTTCAGCATGAAAACAAGAATCCGTTGACAGCTTATGAGGAGGTTTTATTTGTTTCAGTGGAGACGGTAGAGGATGTTTGTCTGTGTGGAGCTGTTTGTTTTTTATTTGGAAAGTATCTCTACACTAATTTTATGTGGGTGAATTATATTCTTTTATGCGATATAGGGTTGTGCATTTGATTTTTTTCAGATTAAGTACTTTTTAGTCATTGTTTTACCCGTAGATTTTTTTTATTATGCAAATATCTTAAAATATTATTCATCAACTATTTTTAAGTCACCTTTCGACGATATTTACCCACATTAATTACAATAAGTTTTACTACCAATAACAACTACGTAGCATCGTCGTAGACACTCCGTAGCCGTCGTAGCAGATTGCTACGAAATGTCTACGGCTTATTTAAAAACAAACAACCCGCCAATTCCCTCGCACACGATTCGTCACGTAATACCCAGCAGCTCGTTCACAAAACGCGTGATTGTACAACATAAACACCATAATTTGAATAATAAAGACGCCACACAAAAACTGAAACGAGATCTACAGATATGAATTAATAAAGCCTAAGTTCTCCCCTAAAGCCTGCGTCGCGAGTGGGGGGGCCCCCGCCAGGGAGGGAGGCAGGCGAGCGCGGGGGCCGGTGCGGGGGTTTGGGCGGTCCACGGGAGAGGGGGCCGCAAGATGGCGGCCGTATTGTCTAAGCCTTGATTAACGTTGATTTAAGGGTTGCCAGCGGGCTTACATATTAATTATGTACTTAACTGTAGTCGGGCGGTGTTTTTCTACCTGACTGTATGTACGTGGTCGGGCTAGGTATTTGTAATGAGGGCGTTTTGTGGCCACTGCTTGTTCAAGTATTGTTGTCATTAATGATCTACGTGTATAGCTACGGCATTTATTATACAAATAAATAAGACCATTATTTAAAAGTACGTAAAATTTAACTTAGTAAGCATTTTACAAACATTCAAGAAAGTTTAGTAAGTTGAGGCAGGTCGCTTGTGTCAGACTGTCTGTTTCCAGGTACAACACTAGTTATTAATAGTCAATTGTTAATGAACCGAAAAAATATTCTTAATAAGGTACTCTTTTCCAAATTCATTAAATTCAGGTGAAATGTACATCCATTTGAAAAATTTGATCATAAATATAATTAATCTACTACTTCAAACTAATTTCTCAAATAATATTTAAAACAAACTTTATTAGAAAACTAAACAAAACAAAATTGGAATATTAATCTAAATAAAATGAATCTTAAAAGAGAATGAAATATCAACAATTTAGCGGAGGACGTCGCTCCTCGAGTGCAACACATTGACAAATGGACAGTAATGCACAGAGAGTACGTTACTGAATGATCTGCCTATTACCCACTCGCTTTGTGCAGCTCGCTTTCATCTCGTGACGACACTAAACCATTATCTAAAGTGAGCAGTATGGCTGCCACCGACGCAAGGACGCCGCGGCTTCTGCCATTGAATTTTATACTTTATACCTCGCAAACACTAGACTAAATCATATCAGTGTGTAGCAGTGTGTCTGACTTGAACTGAGATATGAAGTGACGATGCTGAGTGGCTTGCCTTTGATTTGGACGCTCTTGAGGTTTCAATGATAAGTAATCTCCAGATTTAAGTAATGTCATTACATTACATTAGGCTCTTACAAACATCTAAGCCATAGTTTCTAAAAGGCAATTTGTTTCTGTATCTCATAGGTATGAAGAAGTATATAATTGCATGCTAATGGACAGATACTCACAACAGTTAGAATATCCACAATAACCGTCATTAAACTTGGCCCCATTCCAAGATGCATTTTTCATGCCACACAAGTTAGATTAGGATTTCTTATCATTTAAAGTTAAACCGGGGATGAAATATTTTAATGTTGGAGTACTTGAAAAAAGATTAGAACAATTTTAATTAACGATTTATTTATTTATTCATTATTCCCAACGCAACTATCATTACAGGTTACCCCAAATCGGTAGCGTGGTCTTAAACAATATATTTTTCATTACAGCTTATCACATGTAAAGTAGGTACCTAATTTTTGTGAACTCATTCAGAGAACAGGTAAATAATTCCACCTTTTTCGCGATTTTGTTAAGTGTATGAAAGGCGCGCGTCCAAGGTGCTTTACCCAGCAGACTGCTCCGGCCGCGAGGCACCGCCAGTACCCGCGGTCTCCGTCGCCGCGACACGTAACTATCCGGCACGTTTAGACACACAGCCTTTAGTACACCTGGGTTAGAAATATTTCCACACAATAACTTAAAAATATTATAAGTGCCAAATCCCTTCTTGTTTCCAGCTAGTTGTACCCAACAATACCTAACACAAATAGGGTTGGGTATATCAATGGATAAAAAGGATAGACTCCGTAAAGTTTCATGTACAGGTACCGTGTGAATTTATTCTGTATGCGCTCCAGCATTAGGATATATTTGGCTTCATGTGGAGCCCACACAGCCTCAATGAACTCTAATTGCGTTATACAGGGCGGCTATAGCATTTATATTCCTAAAGCCTACTTATATTTATATTCCTACTGCCTTACGGAGTATGAAACCTAAGCTTCTATAAGATTTCTTGCAAACCGATGTAAGCTAAATCCTCTAAATCATCTAAATCTTGTAAGATAAATCCTTCAGCCGGTGGTACTTTCAGACGGAGCCATAAGAACAATCGGTATAAAGCGTCATTACACATTTCGTCTTCTGGATAGTAGAAGCGAGCGAAACTTGTAAAAGCTGAAGTAGCTTCTGCTTAACAGCTACAAATCAGATCAGTAGAGTTATCCTCTAGGATTATTTAAAGGTCAAGAGAAGACGCAAAAGAACCAATTTACATAAAGGCTAAACTCCATCGCACTAGACTTGCTTTCATTCCAACCATAGCTCGTTGGAAGAGGTTATTAACTAGCCTTGGGCTAGTAGATAGATTTTATTCACGATATTATATCCTGATGTTTCGTTATGACCCGTAACATTGAAAGAATTCATTTATTTTTCCATTACTTCTTTATTTATTCGATAGACTCTTAACAAGATAGCAACCTAACTAACTAACTTTCTTAAACTCCAACGCAGCGTCTGTAATGTTTATGAAGCATCGATTTCCTAATGTATTATGGATGCTTTGTTATATAGTAGGATAGTAAGTAAAGTATAAACCTTGAATTATAACAATTAACCAATATGAACGGTAGGCTGCAGCAACAGTTATAGCATTTGTATAGAGAAGAATGACAATGATCATCAGAGCCCAGAGCCACTGACAACTACGTAGCCCTTATTGATTGCAGAAAGACACAATCAAGTCTGGTTTCTAGCAAATCGCGTCATCTACATGTTGATACAACCCATTACATACTATAGCAAGCCATTTTCTAGACATCCACCAAGATGCGATCCGATTCAGAAAGCCCGTTTCTCATTTACTTCATTAATTTCCCGCTTCCCAGTTTGTTCCAAACTTTTCGTCCAACAAAGCTTGTGATATCTCCACGTATTCTTAATTAATCTTCCTTGTTTATACTCGTACACGTATATACAATAACTAACTCAGTTCTAAATCAAGTGGATTTACAGCGCGGTGGCCGCTAATGGACAAAGTTGTGTTAATGGCGCACAAATCACACAGTATTGGAGCCGGGCTACAATGCGCAACGTATCGGGAACGCTAATGCCCAGTTAACTTTGTTACCTATTTGATTGATTAGGGTAGAATATGCTTTGTGTTGTGGGCTAGATTTTTATTTGTATGTAGGTACTAGCGGTAACAAGGATGCCTAAAATTTTGTCAATTGGTGGCCATCGGCGGTAATGATTAACACTAAGTTGAATTTTAAAATCACATCTAAAACACCACCACCAACAACACCAACAACAACAACATCATCACCTATCAAAATGTCAAGTATTAGTTTACCGGCTTTCATATCTTCGGTCCACGGCACTGATAAATTCATCAGGAAAATCCTAGCCTCCAAACTGATTAATTCTGATGTGCCGTGTTTCACCGAGGCTATGCTCAGGATGCCTGGAGAGTCGCTTGCCCAAATACAGATCCACCCGACAATCCATCTTTCCAGAGACGGTGGGATGAGCCGCTCTGCAGAGTAGTACAGAACAATAATACTTGACTCGTCTGCTACTACTGCGGAACGTGCGCGCCTGCTGGCTATTGGTAGGTGGAAGTCGGGTCTTTGGCTTTATAACCTTATTTATTTTACTACAACTTTCTTGCACAGGCACTACCTACCTACACTACCTACCACCAGGCGAAAAGTAGTGTCGTCGAACAAAGTGCCTATGTTCGACGACACTACTTTTCGCCTCTCTGCTTCCCTACGACTAGGCACTCCTTGCTGTTCTCCCCATCGCTGTCACTGTGGCGAAGATGTCAACAGTCTCGGACACCACGGCCTGTCTTGCAGCCGAAGTGCGGGTCGCTTAGCGCGGCACGCGAACATTAATGACATCATCCAACGAGCTCTTGTTACCTTCGGCGTTCCACCTGTATTAGAACCCGATGGCTTGGCACGCGACGATGGCAAGAGACCGGACGGTATGTCTTTATTTCCATAGAAGGTGGGTAGGCCTTTAGTGTGGGACGCAACGTGTGTCGATACACTTGCGCCATCCCATCTTCCTGGCTCGGCATGGTGTGCTGGCGCTGCTGCTGCGTCTGCGGAAAGCCTAAAGCGATGAAAATATAATAACCTTATCGGAAATTATATTTTCGAGCCGTTTGGGGTTAAAACTCTCGGGCCGTTGGGTCCGCGTGCTCATGGTCTTTTTAAAAAAATTTCTAAACGGCTGGTTGACACTTCCCGTGACCCAAGGACTGGCTTTTACCTTGGCCAGAGGCTAAGCATCGCCATACAACGTGGTCGTGGTAATGCCGCCAGTCTCTTGGGTACATAATATCAGTCGACAGCGATGCGGATGAATTTTCGACGCTATTTTTTATTTTCTGTATAGTTTTAGTTAAGTTAGAATTTAATTTTGTTATTGTTTGTACCTATCGCAATTATAATTATGATGATAGTTATTATTTACTAAGGAATTATTACAGTATTTTTAAGTATTACTGAATTAAAATGTACAGCACTGACTGTCGGCACGCAATGTTATACAAAGAGTTTCTTTAACTAGCTTGCCTAGTCTTAAAAATAATATATAAAGACAGGAAAAGGAATAGTAATTTATACCAAAATTGGTAAATATAAAAAAAATACAGCGAAAAGTAGGTATTAAGTAGATAGGTATTGTTGGTATCTACTGATCTAGAGGACAGAGGGTTAGAGGAGTGAGGCTAGGAGCCTCAGGAGAACTGAATGAATAATCATATTTCACGAATGTAGACGCTTTGAAACAACCCATAATTTACATACATAGTAAGTAGAATCTTATTTTTAATGAAAAGCATTATTTAAAGAAAATAGTAATTAATTTTAATAATTATTAATTTTACTATATTTAATTTAGTATCTAGTGTATATAGTTTGTATTGACTAATTCGAAATAAAATATGGAATTAAAAAAAAAATATTAATTTAATTCTAAAAATCCGAATGCATAAAAAATGGCTATAAACGAGAAGCTAATCATAAAAATCACTTATGTTTTTGTCCAGTCAGTTTGCAAACAGGTAGCATTCGTCTACATGACATGATTTACGAGTAAGAGCATCTCTTGTCTTTGATAGCTAAGGTTTATTTGCTCGGTGGCTCACAAGATGAACAGGAACAAGGGAAATTGAGTTTCCTTCCTCGCCTTCTTACTTCAACTTCCGCAAATATAGAGGGATGATGAAAATAAACATCGAATCCACATTGGTCTCTTACACAGAAAGAAAACGGTTAGGTACCTGTACATTGTAGATTCCGACTTGTAGTTTCAATCAAGCCAAAAAATTGTGACCAATGCATAATTTGAACCTACGTGGGTTCTGCGCCGAAATGTAGGCATTATTTACTTATTAAAGAAAAATAATCACCATATTATTCAGGCGTAGCGGTCTTGTTCACATTTAGACATATTAATTTATTACCCGAATGCGCAGCAGTGTTATGTTTTTCATGCGTAGATATCTATGTATCTTTGAATCTTTGTATGTGGGGTTACTACCCCACATACAAAGATTCAAAGATACATAGGTCTACCAGAATCTCATGGCATAAAAAAAAACATTGTGATTTTCATAAGGCAATGTCAATCCTTAAGAAAATCACTATCTTTTCTTGTGCCATGAGATTCTGGTAGACCTATACTAGACTACAATCAAAAAGTTTAAAACAAGCTCACTTTACAAGTCTGCTGCAGTTGGTGGCATCATAATTATGTGAGATTGAACTACAGTAACTAACTGCCACGAACTGCATCAGACTGCTTGAAAAGTGAGATTGTTATGAGCTCATAACAATCTCACTTTTCAAGCAGTCTGATGAAAAAAAAAACCCGACTGCAACAGACTAAACAGCTGTTTAGTCTGTTGCAGTCGGGTTTTTTTTTAAGTTATTATATCAAGTTTATAGGGACATTTCTAACAATATCGAACGGGTTGACAGTTCCTAACTTAATGTGGATTTAAAGTCACTGTCTGCATAGTTACACCAATCTTATCTGTTGCCGTCACGTTGTGATCGTAACAATACCTGGTTCTTGCAAAAAGCTAAGGTTTAGATTTTCTTACTATAATTATATTAGAAAACACAACGGTTTTTCAGCGCTTGGCATTGATTAGTTCCCCAGCCATGTTGGATCATGTCTAATGGGGCTAGCTATTCATTAATAGTTACTTTCTTTAATTATTTTTGTACACACAAAGCTTTAATAGAGAAAAATTAATATACTTTTAAAAGAGCATAAAGGTACTGCTACTTTTCTCTGAAAACATTTCCACAAAACCTTATGCACACTAAAATTCATCCACATTATAAAATGATGCGCAATAAATAGTACATCACCCTCATAATTCACATTTTAATATTCGCCTCGGTGAAGTATTTCAAACAACAAGGCGGGACGTGTCAGCCTCCGAATGTGGTACATCAGGCGAGCAGTGGGAACTGTTGGAGACGAGCTAACGATAAATAACGTCGACGTGATTAGATATGCGGCGCGGACGTCGCAGAGCTCTCGTAAAAATACTACCCGCACTGATATTAAACCAGGGCTGTGCTGCACATCGCCGACTATGTGAGGCATACTTGTACTTGCTTGTTAGATGTTCTTAGAGGACGTTTTCTCCCGGGGCATTAAGCTACCGTTTGGTTACCCAAGACAAGCGATCACAAATGCTGTTTTGGCTAAATCCCAAAGACATTTAAGTAGTTATCTTAAATTTCTTTGTTTAATTCAGACAAAACAATATAGGTAGGTACCTGGGTATCCAGCTGAAGCTATAATATTTGTTGACCATAAATTAGAACAACAACTTTATCTATAAATATTGATTACCGCAATCCTTCGTATTATCAGCAATGAAATCTCAAAATAAATCCGTCGAAGTCAGTCGTCAAACCCTCACGCGCCTCACATTCATAACGTGGAGCTGGGCGCCATTAGCAAGTCGTCATGTCCCGCGCGGCCGCCATCCATCTCCTCTCGCCGCATATCATTCATTAACATTTTACGTCCCTCAGACGTACGCGTTATGGACGTAGCACGCTGCTGCGGCGTGTCGAGGGTTGACTCGCTACATGCATTGTTGCGAGATATGGTTGCAGTCGTAAAAGATGGGTTACGTTAAAGAGATGCGAGTTACAGTCTGGATTTTATAAATAGACTTGGATGAAGCAAGGTTTGTGTTTGTAACATGGACGCAAAGTATCAATAATATTTCATGTCCTACTAAAAAACAATAGTTACTTGTGCAACAAGAGAGCAAAGTAGTTTTTTGCTGCGAGTGCTGATTTTGAATCCTGAACAAGCGAAGGATTCAACGATTGAATCACGAGCGTAGCAAGTGATTCTAAAGTTGAATCCTGAGTGTGGCGAGGGATTCAAAGGCACGAGATGCAAAAAAACTTTGCTCTCGTGTAACACACATAACTTTTCATTTCAGCAGCGAGAACACTTTAGGAGATAAAATAATAAACAGGAATAGATTGAAATAACTATTTATTGTGAATCAAAATAATTACCTAAGATTGTAGGTAGACACCAATTCTATAAAATGGAACATTTTAAAAGTTGAAAGTAAAATTACTGCAATTCTGCAAATTAAAAGGAACAGATTTAGGTACCTATATTGCCCTGAATAATTTCATAAGTACACAAACGGAGCCACTATCTATAATATTCACGAACTGATCACGAGGTCACGCACGTGTCGAACCTATAATGCTAGTATACACATAGGGCCTATAATGCTAGGTACCTACATACGCAGCGACTTTAGGCTAGCAAAATATGGACGTGAGTTTTTGAAATCGCCAGCGGTTCGCCGGCGACTAAAGTCGCTGTGTGTATAGGTATCTATTATTACAATTAATTTTAGACACATGTAGATATCTATTTCCACCTTTAGCCACATTTCCACCTTGTCCTTAATCTTGTTTTTTCATGACTCAGGCATGCACCGCAAGTCGATCGAGGCGGCACGCCACCTGAAGGAGTCGGGGTCGGAGCGCGAGGGCTCCGAGGCCGAGCCGGAGCGCCCCACCTCAGCGTCCTCGCAGCACCACGACAACCATGACACGCAGGTGAGGACACCAGTGCTTCATGAGGAGAGCAGACTAATGCCCGCTTGCAAGTCACTCCATGTGTGGGCTTAGGAAGAGTGGGCAGACTAGGACGTTTGTGATGAGTTTTATGAGATGCTGTGCTGCGCATTTAATGTACAGACGCCAGCACATCAAGCTACCAGAAACTGTCAAATCTTCCCAATCAACTTTGAACCGTATTCTTTAGCAATAAAGTTGAAAATCTTTTAAAGAAATTTGACAGATTGTAGTAGCTTGATGTGCTTGGCGTCTGTACCTAATCAAATGTTTTGAGGAAATTCGCTTTAGAATCTCGCTTATATATTGTGTGTGTTGCCGGTGTAGAATTGCAGATGTTCTAGGTAGGTACCTATAAATTTAACTTTTTGGCTTCTTTTTTATTTCGAAGAAATTCGGGTTGGTTCATGAACGTTCTTCTGTTAAAGTTAACGGAAAGCCATCAATGTGTTCTAGTTACTAGAACATTACCCAAGAACCAATCTTTACAAAATCCTCTTACTTTTCCAGGCGCAGAGTTCCCCCGAGAGCTCAACAACGGCCTCGTCCTCAGCGAAGGGCCGCGCGTCCCCAGAGCCGGGTCGCGAGCTCTACGAGGACGCGGAGGCCTTCCGCAACAACAGCATCGCGTGCCTGCGCGCCAAGGCGCAGGAGCACCAGGCGCGCATTCTCAACCACAACATGTTGCTACAGGTAACATGCTCTCCACATTTGTATTGGTCGCCATTTTTTGAGGTAATTGAAGTTTGAGTGCTCGATGTTTTCTTTGTTATTATTCTAAGATTTTTTAAATATTTGTTTGTATTAGGTTATGGCTAATAGGCCGATAGCCTACCTAATTACCCCGCTTAATCACCGCTAATGAGATACAATTGATTTTCTATTGTAATGGGCCAATATCGTACCACGCCGAGCTCGAGTGGTTAAGGGCTGATTTTTCCAACGCCAGATAATTTTATCGGAGGAATAATTTTGAATTTTTGATAGTTCTTCCATACAAAAACTGTCAGACGTCAATTTTATTCCACGAATATAGCAATCGGCAGTTAATGTTTAGGACATTAACTGCCGATTGAAAAATCAGCCCTAAAAGTGGTAGTGGAATACCTATGATTACTCCTGCTGCACTCCAAGGGGCCCGGCTGGCCACCCTTAAAGGCAAAGGGAAATAATTGAAATTGTCCTAGCTGTAGATACAAGGATCTATTGGTGCGCGGCCAAAATCAGAACTAACGCCGCCATCTTGTTTTTCAATACATTTCACAAAATGATCGCACAAATGTTCACCAACAGTAGGTACGCGTGCCACCCTGTCAACGTCATTCGAGCGCCAAAAGATCCTTCGTTCACTTTTCAAACCAAAACAAAAGAATGCTGCTCCGTGGTAGAAATACGAATGCTAACCGCCACGCCATTTTTAACGAGCCCTTGCAATTGAAGCTGATAATTATGTAGAAGCCGAGATAATTTCCGACGCCGTAGAAGTCTTCTTCTACTTCTAACCTTAACCCTGCCTGCCTACCTTGCCACCCATGTATTTACGAGATCCCTGAGACTTAGAATTTAGGGCATCTGCCTACCTTAACCGCCATATTGACGAGTTCCCCCCGCAGGTGCGCGGCCTGCCCCGCGGCGCCAGCGCGGAGGACGACGCGCCGGCCGACATCGACGTGGGCACGGAGGCGCCGCCGCCCGCGCACCTGCACCTCGCGCACCTCTACTGAGCGCCGTGCGCGCGCGCATGCAGGACACGAGGGACTCAGGGTGACACGCAACAGGAGGACAGCTGGATAATCCACACACTTCAGCAGGCCGCAGGCTTTTGAATTTCGAAATGGATTCCGCAAGTTAAAACTATTCCAAATTGACTAGCTGAGACTCAGCATATTGCTGGACAAACGCTTGGTTGAAGTTTACAGTCAGGGAAATTAATTCCAACGTACTGTACAGTCAGGGGAAAAATCGTCGAAAAATTACTACCGTGATTAAATGATGCACAATTTAAATTGATAGTCAACTTGCTAAGCAATTATGCTTCCTAAGGCCTAACTTTACAACTTCTGTTTGTAACCAGGAAATTTATAAATCTTCTGTAGCTACTTTATGTATGGTAGTTATTTGAGTTCGTCATCAAGTGTTGAGGAGTGTACCTTGTGTGTGCACGTGTCTGTCTGTGTGCGACACTCGTGTCTCGTGTAATTATGTACATTACTAGCCTCGTCTCGTGCAATACCTTAGTTAAGTATTTATCTGTGTAGCCCGACTTGCAATGTATAAAGTTCCCCCAAGCTTAGATTTAACGAGTGCGGCGGGTCGGTGAACTGAACGATGATTGAAAATTGATTGTGATCGGCCTATTAATGTAAATTATTTATTTAACTAACCAATCAAATTGGCAATTGAGGAAGGCCTGAGGTGTTTGAAACGAAACTTCAAAATGAGTCTAATGACATTATGGCTCTGTGGACAAAACTGATTTAGCATTGAAAACGCGACAGACAGCCATATCGCGATGCTCTCCTGAAAATAAGCTTGCTTATTTTGTGTATAACTGAAATAACTATTCATACATATACACAACATAATATCTCTACATTCTTGATGTTTTAAATATTTAGGCATTCAGAAAACATAGTAGGTACTTAATCCGTATATTTTTGTACTTATTAAATATGTACTTAACTACTTATTTACTTCCTGTCAGTTCACGGACTCGCCTCACCTCAATAATATTGTATAATGACTCCTTGATATAACTTAGATATATTTGTGCCCAGTGTAGTGTAAGTTAATCGAAGGCAAGGAAAAGACTATGTAAATCGAACTAGCTGTATAGAGGTACTAATCGTGTCGTAAGTTCAAACTGTCGTTACTTTCGTCGGCTATGATATCTGTTAGTACAATTGGAAACATAGAAATTGTTTATTTATTTATTTGTGAATACGGATCTGTAACTTGTCTGGAATTTGAGTTTCTTACTTCTACTTCATCTTGTAAATATTTTATTATGACAATTTCAAATAGGTTGTCTTCGAGATGTTCATTCAGAAGCCCTTTTCAATATTTTTTGTTACTATTAGGTCTATGGCAGCATCGGCAGCTAACTGGCTAACTGTTCTTAACAAATTCTTAATGTTTCCTGGTATCAAACACGCAGCTCTGTGACGTGTAATGACTACAACGAACGCGAAACCCCGCGTCATCTCTTGTTCTTCTTACTTCGTGTTGATAACATGTATTATAAATGTATGTAAGACAACGAGTCCATGAAACTTGTTACAAAATTAATTTCAGTACATCTTTGATAACAAAACACTGACCTGAATTTTACCAAAAAAGACACCTACCTACTAATATTGCCAGATATCAAAGAAATTAAAATGACTGGTGCAGGTTTTGTGGACTCGCTATTAAATCGAATAAACATCGACTACATTCCAGTAAAGACTATTTCATAAACTAAAATATAATATCTGTACCTACAGCGATCTGTGCCTAAATGTACTTTGTTAAAGTGTGTTCTTCAAAAATTTAAACAAGATAAAAATCTGATGTCTCTCCAGGCACATCAAACCGCCTGAGTGCAACAACGGACGCAGTGAAGCGATTGTATGCTCGAACTCTTGTAAGAGCGTTGAATGTAGGTATGCGTAAATAAAAACACATAGCAATTAGTTTGAAGACCTCGCTACTTTTCCGAACCTAATCTGTCAAACACTTACAAAGATTTAAAAACGTATCTAATTTGCTGTCTTCATAATGTTTTACCAATAGACAAGTGAGCTCATTTGGATCTAAATTATGCAATAGCTTCAAATGTAACATGTAAAAGACATGGACGTACCAATTTCAATACCAATCACTAGTGGAACCACTTGAAATCTGGACACTCATGGACTGTCATGGAGTAACCAGTCACTTTTTATAAAAATAATACTAATATTCAGTCACTCACTGAAAGAAGAGTCCGACCGACTCCGACTTAACATTAGTTCTACAGATTGGATTTGAAATTGGTTTTCTATGCTTATTTAGCGCAATCGTCATATTGACGCAAAAATACAACTTCTATAGTCTCAACTTGAATTTGCAAGTAGAAGGCATCGTCACGTTTTGTCAAACATAAGTTATAGATAAACTTAGAAGCAACTGACTGTCGTCGGTACTACCGTACTAATGCACAGAGTTGTAATATATTTATTCAAATTAACAAATCTAAAGCAACTTAAGTAATGTGAATCTTCATCGTAATTCAAGTTATTCCGATGAATAAACAAATGTATAAATTATTGTTTGAAGTTTTATTTGTGCCCTACACCTCTAAATACAGACATTCGGAGTCCTCTAGATACCCAGGGACGCGTCTCGACTTGTCTACCCCTAAGTATGATGAGTGTTTACGTATCAGGACATACTCCTACAGATTGATTTCTTCACTTTGTGGTTGTATACCCATTTGCTGTAGTTGTATACCTATTTGCGAGAATTGACAACATACCTAGTGAAACACAAGGTGTGACTATTTATAAAGGTAAATATGGTCACTTAGATGAACCTAGGTTAGGTTAGGTTTAATCCTTAAGAACACCTTTTAAAGGTCCACCGATGGTCTCTCTGCCTGAATGAATTCTGTTTCTGAATACAATAAAAATAGAATTGTAGAGTTTAGTAAGTGCCGCAGCCGCAAGTCGCGGCGGCTGTAGGTCGTAGGTTCGAACCCCGGCAGGCGCTTTACTTTGTGTAAATTACTTCATCACCACTGCTCTCAAAACAGGGAACGAAAACATCGTGAGGAAAAGGGCATGTCCTAGAACCATAAAATCTAAGATATGTGACATCTACCGACCCGCACTGGAGCCGCGTGGTGGATTACGGCCCACTCCCTCTCACAGAGGCCTGTGTCCCAGCAATGGGAACATTAGGCTGATTATGTACAGGTAGAACTTTAAAGTTTAAATAGGCGCCTCGTCCTCAATAAAAATAAAACAATGTATTTGGCAAAACAAAGCCATAAATAGCAAATTTAATAAACATAGCTGCGAAAAATGATACAAAATATACTTAACATTACCTTATAAGTACACATAAGTTACTTTACCGAGGTGTTGCAACTTGCAGGTGCTATCAGAGTACAATCATTTATACACGGTGGTATTTTTATAAAACCTTGAACTATGTGAATTCAATCCTCTAGTATACAGGGTTATTGATAAAACATTAACAACCTCTTAAGAGGTCATTATACTCATCATTTTGAACAACTTTTACTATGGGACCAAACCTGAAATCGCGAAATAAAATCAGCTGTTCCCTACATTTTGAAGAGT
Source organism: Luperina testacea (assembly GCA_927399505.1). Taxonomy (NCBI): domain Eukaryota; kingdom Metazoa; phylum Arthropoda; class Insecta; order Lepidoptera; family Noctuidae; genus Luperina; species Luperina testacea. The sequence goes on from OV656768.1 coordinate 687,929, forward strand.
TAAACGAAGATAAATGTAGGGAACAGCTGATTTTTTTTTTTATAAAACTTTTGTATACATAATTCCCTGTATAATCCTATCAAATAATTAAAGTATTAAGTAGGTACTTAGTGATAATTTAAGTACTTTAATTATTTTTCAAAACGAATTATCTTATGCTTTATAACGCAAGAAATGGTTACATATCATCTATTGGCTAAAGGAGATGTAACTACGTTAGATAGTTTCAAAAAACCATGTCCAGACTTCAAGAAGGCTCAACTCAAGGTTTTTTCCAAATGATCACCGTGTATAATAATTTTAAATGTAAATGTTACACAGAAAATCTGCAAATGACTTCGCTAAATATTTTGTTTTGTCATCCTTTGAGCGACATCTATTGGCACGACGAAGAAACTTTTTGTTCAATACAAAGAAATGCATCAACTATTCTTATTTTAACTTTGTAAGACACTTTGCGGACGATTTTAATTTTTTCTTGTTTGTTTGAACATTAAGATTTCAATCCGAACACAAATATTGTTCAATATATTATTAAATTTCTAATATTCATAATAATTTTACAGTATTCATATTTAAATACCTCGCTACATTATATGTAAAAGCATCAAAAATCATTGAGGCAAGTTTTAAGGAGCACTTAAAGTCTCAAAGACCTCAGTCCGAGGTATTGGCGTATTTATGGGGACAGGCCCCTAAAACTAGAAAATAATAAAACAACCGAATGCCTGGCTAGTGCAAATGTTCACAAAACAGTTAAGTACTAAACACATGATCATTTCTGGTAAATAGCTTAGCAGAGACAACTTCTGTAGAGTCATGATTCATCATGAATCATGAGGTTACAATGAACGATATTGTGCTGTTCTGATATTGCGAACTACGAAACGTTGCATTTATAAAAAAATACACCGAAGACCACCCAACCAACCAACCAACCAATAACAACAATAACAACCATTATGAAAACATCATGGTTGGAATAAACCTGTAAATTTCGATCTTCATAGCCAAACGTTTTATTTCATTTGCACAAGCCAAGGCGTTCGGTCATACAAATATGTTTATATCAACAGTTACGACTATTAAAATTGATTATAAGTACAGTTTCCAGCATTAAAACTATTAAACAAATGGAATCAAAGAAGCGTTACCAACCAAGCCAGCAAATATTCAAGGTTATGCTATCCTATTGTAAAACTACAAAATGTGTGTGTTGTTCCTTCAAAGATTTGACTAGAAATGCTTACGGTTTCGTCCGCGTAATTTGGAATATTTAAGACACGTGAAAACGTGATTTATAGGTTTTTCGAGGGTTGTACTTCATGTAAACAATATTATCTTAATTTTCAATTCTTCAATTCCGTTTTCATTTTTCCAAATCGGGTGCATTAAAATGAACTTTTTTTATAATAATATCGATTAAAATTGTGAATTGGTAATTTACCAATATATATATTACCAGGCACTACAGTAAAATATTTAGGCATTAACCCTTCATAAGAACGTGAAACCACGCGAGACACAATGGCTTTTTAATTGTTTCTGTAATTACGGCATAATAATAGTTAAAACCACAGTTATAAAAATGTTAGACTTAAAACTAAGCCCTGTTGCACACTGTAAATGCAATTGTCTTAATATAAAACAAAGATTAAAGTAGTACTTTTCGGGGTCGTCTTCGCTTGAAAATAAATGAGAGGTGCATACGGACAGAACATACACATGCACATAAACAATAGGAATGATTGAACGACGCCATTATTTACTTATCTGCGAACGAAAACAATAGAAACAGTTTGATATTCTAGTCTCGTAACCTTGTCTGACAATTTTTTTTTTGAGATTTTAAACGCTTTTCGTTAAAATACGATGACGTCACTCAATGTATGGGTGTCATTATGGTTTTATTGGTCGTTAGACATAAGAGTATTTCGTATGCAACAGGGCATTCAAACAAAGAACATCATAATATGAACACTTACAATACAACTACACATTAAACAGACAATATTCCCAGCTACAGTATACGTATAATTAACAGAAGAATTTAGCACATCAGAATGACTTTTTGAATCAATAATTAATTGTGAAAAAAATATGCAGACTTTCCTGCAGGTTTCATTACTAATATTAACCACAAAAAGTCCATGTACTGCTTATATTGTGATAAAACATGCAGGTCTATAAGTCAATATAATTTATCACGGATATTATTATGGCCTGGCCCTAGTAGACATCAAGTGAGTAGGTACGTTAACATTTAAAACACCTATTCGCATATTCGTGCTTTGTAATTGGGTCGTTCTTCTTTTTTACCGACAATGAAACGATGTTTTTCTGTTTTTTTGGTTTTTGAACTATCTATAATTTTGTTTTCTGTGTGGGATTTAAAAAAAACTGCATCTGTATTTCATTAGGACCAATTAAAGTTTCCTTTCTGGCTAATATTGATTTTTTTTTAATGTTAGTTTTTAAAGAAATAATGTGACAAAGTGGCCTTTTTCTGTAGAGACTACATTTCAGTTTACCACTCTGTCACGCCATTTTACGGAAAACAACGTATAAAATATGTTGGTTAGAGAACATGAAAAATGGCATAATATTAATAGATAAGAAAAATATGGACGTTTATTCGAACCGAATTAAAAAACCGTTTATATTAATACTCCAACGAGATGCCATAATAAGACCAAGGACAGACTATTGTCGGTAAAAAAGTAGAACGACCCAATTAATAAATCATTTAACTTTTGAAGGACACCTCGCCTCAGACCATGCCAGAAGGAAAGATAAAGTGTCACCGTAGCCATGTAGCACCTCTATTCGATTTAGAGCTGCTTAAATGTAAATGGTAAAATTGAGTAATTTTATGGAAACAAACTTACAGAATAAGACAATATTAGATAAAACGTGTCAAACGATTGTACCACATGTAGTACAAGTATTAATTATCACATTGACTTGTCTTGCGCATCAATTTCCCAGCAAATGTGAGTGCTCTTGTAGTACTGGATACATCGATAGCAGTTGAGAATATGAACAGTAGGTGTTTCGTATAAACCAGCAATGTTTACACAACACTTTATATTTCCTTTTCTGATATAGTCTGAGCTTGCTACAAAATCTTCGTTAAAAAACAAAATAACATAGTTTCTGTTGATTCGTCCAGTTATCGTGAACTATCAAGTGTGTGCGGCGGCGGCGGAGCAGCTCAGTAGGCGGACTTGTGCGGGCCCTCCATGTCCTCAGCGCTGCGCAGCATCAGGTAGTAGCTGTTCACGCACAGCACACAGTACGCCATCACCGCTGGAAAGTATACACTATCTTATTAGTTAAGTTAAAAAAGCTTTTTACAAAAGCCGTTTTTTGTTCTGATAATCTACTCCGTACAATGCGCGCCGCGAAAGATGAGACTTGACCCCGCCTCCCCCGTTCTTTCCGCCGCCCCTATGACGTCCGGTCCCGCCCCGCACTCAAGACCTCATACCGCTAAAGATACCTTAAATCGTGTTCTGCGCATGTCAAACCACGTGGTGTGTCAAGTCTCGTCTTTCGTGGCACGCATTGTACTCGAAATGACGACTAATAGAGAAGTGTGGAATATTGTGATGAGGGCAGGAGGGTGAGCACGACAACTCTACTCTCTCACACCTCATATTATTATGGAATTACAATTTAGGATGCACTTACTAACAGAATAACTTGTAATTCCCGCAACTGAATTTGTGCGACGACAGATGAAGATCACCAATCACCACACTTGACTATCACATTGTCAGAAAAGTAATTATGTCATTCATAGGTACGTTTTCCATAAGTTTACGTCGAATGCCACAAACCATCGCAAGCGACCGGACTACCAGTAATATGCATCTCAATTGAGAGTGCACTCACTGTTTACGTGGTCAAAATATTGTCCTCTGACCTTTTATAATGCCATATTGTTCGTCATGAAGGAGATTATTGAAATTAAAATGTCTTATCACATTTCAACGGACACAGGAATCGAACCATGGACCAACAGTCTGCGGGCACAAGAACGACTACCCGTTACAACAGCATCGTCAATAATCTCATAGTAAGTACACAATATTATTATTATTTTCTTTATTCAAAGAAATTTTTGGACAGCGTCGTTGGTATAGAGGTTGCAAGCGCTACTGCTGAGCAAGAGGTCCTGAGTTCAACTCCCGGGTCGACTAGTGTTATTGGGTTTTTCCACCTGGAATACCTCAGTAGCAGCCCGGTGTCTGGGTTTGTCCTGGCAATAGGGTCGCTTCCTATTATAGTTACTTCTCTGTCTAACCCTTTGGTGAATACAGGCGTGATGTCACGTTATGTCTCGCGTGTCATAAGACTCGTAAGTTCCTCGTTTCCAAATATATATTATTTCGCCCTTTTTTATAAAGTTTGTGAGTGTGTGTGTTTATATGTTTGTTACTTCTTCACGCACAAACGGCTGAACGGTTTTGGATGAAATTTGGCACTCAGATAGTTTATAACCAGGATTAACACATAGTCTACTTTTTATTCCGATATTCCCACGGGATCGACATTTACGCGGGTAAAACTGGATAATTGTCTCACCAAAGAACAACAGGCCCTCGAGGAAGGACAGGAAGATGTCGGAGCCCGAGCCCGACAGCCCGTGCAGCGCCACCAGCACCACGATGCAGCCCAGCGCGCCCAGCAGCAGCGCCGACATCACGTACACCCACACGCGCACGCCGCACGAGTTGCGCTGGGAAATTAGGGTAACATTGTTGCTAGGAAAAAACACACACAAAACAAACAAAAAGACTTGTTTGTGGCCAAAGACATCTCCCCACGACTAGGGAAAGGCCTCCCTTCCCAAAAAAAACTATAAACTGTACTCTTTGAATACTATAATTCCTCTAGTGTACTCTAGCTACAGGCTGCTGTGATATATAAATAACTGATTAAATATTTAATCAGTTCTTTATTTAAAATTTCCTTAGGAAATTTGACATAAACCAACTGTTTAAATACCTAACCGGTGGTTTGAATGTTGGTGAACTCGGGCCTAAAACGAGTTTAAAATAGTACATTACTTCAGAGGGAAGAAAGTGACAGTTCCATACCGAGATTATGGCATTTGCGCCACGAGCTTGCGAGGGGCGCAAACCATTTGAGGTATGGAACTGTACTTTATCCTGATTCCTGAGGGATGTATAGTGCTTTTTATTACACCTACGAGGAAAATTATGGACATAAATGCATAGAAATGTTTATATTTAGTTAAAATAATTTCGTTTTTATTTTCTGTATGCACCAAGGAGGTTGGTAACTGGTAAAAAAAAAACTGTATGTGGCCAGTAACAATTTACTTGAAATTTAATTAGTAGACAGTTATAAAGTCTCTTGGCAGTATGACCGCTGACAAATTAAAAAAAAAGAAAAACCGGGTATGTAATGGAATTTCATACATATTTCCCACCCTTGGGTCGGAAGGATTTTCATACAAACTTCCATACCTTGGGATGAAAGGATTTGAAGGGCGGGATAAAGGCGTTTCTTCCCTCTAATTGGTATAATTAGTATGTATTTTCAGAGCAGGTGTGATGAAATAGTACATTACTTCAGAGGGAAGAAAGTGACAGTTCCATACCGAGATTATGGCATTTGCGCCACGAGCTTGCGAGGGGCGCAAACCATTTGAGGTATGGAACTGTACTTTATCCTGAGGGATGTATAGTGCTTTTTATTACACCTACGAGGAAAATTATGGACATAAATGCATAGAAATGTTTATATTTAGTTAAAATAATTTCGTTTTTATTTTCTGTATGCACCAAGGAGGTTGGTAACTGGTAAAAAAAAAACTGTATGTGGCCAGTAACAATTTACTTGAAATTTAATTAGTAGACAGTTATAAAGTCTCTTGGCAGTATGACCGCTGACAAATTAAAAAAAAAAGAAAAACCGGGTATGTAATGGAATTTCATACATACTTCCCACCCTTGGGTCGGAAGGATTTTCATACAAACTTCCATACCTTGGGATGAAAGGATTTGAAGGGCGGGATAAAGGCGTTTCTTCCCTCTAATTGGTATAATAAGTATGTATTTTCAGAGCAGGTGTGATAAAAATTATAAAAATTATTTTTCATAATTGTACTTTTAACTAAATATAAACATTTCTATGCATTTATGTCCATAATTTTCCTCGTAGGTGTAATAAAAAGCACTATACATCCCTCAGGATAAAGTACAGTTCCATACCTCAAATGATTTGCGCCCCTCGCAAGCTCGTGGCGCAAATGCCATAATCTCGGTATGGAACTGTCACTTTCTTCCCTCTGAAGTAATGTACTATTGTAAAGCTAACCAATGTTCAATGAACATCTTTACAATAAGTGCTAGCTCATGACATTGGCCTATTTCCGCAAGTATTACCCGCGCTCATATCAGAAGTTGTAGGAAATCTAGTGTCTGTAGTCTGAAGTAGCGAGGTTGGCAAGATGTATAGGCTCATAACATGGTAATTTCAAGCGATAGATCCTCTGAGCTAGAAGTGTGTCTTTGATCAAAGATCAGATGGCGCATCCATCCAAACATTCGAGAGTTAGTTGCGATTATTGATACCATTCGTCACCGCCAGTTAAAAGCTAGCGAATACGGTCATATGTACATCCAATAGTGATACTGGGACTTACATACCTATTATACATATAACGTAAGTTATTATAAAATAAATAAATTTACCGCAATTTACTTATTTTACAGCAAATGAGGAAAACTCATACAAATTAGCCCTAATACCTAATTGCACAATAATTTCAGTATGAGTGAGGCACATTAATACTCTATTTTTAGAGGACGAACAAAGGAAGGCAGATAAAAAAATGAGTGTATTTTAGGTTCCGTTCCAGAAAAAAACCCAATTGTACCACAAACACACCGTTATCATGTTTTGTGAGTCACTCATTTCGTCGTTATAATTTTTTGTTAGCACGTGAACACTACAAGTGGACTCTAGCCCGACCAAGGCCGGTCTACTTTATTTGCAGTCGATAGTACACGCGGCTACACAGCAAGCTATACATTTTCCAGTTTTAGCTGACCTCGCATCGCATCGTACAGGTTTTCGCACAATCAGAAGTCAGCTTATACAGATTATGTAAATATAGCTTGCCTTAGCCGTGCGTACTAGCATTTTCTAAATAAGAGCTAATATAATTTGTCATGAGACTTACGCTGGATTCGTAATTCTAGAGCTTTACGTTTGTGCTAAGTTATTCTTCTTCCATGCATCGCAATTAGCCGTCATCTCAGAAGCACAAGTCACCTCTTTTCGAGCCATATTATCTACCATTACTTTAGTTTGGAAACAGAAAGAAAAAAACCGTTAATATCACCTATCACCGATACAATGGAATCTCAAACAACAAACGAGAAAAACTGTTTTAGGTGGGTAATTCGCCTTTTTTTTACAAGGGCAAGGCCGGTTATAAGAAACCAATTTTACCTTTACTACATAAGTGCAACTGAAGGATAAAGTTGGTTTCTTAATAGTCGGATTAACTAGCACGTTAGCAAGTGCAGATGTTAATAAATCACTTCTGATTTTGATTCAGTGTTTTTTAAATATTTTTCTTTCAACTACGTAGAGTAATGTTATCATTAATCACTACAAAACAGATCACAAAGGACGTATTTTTTGCTTAGAACCAAAAAAGTGCAGAAATGTTGTATGAAATCTCATGGTTGCAGTTTTTCATTGATGCACTGTTTTTTTATTTTTTATTTAGATATAAATTTACAACAAAGGTTTAATGTCTCATATTCTATTAAGTTTAATATAAAATGTATGCATTAGATCAAAAAGTACTGGCTGAAAATAAAAATCGGCTGAATAAAACCGAATTGGTGAAAAAAAAACAAAGGGCGCATTTTGTACCATTGATACTTCATATTTAGCAAGAAAATATTTAAAAAAATGGAAATAGCGATAGCGACATGAATGCAACTCCAGAAAGTATAAAAACAGCTGCAAATGAAATTGTTAATACCTTTTGCCGCAAAAGTCGCGGGATAAATATTTAAAAGCTTAGGAAAACTTTTGTTTTCATTAACTTGAGTTTTTATTTTGAGTAGGTACACATATTTTATCAATGGTAGGTAGATTGGTAGTTGAAAGAAAAGTAGATTACGCACCTTGCTAAAGTGAATAATTAATGCATTCGTGTTAATTTAGTGCCCTCGTATGCGCTTGGGCACCAACATAACTCTCGTGCATTAATAACTCACTTTGCGCTTGATGCAAATATCTACTATTACTGTCTGAGAATCGCTCTAAATCTAAATCATCATATGGTTCCTGGAACCGGGAAAGGGCTTACCTTGATCACGGAGATGAGTAGTGTCAACGCCAGTACAACATGCACGACTGTCACCACCGCGACGGTGACAGTGATCTTGTACCATGAGCTGTACACGCCGTCGCCCACGTCCTCGGCCGTGCCCGCCAGCGAGCGGAACCCTTCCGCGTACACAGAGCACAGGATCATCAGGGCGAACGACACCAGCTGTGGAGCAAGGGTTGGAAGATTAGTAGTGTGAGTCTTCGAACTGAGCGTATGTTCAGCGTAGTCGTGCCATAGACGACGCATAGACATCTCGTAAACATTGCGTAGACGTAGAGTAAATGCATAGGCTAGCGTTGTGTAGGCGTGACTGGTACATTGCGTTGACGCGCCGTTTGCGCAGGGTCTCTGAGCCAGACAAAGGTATCACAAGACATGACAATGCTTGGCAGTAGGTACCTACTTCATGTAATTTGTATTAGAATAGACACACTGTTGAGAAAGTATTGTACTATAATCTAATGGATATTTTAATGTTTTTTAACCGACTTCTAAAAAGGAGGAGGTTCTCAATTCGGATGTTTAAATATATTTTTTTATGTATATTCGGGCATAACTCATTATAGACGGATTTGCAAAATTCTTTTTTTGTACGAAATTTAAATGGGACCATTTCGGAATAAACCATTCCGAAATGGTCCCATTTAAATTTCGTAAAGATCTGATGATGAGTTTCAGAGACAGACAACGGAATTCTTCAATAAATGCCAGCAAATCAACCGTGATTGTTGCTATCGCATAAGTATGCATTGTTTACGCAATCACACAACACAAAATCACGCCTGTACCCTCTAAAGGGGTACGCAGATGTGTTCAGTGTACCACGCTAGGTACACCCACATTTCTGTCAAAGTTGTTATTGGGGTTTTTAATGTAACGTATAACTCCGTCATTATTATGACGGATTTGCAAAATTCTCTCATTTTTGGATGGATAAGGTATGCCTCAGGAGTGGTTCCATATAAATTTTATTAACTATGCTTGGGTAGTTTTTTTGAGTTATTTTCAATAGTAGTATTTTTTTCTACTTAGTTTATATTGATGATGTTTTAATAGCTTCCTGCCACTGATATTACATAGCAAGTAGTGTCATGAACTCATGAATCAACTAAAACGTAAAAAAAACTTTAATTTCGGAAGTCGGTGTCAAAAAATGAAATTATGCGGAACCAACGACACCGACTTCCGAAATTAAAGTTATTTTTCACTTTTTTGTTAACCTATATTGTGCCCCACTGCTGGGCAAAGCACTCCCCTTTTTCCTTCCAAACCTCTGCCTTGTGCGATATCTGGCCATGTTATTATTTTCAAAGAAGATATTTACAAAGGACTTCTCCACTCTGATAAGGCATTTCAGAGTTATCAAGTTTTTAACTCAGCTTGTGTTTTAGTTTTTAACTCAGTTTAGTTTTAGATTTTAACTCAGCGTGTTTTAGTTTTTAACTCAGCGTGTGGAGGCGGCGACGCCCACCCCTGCTTGCTGCGCCTGCAGCCAGAACCAACCTTCTGGCGAGAACTCCTTTCACTAGAGCCATACGTGTGGTGAATGAGGTTCACGAGAGGGTTGATGTATTGTGGTGCAACTTGAGTGAATTCGCAAAGCTTGTAAGGCCAAACTATCGCATTGGATCGTAGATCTGTGAAGATAGTTTAGGTAAGATTTGTATAAATAAATAAAATAAAAATAAGCTTGTAATATTGTCGTATGATTGGAATGTATCACTACATTAAAGATAGTTCTCCAAATTCAATTTGGAGAACTACCTTTAGATGAACAAATGCCTAGAGTACTAAGAGAGTTAATTAACATATTTTTTTGGGGACAGCGGAAGAAAAGCTAGCTTAAAATGCGACACGTGAAAAGTAGAAGTCTCGAATGTGGTCCTGAATATTAATCAATAAAAACGAAATTCTCGAATACCATGTACCTACACTGCTACTATGTAAACGTTTGCATGTGCTTATGCTGTTGTATGTAAATAAAAACGCGTGCTAATACAATCTCAAGGTTGTCTCGAAGGCTTGATGTCCGATAACACTATACAAGTGTGGACATACCTAGCTTGCAAAACCGTTTGTAGAGGTTTATCGCAAAGTTTACAACGTCCGCTACGCAGAGACAAACAACAAACTGCCTCGTAAAGTCGTAACTGTAAGTTAAAATTAAAACAATGCAAATAAGTACATATACTATACATTGCCATGAAATCGTATTTCAATTCAATAATCCTTGGCAACGCTCTTTACTGTTCGCGTAAACAAACACTCTATTTATTATAGGTACATACACAGCCACTTATAAATTATGCATGACGGAATATTCATCCAAAAAATAAATGTGAATAAAAATAAACTTTGTTTTAAAACCTTACCAGGTGTACAAATGCAACGCATTTGGCGCCGACTTCGAGTCCCATACACCAACAGAACGAAGTTATATGTGGCACACCCATCTTAGAACTGTCCTCGTCGACACGTTCGCGGCAACTGGAATGTAAGCAAACCCTATCGTGAATGTCTAGTGATACGCCCCACGGCCCCAAGCCGCGCGGGCAGCGACGCCGTGACGTAGGCGCAGTTGTTGTTTGACGTCAAATAACAACATTTCCTTGAACCTGCTTTTGCGTGACTCAAATCTTACACAAGGGAAAGCCCACACGTCAAAAAGTAGTAGCACGTGTGTGGATATTTTTGTATTGACCTATAACTGGTCATTCATGAGGTTGCCGGTTCGCCAACATAGCCAACAACAAGAAAAATAAAATGCTCATAAAGTTTTCTTAGATCAGATATTTGATCTATTACTATACTTACCTACACTAGCTTCTGCCCGCAACGCGACTTTGCCCGCTTTGATGTCCGAAAATATCACACGCGGACGTACTACCGGGATTAAAAGTACCCTATGTGTTAATCCAAGTTATAAACTATCTGTGTGCCAAATTCAATCTCGTTCAGCCGTGTTGCGCCAATCCGGAACATACACCCAGACAAACAGACACAAATTCTTTGCAACGTGGCACAAGTCTGCTCTGCTCGTCACGCCGAAATCTCTAAATTATCAGAATCGTGAGTGACTAATGAAGTAATGACGTAGGTAATCACCTCTGACGTCACGGATCGATACAAGAGCGATGCACATATCTACTGCCAGTTATTACAGTTATGGGCCGAATATTCGTTTTATGTTCGGTATTCAGCATATTATACAGACGGTTTACCGAATTTTCGTTTACGGCCGATTATTCGGCAAAAATGCCAAACAGTCTACTGAATAATATTGTATTAAAAACTTGTTTCTGTAAGAGAATAAAAAAGTGCTAGGTTTGGTTCGTTTTAACCTTATATAATTATTCACTATTAATCAGCCTTTAAAAATTACGTTACCACAATCTTTTTATAATTAGCAAATAAAAGTATGTACTTAACACAATAAATCTTATTTAATTTAGGTATCTGTTCGAATGACATTTGGTGACCTTCAACGCGCTCGACAAACATAGTCTTAAAATTTTGAGATGCGCGGCGTGATAAAGCGCGCCAAGTCCTGCCGAATATTCGGTAAACTTCTAACCCAACATTCGGCCGATTATTCGTATATTCGTTAAAACCCGTGTTCCGCCCATCCGTAGTTAACCTTGTAAATAGATTAGTATCTGAAATTGTACCAATTTTGAGGAAAGAACCATACAGACTTGAGTGGACCTGTCCAGTCAATGTATGCATTTGTCAGTAATCGTGTAGCTCAACGCCTCGACGAACAATACCAAAGGAAGGACATTTGTTCGTCTCACGTAAAGGCGCCAGCACGTCAAGCTACCCGAAACTGTAAAATTTTCCCAATCAATTTTGAACTGTATGCTTCAGCGATAAAGTTGAAAATCTATTAAAGAAATTTGACAGATTGTGGGAGCTTGATGTGCTGGCGTTCTGTACATTATACCTAGTTATTTTCCAATATTAGATTCATGAACTTATACACAGTTCAAAAAGTGACAGAGTGAACCCTAAACTTCGATCAATTATTGATCGAAGACCCTAAACTAAACCATACAATATCGGACACTTGGAATATTTTAACCTTTTCCTGATCTACAGACACGAGTCGGTCGGTCAAGTGAAGATCATAATAATTATGTAAATTTAGCTCATGTTGTAAAAATACGCTGTTGCAGTTTTTTGCCGACGCTTCCCTTTATAATTGACTGTTTCTGACTTATAATGTGGAGGTGTCATCTATGCCATGGTCTTGGAATGTTGCAGTATATGCGATGCAGAAGCCTATGTAGAAGACCTAAGATGGGCGCTTCACAATATTACGTTGTAAGAACTATGGACGGATTATGCTCAGTTCGAATTAGAAACTGAAAGTTTCGAAATACCCAAAAGAATAAGTTTTATTAAATTTTAGGAGATAGCACAAAAATGCAAGAAGACGCCTTTTCAAGAAACGCTAGATCCAAGTAAGATAAAGTGACTTACTGGGTATCGTCCGCGGCCATTGTCACTATAACACTGAGCGCAAGTTGCAGAAAAGCAGCTATGTCTGCTGGTATTTTTTACACGTTAACGTGTGGTCTGACGACGTAATTATGGAGGTAGATCAAGTCATGAGCGTATTACGATTTGTGGTCGAGTTACTTCTTAGCGAAACGTGCTTTTTTCAGCCCAAATCGGATACTTCAATTCTTTACATTAGCATCTTGGGAACAGCAGTAACACGATCGATCGTAGGACTGATCCAGCGATTGTCTTGCCTAGCAGTGAAGACAGGAAGAATGGAACAGGGTGTTTTGAAAATTGGAAGACAGAAACACATGAAACATAATAACATTATATTAGCATCCTAAAACACCTTGGTTTGCAAAGGAACTCTTTAACTCCTATGCCTTGTACCACACACCGATGTCCCGCTAGTGATGATAGTGAACTTATCAAGGACAGGCCTTCATTTTGCTTATTATTGATCGAGCACACATAGGTAGAGGTACAGGCGGAGCTTATACTACGAGAATAATTATAGTGTACCTACTTTTTCTAGCGCAAACAATTTTGTTTTCGGCTTCTCGGCGTTGAGCTAATTTCGTCCGTGACCTATTAAACCTTGAGTCCCAGTACAGCTGTTAGGTATGTTATACATGCAAAAACAATTGAAGACCAATTTTCGTAATTAAAAACGTTCAAAATCTAGTCGCAATCTCATCTCAGCGAGATGAGATTGCGACTAGATTTTGAGACTAGAATTGCCCCTCAGGTATATTGTATGTTGCTGATCTGCCTGCTCCTATTCTAATTTGCGTTCCCATTGTGGGACCACGTTTGATCTTTTGTTTTTACGTTTTTTTTTTCTTTTTATCTAACAAACACACGTCATTCATGCTGGGGTTGAGGAAGAGTATTCTATTGATAGCAGAAACCACATGGCTGAGCCATGAATGTTCGCAATTGTGACTAGTACTTATAACCATTCCCTTAATTGGCATCGCCATTGTTTTCAATTTATTGTTACTCGTTTTCTTAATTAATTTTTCGTGACAGACTAGTACAATAATAACTAGTGTCAACTACAAAGTCAATGTGCTCATAAATCAAGCTTTTATGGCGCTTTAATATCACATTTGCTTACCTTTCCTAGCCTCAATCAAAGGCCTTTTGGGTCACATATTACAAGCTTAAGTAATTAGTATAGGTACCAGCTTTTTATGTCCACCCAAATTGACTCTAAAATCAGACTACTAAATGAAAACAGAACAGATTGGAGGCCATACAAGGTCGTCACGCTATTAATCCTGGTGCGATGGCGCTATGGACACGATACGATACGCACTGTCTAGCGTTCACAAGGCCAATTTAGTCAAAGAGTCTAGTTTCATTTGTTTATTTAACAAATTAACAACACGCTTTATACTGAGCAATGCAGATAGTTTATCTGAGGGCCTAAAAAGGCCACTTTGGCAGAATCATAAAAGGAGAACATTACAAATCATATCGAAGACAGTCCGTGTTTTTCTTTTTTTCACTGCACTAAGTAGGTATAATCAAAGAGATTGGGATTGGATAGATTGGTATTTAAGCACAGACAAAAAAAAATAACTCAAACATCCTTCACCAATGGGAATTGTAACTGTCCATTATGATTCATAATGTTATCCTTCATGATTCTGCCAAAGTGGCCTTTTTAGGCCCCCTGTAGTGTTGCGTTGTCAGAAACAAACCAGCTTGCAGGCACAGAATAACTAATTGTCGCAGGTAAACCTATAGTGCCACAGATAATGACTGTCGGTGTCCCGTCAGGCGGCGCCCGAGCACCGCGGATTGTAACTGAACCGTCCAAGGTCATGCTAATCAAGAGATGTCGGTGTCGCTAATTGAATTAGGAATTAAGGCACGCTACGGCCTGTGCTACGGCGCTAGATTAGATAGTAAATTACGTTTATGGGCTCAAAGATGAGTGGAGATATTTTTTTTTATTATTATTTCAGTAAGTAAAGATTTTTATTTATTTCTAGATAAAATTAATCATGTTTTGAATTGATAAAAAATAATAAAATATTCATGTTGATATTTAGTCAAGTACTTAATTTGCTTTAGGATGGTAAAATTAAGGCTTTACAATATCAGTTTGTTATCATCTGGTTCTTTGTATAAATAACACTTTTTAAAGTTTGCATGCTTGTATGTAATTAAAATTATGCAGTGATATTTATCTAATAAAGACAAGTGTTACAGGTTAACTTAACAAAGAACAGTGCAATGCAATCTACGTTTAATCCATTTCATGATTCAAGATTTCAGTATACTGCAGTCTTACTTGTCTCTATTACTGGGTATCTATAAGTACAATAGATAAAAGTAAAGTGTCCGTTTCTAATGCCAAAATAACAAAAAAATAATTGTTTGTCTGTCTTTTTGGCTAATCTCCGAAATGCCTGTATCTATTTTGACGGGACTTTCAATGTAGATAGCTGATGTTATAAGGAGTAACTTAGGCTTATTTTATTATAGAAAAAAATGGACAAACAAAAGGTATTCAAGTCACGCGAACTAAGTCGCGGGCAGCAGCTCAAAGTCAAACTCTCAAACCCAAAGCATTTGTTTCAATTATACCATTTCATTTAAGGCCGCTCTCTCGAAAAAAGCTTGAAAAAAGCATGCAGATGAAGCCATTTTTTGTCGGCATTTACAGAGAAATTACATCTGAAAAAAATCCTTAGTAATCTTCATGATATAATACGTAATTTGGTTTAGCCATAATTTTTCTACCGGTATCACTTAATTTAAAAAAAAATCACCAAATCACCTCCAAATCATTGAGATGAAACCGTTTTACTCCTTCATTTTTTATCAAAAGAGTGTAAAAAAATATATCTACATCTTCGCAATACAAAGGAGAATAATTTGGTTTTGTTACTTTTTTAAAATATGTATTATTTTAATGATAATAAATTAAAAAGGCCTCTGATAAAGGACTGCGTCTACATCACCCCCGCACTCGTCCATAAATTTAGTGCGGGGCGCATCGTGTTGCTAGGTGGACGTATGTCGCGTTGCGAGAACTCCGCACTACGAAATAAAATCGTAAAATATTACTGCAAAAACAAAAAGTGTACCTACCCAAGCGGGGTTTTATGAAACTTATGCGCTGTCCATTACTCTGTGTACATAGGTACTGTTTATAAAATACCTACCTCATTCAAACGAAAGTCGTAAGTACTAGTAGTGAATGATCACAGAAGGTCCACGTCCACGAAATGATTCAGCCAATATTATAAATTTTACTTTTCGGTGCCTAAGTAAAGTCTATTATTCTGATGCGTTGCGATTATTTGTGACATAATTATTGTGACACAAAACTGAAAATGCTCCTAAAGTAGGTATTAATTATGATTATAGGTTACGTACTTGCTAATAATTTGTCAATTTATTGATTACCGGCGTAATTATTTTCAAATAAAAAAATCAAATCAAATCATTTATTTGCATAAAACAGGTTCAGTGGATGTTAAAAAAGGTCAAATGGTACACTGTTAATAACCATATAAGGTGTGCAAATATAAAACAAGAATGTTAACTGTTAATTTCACTATTCAATAAAGTACGGACGCCAAGCACATCAACCTACCCGAAACTATCAAATTTTCGCAATCAACTTTGAACCTTATGCTTTAGTGATAAAGTTGAAAATCTATTAAAGAAATCTGACAGATTGTAGTAACTTGATGTGCTGGCGTCTGTACAATGTCATTGAAAATAAAATTATCGTTAATACAGATCAGTCAACAAAATAAGGAATTAAAAATAATAATGGCATACAATAGTAAAAAGTAGTAGTTCAATAATATATATGTATATACAGGCTGGATTTTTTTAACCTCACCTAGAGGGCAAGTACTCTAAACACTGGAGATAGCAAATTTTACTCAAAGGAAAATCCCTTCATTAAAAAAAAAAACAAATCTGCAATCAAAGATGTTCGAAAATTCGCTTGCCGCTCTCGGGAATCGAACCGCCTAAAATCCGAAAAAATAATACCCTGTACTTTTATGGCATCAATCGATAGGGTCAATCATAAGGATCAAATCTCTCTATGGCAGATCGAAAGTCGAATACTTTTTACTCGACTTCTATCGTCGCGGGTGACATCAATCAATCAATTAAATCAGCCTATCGCAGACCGCGGGTGGCACAGACTACATAAAATTAGAAAAACAAATTGGTAGTCATGTTTTTTATTATAATTATCACTTATCATTACTATCCATGTGGGCTAAAGTGGGTCAATAATATTATTCAACTAATTAAATCAAATAAAAAAATCATTACCTATACGTAGTGAATCAATTAGTTCTACCAGAGAAGTTGAAGGTGATTCTGTTGATTTGGATGTGAATGTATTTTTTTTTTACAAATTATGAACCTATATTTTTGTTTTACTTGTAAATATATGTATAACTGCATTCATTTTAGGAACAAGATGATTTGGGCATTCAAAAACTACGGTCTCTATTGGATGACATGGTGACTCACAAGCATCTTGTAAGGTCTGTCGAAGAATTTGAAGATTATTCAGCTGAATTTTAGTTATAATATATTTGTTTATAAAAAATATAACAAATAATATGACATACACTAGTGATAATTATTATACTACCTATACCTACCTACCTACCTACCTACCTTACCTGCCTACCTATCTACCCTACCGTCCTGTCTGCCTTACCCTAACTACCTACCTACCCTACCTACCACCTACCCTACATACCTACCTACCTATCTACGTACATGCCTACCTACCCTTCTTCTCTTCATAGAAACCTTCCTAAGACTTCAACGAATATTTAAAAAAAAACCGAATTGGTCCAGCCATTCTTGAGTTTTGCGCTTAGCAGCACATTTAGCCATTAATTTTAGTTAAAAAGATACATTAAGTTGTTTACCACATGGCAAGCCAGGCTGATTTATATTAAGGGTATAGCTTCTACTCACGGCCTCGAAAGCTTTTAACAATTTTATTCGTAACCATAGCCCGAAAAGTACATCCATATCAATAGATAATACCTAAATAAAACCAAAACTGGACCATTGTAAATACAGGGTGTCCCAGAACTCAACGTCAAGCCGAAACGGGGTGACAGGATTGATCATAACCATCACGAGAAAAATCTGAAAAAAAATCTATCCCATGCAGTTTGAAAATTATGGGCATTTTAAGAAAAACCTAGAATTTTGATCAAACTGTAACATTTTTCGGTTATTGTGGTTATTCTTTTTTATTTTTGTTCATTTGAACTTTGGAAACGTAATCCTAAATAACATTTCTAGAATCCCAATAAAAAATAATGACACAATTGCCTCAAGTTTCCGAGAATTGAGACTATTCGTTAACCTACGAATTTAAAATTTTCAAGATTCGTCGACTTTGATAGGCCCTCCTTTAAAAAAAATGTACTAGAGTGCCTTGGCAAGTGGCATTAAAAGTTGGTGCATTTAATCAGAATTCTAAAATGGTACAATACTTGTTAGTTCTATACAATAAAAAAGAGTAAAAAAATTAAAACCTCAAGTAACCCGATTTTTGCTATCTCAGTTGAAATGTTTTTGATTCGCACAAGCTCTAGGTAGGTTCTTAATTTTAAGGCAAAATGATGAGAGAGATGGATAGTGGGTATGTTTGCCATGAGTGAGCGAGACAGATAGTGACGCCACTTTTATTAAAGTGAAAAAAGTGAAAAAAAGTTAGTAAAATAATGAAAAATCTTGATCTAGTTTAATTTAGGTTTGTTGGAATAAAAGTCAGATAGAGAAATAACGTTTTTTATTACAATAAATAAGCCCATTGAGAACGTAGCCGACCTGCGTGAACGCATTTCTCAAGCAGCTGAGGAGATCAACTCTTGAAGATATGCCCGTCTAATAAGTAGATCTTTTTTAAGAAGATGTAGGGCTTGTATTGAGGCTGATGGTAAACAATTTGAACATTTATTGTAATAAAAATGTTATTTCTCTATCTGACTTTTATTCCAACAAACCTAAATTAAACTAGATCAAGATTTTTCATTATTTTACTAACTTTTTTTCACTTTTTTCACTTTAATAAAAGTGGCGTCACTATCTGTCTCGCTCACTCATGGCAAACATACCCACTATCCATCTCTCTCATCATTTTGCCTTAAAATTAAGATCCTACCTAGAGCTTGTGCGAATCAAAAACATTTTGACTGAGATAGCAAAAATCGGGTTACTTGAGGTTTTAATTTTTTTACTCTTTTTTATTGTATGGAACTAACAAGTATTGTACCATTTTAGAATTCTGATTAAACGCGCCAACTTTTAAGACCACTTGCCAAGGCACTCTAGTACATTTTTTTTTAAAGGAGGGCCAATCAAAGTCGACGAATCTTGAAAATTTTAAATTCGTAGTTTAACGAATAGACTCAATTCTCGGAAACTTGAGGCAATCGTGTCATTATTTTTTATTGGAATTCTAGAAATGTTATTTAGGATTACGTTTCCAAAGTTTAATTGAACAAAAATAAAAAAGAATAACCACAATAACCGAAAAATGGTACAGTTTGATCAAATTTCTAGGTTTTTCTTAAAATGCCCATAATTTTCAAACTGCATGGGATAGATTTTTTTTATATTTTTCTCGTGATGGTTATGATCAATCCTGTCACCCCGTTTCGGCTTGACGTTGAGTTCTGGGACACCCTGTATATGTGGTACACATAATTATTTAACTTTCACGATGACTTGACCTTCTGTGATTTCGATACTCTGTGACGAGACTAGGCGAGGCAAACCGTGGTGGCGGCGCACACAACCGCACATTTTCTGTTACATGCGGGTAGCGGAGTGGCGCGGAGAAGGGGTCGTTAACTCCGCCCAAATGCTCAAGGTTATCGGCATTAATACAGGCCTTAACCAGTATGTACATCATAATAAGAGTCATAGTGCTGTGAAGACCGCCGCGCGCCGCAGGCCCGTACCTATGTACATCTGTGTGTGTAAGTGATCAACACAGAACGCACACCTCAGATTTCGAACACTGGCTAGCTTCGAACGAAACAAAAATATACCGTCGCTTTTACATACAAGGTAGTCAGGATTGGGAGCGCCTTAAAGGGCTTTTTAAAAATAAACATAATTACATAATTAATTCTATTTAATTGAGACGTGTTACATATTTGGATGCAAATTACGAACTGAACTATTAGCTAAGACTTAAACTAAACAAACATTATTTAATTGAGACGTGTTACATATTTGGATGCAAATCACGAACTGAATTAAATAGAATTAATTATGTAATTATGTTTATTTTTAAAAAGCCCTTTAAGGCGCTCCCAATCCTGACTGGCGCAAGCACTTTTGTCCCACGACCTGTGAGGTCGCTGAGCTTGCACACTTAAAAATAATGTTTGTGTTGGGGTTCCATAACTAGGTACGTAATTACATATGACCTTGGTGGGTTCATACGATTGCTAAAATTCACTTCATCACAGCAAGTACTCATAGCTAGTAAGTAGTAAGTAACGTTACGCCGCGCTGGGTTCCAATCTCGAGATGAGACTATTATTTTTATTTTCAACAATTATCTTTCCCGTTTTTTTTTAAGTAGTATTCGATAGATTAATAAACGAGAATAATAATGTAATAATTATTATATATTTATTATTATATTGATAATCTTATGTTATATGGGGTTAAAAATTAATGTTTTATACTTAAGTACCTATGTGATTTCCAAATGTTTATTCGTTACAATTTTATAAATAAAGTTGTAGTTAAAACAGTTTATTTTCTCATAAAGAACAATTTATTGAAGTAAAGCAGATAATCAGTGAACTAAGACCATTACACTTAAAATATTATCGTAGTAAGTAATATAACAATGATGTATAGTAATATAACAATATTGTGCTATGATTACTACCGTTATCCAACAAACCACAACTAGCAAATCTACGCACGTAAATAAAAAAAAGTGCGGACTCCTTATCACAATACTTACAATTACATTCAATTACTCAGTGGTAGGTACTATTTGATGCTATACCATTCTAACGCAGCTGATGTATTTTTATTATTTACGTCTAGCAAGTCTAAACGTTCTAAATTAGAGATCATTTTTCTCTTATCAATAGCTGTCCAATTATGCACTTAATGTAAAATTCACAACACACTCAGAGCTTTTCGGACGCAACAAACCGTCAGATTGTTTTTTATTTAATATTATCGAGTTCGAAATTTGAATTGTTTTTAAACTTATCGTTTTATTCAGTCAACAAAAAGATCTCAACCGTCACTAAAAAAGCTTTTGCGTAAAATTTTCATACAAAATGTACGGGAAAAGTTTTTTGCAATTTGTGACTTTTTGAGTACTCCAACGATGGTTGGTCCCATAGAAATTTTTGATCAGTATTAGAAACAGGATCGATTGGCATCAAAAAATGTTTTTGTGTAAAATGGCTATTTTCTTGCTAACTGTAATTTTTTTTTAAACTCTTTGAATGGTGATCAAAATTCCATAAAAAATTATGGATAGTCTCCTAAGACCATTTTCGTGTAGCTGCAACGGATAAGGTACTTCCCCTTACTGCCCCGCTGAATGTTTCGAGTAGCTGCAACGGATAAGGTACTTCCCCTTACTGCCCCGCTGAATGTTTCGTGTAGCTGCAACGGATAAGGTACTTCCCCTTACTGCCCCGCTGAATGTTTCGTGTAGCTGCAACGGATAAGGTACTTCCCCTTACTGCCCCGCTGAACGTTTCGTGTAGCTGCAACGGATAAGGTACTTCCCCTTACTGCCCCGCTGAATGTTTCGTGTAGCTGCAACGGATAAGGTACTTCCCCTTACTGCCCCGCTGAATGTTTCGTGTAGCTGCAACGGATAAGGTACTTCCCCTTACTGCCCCGCTGAATGTTTCGTGTAGCTGCAACGGATAAGGTACTTCCCCTTACTGCCCCGCTGAATGTTTCGAGTAGCTGCAGCAGATAAGGTACTTTCCCTTACTGCCCCGCTGAATGTTTCGTGTAGCTGCAGCGGATAAGGTACTTCCCCTTACTGCCCCGCTGAATGTTTCGTGTAGCTGCAGCGGATAAGGTACTTCCCCTTTACTGCCGCTGAATGTTTCCACCCTGTATATGCATAAATCGATAGCTGACATCAATCACTTTAACCCAATATTGTGAATGTTTCTGTTTCTATGGTATTTGTCATAGGAGTCAGACAGTCCGCTGTCCAGGGCCTGCATGGAGGACGACGAGACAGCAGCTCATATGCTTCTAAATTGCCCGGTAGTTGCCACATACAGGGCAAAGTACTTCGGTAACCAGATATGCTCGGTGAGATGGTCAGTAAAACCAATACATTACTGGCCTTCCTTGAGGAACTGGGGTGGATCCAATAATCGATTTTCTCATCCATGCGCAAAATACGCGCATTGATGTGGAATTTCACACACCGGCCAGTATTACCTGTCTACCTACCTAACTTTCTATGCTATAAATAGCTGATCTATTCAAAGTTATGAGAGGTCATGACTGCAAGAACATTGAATATCCATTTGGTAGGTTGCCATCACGTCAATCTATCTAAACTTCATCTTCACATACATTTAGTTTTTATCTTTCAATGTTGACTCAGAGGTACTGATCGGTCCTTAGGAGTGGTTTGTGAGACCTTTGTGTCTTGCGATTCCATGGAAATGTTTATATTGATAGCTCTGTGTTTATAATAATGTAGCAGCTGGAAAAGTCTAAAGCCAAGGATCAATGTTTTATTTCAGACGTTTTTTGTACTTAGGTAATTAAATAGATTTTCTCATACTTTATTGACTTGTGAGGACTTATTTCAAGGAAGGATAATTATAATTACACTTGGCAGGTTAATTCTTGTTTACTTAGTCACATAATTATTCTAATTATACATGGTGAAACTGTAACAATGGATTAAATTAGTAACAGGTTGCGTGTCAATGTCCCAGCCACCTGTATAAAAGTTAATTAGCTGTGTGTTAGTCTTGCAATGTAATAAAAAAAAAAACCAAATGCATTAGATTTTAATTACCTCCATAGGACAGTCTAGATATAAAATCAAACTGCTTCCTAATTTAATTTATATTTAAAAATTTTATGATATTGATTTTTACAATCTGTGACAGTAATTCACATACAAACTTCTACAAAAATCATCTACTTTTACAATATTTGTAAATAATTTGTAATTTATATGTGAGCACCATGTATCCAGGGCCGACTTTACCCGGGGGTGCAAGGGGTGCGTGGCACCCGGGCGCAGGGTCTATGGGGGCGCAAGCCAATCCTTAAACCTACACGTACCATGCGTAAACCTTCTCGAAATTGAAATAAATAAAAAACTACTTACGATCAACTATAACTCAAGTTAAGATAGATTGACAATTTTGGCTATAGTATACCTATCAAATTGAATGTTGATTACAAAACAGACGATATCATAAAAAAGATAATCGATTTTGAAGCCGGAAAAATTAAATTTGGTGTTTGAAAATGTACCTAATTTTATTGTAGAGTAACTATTAAATAAAAAAATAAAATACAAAAATTGGGGCGCAGCTCGCAGGCTGATTTTTGCACCCCGGCGCCCAATATGATTAAGACGGCCCTGCATGTATCTATCACATAATTGATTTACGTGTAATTGCTTCATTATTAATTCTTTTTACTTTTTTGTGGTAGACTAATTTTATTCTAGGTGCATCGTCTTCACATATAATTATATTATGTATACAAAACCTTGTAAAATATTTTAAAAGAGTAACGGTGGAGTTTCTTGCCCATTCTTCTCCATACAAACACTACCTTTTGGAAGGGCAACTAGAATCAATTCAATTTTACTGTAAGTTTTGATGTTCAAGGGTGCCTTTAATGTTCAGTGCAGTTCAGAACTTACAATTAAAGATGCTTAACAATATTATTGATGCAAACATCACATATCATTGTCTACATTTTCCTGTTTTTTTTTTAGTATATCAGTGTGGTTTTATTTAAACAATATAAGATGACCCTCTGGACATGTATTATTTACAAATATGTAGTTCTTGAAGATGTGTCCCATGCCAATTTAAATTCAAAAAATTTTTTTTATCTATTTTGTAAAGCAAATACTGTCCCATAGCAACTTTCATATTTTTATTGATTTATTGTACAAACTCAGTGTTAGACTTTCTATCTTGTGTCTGTCGCTAGGCAACAGCCAAAATTAGATGGGTGTGCCTAGTTCACATAGTTAGTTTCATTTAGCAGCTTTTGTTATTCCTACTACGAATTATTGAAATATTTGAACTTGAGGAGTTTGATGAGAATGTTGTTTAATTTTTATAATTTATTTAATAACGCTGGCTGGTTTGTTGATATACTTGTTATGTTAACTGTAAAAATGTTAGATCGATACCAGAAGACAAAAATGATGATCCACTTTCAAACAAATCATAAATTAATAAAAAACACACAAACATGAAATTAACAAACGAGATAACCGGAATGTAAATAACTTGCTGAAAATTATCAGCAAAGCAAACAGGAGCCTTGTAACCTTGTAGAAAAATATCTTTACTTACATCAAGAATTCCAGATAAAACCTTTTTCAAAGTTCTAATAATCACGACTATTAAGCATCAGCGGTCAGTGGGTCGTCTTAGGGAGCACTAATTACGATAAAAAATACAACAGAAAACGAACTTATTATTGTAATATGTATTTTAAACCGCGCCCAGACGATAGATACACACTCCTGCACAACAAAACAAATTGTACTGAATAAAAATCTTTCTTTTCTTGTTTCTATCCAATTACATACTCTTAAAATTCAGCGGGTCGGCGAGAAAGGTATACAAATTTTCATACGTGCGACAAAGACAAACGATTGTTTTGACAAATTCAATGGCGCCGAGAAGTCTGTGTGACGTAAGCAGTACACTATACGTTCCGTTTTACTTGCATGATATAAATATGACATAAATTCATAAATAAAATCAAAAATATTCAAAGATTATTTATATTTTATGTTCGACCTTCAAATGACGTTATCATTGGCAGTCCGTTCTAAAAAGCTTGGTTTCGTTACTCCAAATTATAAAGCGGAAAGTAGTGATGCGATTAGGTTAGATTAATTTTACATCGCTAATAACGCACAGAAATTATATTAAGTATTATTCTTTCGCGTCTGAAATAATGACGATGGATATAAAACCGGCCAAGGGCGTTTCGGGCTCGCACATTATTAGGGTTCCGACATTCTGTACAAACTACACTGACAGAAGTCTGCCGCTGTGGCCTGTAGAATACAAAGCTAACTTGAAGATTGACTGTATGTACCTATGTCCTTGTAATCAATGACGTATTAATTTCAATAGTCTTCATAGGTTATAGGTTGATTAATGTTCATCAAAACTAACTGAGGCGTATAAAACTAACAATAAAATAATTTATTTACTTATTCATAGGTACAAATGCAATTCAGTTAATATATAAATTAATTAACGTAGGTACTTAACTTAAAAACTAGTGTTTTAACCCTACTGTTTATAATCTCAAAGTATTCCTTAAATTACATAATAGAAATCGGTAATATTATTTGTTTATTTTGAACACACTTACAATATAAAGACGTTTTTTTTACAAAATACTTAATAATGTCTACTAGACTTGGTCGGTCAAGGAGGTAGGTATTACCTATCTATACCTACGTTTAGTTCATAGATGCTAAAATATTTTAATAACATCCTTAAAGGTATGTCGATCTCCATATGAGCATTCACAGTGTCAATAAATACCTACAACTATAAAACATGATCTTCCATCTTCACAGGATGATAAAGTCTGGCAGAATGCTGAAATCTTCTTTCGTCGTCTGCGTGCATAATTTCTTTGTGCCGGCTGTGAACCACTATGATGCAGTACACTGAAATAACTGAAACAGAATTAATTGAAAAGTTATGCCCTCTTTAGAACGTAAATATACCTACGTATTTTTTTTTATCATTGTCCCTGTCAACTAAAACACCTGCTATCCAATCTCTTCACAACCCTTGGTTGACTGGTAGAGAATGCCTAAGGCATTAAGTCCGCCTTTGTACCTTTTTGTGCGAAAAGTTTAAATAAATAAAAAAATAAATAAAGTTGCTGTTTGTTGTTGTTGTTATCGCAGAGCATGGAAAACATTATCAAAACATGTTTATCATCTATACCCCTACCCATGTTGGCAAAACATTATTATAAGTGATTTGATTTGAAGCACCAGCTTATGTTGTCATGGACACGGGCCATGTTCTCAGTCAGTAATGCCGTTAAAAACTTTGACTTTTGTGGAAGGAAACTGGCAGCTCCTCTCAAATATTATTCACGACATCACGAGTCACCAGTCATACTTACCTACGAACAGCGTGGCGGCTGACTAAAGCCCGTAATAGTAGTGCCACATAGAGAAATGATTAGCTCTATGGTCTCTAATTGCCTAGATCACCACTAAAGGTGGGCATTAACCATACTTTTTGTAAATATTATTCACCCAGGTGCGCTAAGTATACTATAGTAAACTTTATTCGGCCTAATTCACCTGGGTGCATTAAGTTTACTGAAAGTAAACTTTATTCACTTATTTTAACAACGGAAGCAGCAATAATAAAGAGATGAGAATGATTTTTACAGCACTGTAACTCAGTCTGAAGAAAAAGGTCTTGAGGCCACAAATCTCTAAAAACAAAGCTCAGAATTTGATCAGAACTTGGCTAGACACAAAGTCGAAAGCACCTTTTACAGATGCTGCCTTTCTAGGTTAACCAGTTTAATAAATCTTTTCATTAAAATATAACACTGCTATCCCATCCAGTGCTGTTGTTGAACGTCTTGTTTCTACGGGCAGAGATAGTTTACGGGCTAAAAGATCATTGCTGTCGGATGTCAATTTTTCAATTTTATTATGTTAATTTTTATGAAGGGGAACATGTACTTTATGGAAAATTATGAATAATAATAGCCTTATTAGCTACTTTATTATCGAAATAAATAAATTTGTGTTTAATTATTATTTCTATTTGTGATTTTACCTATTTTTCAGATGTATAATTCCCGTTGTCCCCGTTATCCGTGTCCCCGTTGAAGGGGACAAAGGGAATGTAATAAAATAATTAAAATTACTTCCCGTTGTCCACAGTACAAAAGCAGTATAAGTTTTGAAGGGTTAACTTTAGAAGTTAACTTTTCGATTATCTGTGCCCACCTATATGGTCACCCTTTTGATCAAGCTTTTCACTTTAGTGAAAAACCCGATTCCAACAGAGTATTATCTACTGTCATAAGCAGAATAGCAACTACATAGATACGTACATGCTCTAGCAAGATGTATGAATATGATAATGGCTTCCACCTCCAGCATTTCGCCCTCGTCCTGTAGTACCAGGCTGACCCCAGTGAAGGACAGCAGGAAGTATATCGCCGTGATGATGCCTGTCACTATCGTCCAGGGTAGCGTCAGGGATGCCAGTTTCTAGAACATTGAAGGACTTAGATGTAGTTTCTGTTATAAAAGGATCAGCAGGTATGCTTTGTTAGTGAGAATATTGATAGTGGGGGTTTTGGATGAGTTTTCTATGTCTACCTACTAAACCTTGGAGAGTGTAAGATTAGCTGTTGGTGTATGATTCCCATAGGGTTTGATCAGCAAGGTTGCTCAAACATTCTGCTCCATAAAATGGAATTCATCACCAGAAACGCAAGTATGTAGGTATATACCTAACGTAGGTTTAGTACACAGATAAAGTCGTCGAAGGTAGTAAATTCTCAGCATTCATTGAGCGACCATCAGCTACGAATGGCTGGAATTTCGAGAAGCACATAATTAAAGCCTTAAAAAATTTGTATTTCTGCCGTACTTCAGAAGGTTATGTACCTTATAAGCAGCGACTACCAGGAGCGCAGAGCATATTAGATGTGTCCCACTGACGACTGCAGCAGTGATGTACAGCACATACTTGTGCACTGACACGTTGCCATCCTTGCCGAGGGGCGCTAGTGTCACCAGTAGGCAGTATATTGCTAGCTCGATCAGCGCCCATACCTGGAAAGTAGCAAGATTTTTATGGTAGAACATTAATCTAAGGGTAGAACAAGTTTAGGAGAAAGGCATGCTATGGTATTGGCAATGGGCAGGGAAGAGGGGCGCCAAAAGAGAAACACTTATAATGGAAAATATGAAAGCAAAGAGACCTGGCTCGGGTGAAGATTCACAGATAACTCTGCCCTCGAGTGTAAATGTGGTGCTGTCCTACAAACAGTGGGACACTTAATATCGTGTCCAGTATGTCTTGTTGTCTGCACGCTTCAGGAGGTGATGGACGCTACTAAAGGTGCCAAGCTCGTAGCTAAATTCTGGGCTGAATCTATACGTACAGATTGCCATCGACACGCTAAGAAGAAGAATGGAAAAGATTCCCTAATTTTTCTTTTTTGTAGAAATGTAGGTAAGCGTTTCGTTCCACTCTTGAGGAAAAATTATGAAAAAACCTTAAATCCATCCTACTGGTTTTTATTAGTCTGAATCCCGAATTACTGTGGAGTGGCTCACACTTCACATGGCAGTAATAAGCTATGATAAGATTAAACGCAAAGCTTGAAAAGCTTTGTTATTTTGGGTTGTTATCTTCTAATAACGATGAATAAACTTTTAGGTAGGATCTTTTGATGTTTTCATTTCATTTAAATTAATCATCATTTACTCTAGGGCCATGGGGCCCGAGTGCCCACCTAGTATTTCGGGAAATCGCCAAACGATTGGTCGACTCTTCTCGTGACCAGAGGGCGGGCCTATTTTTTGGCCAAAGAATCAGCATTGCTATCCAACGTGGCAATGCTGCCAGCCTTCTGGGCACTTTTCCTGTTGACAGCGATGTGGACGAATTTTTCGACGCCCTGTAACCCTTTTTGATACTTGTAAATATTTTTATTTCTATTATAGAGTTAGTGTGTAAATAACAAGGATTAGTTTGTAAATAAACTGAAATATTTACTTGTAATTAATCATTAAAATTAAATAATAGCATGAATAATTATTATTTATAATATATGTATTTAGATTATATACTTAATTATAGGTACAATATTTATTGTTTATTTCATATGCGTGAATAATGTAATAGCTAAAAAATGTAATATTTCATTAGACTTTATTAAATTTTATCACTCAGAAATGCTGCTTATACGTTTGTATAAGTAATGATATTTAATAATGATAATTATACGCGGGCCCGCACTGGGCCCGCGTGGTGGATTACGGCCCACTCCCTCTCACTGAGAGGAGGCCTGTGTCCCAGCAGTGGGAACATTATAGGCTGATGATGATGATGATGATGAATTATTAAATATCATTACTATAACATTAACAGTTTTTGAATAAACAATCTCATAAAACGTTTAACGTAATGCAATTAATGTACCTATTACGTGCGAGAAAAAACATCGTAACAAAAGAAAAACATCAGGCGCTACCACTACCACAACGGAAATGTTACACCTTGAAATTCTTCAGTTTACGACTTTACGTCATTATTAATAGTAAATACTACAAGATGAGCAACACATGTACCTATTCCATGAAATATTTATAGAATTTTATTAGAAAATAAAATGCCAAAATTAAAAAAGTACCTACTGATTCTTTCTAGCTGAAAAGAAAATCAGGTAGGTATCACAAAGTTGTCAAAATCAAGCGAAATGAAAAACTAACTTACTGAATAAACGTATCCTATGATCAAGGTTCCCGTGTGTAAACTGGCACAGTAACAACATTTATTGATCATTGGCACACCCATCTTACACTTTTAGCTAATAAATAACCTAGAAATTCGGTGATTTATTTATAAAACATCGGAGTTCTTAGTGGGGCTAATAATAATCGTTGATATCACGTTCGCACGGCTTCAAGGGTAGGTTATCACTGTAATATTGTAGTAGTATCGTGGCGGCCATGATTTCGCGACTGATAACGATGCACTACTGCCGCGCGCTCTTTATCTAAGCATTGTTTAATTTGTTCTATTAAACTGATAAGTTGCCCGATTAAAATTAAGGTGTTCTCAATCAAGTGATCATTTCTGTGTTTCCCTGACTTTTCCGCTTGCTGCTACAACTTACTTAGGTACCTACTTACCTATAGACTTTACCTATACGTCAACTAAAGAATCAAGGTAGCTCCTTGATTCCTGATCAGTTGATCACACATAATTATGTAGGTACATGCTACCTAGATAATGTGTGTTCTGATCAGGGACCAACTACCGAGGTAGGTAGCGATTTCTAAAGGAATTTCAAAGTGATTGTGACTTGATTTTCTATTTACATAATAAGCATTTTCCTTGTACGCTACCGGTATTTGTATGATGTCATACAAAACATAATCGTAGATGTCACATGAACTACCTAAGTGTGCGATTTGAGGTTAATGATATTTTTATCGCATTGATTACCTACTAAAGTTATTGTTTGTTGTTTGTATGTTCGCAAAAACTTAGGACTTTTCAAAATAAGAAGCGATTTCCTCCAATATAATACACGTACCTAGTAAAAATGAAATTGTGATACCTAAATTTAGATTAACTAAAACTAGCAAGTCATTTCTTGTAAACAGCATCCGTTTTTATAATAAGTTGCCAAAGCCGGTTACAGAACTTAGCGATAGAAAGTTCAAAACCCTCATCAAACATGTCCTTATCAAAAAAGCATATTATAAGATTAAAGACTACGTTGAAGACAAGGTAGTTTGGCAATAATTCCTTCTGCACATGTGTTCCCTGTCCTCATTAACGACATAAGTTCTATATAAATGTCTATTAACTGCTCTCAAATTAAATTATGATGTTTATTTTTTATTTATTTTTACATACTTCTTTCTTCTTACATAATCTTTTTATTATTATTTTAATACAGACAATTCTAATTTTTCACCTCTTTATTAGTGGTTGTAATGGCAATCATATCAGTTGGTTTTAGTAGGTTTTTATATTTTATTTTTTATTTATCCTTTTGATGGATTCTTATTTTGTAAATGTGAGGACCTTGTAGGCCTTGTAGACTTTAGATCTGTAGACCATTTTTTATTTTATCAAGTACCTGGTACTTGTTGACAGGCCTACGCTGTCCTCCCATAACTACTGTAATTTAAAAACATTGTAAAAATCAATTATTTTTAAAAAGAGTAACCGTGGAGTTTCTTGCCGGTTCTTCTCTATAAGAAACGACCATCTGGAACCATGCACCTAGCTTCTGACGTTTCATAAGTGCCCATGTAGGTTTATGTGAAATAGAGTATTTTGGTTTTGATTGTTTTATCATCACCCATGTGTTCCATAATAGTTTTAGTCGGGGCAATAGGTAGCTAGTATCTAAATATACCTACCTAAGTACTACCAGAGCGGGAGGAGTCATTTGATGATTTCCCATCCTGAAAAAAAAAAAAAAAAAAAAAAGCACTAATCCATAGTAATATTATAAATGCGAAAGTGTGTGTCTGTCTGTCTGTTACCTACCTCTTCACGCTGAAACCGCTGAACCGATTTACTTAGATAAATTTAGAGATAGTTTCAGTCCCGGGAAAGGACTTAGGATAGTTTTTATCCCGATATTCCCACGGGATCGAGACTTATAAGGATGAAACCGCGGGGCTGCTAGTAGGCACATAAAAGGTACTTTTGAACGTCAAAATTTACAAAAAAAATTGAATTAATTATAGTCGTCCCTTCCAAAATGGTAGTTTCGTATGCAGAAGAATGGGCAAGAAACTCCACCGTTACCACCCTTACAAAAAAATCACAACATTGTGTATGTACCTATACTTACATTATGTAATTATATGTGAAGACGATGCACCTAGAATAAAATTACTATACCACATTATAGGTAGAAATAATTAAAAATAAACCAATGAAAGGTAAATTAATTATGTGATATTACATATACCTATTGTAAAATTAGATGATTTTTCTAATAACAAGTAATAATTTTAGTAGGTAATCACAGAATGTAAAATCAATGTCATAAAAATTATATCATTAGATTATCAAGCAATTAGATATTGTCTAGAATGCACGATCACAATGCGTTTTTTTATGAATAAATAAATAAACAAATCGTCTTCTCGCATTAAAAGTGTATAATCTCAGAATTTGCTAATTTTACAGGAGGACGTTTTAAAGGTTTAAAGACTAATGAACTTTCACCAATAATTTAAAACTAATCAATGCGCCATTTAGCGGGGATTTGTCGGACTACGTTCTTTTTTCATTTGAGAAAATTATTTGTGATACTAAACAATTTTGTATACTTAACTCAATTTCGTTTTTTTTTTGAGATTGTACACTTTTAATGCGAAGAGGCGAAATATGGATATAGGTATTGCATTACCTACATGATGCATTGGATTGTGCATCATGGTAGCCAGACTCTTATAAAATGGGATCTCCTAGAACCTAAACCTAAATGGAATCTCCCCCCTGGGCAAACTAATGTTGCTCCGCCAACAATACATGGCATAGTACTTAGGTAAGTTTTATTATAACTATCTTGGAGAATTGCTCAAAAATATCATCTAGTAAACTGAATGGCCTTTCGAACATGTTTACATTTACAACAGCAAACCTAGCATAATCCGGCTACTATGTTCCCACCAGCATACGCTAGTTAATACCTATGTATATAGGTAGTAATTATATCAGTTAGTGGATATATATATATATCTATCACGATTTAGCAATTGATATTTAGTGTCAAAACTAGAAATTTAGTAGATTCAAAGTTTATCCGAACAACACTTGACAAAAAACTACAGTTTGGAGTAGCTATCCCGAAGGGGCAATGTAACTAATAACGTGCAAGTACGATTAGCTTTTTATTGAAATTCAAACCTTATATCCATTACATAGGGAGTAGGTTACCGGGTTAGGTTAATATAAGGTATTCCCCTATAGTTAATAATCTTTAATTTTATGGGAATGCCCTGACGCTTACTTAGTTGCACGGGGGGGGGTTCCGGAATTGGTCTTTTAAGAGGGACCACCCCTATGTGCTGATGGTGATCACCGGGGTGGTTTTAGTGAGGTAAAAATCCCACACTCCCCGACCTTCCTCCCCGGAGGTCGGGTGCCTTTTGAAGGTTTCCCCCGACAAAAAAAATGAATGCTTTTTAAAATAATGTTTTAATTTTGTTTAGTGTTGTTTTATTTTAGTAAACCATGATTATTATTTATCAAATACAATTTTTTGTTACCTTTTTTTTAGTAAAAAAAAACATCTACTAATGAAATACAAATAAACACATACGGTATATAAACCACTTACAGAATGAAAATCGCGCCCATTTTTATACACGATATAGGTAAGGTATATAGGTATTTTTATACACGGTATAGGTAGGTACCTAATAGGTACCTACCTATATCCGATAAATATCAAATAACATCGGATATTTTGATTTTTATTATAAAACAGGATTTTTACGAACACTGATTCCCACTGCTAGGAAACAGACTTCCCTTTGGGATAGCGAGTGGGCCGTAATCCACCACGCGAGCCTAGTGCGAGTTGGTGAATGGACATCTTCGAATTTTCGATTCTAGGATATCCCGGTTTCCTCACTATATTTCCCTACACTATTTTGAGAGCATATGGTGGTGCGTATTTGGCTTCGAACTCGTGACCTATAACGCGTAAGTTGGGGCCGACACCACTGGGCCACCACTCCTCCCTGATCCACAACAGATGTGGGATATATCTGGCGATGATAAAATTTATCTGAGTACTACGAAATCTGCGTACCTACTACCTACCTAGAAATTCTACTTTACATTATAGTAGTATTTAGTCTGTACCTAGTAGATATAGACTATAATAAACTAAATACGATGTAGGTACGCGATACCTACGTGACGTCAAACAATGCGTATTCGCTGAAATACGTGCACTCGCATGCGACGAGTGTGTGTTACTCGACAGTTCCGGTTCACCTAGAGCGGAAGCCCTACTTACGAACGGACTGTTTGTCTGCAACTTCCTCATTAAGAAGTAGCACTAGCAGTCTAACACTGTCGTAATTTGTAGTTCCCGCCGCAGAGCCGGGCCCCGCTAGCGCTATTGTAGTAGCTTTTTTCAGACATCATCAGTGAGTGACTAAAAAAATAGCTACAAGAACATCTGTCTTTTAACAAGATATGGCCCTGAGGAGTGCATCGGAATGGGCCTTTCTATAGGCATTCGAAACAACTGCTATCAATCTTCTAGAATATAATATCACCATAACCATTCCGAAGATTACATGTACAGTCAACAAAAGAGTATGTATGCAGGATCGTCGGATATAGTTGAAGTTTAGTAAGAACCCGGTGGATGTTCTCGAATAAAATTTTATTTTATTAATAAAAAAATAAACAGCTGATTTATCAAATTAAATTTCAGTCCACATCCATCGGTTTCTTACTAAACTTCAAGTATATCCGACAATCCTGCATACTGATCTCTTTTGTTGACTGTATCTATTCAGTGATACAATAATCTTTGTTATACCTACATATATTAGAAGACCCCATTTTCAACTCATAAGGAAAGCATTCTATTATAATCACTATTATTTGTGCAAACGCTTGCGCACGCGGCGTATAATCAGTAAATAGCGGTAACCTTACAATGTGTAGGTACCTAATAAAACCTATCCTTATCTCACTAACTGAAATTTTGTGGGGAGAGCGAATCATATTCGTGCAACTGATATACCTGTGTTGAATACATCTCGCATTGCTTGCTCGGATGCTGGATGTCATGGGATACATAACAGACAACAGACGATGCAGAATTTTTGGGATAAAATTGAAAAGAATTGGCTGAACATGACTCACTAATGTAATCCAAAGGCCCTGTATAGCAATTTTTATTACTCCATTATCATTTTTGGAGTCGCCATCTCGTTTATCAATGCGGTAATTAACCTTTTAGCTACACCTACATACCAGTCCATTGTTTCACTCCTTTACAAAACAATAACCAAATAACTCAGTTAAACACAAGCATAATGCTGAAATACGTAAAAAACTACAGTTTTGAGAAATGCAGTGTCACGGTCTGGTCTACGCAAACTGTACGTTTATAGTACAAAAAGATTAACACACTTCTGATAATTGGTGTTCACACCCTACGTAGCAGATAGTGCGAGTTTAAGGGAATCTAATCAGTTTACGAGTGGTCGCGCGATACACAACACGACCGAGCGACTTCGGCTCATTTGTGATTTCATTATAATATTAATTCGATTAATTAATCAGTTACGATGTGCCTCACTGTGGACAACTGCTGCTGCTGCTTCAGCCTAGAGCTGGGCACGAAGATGATCGGTATCCTGTATACTGTTAGTATTTAAAGTGTTTTTATGTTGGTATTTTTCAGGGTTTTCATTCAGTTCTTCGGACTGGGTGTCTGGCTTACCTAATTGTTTGTAAATAGATAAGTCATGAACTGATTCATTCAATCAGTCATTCGAGCGTCTTTACTTCTGACGTTAACTATTGTCGTTTTTTAAATAAAAGTTCATGAACTTACTCAATTATAAATATTATATGTTTTTAATCAACTATTTTTGTACCTGATATACACAATTACACATACCTACCTACTTATACTATTTTTGTACAAAAATATATGAAAATAAAGTATGTACTTGGAACTTTAATCAAGTTAGGTACCAATTATTTATGTAATGGCTATAATTAGGTTCAATTATTATGTAGAATATCATTATCTTGGTGGGGCGAGTGATCCAGTGGATTAAAACGGTTAAATTGGTTATAAGAACTTATAACTAAAAATATAAAGAACACACAACATAACATGATGCCTGTTGTCCCCACAATGAATATTCAAAATCAGACATTTCAGCCGAATTTTCCAAATATTCCGCATCAATAATTGACAAAACACGGTTTGTATGTCCCGGCGCCAGCTAGATTACTTTTATGAACTTAGTTTCCATAATCAGTAGTTACCTACAGGAAAAAACACGAGTTAGATTAAGCCTCGATATGAAAGAACTATCGTTATTTATAACTGCTGTTCTTAGAACATGAGTCAAGTGCAGATTGGACGGAGGCTACCGTGAACACTTGCAGATAACCAGCCAATACTGTGTGTCCGCACTTTCACGGAACCGGGAAATGATCCGTCATCTACATATATTTCGTCGTTGCGCGTGCAAAAGTCGCTATGTGTTTTTAGTGAAGTTATTTGAGCTATATGAATTATAAAATTTAGCGTGTTTTACGGAACTTTCGATGTATGAATAAGTATCACATAGCTGTTTACAACAACAATATGTGTGTATTGAAATAACGATTAAAACTGCATAAAGAACCGAAAATAACTAAATAACACATAGCGGCTTTTGCACGCGCAACGACGATTTATAGAGCCATAGCGATAGCCGCATAAGCTATAAAGCTACATACCTACGTAAATTATTAAGTAGGTTCTTTTTTTAGGGTTCCGTACCCAAAGGGTAAAAACTGGACCCTATTACTAAGACTCCACAATATGTCCGTCTCTGTCTGTCTGTCTGTCAGTCGCCAGGCTGTATCTCATGAACCGTGATAACTAGACAGTTGAAATTTTCACAGATGATGTATTTCTGTTGCCGCTATAACAAAAAATACTAAAAACAGAATAAAATAAATATTTAAGGGGGGCTCCCATACAACAAAGTTGTTTTTTTCGGAGTTTTTGCCTTGTGATACGGAAACCTTCGTATGTGAGTCCGACTCGCACTTGGCCAGTTTTTATTGTTTGGTCTTACACAAAACGCGAGCATAACTTTTAGTAACCAAGAAAATGTCTCTTAGTTACAACTTCACCATAAACAAAATGTCTTGTTTCTGAAATGCACGTAAAAAATCTGCTTAATTTTTTTTTAAGATTGTGCTGATATCACACTCTCTGTACAATCTACGGCATAAGTCGGTAATTAGATCATTATGTTAATTGATAACACATGATGTCGTAAGGCCTAGTAAGAGCAACGTGTAGATTAGTCCGTCCAGGGGAAGTAATTTTGGTGCCGAGCGCCATCTGTGGTCAGTGGTAGGTAGGTACTAACGCCACTAGTGCTAACTTCAGCGCACTATCTATTTGATAACAATAAGGGTGTATCGTGCTCTAAAATACATAAATTCTGCAATATTAGTAATTGTTAGCAGTATATTTTAGCGATGCGATACAACATAGTGCAACATTTTGCCATTAAAATCCCTCCCGCCACCATGTAAACCTATGTAAGAAGCCAGTAGATAACGTCAGCCAGTGTGCATGGAATTAATTGATCATAAACACAAGGCGTGTGTTGATAGCAGCTGTTAATTAGAAACATTATTATATGTATCGCAAGCAGATCAAATAGTGACGCTCCTACATCCCTTGACCTCTTAATCTGCACTTTTCTTTATCATTCGTATATCATTAGTATGGAGGAAATCTAGAAGAATCTAGCATATCGTACCTATTTCATCTTTGTGCATCTTGATAGACATAAGTAATCATAATTTAGACTATTTTCAACAAAGCAGGAGGACGTCAAATAGACCTTTATAGGTCACATGAAAATACTGTATGTATAGTGTGTAGGTATTATAGTTCAGTGGATAGGGTAGTTCCACAGCGCTCCAAAACCCATTGTCGCATAATTTTAATGTTCATACATTGATTCCACGGCGCTCCAAGAGTTTTTAGCTATAAAATATTTAAATATTTTAGTTCCACCGCGCTCCAAGAAATTTTGAGTATTTATTTTAATAATTTGTAGTATATTATCTATTTATATAAAACAAAGTCGGGTTAGTTTCATTTATAACTCAAGAACGGCTGGATCGATTTTTATGATGTTTGATTTTTGGATTTTTCTTCGCTCCGAATAGCAGAATAACTATTAACAGATTTACTGTCCATAAAGGAGACACAATAGTTAAACAATCAACATGAATCCTATGTGATTCATGGGACAGGGAATGTGTTAAAACGGGAAAATTCACGAAAAAAAAATAATGAAGATAGTTAATTTTCTCATACATTTAGGCGGTACGAAGATCGCCAGATCAGCTAGTACTTACCTAGAATAAAGAAATCTCGATGTGCTGTCAAGTCGTACAAGTCGCGAAGCCCCGGGCGCCCGGGCGGGTCGCTGCTAGTAGATACTACATACCTATATAAATCCTTGGCCTACTCACAATTAAAAGAAAGACTGATTCATTGAATGACCATGTCTTTTTATAGCATGACGTGAAGTTTGTGTTCTGGGTGACATAACTTTCAGGCACTTCACCAGCTGATTTATATAGATACTTAATGAAGACGTGCACACATTTCCTTGTGACCTAGTTCCTCATTGGCGGTAATTCTGCTAGTACTGACTTAGCTTACAAAACAATATTGCTATATTTTCCTGATAGGTGAACCAGAAAAATAAAGTTGTAACATTATTATGGTGAATATTTTTGTGAATCCTTGTAGCTCCAGTTATTTGGGAGAATAGTTAAAACTCTTATTTGACGGCTTTAATTTTCTTCCTATTTTCGATTGCCAAAGAGTTATTACTGTTACTGTTAACCTGCATCATCCCACTGCTGGGCAAAGGCCCTATGACTTCCATATTAAATTATGTTTTGAATTACCGACGTACCAACTTCTAACACAATACATATTTATTTTCATTTAATCGATTGCCTTAATATCAACATGGCGTCTTAATAACCCATAGCGATTAATAACAACATGGCGTCGATCAATAGTCAGCACCTAGAGCATTCCGATAGTCTGCCCACACACTACTCAGGACAAAGAGATCAAATAAACGCCATTCACGTACCTCTCGTCATCAACAGCACAGTCACCTCACCTTATCTCCTCAAACACCCAGTTCAAACACGACCACAGTCTGTTCCGAAAGTATCCGATGAAAGTGTACCTAAACCACGGATATCTATGACCTAAACCAACCTTGTTCATTTTAAAATTTAATTGCAATCCGTTCACTTTTCCAAAAATAAAATTGTTTAAATAACATTATTAAATTGTTATTGATAAATCATCCGCAAAAACTGATGTAATAAAATTAACCTAAATTGTCAAATTTTTAAAAGGTGATTTCTAATCAGAATTTCGTGTGTAAGTATTCATAATATAATCAAATCAAAGCATTTAATTTGTAAGTGGCACTACAAATTGGCATAACGTTTTAATATCTATTGCAGATCCTGGCATTAGCTGCAGTGCTGGTGTACCTGCCGCTGGCCGTCATGAATGACTCGCTACCGCAGGCCAGGCTCATCTTCTACGCGACCCTGGCAGTTCTGGCGGTCATTGAGGTCCTCATAGGGAGCTTACTTATACATGGGGCGTTTAAGGTGAGATCAATCTGTTTATGGCAATTGCTTCTTTTTGTTGTGGTTGGAGGTGATAAGGAACACCTTTTTTTCGTGTGGAATTCCTCACGATTTTCTCGGCCCCGTGGCAGACCGAGAGGCTGCGTCAGTCAGACTGTTACTATCTAAAATCAAACGGTATTCCTCCAACTACCTTTGCCTGGAAGGCGGGACTAACTCACTGTTTGAAGGATATGAATGCCGATGTACCTAATTGCAAGCACATGAGACATTTCAGCTTTGTCTCTGAGATGGGTACTGCAACAAGATCGGTACCTACTGCGAGTTCTGGGTGCGCCGACGCCGGATGTTCCTACTTAAATAGAAATGCGGCTAAGTAATATTTAACACGGATCCAATGTTGTTTGCGCCAGGAATAAGTTAATATTACAAAAATTGCTTACTGCCCTAGTGAATTAAACACAATAAATGCGAATCTGAGCTGTGAAATTAAAACAAAATATTACGAGAAAGATAAAATCTGAACAGTTTCTTAGAATTGATTGCATATTATCATTGCTAATACGAAGACATTATTTATATGGAATATTTTTTTGCATTTTTATGTACGGTAGTAATCTAGTAGATATGTTGATAACAAGTAGGTGTGGCACCTACCTACCGTCTTGCTGAACGTACCTATTTCTATTTATTTAAGACAGTAATTTATCATAAACCTTTAATCTTTTATGTTTATTGAGAGATAGGTATAATCACAGTAAATGTATTGTTTGTCTAGGTATAACTAGGTACTATAATTTTGAATTTTCAATAGTTTAGTCCTCCAGACCGTTTTCGGCCTTCGGCGCGGGAGATATTATAGTGCACAAGTGTGCGTGCAGAAACAGGTACAGTCCCTCTCCCACTTTCATAGTCCGATGGGACGGCAATCCGACACGACCGGAGAGACATCAGGCGCAGGACCAACGGCTGTACGTGCTTTCCGAGGCAACGCCAACTTCCAAACTCCGGACTGTTACTAAGAAATTCCCAATGGAAAAACCTAATAACACTTACCCAATAACATTTTTTTGTTTCGTTAGTTATTACCTATCGAAACTATTGAACATTCATAAGAACATCACTTGGACGATTGACCCTTGAGAAAGGGACATCTTATCACAAAAACCTTTTTCCAACGAGTCGGTTTTGTAACTGCGATTGTCAATACTAAGATCACTGGACCCGTTACTAAAATGTTTCCTCTTTCATTCCAGCGGAAGCCTCAGTTCACGTGGCCATGGCTGGTGCTGGCGTGGTGGAAGGGCCTGGTGCTGATCGTGCTCACAGTGGTGGGCATGGTGCTGCTGACCTTACAGAAGGACGTGAGCGCCATCACTGAGGCCACCGCTGTCATATCTGTGTACTTCGTTTACTCAGGTAGGGAGAACTTGTTGATATGTAAATGAAAGAAGCAGTCACTGTTTGCCACATTATAAAAGGTATTGGTCATATTGGACCGGCACAGGGTGGCACTCAGTGGCAGGGACTTCGACCCACAACCTGTTACCATGGATTTACTACATGATTAAAATACGCGTTGAAATATTTCGTCAGTTATTTTATAGAAAAGTTTCCTAAAAAAAAGTTATTTAAAAAAATTAAATCGACTTCAAAAAGAAATTAACTCAAAATTATGAAATAACTTTAATTTCGGAAGTCGGTGTCTTGGGATCTGTATTTTGGTTTTAGTTTTTTGCCACCGACTTCCGAAATTAAAGTTATTTCATAATTTTGAGTTAATTTCCTTTTGAAGTCGATTTATTTTTTTTAATTTACTTTTTTATTTCGTAAATTTTAGTTTTAAGTAAAAACTGGAATATTTGTTTGTAATAAGTAGATAATAGTTTTGTTGTATATATTGCATTAGAATTTGACCAAGGTTTTGAGATGTTTTCCCTTTGACACTACATCCGTAGCTCGTATCAATAAGCCAGGCCGTCACACTTACACGTATTAGTTAGTCCATATCTTGAAAATTCCTGAATCGATTTTGATGAAACTTGCACTGTTCACTAAGTTGAAGTAAATGTAAGCCAATTTAAAAAAAAAGTGGTCACTCATACATGACATACATACATACATCTATAAAATTTTGAACCTATATTTCTTTGGAAGCCCTAATAGATGTCATAAACATAATGAATATAATGCAGTTGCAATAATATTACATACATACGTGTCAAATTGATAACCTCCTTTTTTGAAGTCGGTATAAAGTGCAATACCTACGCGTCAAAATGTATGAAACAGTTTTTTTTATAATTCCATGGTAACAGATTGTGCCAGCTTGTGTCAAGGTATTTTTTTACACTTAGGTTTCAAATCAGATAACACCGATAATAATAAACTATGACGATATGTGATGAATAGGATCCAATCAACATAGAACACACTGTGTGTTGTGCATACAGATAAAAGGAGAATGCATAATTCGTTTAGTAGCTTCGTATTTAGGTTTAGGGTTTAGGAGTAAGCGATACTGGATACCGAAAACAAGTACAGACGCCAGCACATCAAGTTACTACAATCTGTCAAATATCTTTAATAGATTTTCAACTTTATCGCTAAAGCATAAGGTTCAAAGTTGATTGGAAAGATTTGACAGTTTCGGGTAGCTTGATATGCTGGCGTCTGCAACTATAAATAACCAACCAAAGTCCAAAGTAGGTGTGTTTTACATACCTACTGCATGTGTAATCACTTTTATTTTATCTAGTCGCTAATCAACGATACAATCGACTGCGGTGTCATTGCACTGTAGATTTCGTGCGGGATTCCCCGCTCCCCGCTTGTCCTGCATTACATTTACTTAGTGAAGATGAAGAGGCCACTTTGTAAATGTCTCTTTAAGCCGGTAGTCCGGTACATAAAGATAAGAAATAAGATGCTATGTGAACTTGGACTACGGATATTTTATTAAACGAAATATAGTAAAGTTACAGTTACCAACATTAGGGGTTGAACAGAGTCTTCTTTCATCGTAAGTCTGATTGAGGGCCTTTTAATGATTTCATTAACTGGTTTCACTTAAATTAGAAGAAACTTTGTAGGTATTTTTTTTAAAGATATACCTAATTAAAGGAGAATGGCCAGGTATCAGCATTAACTCCCATTCGTTATTTAAATCTCAACAGAGCTTTCTGCTAAACCGCAGGGGTCCCGGTCGTGACAGCATTATTATTATAAGTAAACATTTTATTGCAAGTCGTCATGTGGTCTTTACCACCTCATGAATAGGAAAGGCCCTCACCGCGCCATTACAATAGACTAAAGACCACAAAGCGCCTCTTTCACGCTCTTTCCGAGCGCATAGAGCATAACCATAAACAATGCTGAGGTGCTTACGCATTGTTATTGTCGCCACACTCTTGTATAATAATGATTGTGATGTGCTGAGAGGTCAAAGATCTCGCTTGCACAACTACACAAGCGAGATCTTCGAGCTTAATGCTTATGCACAAGCGTGCACAAGCATTAAGCTGTGATTAATACTGACCTACAAGCTGTAAGACGATGCTCACAGATTTGATGAACTTAGTTAATCCTGTCAGTCATGTCATATGCTGCCTCTCTAATCGCAGTCCCTTTGCAGTTAATTATTTTGTTACAAGGCTGACGTAACAGTAGGCACAAGGACTCTTAAGACAGGATTAGACGGACGGAGCTATGAGACACTTTTGACTCATTTGAAATTCGTCATTATAGTCCGTCATACGTTTGTTTCCAGCTCTCCTGCTATACTTCGCCGTGGTGGTGAACAGTAGAAGACAAGAGCTGGTGCACGAGAACTACTGGGCGAACAAGCACATGCTGCGGCACGCGAAAACGCAATACTACTACGTGTAGGAGCGAGCAAGACAGAAACAATCGAATCCTAGACTATAGAGTGTATAGCCAGCTTACTGCGGACTTCAACAATGAAACTAACGCGATATACGCACTTCTAAACCGCGTTCAGCTGTCGACGTCAATATTTCACAATCATTTAGACACGGACAGCTCTTACACGCCGTTCAGATGTGCTGAATGCGCTCAGTTTCATTGGTTCCTATCGCCTTTAGGCGTTAACGTCGCATAGACACTACATAGTCGGCTATGCTGCCTTTACTAGAGCAATGTCAGATGCGAAGGCACCCTTGGCTAAATTATTTTTAGTGTAATTATTTAAGCAAACTGATTTAAATTATATTTTTATAGCTGTGTAATTTTTGTTTGAATGTAGCCTCCCCTTATTTATTTAAAGGACTCTGTATTATAGAGCGTTAACTCACAAGTTTAAGATATTATAATCTGTAATGGAAAGGATCCTTGTAATGGTTAGCAACAGCTGCCTGGAGCCTGATGATTTTGTTATCGCAAATATTTTAGAGAGCCATTTCAAAACCTCATTGAATACGTCTACTGTGGGGCAATGTGAAAATTAATTAGCATAACTATCACTTACATCAAATATAAACAAAAGAAAAACCGTATCCTACTCCAGACATACTTTAAATGGGCATTACGTCAAAAGTTGCGCAGACGTGGAAATAATTAAAGTGCGCGTCGGAGCCTGCGCGGGCACAATAATTATGCTCAAGCGCGGAAAATTGCGCGCTTTTCACCTGACGCCACAATGGCGCCCGCGCCGTGTCCTCGAGATATTATAAATATAAGACAACGATAGAAATAAACAGAAAGTTGTGACATGTAGTGCGTGCAGGATGGTAAGTAAGTGCTGTTTTATTTGAACGTTACTAGCATAAGAGTAATCATGATTAAGGAAATAAATAAGACGAGAAAAGTGAAAAAAAATTACTACTTAGTGACATATCTGCAAATGAACTTATATCTGAATACATCACTGGTTTATTTGCTGCCCTAAATTTGCACTGGCTCCTCAAAGCGCTAATTTAAAAGCATAGATACATAAAAAATAGTTTGTTTGATTGGAAACAATGACAACAACTAGATTTAAGTCATCGTTATTTACACAACGATAAACAAACCAAATATTTTACTATAATCTAAAAGGTCTCATTTCACAGATGATTCACATTACCAAACGAAATAGACAAACAAATAAAAACGTTTTCTATATAAATAGAACACATT
The DNA here is from genome assembly GCA_927399505.1 of Luperina testacea. Taxonomy (NCBI): domain Eukaryota; kingdom Metazoa; phylum Arthropoda; class Insecta; order Lepidoptera; family Noctuidae; genus Luperina; species Luperina testacea. Next base: position 732,395 of record OV656768.1, read on the forward strand.
ATCTCTATTAAGGTACAAGTTAAACTATCGGCACATTAGAGATGAGATTAACTATTGAGATAAACCGATAACCGATGTTTATCGGTATCGATTGTGATTGATCGTAAACTCGGACTGTTTCGTAATGTAACAGTGCTGCAGACCGTTGGGTAATATAGGGGGAGTGATAAACTTACTAGAATAATGTCTTTGAATAATGTGAAGTTACTTAGTTGTACATAGTACGTAGTTAGCGATTAAAGGTTAGTTATCGTTCGATAGTTATTTTATGTGCCTACACTTGCGAGAGAGATGTAGTAGAGTACCTACAGGGACAAATGAACATAAACCATACTATAATAAGTACCTATTGCATCTGGTGTAGGAGGTCGCAGGTGATAGTTATTACCTATCTATGTTGATTGATAGATAGATAGTATTTTCATCTGCTTTTTTATTATTTTACACTTAGCAACTGATAGGTACCTACACGTGTTATTGTGTGCCGTAAAACATACATATAATTTAAATAGCAAATAGGCTTACAACAACAATATTTTGTTTATTAAAAATCTAATTACAACACAAATACGTATTCCTTTCAAAACCTTTATTGTCATGTACTGTCAGGGAAATGTATCTATTGTTTAAAAGCAAACTGAGACCCTACGTCAATTAATCGTGTTTCATGAATCCTTGGCAGATACGGACAGAGAGAAGTGGAAAGAGAGCAGGGAAGCCTTTGCCCAGCAGTGGGACATGCTAACAACAATAATAAAAAAATCATGCTTTGTAATTTGTACTGATATCGCAAAGCTTGCAAAAGGCAGCTTTGCGATAGGTTAATGTTTTGACTTTGAAAGATGTAATTTATGTAGGCATACGGACAAGTTAAGTTACTAGTTAAGTTACACAGTTACCTACTGTCTAGTTATTTCATAAAACGTCTAGCACCTGCCTACAGCCACAACCCGCCCGATTATACTCAGTAATAAAGTATAAATCTGAGTATTCCCACGCGCGGCGCGAGCGCAACTCTATACACTTTCACTGTCCTCACCTGTGGCCCGAGCCACACATCTAACATGCACCAAGATTTAAAACTATTGCCCTGGCTACCATTACCGTATAGGTACTTCATAAATGTATGAAAATTTCGAACACCGCGAACTATCGTCTAAATCATACCCCCTTACATCCTGCAAATGCAGTCATGGATTCACTATTAATCAACAGTCACCACAATAGTTACACAAACAGGATGCAATCTCATGACCTCTTAAATCATCCAGTTCTTACCTTTTATCTTTTCTCCAATGAAGAAATCTTCTCATAAAATGACTGTATCATTTTTGGGTGTACAATAATAATCATTGCGGCCTGGGGCTCTGTAGGCACCGTTACGGATAAGTGTCGTGCCGATTTTGGACATCAATTATTATACCCAGATTGAAATGGTGATAACAGTGAATGGACAAACGAATTACTTACAACATTCTTTTGAACGAAACCGAGAACCATCTATCTGCAGAGCGTAAACGAAAGATCATCAAATGTTATGAAACTCGCATACCTACCTACCTAATTTGTTTTTTAGAGTTCCATAATCAAATGTTGCCAACGGGACCCTACGAGTAGTTGTAAGACTTCGCTATCCGTCCGTCCGTCTGTCATAGAGCTGAAGGACAACTCCCGTATTTAAAAATGTCCAAAATCTATTCGCAATCTCATCTCAGCGACAATCAATATCAAAAATGTAGGGAAATTAGAGGCATTTTTGACAGATTGAGACTGAGGTCAGACTATGAACGTTCTTAAAATTGCGAGAATGTGCCCTCAGTATCTTTCGAACCGTAATAAGTAGACACTGCAAAATGTTCACAGAGTGTGTGCTTCTATGGCCGCTAAACAAATAATAAAAATAAAATAAAGTAAAAAAAATAACGTTTTTTGTTACTAAATTAAAAAAATATGTAGTGCACCTAATATTGGACGGTGGTGCGGAACCCTTCGTGTGTGAGTCCGACTCGCACTTTGCCGGTTTTTTTTATCTACGCTGTTCGTAGAGACGAACTATAAAGATTCTCCTTATAGCGATAAAATAACTACCCTTTTGGCCAGTGATGAAGTTAGATTATTTTGTCTGTTTAAGTTCTGGATACCTTCTGGTTTGTAGATAGTTCCCACCTGGACGCGGTTAATAAAACCTTCATTAATTATGCATGACAATATAATAGTGCTTCCGTGTATACAATAATACAAGGTGCAGATGACTAAACTGCTTATATCTTATGAGTTTAAGACGTTCTCAGTTAGGAACCAAATATTCTATCAAATATATCCAATAGTTTAGTCACTATAACTAGTCAAAGATTGGCAAAACCACGGAACAGATAGGCAAAACCCATAGTCGGCCTATCACTACCTACTATTTAGTTTGAGAGAAAAAAACATTTTTTTAATTTCAACGTTAGGATTTGTTCGATAGTTAGTAGTGCTAGTGTTTTCATTTATTGTGATATTGTCATCTCCATTGCAACTATTGATTGCAGACAATATTCCGATTTGAAGCTGCTCCTCGTCCATAATATTACATTAAGTAGGTCTAGCCCTCCTTTCCTCGCATTCCACAAGTTATAATAACATCTACTGAAGCATTCAATAATCTCGTTATGAATAAGTATCGACTTTCTCGATATCAGTAATATTCTATGCATTAGTTACGCAATATTAACCACTTACGTCACACTTCGAAGTAAACGTTTAGCTATCTACTCATAGATTAATGTGGAATGTTCCTAAAACGTAGGTAGATACAGTGTGTCAGGTATATAGCAGAACAGTTAGGCCTATATAACGTTTACTTGGTTTATTTGTTTTATTTTTGACTGTGTTTAGAGTTTAGTTTGTGATCTTCCTGTACGAGTGAGTCGCAATAAATATGTACTTTTTCTTTCTTTCTTTACTATGGTTTTGGTGTTATCGTTTATCTATCTGCTGTAAATAGAACAAATATTTAAAAAAAAAATGCTATTTAGTACTCCAGTAGTCTTTAGTAGGTATTTAGATACTCGAACGTACGAGTACAGAGACAGTACATAGAGCATGGCAAGCTCCGCAGCGAACAAGTTAGAAAGTACATACTTACTTTTAATACCTACCTATTGGGCATTAAATAAATTAGTTACGTCATTTATTAGTTATTACTGAAGCATCCCAGAAACTATTTATTTGGTACCTTGTCACGTGCTGACCCTCAACACTCAGTTATGGAACAGCTTTACTTTAATAGATTACTTTGCTGAATCAATACCTATGAAGAGTTTAGTGAGGACTTTAGAAACTTTATATTTAAAACTCATTAATTACAGCTTAGATTCCAATTGAACATAAATAAAAGCGAGTTTATCGCATGACCGGTACGTGAGGTTGACCATGACAGACTAGTGGCGTTGCGCGGCCTCACCCGCGTTATGTGGCCGTTGCATAACGCGCTCACTTTCACCCAAAACGGTAAGTCACTGACCGACGCCTGCGCAGCTCCCCACCCCCTCGCCCCTCCGCTGCGCAGGTTGCAGGTCCAGCCGTCAAGCGCACGTTCAATGCCAGTGTGGCTGTCATAAGTGGCCATCATAGCCGACATGCTCACACGCCTGAGGGCTACACTGAAGTGCAAGGATATATTTCAACAGTTAGGGGAATATTACACTACCATATAATGATATGTTGGATCTTATGAAGGTCATATCATTTATCTTATACGAAATACAAGAAAAATATATTAAATCGTAGCTCAAAAATGGTTAATGTCTCTTTAGTACATACATCATCATCATTTCAGCCGAAAGACGTCCACTGCTGGACATAGGCCTCCCCCAAACACCTCAGCCTATAATGTCCCCCCTGCTAGGACACAGGCCAGGCCCACAGGCAAGGCACAGGCCCTCTCTGTGAGAGGGAGATATAAATACATAGCAATATAATATAGATATAATAGAATAGAAACTTATGTTCATGGTCATGGCAACCATGGTACCTACTAGTTACCCCTAAGCATATTCTTGAGAGATGCCAATTCACAGAATTACGCAGAACATCCGATCGATTTTGTAAAAATCTCACCGTGAAAACTTAGGTGAAGTGAGTTTGTTTTTGCTAGGAATTGACTTTATTGACAGCTCACTTCACGCTCACTTCACCTAAGTTTTCACGGTGAGATTTTTACAGAATAGCACCGCTGGAGTGGGATTGACCTAATTAGCTAGTAAAGCAAGAAAATGACAAAAGATTGTAGTTTATCTGATAAACTGAAGATGTGTAACATTTCCCTGTTATTTTCAGTGACATCATGTTACAGTGTACAGTTTGATAATCTTTAGATACTTATATCAGTAACGTGCCAGTGTATCTATGTGTATGGTGATGTACATATTAAAAGCGACCACATTGCACAACTAAACAATCATTGTGTAATCATTATTTTTAAACCCTCGTGTACACAGATACATAACCTGACGCCTTCTTCCCATGTAGGGTAAGTAGAAACTACATAACGTCACCTGCTACGTTACATACGTACTCGTTTGCTTCGTTTACGTTCATACATCTGTGGCCTTAGTATGAGTTTTTTCACTCACGTTCGATTGCGAGCGCGTTAGAATTTTATATGGAAAAAAGTTATAGCGCCACCTTGTGGTCACTAGGAGAAACCCAATTTCCCATACAAAATTCTAACGCGCTCGCAATCGAAATTGAGTCGAAAATGCACACACTAAGGCCACTGGTCATACACGCACTTCGGTTGCGAGTACTACGCACCCGACCCTTCTCAAGAACATCACCAACAAGGTCACTATTTATGTTCTACCAGGGCGTTCCCACTCACATCTGCGGGCTCTCGAGTATTTTCTCGAAATAATGTAATCACAAATAGTTATGATTATGATTCCATGATGTTAAATGTGCCTAAATACATAAGTTCTGACGTTCTGTATGGCACGTCCTTACACTTTAATCACTGAAGGACCTTAGCAGAGGTAAATAGCTATCTGAAAAGAAAACACGATCGTGCGTTACGCGTGAATTCGGCTGACCGAGTTCTGTACATTCCCCATAAAATTGGGCGCATGTACGGCATAAAATGAAGTCTTTGTTTTTGCGTATGCAAAACTGCAAGCATCATGGTAACATTATGCTAAGCACATGGACAACTATAACATTATTGTAATAACGTTGCAACAGCCTGCAGCCTCGTCAAACAGTTGCAGCGACAGGGAAAGTCGCGTTAGCACATTATATCAAACTACTGGTTTTCCCATCCGGTACGTCTAGACAGATACGAAAACTTATTATTTATAAGATTTTTTGGTGAATCGAGTCTTCTCTCGCCGGTTGGGACTGGACGCTTTTCCAGTATCTCAGTTAGTTGGCTAAGTATCTAATAACAGCCGCACGCACGGCTCGATCGATCAGATGAAGCTGTTTGCCGCGGTTGGTCTGTCGCGTTGTGTGGTCGGTGTGTGATGATATTTACATACCAAGACCCTTCCGTGGCTCGGAAACCACGTTAAGCTATTGGTCCCGGCTGTCATTCATAGATCTGACAGTCGTTACGGGTCATCAGAAGCCCTCAAATCTGACAAGCAGTCTTTCCAAGAGGTATCGTATTACCTAGTAACTGGGTTGTGGAGGTCAGATAGGCAGTCGCTCCATGTAAGGTACTTGTATTCAGCTGCATCCAGTTAGACTGGAAGCCGACCCCAACATAATTATGTAATTGGGAAAACGCAAAGCAGATGATGACTTCTCTTCTTCGAGCGATCCTTGTAAAATTTAACACAGTGTCATTATAGCCCCGAATGCATATATAGATATACGAAACGATCGCGATGACGATATACGATGTAGATGATATCATCTACATTCTAAAGACTAGGCACTGTCCCACAAACGCTTATTCTATTCTACCAAATTGCTATCACCTTACGACACCACGGACGGAATGTATTTGAATGAGGTGACTCGGTAGCCTGTGGTATGTAGGTAAGTACCTACCGACACATTATCATATAATGTAAGCCGTCAGTCCTGATGACTGCGGTGGGCAACTAATGATAAATGATGTAATGGCAATGTATATTGTATAGTGTGCGCATCACCCTACGACCTCTGGGCGCGGTCGGTGTCAGACATTTGGAATAGATTGGCAGTCACAAGTAAATTTCTTTGTAGATGGGTAATTAAAGACAGCTGAGAATAAGACAAGTTTTACATACAACCAGCACGCATAGCATGACCACCATAGCACAGAATATATCATTACCGTGACCATAGAAACGGGTTTTGGCGACGGAAGAATAGACAAAATGAATAATTGTAGACTGATTTCTTTAGAAATCTGTCATTTTACGCTTCCGTCGACAAAAACTGTTTCTATGGAGGTTATGCTATTCGTACTGCTCATCAAATATGTTTATAGTACATGCACTTACTGTAACAATTGGAACTTTGTGGATTACAAGGGTCGGTCTCCGCAAACCATGACATTAGGTTTATTAGTGATTAGTGATCGATGTATTACTAACAGTAACATATCTTAATGACTACCAAAAAACAAACTACAAAAATTACATAAAGCAATTGGCATAAGCAAAAGCAGTCTTAACAGATTGTATTATAAGCAATACACCTAACACTCATTAATCATAGCTGAAAGCAATATAGAGAAAGAATACTATTATACTTGAACGAAAGCGAAAACGCAATCCAACGATTATCAGAGAAACATCGTTACAACACGACAACGCTAAGCTTAGCTAGTTATCACCAGTCATATCCCTACTTCAAACGTCTCGCCGTCTTATTTGTCTCGTTTTGTCACGATAAAGACCATAACCAGCCGATACCGCGTTTCACTTACATTCCCTGCTTCGTACAACACTATAACTTTTATTAGGTACCGATGGCAATGTCGCCGAGTTCAAGCTGTGACCTGCGGTTCAGTGATCAACACGTAGAGTACCTATACAAGAAAGGGAGATACGCTAAAAAAAATATTATGCTCGTGGTGAAAGTTAAGGGATTACAATTTAGTAGAGGGATTACTTATGAATTGGTGGTCGTAGGTTCGAACCCAGACGGTCGCTTTACTTAGGGTAAATTATTTAGTCACCACTGCTCTCAAAACTGTGAAGGAAAACATTGTGAGGAAACCGGCATGTCTTAGAACCAAATATTGAAGACATGTGACATCTGCTTACCCGCACTGGGCCCGCATGGTGGATTACGGCCGACTCCCTCTCATTGAGAGGAGGCCTGAATCCCAGCAGTGTACAATGAGAACATTAAAGGCGGATTATGTATGGTGCAAGTGTAGATAATATAAAGTCGATTTGCTGTCTGTGGAATTCATCCGAACAGAGGCGAGCACGTAGATAGCGAGTGGTGACAATAGTTTAGTGATTGTGTGATTGTGACGATTGAACCAATTTTGATAAAATTTGGCATAGAGGTAGCCGACACCCTGGATTAACATATAGGCTATTCTTTTCATCCCGATATTCCCACTGGATCGAAACTTATGCAGGTAAAACCGCGGGGCGCAGCTAGTCTTATAATAAATTAACAATTACAATATTTTTTTTAAACACGTGTGTGTGATTGTGTGTATGTGTGTGTGTTTGTGAGGGTGTGTGCGTGTAAGATGTGCATTATGTCTTAGTCTATTATGAGAGAACGCTAGCTTGTGAATTATTTATTTAAGATACGATACAAGATCCCTTATGTAAGGGGCATAGTAGACCAACCTATTGATTATAGAAAGTGGATGAGACTCTCCCCCTAGACAAACAAAATACTATCATTGGGAAACTGCGACGAAACTCTTTAACTAGCACAGCTCCAGCATTTTTATCCTTAGTCGGTAGAATCTATTGACTCATCATCTTTCTTTCTTCACTCCACGTCTCGAATACTTTCCCGGCAACCGGTCGCCGCTCGACCGTCATTGTATTGCAACCACCACGCCCGTGTCGTGCACACTCGTACTTGTGACCAAAGTATTACACCGACACGGTGATGTAAACGCTTTTGTCTCTTGTTTATGTTATGGATCTGAAAGAAAAAGTGGCGGTGCTGACCTATGTGGTTTTCTCTTCAGCATAAAAACCCATTTACAGTACCCGGCGATAAATATTGCACATCGACCTATTCGATCCTATCGATTTTATACAAAGAATAACAATAATTATCAAAAGAAGCAAATCATAATTGTTTTAACAGCTCCTAACGGACTGTTTGTATTTCGTGTGACAGAGATAACGCTCTACGAAGCCGAAATTAGCCGATTGTCTCTTTCCAAAGGTCGATGTGCAATATTTATCGCCGGGTACTGTACGTATTTTGTGGCATCGGCGATGATTTATTATTAGGTAGACCATACAACTTTATCAGAACAGTAATTTAAGAAAAAAATATTCTATATGTCTGTATGCCATACCTAAACCAAACTTTCCTACCTTACAGTTTACTCTATGGATCCAACTCTTCATCTTGACAGTCTCCACCCTCACCGCAGAGATCACCACATCACCTGACACCAACACCACCACTCTTTACCCAGTCTTTAATAAAACCATCACCAGGAATGAAATACACACTAGATTCAGGGATACAGAAACCAGACCCAGTGATACAAAAACTAGACGCAATGATACAGAGCCAAGACTTAATGATACAGAGCCAACACTCAATGATACAAAAACCAAACTTAACAATACAGAAACTATACTCAACAAAACAGAGACGAAGTCCAAACCAACATCACAATCTTGGAAGATAGAATCTGGTTTTGCTCCCTCCAATCTTACCGAAGATGATAATAATGATACGGATGCTAAAGTAAGACAAGAGAAGAAGGAACTGTTGAAGGATTTCAAGCCGAGTCAACATCTGGGAAGCTTCTTTGATGATGACAGTGCTGAACTTATCAAGACACCCGTTTTTGGCCCTGTACAGAAGAAACCGGCGAGTGGGTTTATAAGGTAAGGGCTTATATACTAAAAAAAAAACAATACCAAAATACCTATACAATATTGAATGAAAAGGTGTTACCGAGGTCAAATTATAATTGAAACCGATTGGGTAATTGGAACACAATGCATTTAAAAAAGATTAGCATAAACGACTGTGTCACCATAGAAACGTGCAGTATTATAAGATATCCAAATCTTTACTTTATTCCACAGCTCAATCAAAGACGACTACCCCCACCACGCAACCTACAACCAGATACCCAAAGATATCTACTACACGCACCAGGAGTTCCCGTACAAGTTCGAGGACACCATCTACACCAAGACCAAGGGCGGGTGGACAGACTCCATGGAGTCCAAGCCGACGGTTGAAGTCCCAGTAAAGGTCCCTGCTGGAGGACTTTACCAGTCGCCTGACGCTTTCAAGGAGAAGCCGCATGGTGAGGAGGAATTCGGTCTGGAGTATCATGAGGATGGGACGGAGCATGCGCTTAAGAAACGGTTAGTTGATGCTTGATTAACATTTTTAAATACAAAAGTAAAAGTTTAAACATTGATGAAATAGGTCCCTGTTAACCGTAGGTTCGTCCATGACGGTCCATGTCAATAATTTTAAATTGATAGAGCCACTATGTCGTTGCAGTAAAGGTGGTTTTAGCACTACATACGTGCGGTGGTCTTTACCATCTAATAACAACGATAATTTTCAAACAACAAATACAAATTATCATCGCCATTCGCTCATTAGAAAATCAAAATCAAAAGTCATTTATTCAAACTAGGCTGAGAATCAGCACTTTTCTAACGTCAAAATGACAAAACACAGTCCCCCGGCACGCCCGCCCTTCACCACTTCCTAGTGCTTTCGCTGGAGAGAAGAAGTGGCGCAACAAACTCCCCAGCAGCACAGCTGTCTGTTCAGATAGAAAATAATAGCGTAGGGCCATAGAACAGTCTAATATAAGCTATAGGTACTAACATAATTACATTTTGAATAATTGAAGTCCCTTAAAACACAATTTTGACCATACAGTTCGATAAATTTCATCCGCAAATCAATAGCCTACTTTTCGGACACTCAACTTGTACTTGTTTACAAGTTTTTACAACTTTTACCTCGCCATGTCTCCTAAAGGGTGTAAACACATTCTTGAGTAAATACTTGTTAAAAACAATGTAGGAAAGTGGAAAGCTGTTGGGGTAGTCACAGTGTGTGTGTGGTGTGGGGTTCAAAACAGATAAGGTCAGAAGGTTCAACTCACACATACAATGAATGTTCATTCATTTATATTACGAAAAAAGGTAAAGGAACAGTATTAGAAGCTATGGAATCTTCATGCATCCGCTCCAATGTTCCACATAATTATGTATAAGACAAACATAAAAGATAACGACGATAGGTACAAGAAATCGATATGAGCGTGTCGCACCCACCGGGCCACCGCAGTGCATTGTCATCCTCACTTTTTCAGCATTCTCTTTTATTTTCGCTAGCATTTTCAAGGAGGTAACTAACTGTCTGCAGAGGAGCTACTGTATGCGTCTTTACTTTTTGCCGGCATAAGCGTGACTTCTTTGTATGGCAAATATACCTTCACTGGCTTCACACATTAATGGTTATTGCTCATTTATATTAATATCACTCGAATTATATAAATGAATGAGTTTGCATGAATGAATGTCCGTATGCTCCTCAGAATATCAGATGGGCAAACATACCTATTTATTTATTTATATAAAGGGTTAACAACTGAACACACACACGGCATTAACTCAAAGTCTAAATTATAGGAAAGCACGCACTATCAATTAGCGTTTTAGAATAATAATCAAAAATAATTTATGTGTTATTATAACATTTTTGACAGTAAACGTCACTTAACTTTAATAATCGTTTATAAATAAACGCTATTTTCTGTAAGAACCGGTATGATATGCACAAAATCTAACAATCAAGCAACAGGCAATAAACGACTGGGATGCATGAAACTCTTACATATGTAAATTTTACTTCAATCTCTTACGTAAAACATATAACATGACACTATTAAGCATTCACATCAACTGGTACCCGTGAGAGAAATGTAAACTAACATAAAGACAAAACATAACCATTGCCAGTCATTAGCAAACTCGTAAAGATTGTGTCACAAACGCACAAAAACGTGAAAACTTGCCCCGTATCACCGAGTCACCGCGTGACGTGTGACGTGTGTCTCAACATTATCGATGGAGATATTGTGAGAATATATATCACCAAGGAAGTACTTACACGTTGTCCACGACTGCTTATTGTGCAAGTGTTAAAAGAAGGGACTTGACAAATAAATTATACAGTTGTTATTCAAATCTGAGAATTATGGATAAGTACGCCCAATGAAACACACAACTGGGAACTACTGGAAAACATCAGATAATACTCACAAATGTGAGATTATCTGATGTTTTTTTTTCGAACCACAAAATTGCCGCAAAATTCCAATCACCGCGAGGGAAACCCACAAAACCAAATAGAATATAGTGGTTATATAGTCTTTGCCACAAACCCAACCTAGCTCATCTGCAACAGACACATACATCAAAAAGAAGATACAATCGCAATGATTTATAGATATCATAACCACTAATAGAGACAGATGCGCGTACGCAAAGAGATAGTGAATCTGAGAGCTCCGCGCTGCGCACTGACCGCCGATAAATTTGAATCTAATGTTATATGACTATAATATGATGTAGGACCTGTATGTGGTTCTACACACTAGATCTACTTTCCAATGTGTTGTGTCGACTAGCTCTGGGTGGTGTCTTATGTTTAAGGGGAGATAGTATCATGATAACGACATTTATCATTAATTCATTACCATTATTCAGATAATAATGTGTGCCTCTGTCATACGCAATTAAATAATACAATTTAATCAAAAATAAAAGTAATAACTTCTCTGTATCTTCATAGGACATAGTTTGAAGAGCCTCCATAATGATTAAATGATAGAAGCACATAATATTACTATCTGAATGAAATGGGAGTACCTAGGGTATCCTTCTTCCTTCCTTACGTCGGGTGTCTATATGTAGTAAGCAAAAGGGGTAGCGGGGCTGGCAGCCAGGGATTCCTCCGACGTCTTAAAGAAGGTCTGCTGTCTCTGCCTGACGTCTCCTAGAGGGTCTTGTACCCTAAGACTGTAAACTTTAGCATTTACTTCAACATAATCAAGAATAATACCTAGCTTCATTGTTAATTATAACCAACTGCACATGGTTCCAGCGTGAACCCGTGGCGGAACCTGCTGCGCCTGGTGACGGCATTCATCCCCGTGGGGCTCATCATCTCGGCGCTCACTCCCAGCATCGTCACCATCCACAACGTGGATGATAACACGTAAGTACTTAATTGTCCAGACGTTCGATAGTTTTACCAGGAAAGTTTTCGGGGAGTTTTGAAATTTGGTGATCTCGTTGATATCGGCGCAGTCTCATTAAATTTTCACTTTGCCACCTCGTTTCTTTGCCGCTTGCGTCGCTTTATCAGAAATATGGCGCCCAAAAACGAAAACTCCCGGAAAACTTTCAAGATAACCCCATTTTTAAGCACCAAATGACAATACAAAATTATAACACTTGCACCCGGATCATGAACTAAGAAGTCGAATACGTTGTATACAGTGGCTGCTCTAAGCTAGCCCGCGAAATTGAAAATTTCTTACGTTTTTTGCAAAGAAACTGAATTTCGCGGGCCTTTGACCTTTAGTTCCTAATGCTAAATTACAGTTTGACGAGTTCAAACATTGAAGAAAACATGCAAGACTATGTTCATTAGACGGTGTAAACGGGTAGGGTGTGAATTTTATATCATTGCCGAAAAACAAACAGTAACCAACAATGAGAAATTATAAGCGGTGCTTTGCTACTTAAATATTTTGTATATTCTGTAACCAAACCTCTGGTAGCGACGAATAATTAGTGATTATTCATATTTTCATAACGTTATCAGGACCATTTTGCAATCATTACAATTACATTATTATTCTATTGAAGATAAAGAAATTAGATACAGATACTGACGAGTAACTAAGCATTTTATAATATTTGATAACACCAAATATCACTATTTTTAGGTCAATAACCTGACGCTTTGAATTTCACAATGCTGAAACTGTGGATTTCATCATAGATCTACGTCACAGTCTAAGTTATTCCCAGTAGTTATTCCACGAGAACGACAATCTCAGACAACCTGTATATTATACCTAGGAGTACTAGGTCACAAAAGTCACCTCATTATCTAGTTCTAGTCGAAAGACTGCTAACTGCAGTCGAGAGTCTGAAATACAGTAGGTACAATAAAGGCGCAGGCGGGATTCGAACCGGAATCAGGCGCTGCATTTTCTTTTGGCGAGACTGTGCGAGCGCCTGACATGGATCTATTTTTAATATGGAACAAAATTGGTTTGTCAACCACTAATAATAAAGTAATACCACTTTTTCATTTTAAGTTAAGGTTTAACCGTATATCGAACTTTAGATATATCCGCCAGAATTACTATGAACTAGCTTTTGCCCGCGGCTTTGCCCGCGTGGATGTCGTAAATTATCCCACGCAAATATAACAGAATAAAAATTATTTCTAAACCAAGTCATTGTCTATCCGTGTGCAAATTTCATCCAAATCCGTTCAGCCGTTAAGGCGTGAAAAGGTAAAGACGGACAGAATTGCTTTCGCATTTACAATATTAAGTATACGTATGGATTAGTCAACTTCAAAGTTCAACTAGAGCCAACATCCGTCTAGAATCGGTTACATGGGAACGGACCGCGCGTAACCACCGCGGATATATCGCAGGGCACGCGATTAGCTTGCACGCAGCACGCGACACAAGTCAGTCACACGCGTGCATTTGAAGACCCAACGTGATTGATGATACGAGAAGTGTGCGGTAATTAGAGTGTAAGCCTGACTTCATTAGGGCTCGTGTAGGATACAACTGATACAAGTGGCTAGATATATAGTCATAGGCATCTTCTGGGCACGCTCGTTCCATCATAGACCTCATCCATCGCTTTCCATCAGGCGTGATCGAGGTCAAGAGCGAGCCCATTCAATAATAAAAAAAATAAAAATATATAGCCTATGTCTAAAGGCGCTCCCTCACCGGGATCATTCGCCTGTAATGAACAATCCAAAATTCCACTCCCACGCCGTCAAATGCTAGGTAGTATAGAGAGATGATGAAACCAGCTGAATAGATTAAACAGATAGAAGTAGGTACCACGGCTGGTCGCGGATAAAGATTACATTACAAGCGAATGCTCCCGGTGAAGGAGCGCCTTTACCCTATGTCACTATGTCCTATAATTATGTTCCCAGATCGAGTAAAACTCAGGATTTTGTGGGATGCACGGAAAATAGAGGGTTCTTCAATTTTAGCATCCACATTAGTGGCACTACGAGTCGAGGTTTCGATTCCCTCATGGATCGATAAGTAAATGGTGTTTGTAAACGCTGGAGAAACTCCTAGAGTACCTAGTAATGTTGAGCCTGGTCGTCTCTTAGCTGCCATGGCTTATTCTGATATGTTTTTATTGTTTTCTATAGAAGCTTTTAACGTGCACGTCTTTCTACATCGTTGTCACACGTGTAATTTCAACTTGAATGATGTTACCAATATTTTGTAACAATATTTTAATTTAAAAAGAGTGTCCGTGGAGTTTTTTTCCCGTTCTTTTGCACAGGTACACTGGTTGGTTCGCTTTGGAATGAGCCACTACTCTACTAGCTTCATCTTTCTGACTAACCGACTCCTTGACAATTCAAAAGCGCCTGTAATTCGTTTATTGGAAATAAATGTTTTGGGTTTGAGTTTGCTCTAATAAGAAAAGTATGAGGTAACCTGTACATCAAATATTACCGCAAGAATGAAAATACCCATTCACTTCAAAGTCATACAAAATATCGTTGTATCTTACGCAATGGCGTTCAACACAGCGAAACAGGCTTCTCACACACGGGAAACAAATTACCCAACAGTTTATGCCACCGCGTGCGCACACGTCTTTCTTTACTGAACACATAACTAACCCGATGTTTTTGTCCAGAACATAGAAATAAAAGAAAAAGAACGTATTTACTACTTATCATAGAAAGTTGTAAGTTTTATGTGTGAGGAACTCGTTGCGCCTGCGCTGCGATGCTAATCGCGACTAGTTGGCGCGCTGTATTGGGATTTTACGCGGATTTCTTGTATTATTGACAAATGACTAGTGCTAGTTCGATTTGTAGTTATTATATGGAAATGTTGGCAGCTCACGATAAACAATAGGGGAAACTTAAACTTAATTGTTTAAAAATCCTTATCGATTGTAAAGAATTGGAGTTATAGAGCTAGTTAAAGGGAGGTTAAATTTGGGATACATGGAGAAGCCTCCTCGTGTAGCGCAGCTCAACTGAACGCTCGCGCTCGGCGCATCCTGGACAGTCACACCCAACATCTTATTTGACTGGCCAACTCTTCCCTTGCGGTGGTAGGGCTAACGCCCGCCTGGTTTGCGACCACCCTCCCATTGGAGTCCGGCATCAAGCAGCCTTTGTTTTGTCGAAGCGTGGGAGTTCCAGTGCCTCAGGCATCTTCTGGGCACGCTCGTTTCATCATAGACTTCATCCATCGCTTTCCATCAGGCGTGATCAAGGTCAAGAGCGGGCCCATATAGCAATACTTTTTTTTTTTAAGTCAGAAACCAATCGAACCTTTGATAATTGATTTTTAAAAATTGAAATTAGTTAGTCAGTTCTATCCATTTTTCCCAAATATTAACAGATGATTTAATTACAACAACCTACTATTTTTTTTCATTCGTCATTTAGACATTCCTAAAACAGAGTAAGAATACAGTAAAAGAATAAACCATTACCTTAAACACCCGTCTTCCAATGGCGCGTGTCAGTCGGTCAGTTCGTCAGTTTCACGCAGTGGCAGCGCGCATGCGTGGAAATCGCGCACCTCCGCGTGTTGCGCAACAGTCAGTGGGTAAATGTGCATGTAGGTACTGCAGCTGAGGACACTTATTTTCCTGCAAGTGCAGTGTGCAGTCTACCCTTTTATAAATGGTAGAAGGTTTATAAGTGGGAACGGTTAAACATAAAAACTTTGGGAAAATAGAATAATAATAGTATATGGGTATATACTATTATGTATTCTGTGCCACAGCATAGATAGATCTCCGTAAAGTTTTTATGTCTAACTGTTCCGATGGATTTGAGAAGTTACCTTTTATTACATTACAAGTAATTAGTATACTTAGGTATGTTCGTCGTTCTGTTTATCTTTTTTTTTTACTGTAGTTTAATAAAAAGAGTCTTCAACATATAAGCGTACCTATGTATAGTTTCTGAAATCGTGCCGATACAATAATATCTACTTAGAAACGTTTCCATTTTAATGTCTTAGCATAGATTATATCAAACATTACTGAACTGTTAGATACAACTGTATTTAGATACAACTACAAAAAATCTGCAATATTCTATGATGTTTTTGTTTCAGACAACCTTCATCACTCCCGTACCGTCGGTCAGACCCGGGCATGTCAAACGTGGCTCCGATCAGCGAACGATGCAGAAGACGACTGCTTTGCGAACTGCACTCTGAGAGAAACTATGTGCCGTTAGTATCACGTTGGTTGTCATCAAATTGATAGAGCAGTGATGATGAAATAATTAACACAAAATAAAACGCCCGTCTGAGTTCGAACCTACGACCTACAAGTCATTAGTCGCTGTCGTTACCACTGGGCCGCTGCTGCTCTCGTAGCCCAATATTTCATATAGCTTATAGACATGGTTAGGGATCTGCAGAAGAAAATGAAAACGGCTTAGATTCTCATTTCAAACCTCGTCCTGTGCAAGTCAAATTATTAAGCAGTATTAAAGCCTGTTGCGTTCTTTCATCAGAAACAAGTACCGATTACATTATCTTACACATACTTTCAAATATGTTCAACTATTTTATTCATCCGGTGGATAGTGCCTACCCGAACCCTGTGAAACAATCCGTATAGTTAAAGTTATCTTACCTGCCAAATACACGTTTCTTAGAGTCTTATCACATTTCTAAACTTTTCACATACACAGAATGAACCAAGACTAAACTCTAAAACAGGCTATCGACCTAGAAGGTGAGAGGTTAGGTCTACAGACACTTTCTCTACGACACGCGAACCTAGGAAACACTATAACTATGTTGCAAAACTAACAAACCTGTTACAGAACCAAGTTCTAGATGTTGTTATATCATAATGATGATGTGTTGGAATGCAGTGAAAGAGTGACGACACTTGAGTACTAGCTGTGCATGCTGAGTAGTCAGTTCTCGTAGCAATATTGTTAATTGGCTAATCATGTGCACATAACTACGAGTTGAGCTATTTCCGTATTTTATTGACTGCACGTATGGTTTAAGACCAGAAAAAATAAGACTATAGTTAATAGTTTTGGATCTTGGTAGATTTTGTCATTTTTGTTAATTAACAGTCTAATGGCACACAGGATAACGTTACGATACGTAAACGATTAAAACAATTAGAGAAAAAAATATTTTGGTAATAGGGCAGTAGCATTCATTTTGACAGATATACTGAATACTCTCTCTTAAGAGCCAACAATGCAGGTGACCAAAAGATGATGATGATTGTGATGTTTTCTTTTTATAAAAAAATCTATGACTATTTTAAACGATTGTTACAGCCCATCAACGCTTCCCCGTCGCACGATGAAGCACTGCTACAAGATCCACTGCGAGGACACGGAGGCTCTGTGGAGGATGCTGCGCTGGCTGTTCACCTACAACCAGGGGGAGCAGGGAGGTGGGGACCAAAGAGGACGGCTTTTGATTTAGTTTTATTGTGTTGAAAGAAATAAAATTGTTGATTGTACTCTTCGCGCGTTTATGTCTTTTGTATGAATGATTTTTGAGGAGTGCAATATTCCCGAAATTTCTACTGATAATATTCTCCTGGGGCCTTACTCAGTTACCTTTTTTTAATTGATAGTTTTAATACCAAGCAATCTTAGTTTTTTAATTGAGATTTATGACTGCGGTGTATCATTCTAAAATACAAGCAAAAAAGACAAAAATATTGAGTTCTGTTATTTAAAACTAGAAATAAACTAATGTGAAAGTGGAAAAGTATTGATGATTAATTGTGATGAGTTCTTTTGTAGATTGTCAACTAATGAGGTCCATCGACATTTTATTATGATTTATATTGAGCTGGAACTTTAATTGAATTGAGAAATTTGTTCTAGAAATCACTCAAAACCCTGTTGTGTGCAAATGCTTAAATGGATAATTTAGTTTTAAGAGGCATTTAATAATAAGAGTTAAAGTAAAAAAAGAAAACCGGTGATATACTGAAATTGTATGTATGTAGGCATGTTTCAATTAAAAAGTTCAATTAAGTACCTAATGATTACTATCGTTTTATTTATTTTACAATCCGTTACTGATCCAATGTATTTTCATTTAATGGCTGCTAATAGTGGTGTCGTTTTCAAGTACCCTTACCGGATGTCGGCTCGCCTGGCACTTGGCACATCCGGTCAACTAAACGAAGTCTGAGTATTTACTGTATTCGCAGTTAATTGTAATTGATTTAGGGATCTATAAATGTCTTGCTTAATAGAGGATTAACAGAGACAACTGTTATCCTTGTCAGATCTTTCTATCAGCTTTCCCGGGAGCCTTCCTTGTTCAAAGGTGAAAATAGATTGCAGTCGACACCGCCACCGCCACCTTGTCGTCCAGTGTTTTGATCGTCTGAAAACATATTCGATGCAATACAATATATATTATATTGGATCGTAAACATCAATCGATGAACGACCGCCCCTCGATCAGTATACATTGAGATCAAACCACTCAGTCTTTGAAGTGACGTTCTTGGTTGACGTTGATCGCTTCTAATCTGACTGCCAGGTACCACACTGAATCGTTCTGAACCGTCGATCTCCTCGACGGACCGCAATCCAGGGGCACCTTAACAGTTTATTTCAACACACGATCGAGTAATCCTGGCACATACCCAAGTGAAACCCGTAAACACTCACAAGCATTTCTTACGAAAGTTACAACACCAGCGCCGATTCATCATTCGTTATTTTATTGCAAGTTCCGTTTAACTATAGTATACGTACCGCGGTAGGTAGGTACAGTGTTCACTTTCATTCATAATAATTACAGTGAGTCAGGCTGTTTACATAAAGTGTTACATCAAAATAATAATAACAGTCACGTTTCTTTCGGCTGACATGTAACCGCAAGATTAATGGTAACAATCAAGCTCTTTATAGAGAACATGTTCTTCATGAAGGATATTGTTTTCCTACTAGGTATTTTCTTTCATCGTCATCATCATCCTATCGAACTGAGGGAAATCTTAATTTCGTAGTCTCTTCTTTAAACAAAGATTTGTATAAAAAGAAGTCTTTGTCTAAAAGAGTTTCCTTTTTTACACTAGGGTGAATGGAATTATTTTTCTATTCACATCACCTTCCTTTGCTTAAGTTCTCCTCAAGGCAAATATTTGCCTGCATATTGTAACTTAACTTATAACGAGAGAATCCCATATATAACGCTAGAATGAATTGAGCTTGGCTGGTTAAGAGTTGATCTAGTCATAATAATGAGAAACACATTCATAATTCCACCAAATAAATATCCGGTTTTCATCTTTCCGCATTCAGTAATTCAGGTCTCAATTAGGCTGCGCATCCACCTCCGCATTATATCACAGTACACACATTCCTCAAGTGAAACCACTGCCTTATATGATATTTACATAGCCGCAAATAGCCATAGCGTTATGTGCTGAATATTTCACATTATGTGGTGACTGGTGAGACTTTGAAAGCGAAACACTTAAACTTGAGTGTTCAAGATAATAGCACAAAGCTTATGTATTTTGTGGTTTGGATTAATAGTTACTAGCGTGGCTGTAAGCTCATATTGTGGGTGCTTTAATCTAGATTTATCCTATAGTCATTTTATCATAGTCTAGTATTAGAAATAAGGATTCAAGCTAAGTTGCACCACAACATCCGGTGCTAGGGTGGACAAGGAAATGGCGTTTCATAAATATTTACATCTATTTAAGAAGCTGTGTATTGTAAGTGGTTTCCATAAATAGAATGATAACTGAATAATACATTATATATGATACATAATGCTAATCATTTATTTTTCCATATCATCTTTTCAATTCTTACAATGATTTGACTATTTCTTTAGTGAAACATACAATCTAACTTCCTGCTGCTAATACCTGAACAGAACCAATCTCATCTTTTCATAGAAGATGATTGATAGTATCATCATGCAAAACAAAAGGAAAATGAATCATCAAAAGATAATTTAAATTCCTTATAAACTGGTTATCACATCAATCACAACAACACAAATCACAATTTTCTGATGGTTAACCTATCATCAACGTCCTACCTTAGATAAAAAAACGATATCTGCGTTCGGAAAACTTCTAAATAATACAGATTACCTGATGAAGAAAATTTAAATATGTATTTATATTATTTCACCGACAAACAGCACATTCCTAGCCTTTCATTCATCTGCGTCACTCGAATAGAAACTATCGGTAAGCGATGAATTATTTAATTGAAGACAATTAACAAGATGACGCGATGAAATATTACTAAAATATATATATTATGTATGAAGTAAAAGTGACTGTAGGAAACACTCTCTCATTATACCAATCATGGAATACAATTGAACCAACAAGCGGATAACTACACGTTGTCCCAACGCCTTGGCCCAACATTTGTTGGCCAACCTTTTTGGATAATGTTCAGTTTCCAGTGAAGGTTTGCTGCAACAGCCTTTTTTTTTTTTTGAGTATTTACGAGTGGGTCTGGACATCTAGATTTTGACCAATCTCTGAAAGACCTGTGCTTTTGAACCTATCTTTAGATGGACTGCAATAAGTAAATGTTAGGCAATTAATAGTTGATAATAAAATGATTACATCAGGAAAGATATTAGTGTTACTCAATTTAGCTCTTGTAACCCAATGAAGCGAGCGAGGCAGAAACCGTGTGTTGGAGCTCAACGTAGGAAAGGCCAATGGCCAGCAGTGGACTGCGATAGGTTAAGGGCCTTACTCTCGTTTAGTACCGTAACTCGGTCACTTTATGAAGCTTATAACTCATTAACGGTTTGGTTAGAAGGTCTGTAAAAAATATATGTTTGCTATAGATTCATGTACAGCATTTTTGAAACAGGGTTTTTTCATAAGGCTAATACTTTTGCCTTAAAAAAATATTTACCAAAACGCTATTTTCGCTAACATTTGCTTATAACTTCTAAACGGCTTTGATGTTTGGAAATATTTTTACACTGAAAAATTGGTGGTTAGAGGTACTACATATTTGAAACAGCGTTTTTAAATCAATCAACAGTTGCAAAGACAATGCCCCATTTTGAGATATAGGTTCAGAGGTGCTCTGCGCGGGCGCGGGCGGCAGTCGTGCGTTAGCACTGAGACGGGGTGGCTGTGTCGCTCGCTGCTCCGCCCGGCTATCGATCGACTACGCGCGTTTGGCTGTGTTAGTGCAAATATTTATGAACGAATTGTATCAGTATGCGTTTATAGATTAGCTCGCTGCAGAGGGCCCATTTCTATTGTCCGCATGGACGCTTTATTAGTGGTGCCATTTCTAAATACTGTTTTTTTTTATATTGTTTATTTTGTAAATATGTATAAGATAATTTGTAAATAAATCAAAATGCCAAAGCAAAGCAAGTCAAGAAAAATACGTTTTCTCTACGACGACGTACCGTTTTATAGATATTAGCTAAAAACTCAAAAGTGGGAATTTTTATACCCCCCACTCCGGCTCACCTCCTAGACGCGGGGACTTTTAGTATGTTTACTCTCTAAGCACTCTGAGCAACTTTCTGAAGAAATCGCTCAGGGCCCAGCTCACGCACTCTACACCTCTTTTTGGTTTATTCGTTGAGTGGACTAATAAGTATCTATCTATGTATACTTAATCTTATAAATAAAAATCTTTAAAACTTTATCTAATAAATAAAATTGGAGTGTCTGTTTGTAATATTAAAACAACCGCTTCAGGCCATTTTATTTTGACTGTTTAGAAAATAACTACATACTTACTCACAATAAAAAAAAAATGTTTTCAAATACCTTAATATAAAAATTGAGCATTCTTAGTTGTCAATCTACGAGTAGGTATTTGCATTACTGAGTTTATTGATTACTACCTTCTCATATTCTTGTGCGGATTTATTTCTGTGACTGGGACTTTCACTAGCAGATAGGTGAATAAGGAGTAACTTAGGCCACTTTTATTTTAGAAAAAAAAAAAAAGAAAATACTTCCCACGAAAAAAAATTAAAACCTATGAAATGAAATATTGAATAATATCCGATTCAAATAGGGAGGTTGTATACTACGTTTATTTAGGTACTTAACCAAATGTAAATAAATCATATAATAAAGAAACGGAGTATAGTTTTTTTTTATTTTTTGTAAGTGGATCCTATACGTGAAGATTCCTTAATTTCCAATGAAATTGATTGGATAAATAATAAAATAATATAGTGTTTTTGTTTTAGCCCAAGAAATCGTTCACCAAATATTGTATATAAAAATGCTAATACGAAAAACTGAAAATAAATAATAATTAAACTAAAATGCAAAAACGATCAAAAAGAACTAAATGGAGAAATATTAGAAGAATTTCAATAAAATTAGCATAGGTATTTCTTTACGTGGCGGTGAATAGACGACTTTCATGTATTTGAGGGGGTGAAGCAGATGAAGTGGGATATGAAATTGTCCCCGCCTTCGGCGGGGTGCACCGCGCGGATTTCGTCGATGAGCGACTTCCATTATATTTAGAAGCGTAATTTCGCGACTCGATTAAGATGCACGATTGCCTCCGCGCTCTACTGTCCGGATTCTCACTGCGTAATCACCAGGTTTGAATCTCAGTGGACGGCATAATCTTTAGTTTTGTTATTTTTTAATTATAATGTACTTATCTTTTGTTTTGTTATTTTTTAATTATAATGCGCATATTTTTATTTTCTTATTTTTAAAATAATTCAATAAGTAATTGTTATTTTAATAAAAACAATCATTTTTATTCCTATAGTTATTTTTCTTCAGAATCTAGAGTAATATAATAAAAATAAAATAAAAACGTCCACCAAGCTTGATTCGGAAAAAATTATATACCTACAGTGTTTTACAAAAGAGTGTAAGCAATAATAATATAGTCTGAAAATTTTCAAACAAGAAAATCGGCAAAAAGTAAAATAATAATTAAAAAAACATATCAAATAAGAAAATAAAAAAAAACCAAATATGGAAAAGTTTGGATCTGAAGCCGGGCGTTAGTGACTAAACTATAGTGACGTGACGCACGAGACCACTAGACCAATCGAGCTGTTGTAATGTATGTCGAAATTACGCGTCATAATCTGTACAAACAAAATAGAAGCGTTTTACCTACCAATAAAACGCATATTAATTTACTTACCTTATTCGAAGCTTATTTAATTTGAGATAGGCACTACGTTTCCCGCCATCTATATCCGTCTCTTTCTTTCTGTATCCGTCCCTTTCTAACCCCACCACCTGGCAGAGTGGGGGCGCACTGAGTGAGCCGCCATCATATTGCTTCATTGAGTCGAAAATCACCAGGCAGACTTTAAAACATAAGCTTCGAATAAGGTAAGTAAATTAATATGCGTTTTATTGGTAGGTAAAACGCTTCTATTAATTTGACTTGACCGTTATTCGAAGCTTATTTAATTTGAGACCTGTTTGTTATCGCCTGGTGGTGGTGAGTGGTGACACAGACGCCAATGTGAATGACTTGTTAGTAAAATAAGGTCAAAACTGGTAATATTGACAGTTTGTATGAAATAAAAGCATCTTGGATTTTTCCTTTTTATTAAAGAAAACTAAAGAATCACATAATTATGTTAACATGATTTTGATTTAATTAAGTGATTGTTTCAACTTAATTCTTCTCACTAACAACTTAATAGTTGATTTATCACAATGTCAGAATCAACATTAGATCAACAAAATCACTCAACAGGATTAAATAGCATAGTTATAGAGGTACTTGAAGATGAGGGTAGAACTGTCCGTTTATAGAATTTACAAAAAGTATTTTGTGACTTCCAATTTCCTCTCGCGAGAATATCCTCTAACGGGAAATTGTCTAGCCAGTTTTTTGAGGCAACGGCAGAGCGGAAACTCCCAGGTGTTGCAGTTATACACGCATCTTTAAGTAGAGTCCTAATCCACCCTGATATGATTGTCTTTGAAGCGGCTTTTGCTTCACCTCTTGTGGAAATGAACAGGTTATGGATCTTAGCCGAATCTCTGCGAATTTTTAGCAATTCAATTGTTCTATTAATCCAATAAACTGGATCCAAATTATTACTATCTAGATTAGTAAACAATTTCCAACCCGATTGCCTGTTATCCGAAGAATCAGTCTTTGAACCAAAAACAGGCCACAAGGTGATAGAGTTACTACTTTGAATACAATGCTCCGAATCAGTTCTTAATAAAGTCAAATCGTGAATTCTTCGACCTGAGCATAAGAGTAATAGTGCTGCAGTGTGTCTTTGTACTTGGAAAATATTGTCGTGTGTAAAATTATAACTATTTAGGTATGCAGCTAGGCTATCTATGTTCCAAATCGGTGGTTTAGATTTAACTGGTTTCTCTAGCGCTATGGATTTTAAAACCTGTTTTACTAAAATATGAGAACTAATTTGGCCCGCAATGTCTGGATTGCAAAGAGTGGAAATTACAGATTTGTGCAACAGAATCGTATTATATGATAAATTATTAACCAGATGAAGGTCCGACAGGAATCTGGCTACTTCTCTACCGCTAGGATTATGAGGATTAATTTGGTGTTGCTCAGACCAGATTAACCATTTTTTCCAAGCAACATCATAAGTTTTTATGGTGGAAGGCCGCCAAGACTTCTTCAGTAGTTTTATTTGGTTATCATTCCAATCTTTTAGAGTCTCTGCCCACCCCCACATTTCCATACCTCGAGAATCATGTCCTGTGTCCTCGGAGGTGGGAGACCCGTCGACACGTCTATTAAGACTTGATTGAGATTCCGAAGTGTGAATGGGGCTGCCAACGCTCGGGCCTTCAGATCTGCCCGCCAATATACTCGGTCCCAATGCGGAACTACTAGCAAATATATCCCGTGAGCACTGTTCAAATGGGATAGCACTTTGGGAATCAAGTATGGTGGCGGGAAAATCCACGCCAGTTGATAATTCCACTGTTGGGAGAACGCATCGTGAAACAACGCTTGGTGATCGTTCAGATCCAGAGACGCATAATTCACTACGACGTGTGCTCGACTGGAGGCAAAGAGGTCTATCAGGGGGATGCCCCATTTGGAAAACACTTTCTCTGTGGCTTTGGCCAAGAGATGCCATTCCGGATTCACCCGAAGTCTCGACAAATGGTCCGCATGACCGTTGTACATCCCGGGAATATGAAAAATATTCACGTGAATTTGGTATTCTTCCAGAATTTGAAAAACTTGGTATGTTAGATCCATCAGTGGTGTGGATCTCGTGCCCCCTTCGTGTCGGAGATATGCGATAACAGTTTTGTTGTCGCACTGAATTAATACTGTACTCCGGAGCAGGAGCTGACACTGATCTTGTAACACTTTTAGGATGGCAAGCATTTCTTTCTGGTTGCAGTGCAACTGTTTTTCGTGATCTGCCCACAACCCTGTCAACGACAGATTGTCTAATCGAGCTCCCCATGCTTTGTCGGAGGCATCGGTTGTTAGGTAATGGGTTGGTGGCGGTACATGAATGGCTGAAGGGCGTTTGCAGTTCTGAAGCCACCATATTATGTTGTCCCTGGCTTGGATAGGAATCAGATGCCATCTCTGGTCTGATCTCAACATTTTGTTGAGGAGGTCCAATAAAGCCCGATAATTGAGTCGGCCCCTTGGGACAGTAAAACTCGCAAAATTCAGAAGTCCGACCAGACTCTGAACCTCCTTGAGCATTGTATGCTCCTTGTCTAGCATTTGGGACAGCTTGGCAATCAGCGACGTCAGCTTCTCTTTGGGGAGTTGCTTCTGATTTGTCCAGGCATTCCACTGAACGCCCAGATACGCCAATGTTTTTGACGGAGTCAACACAGATTTCTCGTAATTTATGATCCAGCCTAACGTCTCGAGAGTCTGGATGACAATATTTACGTGTTCCCTTAGGCTTTCCTCGCGTTGATGAGCAATCAGAAAGTCGTCCAAATACACCAGTATTCGTATGCCTCGCTTTCTGAGCATTTGGGCAATCCAATTCGTCACTGATGCGAAAGTCTTGGGTGCAGTACTTAGACCAAAGGGTAAACATGTCATTTCCAATAGCTCTTTTCGATAGACTAGGCGCAGGAATCTTCTGTGGCTGCGAGCTACTCGAACGTGAAAGTACGCTTGCGAGAGATCTATTTTGCACAGCCAGTCTCTTTGTTGTAGGAAGTCTGGCACACGAGAAACATTCACTAATTTGAATTTGGTCGTTATGACGTATTGATTGAGGGCCCTCAGGTTGAAAATGGGCCGAGCAGAGCCGTCGCTCTTGAGAACTAAAAACATTGATGAGAGGAAGCTTGGAGACAGATGTGCTCTTTCGAGGACCCCTTGATCCTTCATTTTGTCGATGACAGTGGTCATCTCTATTGAGCAAGGAACTATCATACCTTTTTTTATGTTCCTTGGATGGATCATTGGAGGTCTTTGACGAAAGGGTATGCGATACCCTGATATCATCCTGAGAATGACATTTGGAGCTCCAAATTGTTCCCACTGAGTTAAAAAATTTGCTAGACGGCCTGCTTTGAACTGCCTCATGTCAATATTTTCGACGTTTGACGTCTCTATTGTTGTTGGGCGGAGACGGTGCTCGTTTCTGCCCAGATTTGGATTGATTTCGGTGCTTGGGTTGATTTCTCGAAGAACCTCGTCCACGAAAAAGCCCCCGATTATTCGGTGCGCCCGAATGAGAGCCATGTCCATGATAGTGAGAGTTATAACCACCCTGCGAGGGTGGTGCAGTTTGACAACAGCCTTGCACATAGCATGACCCATGTTGACAACCCTGCGAGGGTCTTTTTCGGGTTGCGTACTCCTGCGAGGAGACGCTAGCTTTGGGTCTCTCTACCTGCGAGGTAGAGTTCATGGACTTCTTTAGCGGCCAAAAACATTTTCGCAATCCACCCGCTTTTTCTAACGCGGCTGTAAATTTTTCTGCGTTGAACAAGTTTGTGCATGTAGGAGGAATCTTCCTAAGCGTAGATTTCACTAATGGGTCCTTTACCTGTTTGATTACACAGTCTCGGCGCATTTGCAATATCTCTGCGCGATGGCCACAAACAAGCTGTAACAAATCTGAGGAGGTTGTTTGAAAATCACCGCAATTTATAAGCTCTGTTAACTTATTATTAATAACCTCATAATCTGGGGTTAAATCTTTAGACCACTGGGCAAAATCAAGCAGTACCTTCTGAAGAGACTCCTTCTGCTTTAAAATGCACATTGTTAAAGCTGCAAAGGCTTTATCAGCTATATCAAGTGGCGGGGAGACTGGAAGGCTGCAACTTCTTCATTTATCTCAATATCCGTAAACCCCGGTTTGTGATTATACGCTTTTTGAGTTTCGGAATATCTGATTTCGTTCCAATTATTAGTATCCCAATGTTGAAGATCACATAGCAGTTTTAAATGGAGTTCAGAACTCTTGGGCATAGAAGGTTCTTTTAATTTAGTTTGAATATTAAAAATAACTTCATTAGGCGCGTCGTTAATCGAAGCGTTATCACCAAAGTCTTCGTACAGGTTACGACTAACACCAGAAATTATAGATATGGAATCGTTAAGGTAGTGATCACTAGTTTGAACTTGACGCTCATTATCACGAGCATACAAAGATTTACGAAGGTCACGTACCTCCTTTGATAATTTTCGATACTCCTGTTTCGAATGTCTTCCTTTTCTCCCCCTCCTCTTTTTTCCATGATGACTCCGTCGACGCTTTGGGGAACTTGATGAAGATGAAGAACTGCTGTGGGAACTATTACTGCTTAAACTTGAACTCCTGGACCGTAATTTACGCTGTATACCAGATGGTCCTGGTAATGGTTCGTTTACTTCATTTGGTACATAATTATTATCATCAGCCATTCTAAACAGGAAGGAGGCTTTAGAACAACACTAACGGTATAAGCCGTTAAAATTAAAGTTCAAATAAAAAGTGGGTATGTGACTACACACACACAATTTAATGCAAAAACGATCAAAAAGAACTAAATGGAGAAATATTAGAAGAATTTCATTAAACATGCATAGGTATTTCTTTACGCGGAATACAGAATTAATAAGTTATCGTAAACTCTGCGAACTCAACAATAACTTTTTTCTTAAATTCCACGCGGACGAAGTCGCGGGTAACAGAAGGGAATGGCGGATGCAAGACTGATATATTTTGTACTAAAATATATCAGTCTTGCATCCGCCATTCCCTTCTGGAATCGTAGGCAAAAATGGCGACCTACGTGCGGCATGTCTGCGCCTCTGCATATTCTTTGAATTTCGTTTTAGTGTAGCGCGCCACCGCACGCGTTTTACGTAGGACGCTTAGCTCCGCCCACATGCACAAGGTCAGTGAGCCATCTATACACCTTAAGTTAATTGAAGCGAGCAATGGACACAAATCTCACGCCAACAGCCAATCTGTAGATACAATACAACACATTGATTTTAGTACTTTCCTAGTGTTATTGTTATCGGAGTGATGGATAACATAATGAATGTCATGACTGTACAGCTACTAGTTATAACTTATGTACCACTTTCCTTTGTCACTTCTGTGATGTTTTCTCTGAGGAATTAACTCTTGAAGGTAATAATGCTAAATCAACAGCAGCTTTCAAAGATATTAGTGGTCATAAGTTAATTGCTCTATGACTTATAATTAGGTAGAGTTTTCTATTGGAAGACCAACTTAACATTCCCTGACCGACCGGGATCGAACAAAGGAACCTCCCGCTCAGTAGCGCGCCGCTTACGACCACTACACTAACGAGTCATAATTTCTAATGGCAGGATGATAATATGTGGTTAGAAAATATTTCTCAAGACTGAGCAGCGTCTTATGTTAAAAGCAGGTTAAAGTTCGCGTGAAAACAAATCAGCTTGGTCCCTATTAAATTATACATTTATAAAGATAACATAAAAACGCAAAAAATACAAAACGATCACAATAATATATTAAAACGGCCACATTAATATTCAGCTCACAATCGTAACATAATCTAACAAAACGCTGATTTCTCGTTACGTAATGTTTGGTATTTGCGGAAGTTAATCTGAGGAAAGTGACGCGAATTCATTTTGCAAACACTAAGAAAGTGTAATGTTCCGATTGTAATGAAAGATTGTTGTAAATTTTAATGCTTTGTGGATCAATTGGATACAAAACACGGTTAGTTTGTAACTCAAATGGCCCAATAACTGAAAGTTTGGCAGCGGGTCGGGTTCGATTCTAATACAATTCGGATCTAATACAACAAATGCCTAGTTCATCTGTATTGGTATCGATCCGTCTGTCAAAACATGGTTGAAACTCATACAGAATACAGAAGAATAAAGAATACAGAATTTATAAAATGATTAACTCTTTAAGTAAACTACATTGTATAAATAAATTGATTCTGTTACTAGCTATCTTTATTTGTCAAACGCTCACTAACTCAAGTGTCGGACACTTTCGACACTAGTGTCCGACATTGACGACATATTTGATTCTGCGCCTGTTCTATACTCACTGCTTGGCATGCGAGCGGTCTCGGTTTTTATATTACACCCGTATATATAGGGTATCGCCTTTTATTAATTTGCTGAAACAAATCCTATGCAACGACAATAAAGTGTAGTATTGGCTCTACACATAGCCCAAATTAAAAAATTACGCTAAGGCTTTAAAACATTAGGCGCCTCCCCCAACTGTGGGGGGTGCAGATGGGAGCTTCACAATATAATTGAAAAAAACTTCGACTTGAATAAAATATATTTATGACTTTATTATATTATGTTTTGTGATTAATAAATAAATAAACGTTATTTATAGCACTCCCTACCTAAACAATACTACCATATTAGAATATTTGACCCTTGCTTGAACGTTCGAATGGAAGACACCGGCAATTATAACCAGCCTTTATGTACTGCTAAAGGTAGGGCTATACAGATAGCCTCTACAGTACCAGACACAGGCTTGCTACTCTCAAGTGTAGGACATTCTCTGACACAGACCATAAGAGTCAGATACTGCCAGACATAAGCCTTCCCCAAGCGTCGCCAAAATAACTCCTCTAGTAACAACCTGCAATGTTAAAAAACGTCAGCTTCCTGTGAACCGTCCACGGACACCGCCAGAAACGTAATTGACATAGAAATTGCCAGATTAATAACCACAAATATAACAGCTTAATATTACAATGGCACAGTCATAGTACAATGTGGCTATAGAGTTATGAGGAACAGGGTGTAAAGTTCACTCATACTCTATAGAAAAGGGAGGATCCTCCGACCAGACGGGTGTTGTGTCTGGCGGGCAACTGGGGCCCGATGATTCACGTCGGGCCGTTTGTATCTATGCTAGTTGTGCGGTAAACTCTACTTGCGAGATACAGGATTTTGTGTGACGTCAGTATGACGCGTTGTTCGCATGTGGCGGTGTAGATACCGCTACATGGCTAACAATCGCACAAACATCGCCCATTCACAACTGTTGACGGAAGCCCATTCACAAATACGTCACAACCACAGCGCACAGACCTCACCATAGAATAGAATAGAATACTCTTTATTATGTACACCATATAAATTACAGACATAAATAACATTACCACCAGGGAATATGACGCAACTGACACAAAAGATACACTCTACTGACAAACGTTGACTTCTTGACACAGAGGCACTGTGGTGACGTGGCAGAATCCCACGAGGAACATTACGAGTAACTTGTAAGAATTGACAACGGAACATGAGTAAAACACTCATTACGATGTGTTAACACGATGTTTATATTAAACAACAACAATGTAACATATTGTAGGGGTGCCACGTAGCCTGATTTATTTATATTCATGCAGTAGGAAAGGGTAGAAAGTAGGAGCCGTAAGTAATAATAAAGCGAGATTTTTCCCAATGATTTCCACACTGACATAAGCCAGTGGTGTCAAAGATTTATAAGGAAGTTAATCAAATGAAAGGGCATAACCATTGTCACTATATCTGGCCACCTTTTTATAACCACAACCTTGGCTAAACAACCTTAAACCCTGCCACTGTGATATTTTTCATCAAATGTGATTCAAACTTCCGGAAGACGTAGCGTTGGAAGGCCTCCCACATGGTGGACCGATGACCTTGTGAAGGTCGCAGGAATCCGCTGGATGCGGGAAGCACAGCACCGGTCGAAGTGGAGGTGCTTGAGAGCCTACACCCAGCAGTGGCCTTCTTTCGGATGAAATGATGATGATCGATGAATGATTTGATTAGCCTAATTTGTTCTTAAACAATGTTGTGTCACTCATGCTTATGGAAACCCTGCAGCGAAGAGAAAGTGTTAGGAGTTAGATCCTACGGTCAGAGTCTCCTCACCGAGCCGAGAGTTACACAATGCGATGATTATGTGCACGGCAGCATGCGCGCAACCTCGTATATACGCGCGTAGATGACCATGCGTGCGACGTAAATGAGCCAGAGTTATCTTTATGTTTGTGTTTGTTGTAGATATCACTAATTTGTAATGTATTTTTAATCTATGTTTTATATTTGTTGAATTAATATGGTGTAAGTTAGTAAATATAATGTAAGTAAGGCAATAGCGATACATCTAGTTTTAATAAGAAGAGATGAAGTAATTATATTAGTCACACGGAAATCTTATAGAAAGAATTAAATAGAAACAAGTGCGAGTCGGACATACAAAGGGTTCCGTATCACAAGGCAGAAAAAACGGCGAAGAATATACGTTTCTTGTATGGAGACCCCCTTTCATTTTCTGTTATAACGGCAATATAAAATACACTCTGTGAAAATGTCAACTGTCTACCTAATACTGTTCATGCGCACATAGCGCGCTGCAAACAACGCCGACAATACGTTTGTTGTGTGGAGACCTCCTTTGATTTTAAATTTGATTTTTATTATTTCTTGTTATAGCGGCAATAGAAATACACACTCGGACGGACAGCGGAGGCTTAGTAATAGGGTTCCGTTGGCACCACTTGGGTACGGAACTCTCAAAAGATATAAAATAAACTACAAATCTTGTTGTTTTAAACACAAACAGTGTGTACTTTAGCTTAGCCTGTCGTTAGCTTTTTTATTGAGTTTGCATTTTCAGCTTTCTTATATGTATTTATTTGAATAGGTACCATAATTTCTTAGTACGGAACTGTCAACTCATAGTAACTAACACTAACACGTAATACATAAACGCTTATATTCTTACATAATAATTATGTATGTAAATAAGTACGTCGAGAGCTAAAACCATTTCATAGGTGACACCAATACGGCCTATGTGAACCGGACACAGGCCGCCGCCGACGCGATATCTTGTTGGTTTAGTGGTGGCAAGACTGCCAAGTGGGGCTGTTGTCCTCGTGAAGACTTGGGTTCGATTCCTAAGCTGGATAAAGTGTTTGAATAGTGCATTACAGTGCGTGCCACGTAAGAAGAGACTTGACCCCGCCTCCTCCGCCTCTTTCCGCCGCCATTATGACGTCCGGTCCCGTCCCGCACTCAGACCTCATACCGCTAAAGATACCTAAAATCGTGTTCTGCGCATGTCAGACCACGTGGTGTGTCAAGTCTCTTCTAAAATGGCAGAAATTTAAAAACAAGCGAAAGACGAGGTAAAAACGTTGACAGTAGGTAACTTGGTATACATAGAGTATTATATTATCTGTGGTATACATACAGTCAGTTAGACAAACAAGCACTTTCCCACTTACAATATTAGTTCCGTTTTTTATTCTTCCAAGAACGAACTATCTCTTCACTACTTTAATGAAGTAGTCAAAAGAAATATACACGTACAATCATAATTATTAATTAATTATTTCAATAACGTTGCATAGAAAAGTAAGAGGTTTTATTAAGAATGTCTGAAGAATTAATTGAATAAATAAATTGCTTGTCATTCTTCAAAATTGCAGATCTTTCAAGCCATATATATTAAGCTTTCATTTGTTGATTTTATTTCTTAAAAAATTGCTAACAAAACGATGATCTTCGCAAGATACATATTATGCGTATTAAGTATAATCATTATGATGAATTATGGAAAACGGTACCATTCGACATCATTCCTGCGGGACCTGCTACTTATGTTCTGGTTGCTTGACTGACTCGTAACGCCCGACGTAGACGTAGACCGACTTCCATAACCAGGGGACAGTGTGTCCCAGGGTGTAGGGCCCTATTCCAAATTTTTCCTTAAGCTGATCCAACGAGTGGTGGAAAGTTTGCAAACTCCTCGACGATAGCTGTTTTAATTTAAATATATTTAAGTAGCCATGTCTCGTTAGTGGTCTGTTGACAATTTGACGAGCTATTTCAAAGCGCTAACGTGATTGAATGCTAACATAAACGCTGCAATAAGAATAAAATCGCTTGTCAGCGCTTGACAAAACAACAAATGCAACATAAACTTGTTTACTATCTAATATTGTGAAGGTCCCTACTTTCTTTGACGCTCTGACTGATGTCAAGTCAATTCAACGTTGATTTGTTCTAAAATTAACACTGAATAATATCAACAGCATACAATAAATGAACGCTGATGGTTGTTGGGTTTTTCCATCAGGATTTTTTGTTGAGTTTTCGCCCTCTATTATGTACAATATGTAGGTACATGGGACATAAACCGATTATTCCCGATATCCACCTCTTGTTTGGCCACCACTGGGGGACACCGAAACAACTGTAAAAATTATTCTCGTTGTCCACCAATGGGGGACAAATGATTGTAACATAACCTCAAAACACTTTAAAGTTGCTTCTGCATCATCTCCGGCGCTGCGGGAAGCGCAACCCCTCCGTAACAAAGGATAGGCACCCATGCTCAACTCCGCAGCTTCGGCTTGCTGGTCGGGCGACCAGCCTCAGTCACTACGCCTCGCACAGGTGCCTATGCTTTGTAGGCGCGAAGGGAGGGTAACCCCCGACCGCTGTAGGGTGGGCTTTGCTCTCCCTTCGCGCCTCCGGTTTCTATATACACTCTAGGGGTAGCAGCCAAAAGACTACGTGAAGTCGGGGGTGCCCCGATTCAATTTTGGAACAGATTCGACCTATTCAAACACAGACAACGAGAATATTTTTTTAAAGTTGTTTCGCTGTCCCCCAGTGGTGGCCAAACAAGTGGTGGACATCGGGAATAATCGGACATAAACATAACTGGCGTATGGGTGTACTATACACCCACCTCTTTCGACGTCGTCAGGGGCTACAGTCTACCTATTCTGTAAAAAAATTTCAACGTAAGCCTTTATAAAGTGAGCATGACCAGCCAGCGGCTCTGTCTCGCATAGGGTCATAGCAATATGCTGAGCGATGGCCGTTTTGCGTAGATGTGACATATTTTCACTCCCTTATTCTTTCTCTGCGTCATGTTTACAGCAAGTGAACATATTTTCTTTCTTGTTTCTGTCATTCTGCCTGATGCTAGGGATTGTGAGATTGAAACTATTGCCAGCTCACTTCCCCTAAGTTTTCACGATGAAACTTTTACGCAAGAGATTGGCAGTTGTGCTGTTATGTTGTGGTTGAATGAAGAATTAAATATGCTGTTGGTTAATTGATAATCCAAAGACTACCCATTGGTCTCGTGGTTGCAAACGCGTCTGCTACGCCTGGGGTCCTGGGTTCTATTGGTCTCGTGGTTGCAAGCGCGTCTGCTACGCGTGGGGTCCTGGGTTCTATTGGTCTCGTGGTTGCAAGCGCGTCTGCTACGCGTGGCGTCCTGGGTTCTATTGGTCTCGTGGTTGCAAGCGCGTCTGCTACGCGTGGGGTCCTGGGTTCTATTGGTCTCGTGGTTGCAAGCGCGTCTGCTACGCGTGGCGTCCTGGGTTCTATTGGGTTTTCCATTAGGAATTTCTTAGTAGCAGTCCGGAGTTGGGAAGTGGGCGGCTTGATGCCCCCGTGCCTCGGAAAGCACGTAAAGCCGTTGGTCCTGCGCCTGATCTCTCCCCGGTCGTGTCGGATTGCCGTCTCATCGGACTATGAGAGTAAAGGAACAGAGAGTGCACCTGTGCTTACGCACACATTTGTGTACTATAACATATCCCGCGTACCTGGCTAATCTCCGTCGAGATTGGCCACCGTGACCGAAATCGGTCGGGAGGCTATTAAATCCAAAGACATTATTACACAAAAAACAGATGATGTCTGCTACACCCAGTAAGGCATACGACCTTACGAAACCTATTGGGCTCCGAGACAAGGCGGCACCTCATTCACCTCTACCGATCGACATCTCCGACACCTAACACCAACGCGAGTTGCCTCAAAAAGGCAACCTGCCTTAAAAGCACAGGTGTACTACCTCGCCACTTGTTACACATCGGTGTCACGTGTCCGGGCCGTGTCCGGGGCACGCGAGCCCGTCCGGTCCGGACGAGTTTTCTCCGGTAATTGCCGCCTCCGGCCGTTGCGTCATGCGTGCGCGCATAAACGAAGCTTTGTTCAGGAAATATTTGGTTTATAGCTACTGCGTTTTAGTGTTTTTGAGTTTGTAGTTGTTGTGTAATTTCGAATATGTTGTAGAGTAATAATGTATGTATAAAAGGAATTAGTTAAAATTTGATTTGTTTAATTATTCAAATGAATGAAATTTCAGATAATTATTCATTAAGTTAATGACGTCAATCCACATAAGTAATAAGATGGTCAAAAATACATAATCACCGAAAATCGCTGACTAAACAAAAATTATCTACATGGAGAGAAAATACTTAAAACTGATATGATGTAACGAGACCCAGATTCACTTCGAATGGAATGTTCAAAAAAATTGTCAAAATCTTCACACCATCCCACCGTGGAAGAGTTACACAACGCGAGGAGCGCCGGCGCAGCTCGCGGCTCTCACTGCCAGACAGTCGCACCTGACGCGCCGGCACGGACTGCCGACAACACCCGACCACGCACGAATACGCACACAACCGCGCAAATAACGCGAACGAAGATTTATTTGAATTCGGAATAAATAACAGCGAATTCAAAGTGTTATAAAATTATACATTTGGATTTTTTGTATTATATTTAAAAATCTAGTAAGTGTGCAAGTTTGGGATCCGAGTGAGAGTGGTGTGAGGAAAGTGAGTGCAGGCGGGCATGCGCTTGCGCCGCTGATATTTTCACTTTCTACGCGACGGGACACTGCGCACTGTGAGTATACTTCGCTATAGTACCCTCGGATTATGTAATGTTTGGACTTTCTGACACGCTAGCTGGTGGATAATCGATCAAAATCAGATTATTATTTTTAGATGTTGCATGAAGCGAAAAAAATCTTTCAACTTTGCAAACTGCAATTCTTATGACGGGGAAAATCTACGGAAAAACTTTTCGCGAAAGTGACTAAGCTTAAAAAATAAAGTTTTATGATAATGAAGATAAATATTAATGGTTAATCTGGATGACAGAAAAAAGTTCATGAACTCTACCTTAACTGTGAATCCAATCATGAAGCTCCATCAATCATGAAGTAAAAGTTCCAAATAAATAATGATCCGATCTCAATGATCGTATTACCAATGAAATTATTTTGCGAACACCATTTAATAGATTACAAAAAAGATAATCTCTAGAAGGTTGTTTTCCAATTACCCTAATGGCCTTCCCACTACATCTGGACAAGCTCGCGTATTTTATCTGACAATAGACAATGTATGCAAATTCTGTTACATTTTATCTGATGGATACGTTCTATCTGAACCACTACCCTTAATCTAATTAATTCAAAGTTTTAAGCTTATAATATGATTATCACAAGCTCGCAAAACAACGGCCTTAGTCATATAACTAATATATAACTAAATTGTATAGTTTTTATGAAAGTTAAGAAAAAACGAACATAGCTGTAGGAAATAGGTCAGACCGATGGCCTCAGCGATAAACTTGCAGCGCTGAGAACTGATGCACATCGCACTTCTAGAGCTTTACATTGTTAAAGTCTCGGTTGCAAACAATGTTTACCGCGGATACTTCTTCCTCTAATTCTGGCAAGAAGGATCATTCAATATTATTTGTGGAGAGTTGTCTTTGAACTATTTTACTTTTTGGAATGCTTAGTAGTTTAAGCACAAGTAGGTTTCTGGATCAGACCATCTAATCGTACGTTGCACTCTTTAGTCCTCAACCCAACCCGTCCTTCTTTTGTTTTCAAAAGTAAACGTGCCACTCCTGTTATAAACGAGCCCTAGTAGTGACTCGATCATTATCGCCTTTTTGTCGACAACGCAATCTACAAACTGATATCTACAGTGGTTGTGAGGCCTAGCCTGCCTAGCCTTTTCCCAAGCATGTTGGAGTCGGCTTCCAGTCTAATCGAGTGCAGCTGAATATCTGTATTTTACATGGAGCGACTACCTATCTGACCTCCACAACCCAGTTACTGGGTAACACGATACCCCTTGGTAAGGTTGTCAGACTTTTGGGCTTCTGATTACCACTTTCAAATATCCAGGAATGAAACCTGGGACCAACAGCTCAAAGTGCTTTCCGAGCCACGGAGGGGCTCTCAATATGTCACCCATCCACGAACAGACCGCGGCCAGCGTTGCTTAACCTGCGATCGACTCGTGCGGCTAATGACCATTAATCTACTTCATGTTAGAATATGGAAATCAGGACGTCCAACTAGGTTACATATCCGAAAGCAGTCACTACAAAAGCAGACCCCAAAACTGTTTACAAGACAGGTTGATTATACCAAGACATTTTACAACATAGAGGAGCGCAAAGTAATCAATCCAAATACTTAATTACATACCATACTAATTCAAGGCATTAACAACAACAAATAATGGTACTTAAGGAAAACACTCGATAAAACCATACATGCAGGCGGCGCGCGGCGCGCGGCGTGTCGTCAGCAGCATTGACCCAAGGATCGTCCTACATACTGCACGTAATGAGCGATTGAACATTCAACCTCACGCCCATTAGGAAATAATGGATATAAAGACATTTATTGCGATGGATGAGTAAACGCGTGTTTTGAATAGCTACTCTTGTGCCATGCTGAAACTTAAAGGATTTCTCTATCAACACTTTACACACTTACGACCTTCAGGGTTTCACACTCATACAAAGTTAAAGATAGGTCATGTGAACCCTATAGGTTTTGGGCTTAGAAGGCCACGAGGTTACGTATTATAATATCTAAAGTTATTCTAACTATTTTCGATATAACTACGATTGATTCACATATATTCATAACACATATTGGTCGACTGAACTACTGTTTTAATTACTTAATTTTGATTAAACTAAAATTAATTGCACTAACGAACGATTAATCTAATATTTTTTTTAAGATATAATAAGATATTTCAACTATGTATGAAATTCCTAATGGACGACTCTCCTACAGCTTTATTAATCCTGCGCGCTCGTTTTCCTTCTAACGACGCGCGACGTCAGGACGACGGAGCCCCGCTCAGCGGGACTCCTATTTCTGTCTGCAAGGTTTAAAGGAACCTAACCAAACCGAACCTCGGGGTGCCCCTGACGTCGACCGTCTTCTTCTGGTTCAAAACTACAAAAACAGACAAACTCAGGTTTTTATTTAAAAACCAACAGTAAGTGAATCGTCCGTTAATTCAATCAACCTTAGGTTCATTAATTGTAGCGAATTAACCGTAGGTGAATTCTCCTTTATGTATTTCGTTCATTAGTTATTACGAAAATCTGTGAAACGATCTTTAAGTATTTTAAACAGTAGGTCTTTAGACCGTAGTTATCTCGAAAATAGAATAACTTTAGATATTATAATACGTAACCGGCCACGAGGGAGTGAGCCATAATCGACCACATGGGCCCAGTGCGAGACGGATGGATATCTTCACATTTTTGGCTCTGGGACAGTTTACTCATCTTGAAAGTTTTTAGAGTGTTAGTGAAGAAATACAGCATTATTGTTGCTGCATGCATTACCTACTTACTTCCGGAGAATGTTTATATACTATATTTATCACAAGTTCTACTTGAAAACCATAAATGAAACGGTCTTGGAACTGATAGAGGTCATGCAATATTATGTCATATTACTTAAGAGTTATTTTGTTTACTTTGGTGTGATTTAATGAATTATTTATTACTTAATTAACGTTAAAATCTAGCATTAACCTCAAATAGTGAATCGTTTACAGCTTTCTATGCAGACACCAAAAAGTTTTGAATTCACCATACAAAGAAATCAAAAAACCCGAACCCCAATTAGACTCACTACACATTAATCATTGTTCATCAGTGTTCAACTTGACTAGCTTAGCTATCGATGTTGAGCAACAGCCAGCAACATAACAACAAAACAAATCAGACAAAAAGCCGATCGTCAGTTGTTGTGTAACGATGAACTCGCGCTCGTGTGAAACGCGCCTTACGTCATCGAAAGTGTGCCACAGACGTGTCAGCGCAGCCAATCGGCTTTTGAAGATTTTTTATTGATTTATACGATGTTGACTATTTTGTTTTCTTATAATGATTGATTGATTTAAAAAGAGGAGGAAACAGGTGTTATCTATTTAAAAAACGTCCTTCGAAATTAAGTAATAAACATTTCTAAGTTAATGAAAATTTGAAGGTAATACCAAAGAGTTGCCAAGAAGTTCGTGGCCTTATCTTCTACCACGTTACAAATAAAGTTTCCTAAAACATTTGGTGCGTACTACGACGCTATGCAAATCGCTACGGCGGCGTAGCGGTTAGCGTAGCAAAATTAAATAAAAAGAGTTAATGATCTTATATTTCAGTGCTTTTCACTTGTTTCTGTTTTTCAGAGCCGCGTGCCTATGAAAATGTTCATGATTTTGAATAATTTTGATGTCTTTAATTATCCATTCAACATAGCATTTGTTACTTCATAAAAATATCATCATGCCATCAAAAACTTGTTAAAAAAACCAAGTCTCGCAACTCAGTTCTTCTACCGTAAAAAGTTGTGAGATCATATTATAAAAACACTAGCAATTTTCCTTTTCTATCTCTTCGAGTCATGCTCGTAACATCTTCAGAAGCAGATAAAATATAAGCCGGTTTTTTTTTTGCTCAATCGATGATAAAAATACTTTAGTACAAAATGATTTCTAGTTGTTTTGTGTCTGAATTTTAGTGCGTGCATGGCCTAAATGTCCCACTAAGTTATTAAATATTTATTGCGTATTTCCACGTAGGTTTCACTGAAAAATACGCGGTTTATTTCAATACAACTTACTACTGGAAATAAACTTGCCCAAGTCGAACGGAAATCACTCTGCAAAACAATTGCGATTTTAATAGCTAAAGATACAAAAATAATATCTACCTTAGATGAATGATTGGTCTCGCTGCACTCGACTGCAGCGAGACCAATCATTCATCTAAGAATATCTACAATGTTCTCTGGCCATCAAGGCAAACGGAAGGATAGTTATTACGATAACAGTAATTAATAACCTGTTTGTAAGGAGATGATTCATACAAAACAAAGGAATTCTTGTAAAAAAAACAAGATACCTTGCGCTAGCGTGAATTTTTATGGAAAAGCCATTACGGTTAAAACAATTAATAATCTTTAGTATGGCTATATCACAGTATAAAAATCAGCTATATAGAGCGGGGCATAACTAAGAACATAAACAACGATAATCTATCTGCTATAAAAGCGCAGTTCCATTGTATTTGGGTCAGCAGAAAACCATTAAAATGTTATTGTCGAAACTGAAAGTTAATTATGTGTTTCAACTGGTTTGCGTTACCGTAGATGATACAGTATCCCGGTCATTTGAAACATGTGCTTTGATATTGTAGCCGCTGGCTATCATATTATGTTTTCACCGACCTTGGAGCTAATCATTTACTTATAGAATCGTGTCATGAAACTAGTAGTCCATTGGGTTACGGAAACAAGTAATAGTTTAGTAGAGTACCTAGTAGGTAGGTACCTATGTAAGTAACGCAGTTGGTGGCGTTCTGTAGTTTCTGCCAACCCCCGTGCGACATAGTAATTATAAACAGCAGTGCTATTCTGTAAAAATCTCACGGTGAAAACTTGGGTGAAGTGAGCGTGGACTGAGCTGTCAATAGTGTCAATTCCTAGCAAAAACAAACTCACCTCACCTAAGCTTTCACGGTGAGATTTTTACAGAATCGACCGGCTGGATATAGTATTTATTGTAGTCCAAAATAAAATTCCATAGTTACCTAAGTGTTTTTAATACGTTCTTTAAGAACACAATTTATATATACGAAATATTAATTAGAATAAATAATTATCTAGTAAAACAATAATAGAGAAAACAGTTAAGTTATAACACTGACAAAGTGACAACCGAACCGATACGATACACACCGATATACACGCGCCGCGGCACAGGCACCAGCATCAGATAATGTTATATTTGCATGATTTTCAATCAGACCGTGCACGAGGCATGGGAATCATTTAATAATAGGCTACGAAAGCTACTTTCGCTTATCTATCCTAACAAATATAACATTGATATATATCGTAAAAGACCTGACATAGTTCGAGAGCTCGTGAAAATCCTAGCACCTAACACATCGGAAATGGTTTTCTAAAATGCGTTTAGACATTGCTAAAGCTTTTGTTAACAACCTTATTCATGTTAGCCAATTTATTAATATCATGTAAAAAAAGCATCAAGCTGTTAATTATGGGACATGATGCAAGTTAATAAAGTAGGAGTTACAACAATTTTACGTTGACAAGCTAGCAAAGTGATTTCCAAAAAGTAGCCATAAGAAATGAATGTTAACTTTGTCTACGATGAGTAACTTTAATAATGAAATCAACAAGCATTACTAAAGAAGTCATAAATAATTACAGAAATGTAGGTACCACATTCAGATATCATTACGCAATCATGTAAACACCTGCGTGAAGTGAAGACGAACATGTTTATCGCTTCATCAACAACAAACGTCCATTTACATGAAAGTAACCACTTTATTACAAAACCCATCAAATTGTTCTCATTAAGTACATTAAACGTGCGAATGATGGACGACACCATTAAAAAGCCTAAATTCTCACCATTCATTAAGAATTACGCGCCTAAACAACGGCTTTTATGTCCAACTTCAAAAACTATTCACTCTCTAATTAGTAATTACAAGTCGCGTAATGTTAAAACGTGGGAACCGTTGCTCGGGTATGTTCGTGAACAGTCGTGTATATTCGGGGGACTTCGTGCACGATCGGGCGCTGTCGTGCGCGGCGGCGACCAATCAGCGTAACATGACGCAACTGCTTTCACTAGCGCCCAAAGCAAACACGTCGATCGATTTTGTAATTATATTGGAATGCGAT
Organism: Luperina testacea; assembly: GCA_927399505.1. Classification (NCBI taxonomy): domain Eukaryota; kingdom Metazoa; phylum Arthropoda; class Insecta; order Lepidoptera; family Noctuidae; genus Luperina; species Luperina testacea. The sequence continues at coordinate 775,125 of OV656768.1, forward strand.
GCTTTCTTATTTGGGTTTTGATTCGGTTTCCTTGGCTATTTCGTAACAAGGCTTGCGCACGAGTATGCAGTCATAACACTTCCGTTTTTGGAGGCTGGTCAGTTTTTAAGTTGGTCAAATGTAAACGGGATCACATGACACGTGCGTAATCAATTCATTAATTAAATCCGTGCTAAAGTACTTGTAGTTAGTAGGCGGTGCCGCGCTGTAGGCGTTTAGTAGTAGCGATATAGCCGATGTGGTTTTATGGTAATTGAGTTTGCGGAAATTGTGTGGGTGCTTCCGTTACGGTTTGAGAAACAACTTGAAAACGCGTTCAAGTGCTTAATCAACTTATCAAAAGTTTAGTTTTGATTTACAACGCAACATTATATTTCCCTAGATTAAAATGAAAGTAGGTAGGTACGACTTAGTTTAAGTATATGCGTGTGGATTGAGTGCTCCTTTTTAAGTTTAAATCAATTGAATATTTGTGAATAGTTTTCACAAATTAAAAACAAAAATAAATAAAAAAATGTTAAACATTTGTCTAGTATATTTTCAATATTTTCTCAGCTTAGCAGATTGTGTGTTCTAGTTAATTGACCACGACTTTCTCACCATAGATTTTACAATTTTTTTATCTTCACCATGAAGTTTTCACAATTATTTTCTAAATTTTCCCTTGATTTCGGAAAAATATAATAATCCTTTAAAAAGGATCACTCAATCCCCACGCACATAGTTTAAGTTACCTACTCGTATGTATACTCCGATTATGTTCCGATCTGTTATAAGCTAACAGCCGAATTTCATCAAATTATTTCGGGTACTTTTGAAGTTGAGGCCCTCATAAAAAACCTGTAAAATCAATGGAACACATTCCTAACAAATCTGATATTTTATATCCTCCCCTACTTAAGGGTGTCAGGATCTCGTTTCTCTTGTTGCCTCTAATGCACATCCTTTTAACTCTTGCTGTGATGTTGATGCACATTTCATCAATATTTCACAATCATCTAACCGCCATTCAAATAGTACCGAGTCACGCTTTTCACTTCAATCCGATCAGCAGGCACAACGGCACCTGATGCTCACCGCGCATGCGCCCGACCACGACGCGCGCTCCGCCCACCGGCACGGCCGGCGCGGTCGCAGCGCGGCGCCTTGACACTGATTTATTAGTGACTTGTTTGCGTACACTCGTACTGTGTGGTGTGTGCAATGTTTGCCTGTTTGCATTTCATTGTTTGACTTTCGGATTTCTTATGGTAATTTTCGTTTAAAAGGATTATTTGAGTTTGGTGGTTTTTCAACTGATGAATGTGGTTCGTTGTACTTTCGCTCATAAACAACTTAGTAAGTAGTCAATATTTAGATTTCTTCCAAAGGCATTGAGGTAATATGTACATGTCTAAAGGGTTCATACAATGGAGTCAAGGAAAGGCAGTCGTGTTATATAACTCGCAGAATACCGTATGTAATTATCCATGTCTGATAATCCATCATTCTGCATGCTAGTTTTTGACAATTGTTTTAGAAACTCTAAAAAAAACTCGATTATCTGTAATATAACAAAATTCTTGCAAATAAAATTCATTTCAAGTTTGAAACTATTTTATCGACGTGCCTACTAAGCAGAATACACAGATCTACCACCTACGTTCAGTCTTATTGTAGTCTTGATTCTAGTAGTGACGGATGGCCTCTACGAAACAATACTCTACGCTTCGCTCGCTACATACATATGTTACTAAACCTGCACGAGAAAATACGAACAGCTATCATTAAATCCTCTAGTTAACGAGCATTACAAAGCAAGGCTAACGAAAACATCGCGTTATCTGCTCCACGAGACGACGAGAAGGTGCTCACTACAAGGCTTACATTAACAAAACAAAACACCGCACTTATCTATTCATCAGTTAATTAAAATTGGCTAATGATCGCTTGCGCGGGCGCAGCGCATGCTAATGCGAAACAGTAGGCCCACTCGTAGCGGCACGAGATTAGGTTACTTCATGTCACGTTTGATATTTATAGTAATAAGTGCACCAACAGTCCGCCGCCGCCGCCGCCGCCGTCAGTCCGCCTCTGTACATTTATGTGCTTGAAGTATTAAATAAATAAATAAACAAATAGATCTCCCCATAAACAGTCCGTACGGCACTCCGTACGGACTGTTTAAAAAATACTAGAAAAACGGGTTCTAAAGCCACTGGGTTAAGGAAGTGTAGGAACCGAAGCTAAGCGGGGCCTAATAAATCGACCTACCGCTACTAAAATGCACAAACACATCTTGAAAAAGGGCGACAGATTTTTTATATGAACTTTGAGCTATTTACAAGTGCACAGTAGAATAATACCTTAGGCATTCTCTACACCAGTATGTCCCTATGGCAAGGGTGAGAGATCACGTGGCGAGTTCAGGCGGTCCTATCAATACAGGGTGAAAAGTAGGAAGGTATATGTGGTGAAAAGATACAGTTCATACAGAGTGGACCTTCTGCACCATGTGTAATGAATGGTGGATGAGCAGGGTGCGGTCACCGACCCCGCTGGCCGGCCGCCATCGCCATGGAAAGTGAAACCCGCGCAGCCCTAGAAAATGAGAGTTTATTCGGCTCGTGGATAGTTAAGAGTAGGTACTCTGACTTCTATAATGTATAGTAGTAGAGTGTGGTGTAGAACAATGGCTAGTACAGAAACTATAAATGTCGAGGTCATTCACAATTTGTTTCAAGAGATCCATGACGAAATATTTTGTATAAATACAATTTATATGCTTTTGCTTGCAGAGTTTTTGAAACAACCCAGTTAATACTAATGGATGGCAAATCAATTTCTAGGTACGATTTTATTCCAGGATTAGTACACTAACTTGGACAAAGAGTTAGGTAAGAAGTGAAATACCACAAGAAAATAAGTATGTGTTAGTCAATATCAAAATGCAATCGTGAGTTTGTATATTGCTATTGCAATATGAGCATTGTTTTCTACAGCTACGTAATAGCACATTTTCTCAGCAACATACTTTTCCCTCAGATCAATGACTTACTCAATAATGCTCAATCGCTGAACAAAAACACAAAATAGACGAAAGAAACCATCCATTCTAATAAATGAGGTCAAAGACATCGCTACACAAAGGAGGAAAATTTAATAACACAGTACAATATAGGTCGGAGTTTCTAGACATCAACCCCGTGTGAACTGAGGCTTTTCCGGTGTCAGTACAATCAGAGGAAAACATCGCTCTGTGTGAAACAGAAGACCGGTGTCTGCGACCTAGATAGAATAATAGTTTAGATAAACACTCATTAATGTGGCATGTCAGGCGTTTTGTTTTAACCAAGTGAAATACCATACCATTACCGGTGAATGAATGGTACTTTTTTTTTATTTGGAAACTGAGCCGATGTCGTCATGGTAATTATTTGGAGCTGAAAATGAAGTTGAAAACAACAAGTAAATAGCGCTGTTGACCTTTTTTAAAGGCTTTAGTTCTTTTCTTTTTGACAAGCAAATTAGTTGTGTCAGCGACTTGCTAATATTAACCTGATTATAAGTATATAGTCCACTACATTTTCCATTTCAAATAGCTTAAATTATTTTAAAACAAGTTCTAGATTCAACAAGACTTTAAATTGAAGTAACAAAGAGTCCCTATTTTATTCTAACAAACGTATAGTTTAGATAATAATCTAGGCTAGTTAAACTAGCTCTATAAAGTTTATAAACCATAAACAGACGTGAAAATATGTCGTATGTGTAACCATCTATATTTTTTGCAAATAACAAAACAAACAGATTATGTCAGTTTATTTTTTAACTTTGCTTTGTGACTTCCGATCTTTAAAAGATACTATAGTGCGAAAGTGTCATCTCCATTCTAATGCAGCTCAGATTCTTCCTCATAGAAGAAAATCCTTATCTTTACGACAAACGTAACACTTTGAAAACGTGACTGAGGTTACAACTAGGTAATAAGAATAACCTTATGGTTTTATATATTGTAGAGTGTTTTCGTACACGTTAAAACACTTCTTTTATAGTATCTACTCGTACTTAATAATATGAAATGTAGTCAAGTCACCAGTACCTAACACATGGAAACTGGGAATAGAAACATGGAAATATTTTTAATTTATTATAATAATAATAATAATAATAATAAATGTTTTATTCAGTATTAAAATTGGTAAAATTATTACATAAAGTCTTAGAAATTATTTACATATGTATTAATGTTAGATGCCTGTACTAGGATAAACCTGTATCACAGGCGGCATGAGCATACTTTATGGTAATTGTAGGACTATAAAATTCTTTACAATATTTAACATTAGAAGTATTGAATTAATGACAAAATTATACTAATTATTTTATACCTAGTTTACTTAAATACTATTTTCTTAAAGATTAAAATAACAAAAGGTCTTATTGTATGCGTAATCATTGAGTTAGCGTAAAATAGTTTCTAGCACTTTAAAACTTAGCTAAACACATGATATGATTTTGCGTCAGCAGAAATTGGTAAGTGGGTTAAAGTCTATGTTGCACAAAATTAAATCACGTCAGAGGCAATGTGTTTATTCGATTTTTGCAGCGGGAGACTAATGTGCTTTAACATCAACAAAATCGATGGTTTGTAGGCCAGTACAGTGTGTTGTTGAGTCAGCGGCAGGCAGTAAACCCGGAAGTCTGGCCTTAAGTATGACGCTCTAGGCGCACTCGTAGTCGATAGAGTTGATGTACCTGTATTCCGCTATTTTCCTAGCAGGGCACTCAGCCTCTCCTGTTTTATGGTTATTGGGCTTTTTAAAGCGTGAGCAAGTTCCACATTTCGGTGTGTCAGCTTTCTTTGCGCACTCTGACATCGAGTGTCCTTCTTCACCGCAATGACCACACGTAGATTTTAGCTCTCTGCATGTTTTTGCTGCATGACCATATTGTTGGCATTTGTAGCACCTGGTGACCAACGTGAAGTCCCTGACAGGGCATGACGTCCAATTTATAAAAAGCCTTGATTGGGATAATAGGGCTTTACGTATATTGGCTGTAACTTCAATGACGTAGTTACAGGTCGACGCATCTTTCTTCCCAGATTTGTGGCTTAATTTAACCAAGCTCAAAAAGGACTCCATAGGCATTGCTGGAAACTTATCGGCTACGTTCTGTTCATAGATGCACCTGAAGACTTCAGTTTCAGCCAAAGTAGTCGGCACACCTACAACCACGATCCGAGGTTTGCGCTTGTTTGGTTCATCGGCAGTAAGTCCGGATGTAGAGAGCTCGACTGCATGCTTGAGTTTGTCAGCATCATGTTTCGTCTCTGTACTAATAATAACGCCTCCATTTTTGGTCTTTCGGACACCACGTACATGCAGCTTCATTTGATCAGGGCGAATGATTTTTTGCACGAGGACTTTTGTTTCATCACTTGACTTTAATGTATCGTTGGGATAAATAGCTACAGAGCTTAAATTTTGCGGTCGAATGAAATCATTTGCTCCTTTCTTCACCATATCGGCAAACGAAACATTTCCCGCAGAACCAGAGTCCTTAATCGTCTGCTTGAGCTCCAAAATATGTTCCGTCAGGTCGCACTTTTCCTGAAGGGCATTAACCGCGTTATACGCGTGAATGGCTTTCTGTTTCAGCGACTGGTATAGAACTGCCATTTGTGAGGTTCCAGATCCTACTTTACGGCAAAGGGTAGAAATTTTCAGTTTCTGTTCCGAGTTGAGTTTTCCATCCGCGGCAATAGAGCAAACTTCATTTAAGTGCTGTTCGATGGCTGACATCCATTTTTGAATCTCGGGCGTTGAAATAACGTCAGTCGTGACCGACTCAAGCGCTGGGTTCTGCATCGTCGTTTTCGAGGGCGAAGCGGAGGGGTGCACTGGCCCTCTTAGATTAAAGGGGCTGTTATCCATTTTGTATTTTACGAGTTCAATGATTCGGGTTCATTATACACTGAAACTACAAACTAAGCAAAATTACAGTTGCATTACGTTGGTAATGCAATAAAGGAGGTCACTATTTTATTAAAGTAGGTAATTATTAAATATTGCTAACGAGCACGTCTGTATACTGCGAATGACTACGACTCAATCCTATTAACGCTACTAAGGGCCGATTTTTCTCAATAGTCAGATAATTTTTATCTGAAAAATATGAAAGTTTGACGCTTTTGTATAGAAAATAATATTTCAAACCGCCAAAAATATTCCTCAGATGAAAGTTATTTATCGATTGAAAAACCAGCCCAAAATCATCAATTACCTATACCCATAAATTGTGAGTGTACTGTGCACCTCCACTACCACTCCGGAGATTACAGGCGTGATGTTATTTAAAGTTATGATCAATTTTAACGTAATCTAATTATGATCAAGTTTTAATATCTATCTGATCAACAAAATAAATAATATTGCGCACGCGCCGTGCATGCCTGCAGTATGTGTGTCGGCGATTGTCAGACGTTTTCACTGAACGCTCCAGTTCCTGAAGCGGTCTGCATCATCGTACGCGGAGAAATTAAAACTATGTATATCGTGTCGCCGTAGTGAAAATATTACGACTTGAAACTCAAGACTACTGCCGATGACGAAGAAGAGTTTGAAATGTTAGTCGGCTTTCACTTGCTATGTAGAGGAGGTATCTGCTGATGAATATACAATACGAAAACCCCTGATTTCTGCCTCATTTTGGGAAAATTTAATAAATGGCATGACTAGTTAAATCAAGTAGATATTTAATTAAACCTGATTGAAATTCATCATACACTGAATTTGTGCAGCTCTAAAAACTTAATCCGGAACCAACAACCTTGGATCCGTACCTAAGGTCTGTCATATCGCTCTTAGAACTTTCATCTCGTAATCTTAGCTATGGAAAAACAATTGTCCATCTACTTCTTAGACAATTCAAGACGTCATAACCTCCTTGTAAACCAAACATTACGTAAAGGTCACGGCAGGTCACAGCCTCATAGACTGGGCCAGCCGTGCGTTTATTTTACAGCATATAGGTAATCGTAATTCTCTAAGCCTTACTGCTGTACAGTGTACGTGACTACAAATAATATTATAATATGTATTAGATACAGTTCGTGTAGTCTTTGTATGAATAAATCATTTTCTTCATACTTGAAGGATTTGTGAAATATGCTTTATTTGAAAATGCCATAAGCTCAAGAACCGTCAGTCTTGTAATGCTTTATTATTAACTCATTAGTGATAATGGTGGGAATCTAAAGGATGAGCTACGGCAGAACATACATAAATCTTGATTAAAGTGCCGGTGTTTCATTTGAACGATCCGTGTTTATACATATAGGATCTATGACATCAAGGGGAAAATAATGACTAAAGACAGCTTAGCGACGTTTAAAAAAAGTACAATATTCTATGAAGCCGATCTGTGTAAATATCTGTTGGGATTCTCTTCGCTGGCCCTACCCCAACTTCCACGGCAACCACTTTTAAGCCGGAAACACATTTCACACATATTTACCTTATCACGCTCACGTACCAAAACCGAACAAATTACAATAAATAAAAAGCTGCATAACAAGCTAATTAGCGGACAAGGCGATCCGCACAACCATACAATTACACAGATGTACAAACAGATAGTGAAGCGGTTATCAGAGCGTACTTAATTGTTCCGTGGTTAAACCCGCGCTAACCTCGCGGCTACCTTCGTCCGTTTGCTCAGATGCAAGGGTTAGGAAAGCGGAGGTTTCTTATGTAAAATGATGTACAACTTGTACAAGTCATCATTATTTAGAAGATAAATATAAATAAGAAGATAAATTTCGTAAAAATAATGCCACGGTCCGATTTGCTTGACCATGGCTTTTCGAGAAATATGTATGACCTCCGGATTCTTGCGTTTTAGCAACGCTGTTATAATCATAGAAGCGTACTAAAAATTATAGCATCACGTAAAAAAAAATCTTCAATATTCACTCATTATATAGAAATGTCCATTATTATAACATGACTAACAAAAAGAGATCTCTTAAATTATAGGAGAATCACTTGACCATGTAAGATGGACATCTTAAATGGTCAAGTGATTCTCCTATAATTAAAAACTATGTCCGTAATTCCGTATCCTGTAGTTTTCACCTAATCATGCGCCGGCGTCGTCTTGCACGGCGGCGGCGCACGCACAACGGACATGACATACGAAGACTTACTGTTGTAGAACCTTTGATTGTGCCGATGACTCCGTTCCAGTGGTTAAGCGAACATTTGCGGCGCGATGTATTCAGAATATGAGAAGAGAAAGAAAGAACATTATCAAACTAACAGAACAAAAATACAGGATCATATGTGCCTTCACGGCCGCGCCAAGTAGGAGAAACCTGGAACTAGAACACCGCTCCACTCAGAACTATTCGGTGAATCCTGTTCAGTAGCGGTCTCATGGTAACTCTGTAATAAGGTACGATTGTTTAAAATAAATCTATAATATGAGATATTATTGAAAACGTCAAGTCGAGTGGAAATAAACTATTTAAAATTAAATCACTGCGCACCAGTACCTGTCTTCCTTATTACTATTATGTAAGTAGCTACTTCTTTCTTTCTTTTTTTAAAAAACGTTGTCCCATACTGGGAATTACTCCTGTATCGTGGGTGCGTTTACAAACATATAAATTCACATACACAAACAGCCAGACCCGGAACAACTACCTGTAGGTAATACAAATATTTGTTCCGTGCGGGAATCGAACCCGCGACACTCAGCGCAGCAGTCGATCGCTCAGCCACTGCGCCAACCGTGTCGTCCGTGTCGGCTTCAACCCTGTAAGCCTTAATATTCAACTATAACAAACACAAATTGCATCACCTTCCGTTAACAAAAACCCCAATCGTCAAACAATTTAAAGCTTAGCTATCGCCTCGCTTAATCTACGTCGTCATGCTCGGTCAACTTCCGCTGGTGACTAAACATAATAGCGGCTCGCACATGTACGAGTTTCACCTCTAATGACACACTACTAATAGCCCACTAATCAGACTTTTTACCGAATCGATGCGATTGCGAATAATCGATGCTTAACCGATCAATCGGTAGAAAGCTTGCAGAACGTCAATCGTGTCACCTCACTACATATGGGTAGAACAGGTTGCGGTTAAAAATCAATCCTGGATGCGACGGGTTATTCTACACACGAGAATGTGAAGTACCTAGTTATAGACTAGATATATTGTAAATTTGGAACACACAATGATCTAGAGCGTTAGGGGTTTATTATTTTATGTAGTAGGTTATTCTGAGTTATGTCCCAACACAATTTTCCAATCTTTGTGTGACATACGTTCCAAAAGTCACAATATTATTCAAAAACCTTGCGTCTTGATCAGCTGATTTACTAAACTTGTGATTGGTTATTTAATTGCATACTTACAGCAAGTGACGTAAATAGCCAATTATTTTTGTGGCCTATAAGCAGAGTTGACTGATTGACAGCAATCAAACAAACCTAAACGATTCTCTATCTATTAGATTTTTCAATCAAGCTACAAAAAAAAAACTAACAATGGGGATTGTCCAAAATTTCTAACCATTAGATTTTATTTTATTTTTTGAAAATTTAGAGTATTTTGAGAAACTAATTTGAATATTTTGATGATTGGCTTAATAGTTATTTAAAAAAAAAATATTTAATTATTTTAAGTTTTTAAGGTAGGTGACGTCATCAGTGGCATAAAGATTAAGTGCCGTTGCCTGACTAGTACATAATTAAAAATTTTAATCTGTCAACACAACGTCATCAATCCAAAGAGTACTGTCACATCTGTCAGTGTCAATAGGCCGAATAGACGTCTTAAATAATCGAATCCTATCTTAGCGTATTTATTTACAAATGGTGTTTTTTATGTGTAAAGTGTCCTCCAAGGAATATACTACTCTCTATCGTCACTAGAACAATCGACGCGGCGACTTAGAAATACATAGAATAATAACGCACGCGGCGACATTATTACTATTATTGCTGCAAGTTGGAACAAAGCACTTCCTGTATTCTATAACTCTTTCAGTACCTATATTAAATATTATCGAGTGTTGAAATAATGTACCTATGTAATGTAATGAGATATAAACAAGATGTTTATATTTTTGACATATTTACAATAATTTGACATTTGACAGATTGTAGACAATCTTACTTTTTTTTTCTGAGGTAACGATACAAAACTGTACGGCCAAAGCCGACGTAATTTGAAGGGCAAAGAAGGTCAATCGTATTTTATCAAAAATATCAATAAAATATGACTATTTTTCATAATTAATTAGTCCGTAATGATCAGTAACGCTATTCCTCGAAATGGTTTTTCAATTACAACATTTAAAAAAATATGAACAATGCCCATTAACCAATTAAAAAGAAAAAACAATTAATGCAACTGGCACCGCCAAAACCAATACAGCACTAATTACACATACCTAGTGTATCCATTCTGTAATGAATACTTTCCTCAACAACACGCCGGAATACATAACAAAATAATTGAATGCTCGCTCATGTCCACGTTAACTATAGTTAACTATCCTATTTAGATAGTCAACACGCAATTTATGCTATTCACTGACACGAACGCACATTTGCGTCATGTGTCATACATATTGGTTGCTGCAGTAGATGTCTCCACTAGGGTAGGATTAGTTACAGCCTGCCCAGCCTTTTCTATTCTTACAACTCTACAAGTCCTTACATAATAATATGCCTCGGAAAATACAAAGATTTTCCCGAGAACTTCGAAATCCAAAGGACAGGAGAAAAAATGTTTAAATTAGATCCACTTTCAATCTTGGCATCACTTACGTATTCGGTTGCCTAAGTCATTCGTTTAATCTTAAGAGTTCAAAACAAGGAAGTCCTTATGGTAATCATTATCAGATAAGTAACTTTCAGGCTGCTATTCTACTATGTTGAATAGGCTAGCCTGCTACGCTGCCTGCCCATCAGTCCGAGACACAAACCCATAGTTTCAGAGACATCAGCCGCCGGTACTATTGGAAAACAACTTCACACCGACGCATTTCTTCCATACTTTCTACGTGTATCCGTAATGTGTAGAATCTGTGCGTACAATCATGATTTCACTGCGACCGTAGCATTTTCTATAGTTTTCGTGATTGGTACTCCAATGAAGCATCAAACTAGCGCTGTTACCTTCACTCGATAAATTAAAGAAATAGATACGTGATTATGTGATCGGTTTGTGACGTCGCAGACGTATGCGCTTCTGCACGTTCACTTTGTGCTAAATGAAAATTGTAAAAAGAAAATAGAGAAAAGTAAAATAAAAGAGCAGAGATAAGATGTTGTTTTTTTATTGAAACTCGACTACGAGATCTATAGATTAATTAATTATTTTAAGTTAATAGTCATAATAATGATTACTCATTCATGCTTTTCTGATTCATAAGAATAACTTGCAACATGCAATAACAATAGTAGCGGTTTGACCTAATTTAGTACGAGACAGGAAGGAAAACGCCTGTTTATTACTAAAAGTAAACTGAAGTACTCGACGCTTTGCTTCCCCAAGTTTACAACCACAAATTGGCAGTCACTGAAACAGTAATATAAAGGAAGCAAAATAACGAAACCAGCTACCGTAAAAAGTACTCAAACTAATATAAATTATTCACTTTCACTTTAAATACATGAGGTTTATAGAACGTTAAATTAATTGTATATAATTATAAAAAATAACATAACAGCAATTAGGTGATAAGTTATTCCACAAAACATTTTCTATGTCAAAATAACTAAACTAACGACTTCTTTAATTCTTGTTTCAGATGATTCCCGTAATAAGGGCAAGCGCCATACTGTGGCTTCTCTGCGCCGCGCTAGCAGAGGTCACAGAACAGAACACCACTAGCACGAAAACAATAAGGACGACCATCCTACCTTCAAGGACCACGAGGACAGAACTCAAAGTGTCTAGGAGTCTAAACCCTCTTGACACACAAACACTCAACGTCAGAACGAAAACAGGACATGTCACACAGTTGATAGTCAAGAAGAAGGATAAGTCCACCACGTATGCGAGTAGCACGACTCTTGCGCCGACCACAGCTTCCCTCAGACCCATGGTGTCAAACTACAACACCACAGAAGAAAACAAAAACAAAACAGAAACAAGAGACGAAAGAAAACTGAGCTTCATGGGCGCAGTCAACAGCGACCTCGCTGGCTACGACTATTACCTGAACCGCAACAAAAACCATGAAGAAGTGACTGACGTCAAAGCAGAATATGGTAATTGGTCTCCAGTGTCAGTGTACCCTGAATCCGTTATACAGGAAGATGGGAAGAAACCTGGAGCTGATCCTGAAACCTTAAACTACTACCCTACATACGACAATGAGAAGAAGACAGAAAACAAAAAGGTTTATATCACATCAACCAGTCTTTTTGACTATGGTGGCCCAATTAAAAGCTACAGGTTTGATCCACACAACCCAGTCATTAAGAACGATAGGAACCCAGTGTATATTGAAGTTGTGAGCACTAAAGTTTCTGAGGGAGAAGGAAAGTCCTACAAAGTACCAGACCCCGTCGTCATAAGTTCTGAACCAATGTACTTAAAGAAGGCAATCGAAAAGTACAATAATAAGCGTGGCAGGTCTATTCTTACACTTGGTGAGGACGGCATTCCAGAAATCCAAGGCGTGAGAATGCCTGATGATGAATCAGACAAAAAGACCTGGCGTAACGCGAGAGTTGTGAATGGAGAACTGCAGCCATACCCGGAAGGTTATACTCCGCCTAAAGCAATCCCTGAAGCTGACGTATACCCAGACATAGCCGCCGCAGACCCCGCACAGAGCTTCGGACCTTTCACAAAAGATGACAACTTCGAACCCAAAGACGGTCCATTCACCAAATTCGACAACTTGAAATTCGAACCCTCTGACAGCGGCCCGTACGTGGCGAGCGACAACCCAACATACTCATACAAACAGAAAAAAGACAATTATTATCTGAAATCCGGCTACGGTCCTTTCACTAAAGCTGATAATTCGAAAGTTGCAAACTCGAAACTCATCGAGTATATTAAGCAGATTAACGAGCAAGAATCGAAACGCGATTACTTCAGTGGACGCAGTTCGAGGTCACACAATGGCGATATGGAAGTCGCCGAGAGCCACATTCAGAGACGTATGCTTCAACACCCTGGAGAAGTCAGTTTCCCCGACTCCGCACTGTACACACCTAAAAATGCAAGGCCAGGCTTTGATGAGAGCGTGAGGAACCCCGTCCTACAGTACGCTCACCCTGACTTAGGAGTACAGCCTGCGAAAGCGACCCGCGACAACGTAGAGCATTACGAAAATAAAGAACGAAAGATTAAATACTACACGAATACCGTACCGAAAAGCGCTCACCCTTACCCAATGGAACCAGTCAGCGGCTACGGACAGCAACGCTCGCAGCAGACATCTATCAATGCTAACAAGTACTACGAGGATGAATACAACAAGTTCTCTTACTACGACCACAGCTACAACCCGCAGTCGTACCAAGGCGCGAGGTATCCTTATAACAACTACGCATACATCAAACGAGTGCCCGAACCAACTCTGTGGAAGAGGTTCACCGACTCAATGAAGAATACATTCAACACCGCAAGCCAGACAGTACAACAATTCACTAAACCTATAATGGACCCAATTGCTAAAGTGGCACAGCCTGTCTTTGACCCCATTGTAGAGGCTACACAGAAGATTTCGTCTAATTTAGGTCTTTATCCCTCAAATTCGATCCAATCACAGAGGTATGCTCAAGACAAGATTGGTGTAGTGGCAGCAGCATCAGGTGCTCCTGGTATGTTACCAGCTATCGGCTTGATGGCAGGCGGAGCGGCGCTAGGACTAGGAGCGGTCGCTATGGGCAGACTGTTAGATGTGAACCTGATGCGCAGCGCTGGCTTGAGCGAGGAAGACATCCAAGACAAGATAGAGAAAGAACACAAGCGGTCCTTCGGAACTCCTTACGATATCGATAGACAAATCCTAAGCAGTCAAAAAGTTTACGACGACAACTACAAGATGCCGAGTGAAAATGTGTACGTGGTGATGTCACCGGACGGTGAGACCACTCGGTCCAAGCGTGATGTGTTGAACTTCTTCCAAGAGCCAAGTTATCAAGGCGCTCGTTTGAGGAGAGTGAAGCGAAAACACGTTGTTAAGCGGTCTTTAAGCGAGGACTTGCCTGATGATTTACAGAACCTAGACGGAGGGTCAAGCTCGTCGTCGCTGACGTCAGCAGCCATGGACTTAGTGAAGCAGACTGACTGGAGAGACTCTCAGTGTGCCAAGTTCACGTTCTGCAAAGTGTTAACGTCACAACCTTCCGATTCGCTCTTTGCGATGGAAAAGAAGATGGAGTCGCTACTAAAGCTGTAAGTAAACATTTTATTTTATACCCTTACTGTATCTTAGCTCAGAATATCTACTAAATAAATCTAGAACAGTTTGCCCTATGAAGTTGCAACATCCAGAGGATTCTTGCACAAGATCAGTCACGATATTCACTTTAAACCTTTGTGCGGAGGCCCTTTAGTTGTTATGTTGATAAATACCAATGAGAAGTCGTGTACCTATTCAATTTAAACATGACCATTAATATTAGAGATATAACGACATGATTGTTTAACTAGACAATCTGAATTAAATAGATATAAACACAATGCTAGTAAAGAGTATCGCACACATCCAATGCGATTGATAAACGGGACATGATGGGCGACTAGAATCAATTCTATTTTTTGTAATTTCTGACGTTCAAAAGTGCCTTTTATGTGCCTATTTGAAATAAATGCTTTGACTTTGACATGAGCCTGAAATTTCCATCCTAACATTTTTGTTTTTAATGCTCTTGATATGTTTCAACATCTTTATCGATTGTTTAAAGGTAAACCAAATTATACAGGGTTACTTGTAATTCGACGTATATCCGTCAGGAGCTGATAGGGGGGGCAAAATGCAAAAAATTGAATCCCTCTTAAGTATGGCCAAAGTTCAATAGTTTTCGAGATATTTGAATTTCGATATAATTCCAAATAAAAAACAAACTACATAATTATGAATGGGTACAATTAAAATGATATTGTAGCTGACACTTCAATTTGGTAAGCTATGAACATAATTAAAAATACTTAGTTCAACAAAATAATTAAAATGATGAGCAATTTATGAATAATATCTTGCCAATATTTTTAACCGACTTCAAAAAAGGAGGAGGTTCTCAAATCAGATATTTATATATATTTGTTTATTTTTTTTATTTTACGCATCAAAAATGTTTCAAATATCTCGAAAACTATTGAATTTCGGCCATACTTATGGGGGGTTCAATTTGTTGCATTTTAGCCCTTATCAGCTCCAGACGGATATACGTCGAATTACAAGTAACGCTGTATATAGAATTATGAAGTATTCGAATGCCAAAGCGTAAAGCAGTCATACAAGTTAATCAGGGTGCAACAATCTAACTTTGTTAATGTCAACAGAACATGACATGTGTCACGTGGGTTGATGAACAACATGACATCGTGTCATGTGGGTTGATGAACAACATTCGGCAATTCATTTAACATAACATCGCGTGTGTGGCGAATACAGAAGGTAAGGCAGAGGCAGTGGCGTGCATTGCTTTTTAGAATAGGTAGGCACTAGGCCGCCTGGTCTAGTCAGACACGGTCATTAATCAGAAACAACAAAATTATATGTTTTTAATGTTCAAATTATTTTCTTACCTTTTATAGTTCTATGTGCCTTAATAATAATAATAATAATAATAATAATAAGTTTATTGATCCAAAAATATACATAAACACAGGTTGTGAAGGAGTTACATTGTAAATCTTAATCAACTAACAATGGACACAAGGGGAGACAAATAGTCTAGCCTAGTAGTATAGCCTTATATGAACTTTAAAAACAAAAAATCTTGTCGGTCTTCAAAATGAAACAATTTTTATCTTGTCAACATACGAAAACTTAGGTACCTACCGAAAGGATTCGTCCGCAGTATAGACAAATCTATACAAAGCGATTGATCGCCACAATCTAAGCACTTTAGTTTATCCATTGCTTACACAGCACCTCAAACTTAAACACAATAAACACAGCAATTTCTTTTTTTCAACACTTAGGAATCAAAACAAACAAAAAATGGAGCGCGCTCGCCCGCCGGTTATAACACAAACATTAATAACAATGAGTAAGGAAGACGAAGAAATTCTCTCCTTTCGCGTGTCGCACTCGCACGCCCCACGCTCTCTATAATCCATCCCTTTCTTTCTTCGCGCGGCCAAATTACGACAACATTCACAATCGGTTGATAGATTTGTTGGTAGATTGGTCGGTAGAGTAGGCCTGCCTACCTAAGGGTGATAAATTGCGAAGGTCGAACGTCATAGTATTATGCGTAGGACGTACATGATATTTAATTTCGTCGTATTAAATTGAACGAATACTAGACCAATGAATGACCTTTTTCAAATATTACGGTACGGGAGCCGAGTAGGCCGTCGGGCGACTGCCTACTGCCGCGCACCGCGCGTACGTTTGTATGAAGATTGTTTGTTTCTGATAGGCACCTATGATAGTGTTACGAGCTTGGGGTTCGTGACAATAAAAACAGCCGATTTAATAACCAAAAAAACTGACACTTTACTCACCAACACTAATTACAGCTCAAACACACAAATAAAGAAACACAATGTCACTTACTGATCACTTCTAGTCGCACTCGAATATCGCTTTCGATGTTATCGCATGTATAGCTTACTCAAAACTATCTGTCTCGCGGCTCGCGCCCGCCTTATATAGTCCCACAGAGCCACTCGATAAACATCTAGTATGTTCGAGTACATAGCGGTCCCGACCGACTCGACGTCGATAGTTCTCGGAACTACTAGTACCTACAGGAAGCGTCAATGTCCTAGTACCAAGGCCAAGGTACTAGTTCTGCTACCCGATACAAGATGGCGCTAGTGGTAACTAATGGCGATACATGGCGATGTATCAAGCATTATTTTTGGCGCGCAACACTGCCCCCTCCTAAGACATGCTCGTCCCGAGCATTATTGGCTCCATAATAACGCGCCAGTCGATCCACATGGACGATCTTAGGAGTACCTCTTGCACCTTTCTGTATCCGGTAGGTTACATCATTGATCTTTGTCACAATCCGGTACGGTCCGTCCCATTTAGCTTGAAGCTTAGGAGATTTCCCTTTGCTGCGGACTGGATTGTGCAACCACACTAGTGAACCTTCGTCGAACCCTTTATTATTCATTTTGCGGTCATAACGGGTTTTCATCCTTTCAGACATTTGCTGGCCCGATTGTCGGACGTGCTCATAAATGTCATTCATCTTGTTCCGCAAATCATTTGCATAATCAGTTACACTGCGTGGGGCATCAGGTGGTATTCCGGTGATCAGGTCTGCAGGCAGCCGTAGTTCTCTTCCGAAGTTTGCGAAAGCTGGCGTCACCGATGTACTTTCGTGGACAGCGCTTCGATATGACAACAAAAACGGTTGTATGTGCTTGTCCCAATCTCGTTGCCGATTTTCCACAACTTTCGCTAGGTACCTCTCCAGTGTCTGGTTAAATCGTTCCACCATTCCATCCGATTGTGGGTGGTAAGAAGTCGTTCTTATTTTATGAGTACCCATAACTCGACAAGTTTCCTGGAATATTTGTGACTCAAAATTCCTTCCTTGATCACTGTGAATCTCCAAAGGTACTCCAAAACGACAGAAGACTTCATGAACTAATTTATCCGCAACTGTCGAAGCTTCTTGATTTGGAATGGCGAAGACTTCCGGCCACTTAGTGAAATAATCCATCACAACCATGAAATACTTGTTACCACTTTCACTTTCCGGAAACGGCCCCGCAACGTCAAGGGCTATCCTCTCCCATGGTGCACCAACATTGTACAATTTCAATGCACCCCTACTACGAGTCTGGGGACCCTTTACAGCTGCACAACTTGTACATTTGCGACACCAATCCTCGACATCGTCCCGACAGTGGATCCAGTAAAACCGTTCTCGTATCTTCAGTAGAGTCCGTTTTACTCCCAGATGACCTCCTGAACAACCATTATGGTACAGCTGTAGAACATCCGGTACTTGAGCTTTAGGGACAACCATTTGCAAATGACAGCTGTCTCCCCGAGCATTTTCCCATTTACGGCACAGGACTCCATTCTGAACCACCAAGCTGTCCCATTGGGCCCAATAGCTTTTTGTGACCGAACTCATCGCTGAGACGTCACTCCACCTGGGCTTAGGAGCTCTGGCCTTCATCCACTCCAGAATCGGCTTAATGTCCGAATCTTCCTGCTGTGCACGTTGTAGGCTTTCCTTCCACTCGTTGTTGAGGTCTGTCTTGAGCATCCTCACAGGTACCACTTCCTTACTCTCTTGTCTAGTACAATGCTTGCAGTCTTCAGGACAAGGTCTTCTTGACAATGCATCTGCATTGCCATGAGATTTTCCGCTGCGATGTTCGGCCACGAAGTCGTATTCCTGCAGTAGTTCAATCCATCTCGCAACTTGACCTTCTGGATTTTTGAACTGCAATAGCCATTTCAGTGCAGCATGGTCAGTACGTAAGTGGAATTTCCGACCCAGAAGATATTTGCTAAAATACTGCAATGACTTTACCACCGCAAGCAGTTCCCGTCTCGTAACACAATAGTTCCTTTCCGGTTTTGACAACGACTTGCTGAAGTACGCTATCACAACCTCTTGATCACCATTCCGTTGGGACAACACACCGCCAAGTCCTATGTCACTTGCGTCTGTGTCAACTATAAATTCCTTGCCCGCATCAGGGTAACCCAAAATAGGTGTTTTGCACAGACGGTCCTTTAGCTCCTGGAATGCGATGTCGCAACTATTATCCCAGCAGAAATGTCGCTTCTCCTCGGTGAGCTTATGCAGGGGTTTGGCTATATCTGCAAAGTTCTTGACAAATCGCCGATAATAGGAGCACAGACCCAGAAACGCTCTAACCTGCGTCTTGTCTTTTGGAACTGGCCAGTCCTTGACAGCTGCAATTTTCTCTGGATCCGTGCGGATACCTTCTTCAGACACGACATATCCCAAAAAGCTAACTTGTCGTTTGAATAGTGAACACTTCTTCGGGCTTAACTTGAGGTTGGCACTCTGGATCTTCATGAGCACGCGTTCTAGGTTTTGAAGATGTTCTTCAAACGTGCGGCCTACGATGATGATGTCATCCAAGTAGACCAGACAGGCATCGCCAATTAGCCCAGTAAGTACAAGTTCCATCAACCTTTCAAACGTTGCCGGAGCGTTGCACAATCCAAACGGCATAACTTTAAATTGCCACAGACCCTTTCCTGTCGAGAATGCAGTTTTCTCCCTGTCCTTAGGATCAATTTCGACTTGCCAGTAGCCACTTTTCAGGTCCAGTGTGCTAAACCACTTTACTCCAGTAAGCATGTCCAGCGTGTCATCGATTCTCGGCAAAGGATAGCTGTCCTTCTTCGTAACGTCGTTCAGACGGCGATAGTCAACACAAAACCGCATACTGCCGTCCTTCTTTCTTACCAGCACTACGGGTGAACACCATGGACTAGATGAAGGTTCAATAACACCATCCTTCACCATTCCCCCAATCATGGTTTCCACTTCCTTTTCACGTGCTACCGGCAATCTCCTTGGCCGCTGACGGATAGGCAATTCATCTCCTGTGTTGATTTTGTGTTGAACTAAACCAGTCCTCCCGATATCAGCATCGTTTGACGAGAAAACATCGGCGTACTTGAGTAACATCTTCTTTGCCTTGAGCATTTCATTTTGGGACAAAGCGCTGCGGCAGTCTTCTAAAAGGGTGGTCACTCTCGTTTGTGCATCCTTGCTGAGGGTCCCAGTCGATAGATATTGGCATCGACGCAACCAATCCACTTCCTCACAAGTACCAAGTAGTGTGCCTTTTTCTATAATCTGTTCCTGATCACAAAGGTTCAGCACACGTACTCCTGAAATGTCGGTGGTTCTGACCAAAGTTCGTGCCACTTTCCATGGAAGGTCATTGTCTACCCTTTCCACGAGTACACAACGAGGAGTTTGCCCAGGATTCCGAGGTAGACTAACCGGAACAATCGTTTCCGATCTCGGCGGTAGAACAATCTTCTTAAGGCTGTACACATTTCCTGGTAACGCCCCTTCCACGAAAACTTCCTCTTGTCCACATTTCAAAACACCTTGCTTGACGTCAATCTCGCAAGAATTCTTCCTCATAAAGTCAAGGCCCAGGATGCAATCGTCCATTATATCAGCCACAATGACATTATGCAGGTAGATTCTGTTGCCTAGCTTCAATTCCATCTTCTTCTCTCCATGGACGGGTATGCGCTGACCGGTGGCTGTTACCAAATTAATGTGTTCTCGGTTGTGTGCGGAGTCCCCAAGGAACCGACTTATAAGTTGGGAACTGACGACCGTACGAGAGGCTCCAGTATCTATGGTCAGCTTACACGGCGTTCCGTTGACCTCGCCCTTGATGATTAGGCTATTCCCATCATGGGTTTGTGTGATCGAAATCCTTGGGGCTCCTTGAACATCAGCCAGCACCCGCCCCGCAGTCCTGGCTATTACTCGTTTCCCTGCTGCTGGTGTTGGGCGGTGCTGTTAGCCGCACTGCCCTCTGGAGATCGGCCGTCTTCTCTTTCTGCAGTTCGCTTAGGGCAACTGGATCGAAGGTGGCCCCTTTCCCCACAGCCGTAGCACCTAGGGCTGTATCCTTTACTGCGCTCGCGAACTGTAGCCGCTGCAACCTCCCTGACGCGATGGGAACGATGATCTTGCCGCACAGCTTCCACCTCCAGTGCATGGGCCAAGGCGTCCTTCAGCGTCCCGTGGTGACCGAGCCTCACAGCAACTCTAACTTCAAGGTCGCGGATGCCGTCGATGAATGCCTGCACCAGGTTCCCATCAATAAGTGCAGGTACGGACTGGTACGCTTTGCGAACCAGCTTCTCCACTTCCAGGGCCCACTGCTGCAGGTTTTCATTGCTGCGTTGCACGCGATCCTTAAGCTGCGCACGGAACACGTGTTCCAGGTGAGCGTCGCCATACCGAGCCTCCAATGCCTCAAGGAGCTGCTCGTAAGTTACTTCCTTACCGAGAGCTTCCAGAACAGTTAAGGCCTGGTCACGCAGGCCCAGGGTGAGGGCAGTCATGGCCTGACTTTTATTCCACCCGTTCGCCTTCATGACAGCCTCAAACTGGATTTTGTAGGCCGACCAGGAAGAAGTTCCGTCGAACGGTGGCACTTTGAATCCACGTAGCGAAGGTGTTGTAGCTACGGGGGCTGCGATTCCATCACCAAGTTTAAGGTTATCCAGCGTTTTCTGCACGTCAGCCATCACGTTGTCAACCCGATTATTCACTTGGTCGATTCGGGTTTCAGCTTCCGACAGACGGTTGTCATGTTGGGCAACCTTCTCCTTCACCTCCTTCATGTCTTTCCCCAAGGTTGCGTGAAGGTCCTTCATGAGGAGCATCTGCTCTTCCTGGCGGTGCAACTGCTCCTCCTTATCCCGCTGGAGCTGTTCCTCCAACCGACGAGCCTGTTCCTCCTGTCGGCGAGCCTGTTCCTCCTGTCGGCGGGCCTGTTCCTCCTGTCGACGAGCCTGTTCCTCCCTGTCACGCAGCAGCTGTTCTTCCAACCGACGGGCCTGTTCCTCCTTGTCCCGCTGGAGCTGTTCCTCCAACCGACGAGCCTGTTCCTCCTGTCGGCGAGCTTGTTCCTCCTGTCGGCGAGCCTGTTCCTCCTGCCGGCGGGCCTGCTCCTGCAGCATCATCATCAAAGCAGCAAAATCTGGTGCTGATGATGCTGGAGCAGCTGTGGATGGGCCGGCCTCCGTGGTCGGTATCTGGCCTTCCGACCTCTGTGGTGTTGCTCCACCGAATCGCCTCTGGTCCGTCTCTTGCTGACGTTGACTCCGGGTACGGATACCCTCAATGTCGTCTTTGGGTAAAATCGGCATGGTTTTTAAATCTCGCTTCTGACACCAATTGTTACGAGCTTGGGGTTCGTGACAATAAAAACAGCCGATTTAATAACCAAAAAAACTGACACTTTACTCACCAACACTAATTACAGCTCAAACACACAAATAAAGAAACACAATGTCACTTACTGATCACTTCTAGTCGCACTCGAATATCGCTTTCGATGTTATCGCATGTATAGCTTACTCAAAACTATCTGTCTCGCGGCTCGCGCCCGCCTTATATAGTCCCACAGAGCCACTCGATAAACATCTAGTATGTTCGAGTACATAGCGGTCCCGACCGACTCGACGTCGATAGTTCTCGGAACTACTAGTACCTACAGGAAGGGTCAATGTCCTAGTACCAAGGCCAAGGTACTAGTTCTGCTACCCGATACAAGATGGCGCTAGTGGTAACTAATGGCGATACATGGCGATGTATCAAGCATTATTTTTGGCGCGCAACAATAGTTTAGTGAGTTTCTTAATTGCGGGGCACACACACTATTAATGTACCTAATTGACAGGCTTCTGGTGATTTTTCGAGGTAGGCACTGCTTAAATGCCTATATGCAATGCACGCCACTGGGCAGAGGTGCACCTATAGTTTCCGCCAGTACCTACTACCTTCTATAATATAATTGATAATAAATCTATAATTAGATAACCTGATGTTTATCTAATTATCGACATAAATATCGATACTACCATAGTCCAAATGCACGTCTAATGAGGTCTTTTAACTCCTGTACCCGGCGCCGGCGCCACAATGTCACCCGACTCCATTACATAAGGACACGAGTGAGGGGATCCTATTAGAAACCGAGAGAAAGCGATGATTCGACCCATCTGAGCATCTCATGCGCGCGTTTGATAACGAGCGGTTACTTAATAACTACACTTTCATCTCACACTCGAACATTAAGGTACGGTTTGTTTGTTCACAATCGGCTTTTAATTATGATGCGCTTTATTCAAAAATGTGATATTAGGATGTTTTTTGTGGACATTCGGTTGTGTCTACAAGATAATTAATATAGGTGTGTATGGTTAGGTGCTTGATTTGATTGTTTACCCTTTTTATTTATTGGTGATCGGAAATTGTCATCTTTTCTAACGAGGCTGTTTACCATTAAACAGCGCCCCAATGCCACTACGGGAATTTAATAGTTGGCTGAAAACCCTAATAATCTCCTGTCTTCTATCTTTGTATTTGAATAATTTCACTAAATGTTCAGCTAATATTGCTCTGTTTTTTTCCACATCCTTATCATAATATTTAGCGAGTTTCCAATAGCAATATGCAGCGGAATAGAGGGAAAACTATGCATAATCTGCCGCTAAGGTTCCCACTGCTGGGACACAGGCCTCCTCCCGTAATAGGCCATTAATTTGTCACAATATTGTTACAGAGTTGTTACATGGTTTTAAAAGTGTTATTATTCTGCCGTTTCCGGGGTACTAATATATTTTCAGGGTTTTAGTTAGTTTGTTAGATAATTATTACATTGAATTAAATAAATTAGGATAACATTCAAATTGCAAATCAGTCAAATATTAGGAATGGACATGTCAAAAAGATTAAATGAAATCAAAGAGATATAAGAACAGAACATAATTATTCTAATATTTAAGTCAACTTTTCATTTCATTCATAAAATCATTAGTCGAGTGAGTAGCATTGAATAATTTATATTTAAATGTCTTTAAAAAATCTGGTAGTTTATAAACTTTGGTCCCTAACAAAATACATTATTAGAAAATAGTTTATTATTTCGTCTAGGCACACGAAGCATGTGGACTTTGCGGCTAGGTCTAGATACAAGATCATTATGCAGATTAAATTCATGCTTATTTTGGTACACAAAAATACAAATTTCAAAAATACATATATAGTGCTGGGAGTGGTAATACATATTTTTAATTTTTTTTTAATAATGGAACACAGCTGTCCAGTGGGTGCGCTCCACATATTGAGCGAATGCATTTCTTTTGAGCTCGAAACACTCGTGTTAAGTTCAATTATCCCATATTATAATGTCATAACGCAAATTAATGAGACATAGCCATGTTATGCTCATAGTGCCGTATCAATACTAGGCGCACGTGTTAATCTGTATAGAACGAATACGAATATTAGCTACCTTTGTGCAGAGTTCGTCAATATGAGCTTTCCAGTCTCTTGTTATCCCTAGGATTTTTGTACTCTCAATTTCTTCAATTGCGTCATTATCGTGAGAGAGAGAGAGAGTGGGCCATAATCCACCAAGAGGGCCGAGTGCGGGTTGGTGGATGTCACATCTCTTCAAATTTTCGGTTCCAGGACATCGCAGTTTCCTCACGTTGTTTTTCTTCCCCGTTTTGAAAACAGTGGTGATGAAATGAAACACACTCGGGGCGGATACCACTGAGCCGCCACTGCTCTCCGATGATAAAGGAAAATTGTAAATAGAATATTCAACCAGTTGACAACAATAACTTGTCGTGATGTCGCAAAAAATACCTCCCAGCAGGTTGCACCTCCACCGCAGTTGTAATAGTTCCAAGCCTCGGTTCTCTCGCGTGGGATTCTAAACACCTGCTGTTACGATTTGTTTTATTGCTTTGTTAACATCGACCTTCGACTGTAGCTTTTCTTATTCTTGCTTGTTTTTTACTAAGAGGCTTCCTTCTGAGCACAACAATGTTCTTTCTATTCCCGTTGTCTCTTTTACACGGTTGTGTTAAGACTCGGCTTATTACACTTCTGCCATTCGAAACCGTCAACCCAACAATCGTTCTGTTGGCTTCCTCGTGTTATCTCAAAACCACAAAACGACTTTTTTACTGAGCCAACAGGTCGCCCGCCCTATCGAGGCTTTTCAAACATCAACAATATTTCGACAAAACCGCTAAGCCACGCGACAAAACGTTAACACCAGTTACATTAGCATGCATTACGTCTACACTTTCTCTTTCTCCGTCCGTCCGTCCGTCCGTCACGTAACCCGCGCGGGCGCAACACGACCGTTTTGTTAATAAGAATGCGCGTGCGACGCATCATACGCACAAACTAGAGTAGAAACTTTGAGGAGGAATTTATTCAAATAGGCTGAATTTAGTGTCATTTTGTTACGTGAGACACTGAAGAATTCAGTGAATTTTTACTTGCACGAAAGTGCATGCATAATAAAATGTTGGTGGAATATAGAGCATAAATTGTGTCGGAATTTATTGCTCTCGTCCGAGCGCTTTTCCGCGTGAAAAGGAACTTGATTTTCTCACGCTCTTACTTTTATTTACGTTTTATAAGTAGCAAGTTTCACGAAATCATAACGTAAAAACAATTCCATCAAGATTAGTGTCAGTCAATCTTTGTATTATCACCAGAAAAAAAGCAACGAAACCACAGAAATCTCATTAATCCACTTAAATACTGATTATATTAGATAATTCCGCGTACCATGAATCCGGGTACACTCATTACAACCTGTCCTACTTGGACAGGAAAAAATAAAGAGAGAAATCATAGTGTAAATAAAATTTCAAATATCGAACACCGCGCGGAATGCTGACGTAACATCACATAACCGTTATGTCATGACCGGCGGATTGCGCGCTGATAAAAAAAGCGAAGAATCGCTTCGCGAATTTGGGGTCGCTGTAAGAAACTGCTTAAAACTTGTCTTTTATTTTGATTTATACGTTGCGGGAAAATTATTTGGCTCTAGAATTATAAACTGAATTATCTATTACTGAACCGAAGAACGGTCTACTTTTCAACAGCCTGTTTTTGTTACCAGTGCTTAATTAGGGCTTTTCTGCTCTTGCAAAAAGTCAGCATTGACTGTCTTGTTCACCCATTGGTTTTAGTTTGAGGCCTCTTCCATTTTGTGCCATGCTGGGTCTTAGGTTAGGTCTTGCCGTGGTCTTCTATATGTCATTCACGTATATGTGGCTGCAAAGCTGCTAAGTTCATCTGAAAGTTAACCACTCTCGGTATCAAAGCTCAGTGATTCAAGTTATCGCAATTTTATTCTGATAAAGTTTAGAACGTTCTACTTGTGTAATATCTTCAGAAATACTCGTATTAAGGGGTTCTAGGGGATCAGAAATGTTTACGGCTACAACTTGACGTTTCTCTTATACACGTGTCTTAACACAAAATAACTTTTTGTTTACATCAACAGAAATCAAGCGATCTTTAGTCATTTTTAACAACGGGCAGCAAGTCAATCAACATTTTCCAGCGGCTTGAACCGCTAATTTGGCATATCCCAAGTTGTTGTCCACTTGCACGCTCACAGACGGCTTGCCGCCAAAAACTATTACGTAACAAGGTGCGTTCAGAAATGGTGAAAGTGTTCCGACTACATTCCGAATGGAATTATTACATGTTCTGAAGCCGCGAAAAACGATTTCAAGTTATGAATAGCTATGTTTATTATTTCAAAACAAATGTGTGGTTTTTGAGGTTGTTGCTTTGGAACCTTGGCCTGTGATGACCTCTCTTGTATACTAGGGGACGAATCTTATGGATTTGGACATTTCTAAGAATTAGGCTTTCAGAATAGCCTGAATAAAACTAAGATGTTGGATATTATGAACAGCAGTGGAGGCCCAGTGGTATCCGCCCCGACTTACGAGTTTAGGTCGTGGGTTCGAAACCAAGCAGGCGTTCCGTACAGCCAAAATTAATAATGAGTCAAAACGATATCATGTTGGATGCACAATGTCAAACAGTGGAATAATACTCTCCCGAAATTTGTATGGAAAAAAATATCGACTAGTGGCACCTTAAGGGCTGCTTATGCTATTATGAGACGGCGATAAAGACAATATATTCATCTTCAATAACAAATACCTGATTAAGAATTAAGTCTCACTAAAAAAAAACTTTACTAAGTAAGTCAAGACATTGCTTTGCGAGAACCTGGCTTTTACAAACCGATATTTAAACCAGGTCACTGGGTGCGTTAACATTTCTGAATTGTATCGTTTATTTCCAAAAGTCATTTACCTTTCCAAACAATGGCACACAGTACATGCCTATCTAATTATAAATTCTAAATTGCGTAGTTTCGTCCAGTTCGCAATGTGTTTCGCCAGCTCTCTGGTGGGAATTATATTACTAATGCTACATCGTGCAAGCATTTCCCATGATGACCGAGCTAGATTGGGTTTTTAATGGTCTTTAAACTTAGTGATTGATATGCTTTTGAAAAATTTATTTAGTTAATACTGTTTTTTAGAGTTCCGTACCTCAAAAAACGGAACCCTTTTATAGGACCACTTCGTTGTCCGTCCGTCCGTCAGTCAAAACCCTTTTTCTCAGGAGCACGTGGAGGTATCAGGTTGAAATTAATATGAAATACGTAGATCTTACGGTCCCTTGGGAAGCAATTGGGTCTTTTCATTTGATAATTACGAAAAGTGTTCGATACAAATCATGTCTAGAATTGGACCCTCGAGGCATTCCAACTTTGTTTAAAATAAGCACCTCAATTTAGTATCCAAATTTACTACATTAACATGCAAGTAGACTTTGGATATAACACAACCCATGCTTCTCAATCAGGTCGTTGTTGTGCCAAACTTTCGGTAAAGTTTGTGTAAAATCTATGAATATAGCAAATCCTTCTTTGGGAGGCAATGCATTCTGACATGGTTAGTTATTTCGGCTGCGCGTTAATACCCAGAATGGTATGAAATTCTTAAACAAGTTTTTAAACCAATCATTATCGATTTAAGAACTCCTTAAATTTTAAAACTCAGCATAATAATTACAGCATAACTTGTGGCTTAACACGGCCACCCAAGCAGCCATTAAATTAAAAAGGGAAAACGGAAACTTAAAAAAGAAACTTGGAACAAACAAGAGTGGCAATGAGGAGTTTCTCGCCGAAGTCATAAGCCATGGCGGTGTGAAAGCGGCACCATGACTCATTGAGGAGTTACCTGCGCCTGCGCTTTGTGTAAAAACACAGTGTTTAAGTACCGGTAAAAGTTACCTAAGGGAAGATTGTCAACTCTTTGAAGATGGTAACATTGCTTGCACCAATCTTTGGCTAACATGTCCATTTCCAACAGCGTTATGTTCGAGCTATTGGTCATAGCATAACCAGCCCTTTAGTGTTTGGCCAGACTGGAGCGCGGGCGGGAGCGGGTGCGGGAACGCGCACGGGCTACCTGTCCGCACTGGAGCGCGGCTGCGTTCTGCGTGTTGTCGTTTTTCCAGTATTTGTCAAAATATGATATGGATAAAGAAGACTTATTTTTACTAGAAAACGGCTCGGACGAGTTTGAGAGCCCCGGCCACCACGCGGGCTGCCTGCGCCCGCGCTGCGCTCCCACTGCGGCCACTTGATAAACGAGCTATGGCATGAGCTGCCCGCGCGCTCCCCGCGCCGAGCAGTCCGCGCCGCTCACCGCGTGCCCACTATGGACACTCAAACATATCCGCGCCCGCACTCCCAGTCTGGTCAAACACTTAGAAACATTTTGCGGGAATCCATTCTTTCTACCATTTGACTACTGCCATTCTTTTTATTTTATAAAGTATCACATTAGGTGATACTTTATTTATATTACAATCTAGCCAAGTAACTAATAAGTCATTTAAATATAACAAACTGCGATGTACTGCCCCCTTTATAGAAATATTCCAAAAATATCACAGGTAATGAACCTGAACGTACGCGCCAATGTACAGACGCCAGCACATCAAGCTACTACAATCTGTCAAATTTCTTTAATAGATCATCAACTTTATTGCTAAAGAATAAGATCCAAAGTTGATTGGGAAAATCTGTATCAAAATAATTATGTTATCTGAAACACAGTATTTTAACCATTAGTGACAGCGAATGTTGAGAAGTATAATAATATGTTTACCTCAGCAACTCTACATCGCCTAGTAAAAAAATCTATTATACACTGTACTAACCCCATTCCTGTAACATTCCAGCATCTCCCGCGGTGACGGCACAAGCGCATCGGTGGTGGCGCACCAGCTCGGTGACGTCATGCAGGCCAGCAGAGACCACGACTGCCATCGCTTCAGATGTGACCTGCACTAGGACCTCACCGGCCTTCTGCAGGCATTCCTACCCTGGGCCATACCGCTGATCATCACCATCCATAGAAGTTTCATGAACGAACTGTTTGTTGACAGTGTTAAACTGAGTAGTATTAAGAATTCATGACACGGTTAGGTAAGGCCCCTGATGATGTATGAGAACCCCATAAATATGATTAATTTATTGAATCCAGAAGATGTTAGCAAGAAGGTTTTGCAACTAATCTGTCCTTTACAAAAATTGACCCCTTTTAAAAGGATTTTAATTATATTTTACTGTAATTTTGATCATGATCAAGGGCAACCCCCCTTGAACTTCATCAAAGTAATGCAAGAAACTGTATGAAAAATAAGGAAAGTTGCAAAATCTTCTAGTGTGAGAAATCATGGACTTTTAAAATACAATTATTTTGATGGCTAAATATCTTCAGATATTTGAAAGTATTGAAACAATACCATTAATTCCTGAGTAACCACTGGAGCTAGTGAAATGGGAACTGTGAAGAAGGTTTCACTATAAAACATAAAGTGTTTTAAATATGAGAAAAAATACAAAATTAAGATCCTTGAGAATGTATGCCAATGTGGCACTAAATATAGTCAAAGACGACCGACGGGAACCCATCTGTAGACTCAGTATTGTGTATACAACCTTCCAGATGTACGTATACAGAATATGCAGAGAAGCTATTTACAATAGTTCACTAGCATATAGACGAACACTTGCGTGCAATAGGCCTTACAGTTTGGTAGCAATGTATGGTCGTCTGTAGACATTCTTCGTCTCTGACTCATCTACCGTCGGAGGCGATACAATGATTGTGAAATAATTTAATCCTTGACCTATTGTGTTTAGGATGAATTATTCTAAGTACACACTATCTTAATGATAGGCCTAGGTATGTCATAAGATTTTCTTGTATCATATTTTTTAAGGTAGTCATAATAATATCTGATGAACTTTGAAATTGGTACTTATTCTTTACCGACGCGCTACGGCATGACATCTGATAGTGTCACCAGCGAATAACAAATTATTTATTTTTATTTATTCCGTAGTTGTAATTAGTCATAGTATTTTAATTAGGGTTCACGGGTGAGTGTCACTGTTTATTTATTTGAAAAATAAATGTGCGACGAAATGATTCGTCGGATATGAATTATAAATGAACCTTGTGACATTTATTGTACCTACAAAGAGCTTACAAACCGAGGCGACTATTAATCGCGTTGTCGATTATACAACCGCTCGGTGAGAGGCAAGCCTTACGAATGACTGTACGCCATCAGCCATATAACGAGTCGTTCCTACATCTAACATGTCATTATCAACATCACCTGAAGACTTCACATTATGTTCGTATTTATTGTTACCAAATAATTGATTTTGTCAAACGGCAATTCTCTCGTAAATTATTATTTATTTTAGTTAAATTATTTAAAAAGCTATTTAGTCGAGTTTAAAATATTTATTGTAATAATTGATAAAAATAATGTCGACGCTGATATAATGCACTGCACTTTTTTTTAGCTGAAATTAAGAAATAAAATACGATTTGGCTTTGATTAAGGTAACGACTGTATTTCCAAGGCTCCAATATTTATGTTGTTTCGTAAAAGGCGTTTGTGTTCAACAATGAATAAAACGCAACTGCAAATACTGCAATATTACATTGTGAACTTAGTGCCTCTGAATTCATTCGAACAGTCTCAAAAGTTTTCATAGTCAAATTTGTTTTTTTTTTGTATTTTAAGTATCTAACTCTCATTCATTACTTATCACTGCATTACATTTTCATAACTCAATTAAGATTTTAATTAATAGATGGCGCTGTAAGTTGTACATAATGCTTTTACAAAGAATGTAAATTATTTATTTATTTTTGTACGAATAAAATAAAAAATGAAATTTAATAATGCATTTTAATTAATATAAACGAAATATAACTAAAATAAAAAAAAAAAAACTAAATGAATGACGTGCGTCTTAATATTCCAAGACAAATCTGCAAAAAAAAAACTTTTAAACAAGACTTCAGAAAGCCGATGTTTGTGAGGGCAGGAGGGATCTCTTCATCTGTTGATGGCCAACAGAGGTTCGTCGTCAGTAAGACGAACGCGCCCGAAACTAACTAAGCGTGAACAAGTACCATAATATCCTTCCGCCCTAGAATGGTTCTATGAAATGGCCAGGGATTACAAGAAGTCCAATATTCTCCAAATAAATAGATACCTGCTTTAACCATCCTATAATTTTCTACCTACAAGGCTACAACATTAGAACGTAGGAATCAACCAATAGTGGTCATCGACAGCACAGTATATATTAATATTGGTTGACAATCACGAACATACAAATTGTAACCGCCAACGAACCGACGCATTTTCATACATAGATACAAATGCACGAAAAGGATGAAGGAGGATGTTTGCAATGCGTCGCGTCGCAGCTCGGCCCGCCCCAACCTGCGTCAGCCTTATTAATAGTTTACTGAAAATAATTAATTTCGGCTTACCGTTTCCTTTATATTATCGCCGCTTCGATCCTTAGTCAGGGTTTCCTAGGCCTGGTCCCCGCCGGCGCCGGCGGGCGTGGACACGTGGCCCGACTCGTCAGTACTCAACTTGTTACATTCCGCGCATGGCTGCAGATCTTCCTCCATCATGTACAACTGAACGAAAGGATTCTTTCTGTCAGTTGTTTAAACTGGAGTCCTTCCTCTCTTTACTTTGCTGAGCCCAACAGGGCTCACAATAATCATGTCTTTGTAAACCTACCACCTAAGTTTACATTGTGGAAGGCAATAAAATATGATTAGTATTTTCAAAACAGGAAGACACATGAGAAGAAAAAAAGGAAAAATCCGGAAATAGTCTTGGTCAGATAATTTTGAGGACCATGTAGATTGGTGTCTGAAATGGTGTCTTTTGAGGAAAAAGCCACACAAATTTGAGTGGACCTGTCCAGTCAGTGCACAAATTTGTCAATTATAGTGCAGCTCAACTCAGAACTTAAGGAAACGATTAGACGAACTATACCTACTAAAGAAAGGTCAAACTGCCAGACCATCATTAAAACTACTCGGTGACAGTCTGTGGCCAGTCCTTACCAAAAAAAAAGAGTAAAGAGTCCATAATAAAGAGTATTCTATTACTTATATTCTTACAAGCCGATATCATTTCCATTTAAAATAAAAATCTTTACTTTTTAACATCAAAAATGACATCAAGATAGCATCTTATGTCACTTTGATGTTAAAAAGTCATGATAACTCATCCTTATTTGAAACGATTATCCACGAAACGCGACGCACGCGACTTTTTAAGATTTTCTTCAGTTGCGCGCGCGCAGTCTTAGCGAGCGGTCGAGTCAGCTGTTGACGACTTACGCGATTGCAACTTTTTTTTTTTTCTCTCGCTTACCCTCATTTTATTAATTAATGCCACTTAATGAGTGAAAATGTAGAATTTTGTGACTCAAGTGGAAGTGAGATAGTGGAAGAGGATCTTGAGTTGGAGAGCGAGCAACAAGTTAATCTAAGGATGGAGAGGGAGGAAAATACGGATTTAAATAGAGAGCAACAAGTATTACCGGAGAAGAGAGGTAGACAGGAGGATGATGAAGAAACAATCGAAGGTGATGATGGATTCATAACCATAAAGCGTGGGAGTAAACGACCAGCACGAAGAAATTCAAAAAACTACGAAGGATTAGAATTGAGATTTTCAAGTAATAATTTGAAACCCAAAGAACATATTGTGTGTATTACGTCCAAAGAAACACTGCCGAGGCAGTTTGGGATGGCAAAACTTTTGAGATCTCATAATATAGGAAATATAATTAAATTAGTATATAAAAACCCTTATAGGGCTTTGGTATATTTTGACAACAAAGAAAATGCAGGAAAGATGTTAAATTGTGAGAAAATATTAGGCAACTTGGAGTGGAATATTAATATAATAGGTGAATCATTGTTATGTTATGGTCTACTTCGACAGGTGGACTTAGAAGTGGAAGATAAAGAAATATTAGAAAACCTTACATGTGATTTCGAGATTATATCCGCAAAACGACTAAAAAGACAGGATAGCGATGGTAAATGGGTAAACTCTGAAACAATCCGCCTATGTTTTAAAAATTGCAACCTCCCGTCATGTGTATATGGTTTTGGGTGCAAATTCCAAGTTGAACCCTACGTCTTCCCTGTGTCACAGTGTTCAATATGTTGGCGTTATGGACACCTTTCAAGGATATGTCCTTCAAAAAAAGTCATATGCCCTAAGTGTGGAAATAATCACGCTAACTGTGAGACAAATGTTTTTAAATGTATAAACTGCAAAGGTTCCCATATGGCAATGAATAAAAAATGTCCTACATTTTT
Organism: Luperina testacea; assembly: GCA_927399505.1. Lineage (NCBI taxonomy): Eukaryota > Metazoa > Arthropoda > Insecta > Lepidoptera > Noctuidae > Luperina > Luperina testacea. Next base: position 808,632 of record OV656768.1, read on the forward strand.
GAAAGAAAAAGAAATTAGAAAAATTATGTCGGAAAAGAACTGCAGTTATCGGGAAGGACTAGAAATATATATAGCCAAAGGAAAAATACTGGAAAATAATACAATACATAATGTGGATATTATTAAGAATAATGAAACAATTAAACAGTTATCGCAAACAGAATGCACTCAGGACACAGAACCAACAAGAACATATAGAGAAGTGGTTGTTACAGAAGCCGTTATACATGAAGAAATGATTGTATCTGAAGAATCGGAAACAGAAGACAGTCAGATTTTAGATAATAAAACTAATACACAGTCTGAAAAATCAAAAAAGAAGAAATCACGAAGTAAGAAAACAAAAGGAGTGTCGTATGGACAGGAACAGTCACAAAAAAATATAAGTGAGGTTGAAAACACTAATAACAAAGGTGATAAACAAAGGGAACCAGGTGAACACAAAGATTACTTTTATGGACTATATAAAAAAATTAAGGATGTATGTATGTCGAGAGATAGCTTTTCTAATAAGTTAGGATTAATTATCAAAATAGTTGTTCGAGATTGCATTGCACTATTTTTTGAAATAATAAATGGTAAAGATATTTTAACTCAATTACTTTCGTTTTCCACTAATGGATAATCATAACAACAGTGCCTATTTGATAAACATATTGCAGTGGAATGCTCAGAGTTTAAGACCTAAAATTCCAGAATTTCAAGCTTTATTAAGTCAGGAGAACATTCATATTGCTTTAATATCAGAGACTTGGTTGGAACCCGATTCATTATTAAATATAAGTGGGTACAATGTTTTTAGGAATGACAGAAACGATTCATATGGAGGAGTCGCTATTATAATACATAAGTCAATTAGGGTACAGTTAGAAACTTTAAATACTAATAATTCAGGAATAGAAATAAAATGTGTTAAACTATTAAATTGTAAGGAGATTAAAAATATTATCTTGGTATACTGTCCTTCCTCAGTACATACCACTCAATCTGACTGGGATTTAATTTTCACAAAATTTAATAGTAAATGTTTAATCGCTGGTGACTTCAACGCACACCACTATAATTGGTCATGTAAATCAGATACAAGAGGTACGATAGTTTTTGACGCTGCTTTGGATGCGGGATACATATCGCTTAACAAAGGGGTAAGTGAACACACGCGAATTAAAATGGTCAATGGTTATTTGCAAAAGACGTCCCCGGACATTACATTTGTTTCCACGGACTTAGCTTGTAAATTTGAGTGGCATGTATTGAGTGAAAATCTGGGCAGTGATCATATGTGTATTAAAATTAAAAGTAATTATAGGGAAGCTATATACATAACTAAAAAACGTAAATATAAATCGGCCAACTGGGAGAAATATACCAAAACGTTAGAAGAAGTAATGTTACCATATTGTGAAGAGTTAGATGCTCAACAAAATTATGATTATTTTATAAACATCATTAATAGTGCGGCTGATAAATATGTACCGTATACAAAACATTGCACATACTATAGACCGGGATTCCAACCAAAGTCGTATTGGAATGAAACACTCTCTAAATTAGTAGCTGAAAGAAGGTTAGCACTAAGTAATTTTAGGTCAAATCCTACCCCCTTTAACTTAAACATTCTAGAAGAAAAGACAGTTATAGCTAAGAAAGCTATTAGTAAAGCTAGAATAAATGAGCGCCGCAATTTTTATACAGGCATTGATGAATCAACAACGATTACTGAAATGTGGAAGCGAATGCGATGGTTGAAGGGGTATAGCTCAACTAAATCATACCCGTCAAGGGACCAGAAAGTTTCCCTAATTTGTGGTTTAGCTCCTGATTATGTATGCGATGAGAAACCAACATTTAATTCATCAAACGCACAATTGGACATCCCGATAACATTACATGAACTATGTAATTCGCTAAAAACTAAGGATACAGCTCCTGGTGGGGACGGAGTTTCCTATTCAATGATATTTAATTTACCAACCATTGGAAAAATTTTTTTAGTAAAGTTGTATAATGATATTTTAAATACTAGTGTGATACCTGTACAGTGGCGTGACATAGTATTGATGCCTATTCCTAAACCAGCTACACCTTCAGACAGTAATCCAAAATTAAGGCCTATCTGCTTAATATCATGCTTGTGTAAGATCTTTCACTCCATACTGACAAAACGCATTGAATGGTTCATAGAGAAAAACAATATTTTGTCTCCATATACGTCGGGTTTCAGAAAAGGACAATCATGTCAGGACTGTTTAACGAGATTGACCACACAAATTCAATTAGGTTTCTCGAAAGGTTATGCAACTGTTGCGTGTTTTATAGATGTTGAAAGTGCATACAACAATGTATTAATTAATAAAATGTTATCGATATTAAATGAAATCGGGGTCGGTAACAAATTATGTTCATATTTATGGACTTTTTTGAATGAAAGACATCTTAAAATTATTGATGAATTTAATGAAAATGACACTATGATTAGATATACAAGTTTAGGATTAGCCCAGGGTGACCCTATTTCACCAATATTATTTAACATTGTAACATTTAAATTATTCTCAAAAATCAATAATGTATATATGTGCCAGTACGCTGATGATTTTGTCTTATATAGTACAGATAAAAATCTTTCAGATAGTACAACTAAATTACAAGAAGCATTAGATACCTTTTCGTCCTGTCTAAGTGAATTAGGATTATGCTTGTCGAATAATAAATCAAAACTATGTATTTTTAGCAGGGGGTTTAGGAGACAAAATATTGCATTGAAAATAAACAACCATGCCTTAGAATTAGTGGATAGTTATAAATATTTGGGGTTATGGCTAGACAGATCGCTACGATGGGGACGTCATATTAATGAGGTAGTCAGAAAGTCGCAGAAATACTTAAATACACTCAAAGTTTTGGCAGGTACTTCTTGGGGTATACACCCCAAACATTTACGCAGAATATATATAGCGATAGTCAGAAGTCGTGTAGACTATAGTTGTTTCATTTACGACAATAGTGCGAATTCACATTTATATAAATTGCAGAAAATACAGAATCAAGCACTGAGAATTATAGGTGGTTTTATAAAGTCTACGCCGATTCACACCATGGAAAGTGAGCTATGCATTCCGCCATTGCATATAAGAAGAAAATTCCTAGCCTACAAATATGGTTTAAAATCCCTATCTTGGACTAACAATGTAACGATTAAATTATTAAAAGAACTAAATACGTTTATTACCAACAATTATTGGACACGCAAAAAGATTCCATTACTTGCGACTGTTTTAAATGAAATTGAAGATGTTCAGGTTGCCTCGTCCTCTCCATTGGAGATGTATACCTTAACAACATGGGTCACTTATATTGATGCGAATAATTTAATTTCGGTTGGTTTAGATAGCATGCATCGAGCTAAAGAATTTTACGAATTAAATCTGTTGAAACATGCTGTAATGAATGAATTAATAGAGAAATATGCTGAATGGTTAGTGATTTACACAGATGGATCTATGAGCAAGAAAGGTAGGGGAGCTTCATTTTATGTTCGCTCGCAAGAAAATGCTAGTGGATGTTTCAAAGTAATTGGAAATGTATGTATCATGTCGTTGGAGCTTATTGCGATCTCAGAAGCACTATCATATATCAAAACAATTGATGATAATAAAGCTGTTATATGTTCAGACAGTAAGAGTGCCTTATATCATATAGCTCGATGCGCCTCTGGTCGAAGAGGTACACCGATAGCATACGAGATACTCTCTAAAATAGAGGAATTAGTGGAGAAAGGAGTGGATCTGAGATTGCAGTGGGTTCCTTCGCACATTGGGATACGTGGTAATGAGGAGGCGGATAGATTAGCGAAAATTGGAAGTACAGAAGGACAAGAAATTTATGTGAAACCATATTATTCAGAAATATTAACGAAATATAATGGACAGTGTTATGATTTATGGAAGGAATATTTCGATCAAAGATCATTGGAAAAGGGCATATGGTATAAAACTATACAATGTCAGCCTCCTCGTATACCTTGGTGTACATATAGTCGGTTAAGTAGGAAACTGATTGTTATAGCGCACAGAATCAGAACTGGACATATTCCATCAAACAATTTTGCCTTTTTAATGGGAAAGGTTTCTTCCCCTAAATGTGATGCTTGTGGAATAATAGACGATGTATACCATTTGTTGATGGAATGTGTTCAATTTCATGCAGAGAGAGAGGAATTATTGGAAAAATTGAATCTGGACAAATTGCAGGTTGGAATCATGAATTCTATACTCTCAAACCCTAACAGTGAAGGAGCTTGTCTTTTGTTTACACTATTATCATCTTAAGTTAAACTAATGATGTAACTAGTAAATAAGATTAATCGGACTGACATATACATGTATTATAAAATTCAAAAAAAAAATATAATAAAAAAAAAAAAAAAAAAAAAAGATTTTCTTTTTTTTTTAGTTTCCTTGTGTTGTAGCTTGGAAGTGGCGCAACAAACTCCCCAGCAACACGCCTGTCTAATAACGAAGTTCTTAGAATCAAAACTTCTTACTTTTGTTTCTATTAAACCTAGAATCGATCAGCCTACTACTACTCACGATGTTCCGTTCTTGACCTCATGTATATGCAGTTCTTTGATGTATGGTCTGTTCCAAAAGTATTTGATAAAAGTGTAAATAAACCCTGTTCAGATTTAAGTTCTTACGCAATCACAAACAAATCAGTTGCACATTTATCTTTATTTTCTAAATACAGATAAATGTGCTACTGATTTGTTTGGTTTCAACTTTAAATTACAGTTCTTCCGAAAATTATTGTTAGAATAACATTATTAAGTTGTATGTAACTGAAAAATAAGCGACGAAAATTTAAGTTATAAAATAACCTCAATTGTTAAATGAGTAACATCTTTAAGGTCATTTAGAATAAAGAAATTCGGGTTTAAGTATTGAAACATTTGAATCAAAGCACTCCATTTGTAGGTGGCACTACAAGTTGGCATCCACAGATATATTTTCTGTTGCATTTGCTTACATTTTAATCAGATACTTTTGGAACAGACTATATAGATGAGACACACTCACCTTGCCGTCGATGCCGTATCCTTCGAACTTCCTGGTGGGCGTAGCCTGCAGGTCCACTCCGTCTGCCTTCTCCCGCGCCACGTGGCCACCCATCAGGGTATGCAAGCCGCCCACCCAGCGGCGACAGGTGTGGGCCCTGGTTTAGACTCATCATATACTACCTATCATCTTCTAATAATAAATTAAAGTCACACTCAGTAAAATAATTTTGGAATAAGACGGGTAAACATTACTTGGTCGCAGCGTAGCGTACGGCGTTTTGAAACGTAATAGAGATTACCGTCCATATTTTTATTTTTTTTATTGCGGTTATTATTTTCGCTGCTATAGGAAATTTTAAATGACGACGTAACATGACGCGCCAGAGTTAAAACGCAAGAAGAGATGCTGAGGGCTATGGGTATGCTTGAAGCAGGGCGCAGTCAATGTGAAACTGCCAATGCTATCAACACGCAACCAAGTTACAGGGCTGCAGCAGATGTTGTTGATCGTCACCACTTTCGAAATGGCTAAGGTACATTTTGGCAGGGGGAGCCCAGAGAGTTTTTGAGCAAGCATATTATATTCAGGGCGAAAAGTTGATAGCTGAGTAGGTGTGGCATGAGAAGAGAACAACGAAAATACATTTTGAAAGTTTCAGATAGCAGCCCCTTGGTCAGGAGATCACTTTCAGATTTCAAAAGAGGGCCAAAAATAAAGTGTCCTTCAGAGTCGTTGATTTTCATATGATCGTGTGCGGCCTCCGCCTAACCCATAGGCAAATCTGACGAAGAAATTGTGGGCTTTCCCCAAATCTGACGACTTTGAAAATTTAAATTTGGACCATTTTTAAAAGGATATTCAGGGCGAAAAAAAGTTATTCTAGTTGTTAGTCAGTCACATTTGGGGAAAGCCCACAACTTCTTCGTCAGATTTGCCTATTTGTCATTATGGGTTAAAAAAACACGAGCCCACTGAGTGTCGGTCCAGTGCAAATGGTAGGGCCATTTGCACTGGGGACCGACACTCAGTGGGCTCGTTTTTTTTTTTCTGATGAGTCGCTTTGGATTTCATCCCAAATCAAGAAGAGTGCGTGTTTGGCGAGTTCCTTGTCGCCAGATTCAACTCCAGAATTCACAGGAAATTCATCCGTACCAGGCCGAAACGATTATGATGTGGACTGGTCCGCTTGGGTGGAATAACGGACCTCGTTTTAATACGAAACAATTTAAAAGCGGAACAATACTGTGACGACATTGTGTAACCTATGGTCATCCCTCACTGACAGCAGCATGGCCAAGACTTCATGTTCATGCATGATAATGCGCGCGCAGACGCAGCGAGGTTGGTAATGAACATGATCTGCGAGAACTATATCACGTTATTAGAGTGGCATGCTTAGTCCGCTAATCTCAATTCCATAAACCATCCGTGGGATTTGCTTTGGAGATAGCATTTAGTGATTTTCCTCAAAATTTGAACACGGAAGAAGAGCTTGTTATAAATCTTTTCAGAGTATGGATCAGTATTTCACAGTATTCCACAACCTGATACAAAGCATGCCACGCCGGTATACAGCCTACGCTAATGCTTTAGGGAGGTCCAAAAGATTATTTAAAAAAATTCTAGGAATGTCTTTTATAATTAACTAGCTGCGCCCCGCGTTTTCACCCGCGTAAATGTCGATATCGTGGGAATCCAGGGTGTCAGCTCAGCTACCTCCATACAAAATTTTATCAAAATTTGTCCAGCCGTTTGAGCGTGAAGAAGTAACAGAAATATAAACACACATTCACCTTTATAATATTAGGGTGATGTTATCAGGGCGATAGTTTAAAAAAGAAATATGAATCATTTTTACACGACATATTATTTAAAAAAAAAAACTACTAAGTTCCTTAAACTTTGTTGAATGGTGTATTATTAATATTTGCTGTGGTCTTTATAAGTGAAGGTGTTACACCTTTTAATACCTGACGTTTCCCATTATTCATGTGTCCAGCCGGTTGGTTCTGTAAAGATCTCACCGTGAAAACTTAAGTGAAGTGAGTTTGTTTTTGCTAGGAATTAACACTATTGACAGCTCATTCCACGTTCACTTCACTTAAGTTTTCACGGTGAGATTTTTACAGAATAGCACCGCTGTATTTTGTTTTATCTTTATTTGGAGATCCTATAATAATACCTGTTGTCGGGCGGCGACAGCTTGACCTCCCCCAGACAGTCGTCGGCGGGCGGCGGCGCGGCGCGCAGCGGCGGCAGCGCGCGCGGCCGGCCGTGCGCGGCGTCGGCCGGACGCATGAGCGCGCGCGTGGCGCACGCGCCGCACGCCGCGCCCGCCGCCAGCCGCCGCATCAGCAGCGCCGCCTGCGACACGGTATATCATTCGCCATCACTCGACCACGAATGTCTCAAAATGAGACAGAGATGACGATGACGTAATTCATTTTGTTGCCTTGTTGTTTGACGTGAATACGTCTGTAAAATTGCTTGCATAGTGGGAGGCAAGTCAAAAAACCAATGATAAAATCGGGGGATACAGTTTGGTGTCGCAGCTCCATATCTATCACATCTATCCTAAATTCAATTACACCATTAGATAGCTAAAGGAACAAAGAATTCATTACGCCAAGTGAGGACTGTAACGCATCGCGCGCGGTGGAGAGGGAATCCCCGGCAATTTTGAATTCATTTTGCTGCGTATCGAGATTTCCAGTTAGTATAACTTTTGACTCTGAAAGCTACAACGTTCGTTTAAGTTTCAATCGTCAGCTCTCGTCAAAATCTATCGATTTTATACAAAACATTACTGTAAAATAGTGACAGTGAATATAATGTGTTGAAATATAAAGAAAAATAATATCAAAAATATATAATGGCGGACTATACGCGTCGAAAAACCAAATACAGAGATCACATAGGGTTGGAAAGGGCTCCTCAATAGCAATCGAATGGTACCATAAAACACCATATGACCGAGTCAAGCAGTGCCGGAAACGTAAAATAATGAATGCGGCCGAGCGGATCAACCCCGTTACGTAAACGTATTCACGCACAACACACGGCCGTGTCCATGACACATCCACACCCCATTTTTATTCATTATTATGTATGAAGCGCGAGTTTTTGCAACTACGAATCTTTTGACAGAATAAATTGAGAAAAACCGCGACCAATCTGTTTTATTTTAATTCTTGGCCGATTGCTTTCGAAATCAATTTCTAAGTACCTATCCGCACGCACCTATCTGAATCTAGAATCAGTTTTACGAAATGTTTAGTTGACAACCCTACTACCGCATCTAATTTCACAACAAGAGCCGTATTTGAAATACTGGTCATCTTTATATTGTGTACAGATGTTAAAACATGGTGACTTCATAGCCTAAAATCGGGTAGAGACAGAAAACCACATGAACCAAAATGACTGCCGCATGAGTTACAAACCTGGGGTTCCCCAAGCATGATCTCCAGTTTGCGCAGCTTCTCCTGGATCTCGTTGAGCTCCAGGGTGGCGTCCTCTTTGAGTGCCAACAGGGTGATGATGTCTGCCTTGCTATCCGAGACATGCGAAAGGTCGGCAAGCGCATTCTGTCGACAAACATTTGAATATAGTACCACACAACTTGAGGAGTCCATCGGCAAAATTCGTCAAACATGATCAATAGGGATTTTTTTTACTTTATCAATAAAATACATATAAACCAAAGAAAAGTATTAAAAGTCAAATTCAACTACTGCCTGTTGCTAAAAAATGCATGTTATATGTAGAAAAACTCAAATCTTATTATTGTTTATTTTCTGTCAAAAGAATTAATAAGTACGGAGTTTCGAATTAATTGGATGGTGCCTTAAAATTCTTCCATTCAAAGTTGATAACACCCCTACACCCCCTTTGAGGGGTAGTTTTGAAAAACTAATAATGATAAACTTTATTAGTTACTAAGGCAAGTATTCGTGCGAAGTTTCAAGTTTATAAACTCAAGTAAAAGATTTTTTATACAAACTTTTATCCCATATTTTACCCCCTTTGGAGTGGAATTTCCAAAAATCCGTTCTTAGTGAATGCCTACCATTTTATATAATATACAGACAGAAGATTATGTAAGGGTGGTGTACACTGACCCGCCACACTTCGTCCTGTTTGTGGAACTTCTCGTAGCATTTTGCGAGGCGTTTCTCTATTTCATAGCGCGCTTGCGCAAAGTCTTTCTCGTACAGCAAACCAGCGAGACGTGAGATGTCCGCCTGGCCAACAATGTAGATATTGTTCGGAAAAAAATATTAAGCTGTGCAATGTAAAAATCAATAGTCCAGAGTTGCTGCCAAGAGAATACCCGCAGACCGTAACCTTCCTGAACTACTGGGAAACCAGACAAACAAAACTTAGATTTACTCGGGTCTAATTAGAATTAGGTACTTGAAATGTTTTAGTACGGTCACCAAAGGAGATAAGTAGCCAAGGTCGTCGGATATAGTTGAAGTTTAGTAAAAAACCGATGGATGTTTTCGAATACAATTTAATTTACTTAATAGACAACAAACAGTTATATTATCAAAATAAATTTTATTCGAAAACATCCATCGGTTTCTCAGTAAACTTCAACGATCCGACTACCCACCACTTCATACACAAAAGGCTTTTCTAAAAGAGAAAAGTAACCATACTTTTCCCTTTTGGTGTTTGGTACATTCCAAATAATCAAAAACGAAATTTATTTAGCCGACCTTTACGTCACTGATAGTACATAGACCAGAATATATGGCCTCGCCTTTTTACGTCACCCACAGAACTCCTATACGCCTTGTAAGAAATTAAAAAGCATTTATTTCAATTAAACCAATTACAGGCACTTTTTCAAGGAGTCGGTCAGTTAGAAAGCTGAAGCTACTAGTCCATTCCAAAGCGAAGTAGGTTCCTATGGAGAAGAACGGGGAAGATACTCGGAAAGGTAAAGAAAAATATTTGTATCAGACCTTATCCCTAAGACCGTCCAACACCTCGTCGCGATCAGCTTTCTGTTCCCGGAGCATCTCGACGCATTCCACCAGACTCTGCAAATATGAACAGGGTCCCAAGTGAGATACTCGGCTGTCAATATCGCCATCGCTCATCGCGTTCCAGAAATAGAGCGTCACACAAATATGAATGACGACGCTTTACAATACCGAACTTTTTCTGTAAGTCGAAGTGCCACACTGTAGTCAAATATACGTGTTTCAATATGTTCACCTCTCAAGGCTTTTTTAAACGTAATCCTTACATCACATCGTCACCCCATAAAGATAAGTACCTACACACTAACCCTTAGTTCATCGCTCAGTTGTTGCTGCAAGCCGGTGAGCGTGTGGTGCAGGTGCATAGTGTTGTCCAGCTCGATGACCAGACTCTCGTAGCGCTCGCTCAGATCCAATATAGCTGATGGTTCAAGAAACCATATTTTAATGGTTTGAGCCCAGCTAGCTAGTAGGCTGGCTAGGTAACCAGCTGGATGAGAGTAAGGCCGTTTACACACATTATGCCGTGGCTGCGGCGGTTACCGCTGCCGCCGCGGTGCCGCTGTATTGGTTGCCCTTGGATTTGTATGAACCCTTGCACACGACGCGGCGGCGGCGGCGAGTTTTGATAGGACACTGATTTAAAGACGAGTTATGAGAAAAATAAGTTGGTCTACAGAAATTTTAAATTCCTCATATCTCGTCTTTATATCAGTCCTTTCAAAATACGAGTATATATTTGGGATCCTAGACATTCTGTAATCCAATCGGAATAAATACACTACACTACTTTACAAATTATTTTGGCATTACGTTTGTATGAACTACGCATGCTGCGCCGCCTCCCGGCCCCATAAGCAAATATCTTTCCATGCGGTATTCGAAAGGTTCTTATATTTAAACTCTTCTAAAGATTTGCCTCACAACTGGTCTTTCACGAACCAACGAGATTGAATGGTCCATAACCAAATTCTTCATAAATTCAGGTATGTCCATTCTGTAAAAAACTCTGACAGGCACCGCACGCGACGTCCTCCCGCTCCGTGTGTAAACGGCCAATTAAACTCGTACATTCGTTGAGGACTACGGCACCTTTCGCCCGCCGCTGCCGCCGCGGTACAAAGACCCGCCACCACCGCCGCCGCCGCCGCCGCCGCCGCCGCCGCCGCCGCCCCGCCGCCGCCGCCGTCGCGGTGCCGTGTGAGGGTTCATACAAATCCAATGGTAACTAATACAGTGGCACCGCGGCGGCGGAGGCGGCGGCGCCGCGGCTATGGCATAATGTGTAAACGGCCTAACCGACGATTCAGTTATTGCCAATATCTTGCAGTGAACCGACATAGGCTGGTTAGCAAGGTGGACGTCAGAGGCCCAAATCAAATCAGAGGAGTTATTGAAAATTTTATGAGAAACATCCTTACGTTATAATTATTACGCCTCGTGAACATGTTGTCTATCGTAAAAAATATTGAAACTGGTCCCCTTTCACCCAATGTTGTATGTCTTTCAAAATGGGCAGAGAGAGTCTACGATTAGTAAGCAGAACGATCCGTCCAAACTGAACATACAATAATGAGTTTTTACCAGCAGTTTCAGCGTTGTTATTGGCCGATTCGAGCAGCGTGAGACCTCCCTTCAGTTCCGTCCTCATCTGCGTCATCTGCTCCTGAAAGCTCGTCATCTGAAACATGACAAATGAACTTTTATATAATAAAAATAATATCTTTATTATTTTGACATTATGCTGCGTCATGGCGACTACTAAACACGCGTAGACGCGCTGTTGGTTATTTAGTGATTTTGTGCGTTAAACTACAAGTTTATTGCTCAGAAACATAGTGAAAGTGAACTTTATAGTGTGAAAACTGTGTAAAACTGTTTGTGGACTAAAATAATTAGTGAATCAAACAAATAATCTATGAACTAAATAAGAAAGTTCCCTTTTACTTATCAAAATTTTTTCGATCCACCCTCAAAAATTTTTCGTTAAATTTGAGTTGAATACGTTATGTTATTTCAACGTCAAAATGTCATCTGACGTTTGGAAAAGGGTTGCCACAATAACAATTTAAATCTCCATCATAATGAGTTCAAATAAAAATCTCACGCAACAAATATTCCACCCTGGTTTATTCAATAGAACAAGGTCGTCATCTTTGTCTGAAATTAGTAATGACAAACAAAAGACTGACAGTAGCAATCCAGTCAACGAACCAAAACTAGCTAATGTTAACCAAATCCCTATCACCGCGACTGTTTGTCAACCTAGTACAAGCAAAGACATAGCAAGTACGCCATGTATCCCATCAGTGCCATGGCAAAGAGTCCCCTTACAAAAACAAAAGAGAAATCGATCACCTGATGAGACAGAAACAAGTAAAATCTCTGCTAAAAGAATACAGTCAAGAGATCAAGAACTAAATAAACACCGAGGAATTAACACTCAAAATATTCAAGAAGCTGCAGTGCCAGAATTAAACACAAGTAACAGTTTCTCGTTGTTAAACATAGATGAACCGGCTCAGATCCCCACCAAATCCAATGAAATCAGAAAACCTTCCAAACCTCCGCCCATAATGCTCTATGGCATTGATGACCTAGAGAAATTAACTGAGTTTCTCGAAGAAGTGGTTAAAAAAACCGATTACACATATAAAGTGGTTACTAAAAACCAGTTAATTATTTCTACAACTTCTGTTGAAACATATAAACAACTAATAGAACACATAAGAGCAAAAGGACTCATAGGGCACACTTTCACCCAAAAGGATGAAAAGGGCATGAGAATTGTCATTAAACACCTACACTTCAGCACTCCCAAAGACGCCATAGTAGAAGCGATAGAAAAAACTGGCAATAAAGTCAAAGGAGAAATAGTGACAGCACGTGCCAATGGGACAAAGGAGCCACTGAACACATTCTTTGTTAACCTATTCCCTCACGAAAACAATCGAAAGGTTAAAGAGATCAAATATATATATCATCAAAAAATCACAATAGAAGATCCAAAAAGAAAAAATACAGTGGTACAGTGCACGCGATGTCAGCAGTATGGGCATACTAAGAATAATTGTATGCGACCCTACAGATGTGTAAAGTGTGCTGGTGAACACAATACAACTGCATGTACCGTGGACAGAAATACCCCTGCAGTATGTACTCTGTGCTCAGGAAGCCACCCCGCTAGCTATAAAGGATGTCAAGTCTACAAGAGTCACAGAGAACAATTTCCAATAAAAAGGAAAAAGAAAACAGCCATATAGAACAAAACAATAGCTTGATTAACCTCATAATTAAACAGACTGAAAGGATAGACCAACTGATATCTCAGATGAGCACAATGATGAACTTGATCATAACACTCATAAGTAAACAACAACAATGACCTCAATACGTATAGCCATCTGGAACATAAACGGCTTAGCGCCAAACAAGACAGAACCAGAGGTGCTCTTAAAAATAAATAAAGTAGACATTGCCCTAATATCTGAAACTCATCTCAATGATCGCAAGCTATTTATGATGACTAACTATAATGTATACTGTACCAACCACCCTGACAACACCTCTCATGGTGGAGCTGCTGTTATTATAAAAAATAACATAAAACACCACCTACATAGCGAGTTCAAAGAAAATTGGCTACAAGCTACTACGATCACCATAGATGAGAGAATTGGTCCTCTCAACATAAGTGCGGTATACTGTCCACCAAACCAGAAGGTCAAGAATGATATGTTTGACATATATTTTAACTCGTTAGGCCACAGGTATATAAGTGGCGGAGACTGGAATTGCAAACATACCTGCTGGGGGTCTAGACTCATCACAACCAGAGGACGTGAGCTGAAGAAGAGTGTAGAAACCCACAGACTAACCCTGCTGTCGACTGGCGAACCTACTTACTGACCAACGGATACCAATAGAACACCTGACCTCCTGGACTTCTTTATTGTCAAGGGACTGTCAGACATCAACTGTAGCGTGGAGTCGTCATTCGATACACTATCTGACCACTCCCCAGTTATTGCTACATTTAGTGTTACCGCAATCCAGAGAGAGCCAAAACTAACCCTATGTAATCGAAAGACTGACTGGGATTCATTTGCGGATTATCTAGAAGAGGAAGTTAATCTTAAAATTAAACTAAAAACTGAAGAAGACATAGATTCTGCCACATTCTACATAACTAATGTCATATGTCAGCATGGTGCGCTACACCTACGCTTGACACTTCAGTCTGTCAAAATAATATACCCTTACAGATAAGGCATAAACTGGAGGCTAAACGTAGATTGCGAAGGCAGCTCCATTTGAGTAGATCGGAAGAGGACAGAAGGGAATTCAATAAAGCTGCAAGAGAACTGAAGGAACTCATTAATGATAAGCAAAATACCATGTTCCAAGAAAAACTCTCAACATTGTCAGCTCGAAAACAGGACAACTATTCATTGTGGAAGATAACCAAAAATTTTAAACGACCACAAAATTTTGTACCCCCGCTTAGGCAACCTAATACTGGATCTTGGGCCAGAAAAGCAAGTGAAAAGGCGGAGCTTTTTGCACAACACCTTTCTGCGGTTTTCACTCCGAATAAGTCGTCGATGACCGATTTTGAAGAGGAAGTCGATAATTATCTTAATAGCGATCAACAACTATCACCTCTACTCAAACTGGTCACGCCAAAAGAACTGACAAGGACAATAAGAAATCTGGAGAACAATAAAAGTCCTGGGTACGATCTCATCACGGGTAACTTACTTAAGCACCTACCCAGAAAAGTTATCGTTTTTCTAACAATGCTGATCAATGCTGTCTTTCGATTACAATACTACCCAAAAATGTGGAAGATATCACAGATATGTATGATAGCGAAGCCGGGCAAACCTCCAACCGAACCGAGCTCATACAGACCTATAAGCCTCCTTCCAATCATATCGAAGGTTTTTGAGAAGATATTTCTACATAGATTAAAACCAGTCCTTGACGAGAATGTGATAATACCAGACCATCAATTTGGATTCCGGGAAAAGCACGCAACTGTAGAACAAGTGCACAGAGTGGTCCATAAAATCAGACAGTCGTTGGAAAATAAAGAATACTGTTCTGCGGTGTTCCTGGATATCCAACAGGCATTCGACAGGGTCTGGCACAAGGGACTTTTATATAAAATTAAATCTCTTCTACCTAACTCTTTTTATATGCTTTTAAAATCTTACTTAGAACAAAGAAAATTCCAAGTTAAGTACGAGGATGAGCTGTCTAATTTTTATGAAATGAAAGCCTCAATCCCACAAGGCTCTGTGCTGGGGCCCGTACTCTACTCGATCTTTACTGCAGATTTGCCTAATACTGATGACGTGGTAACAGCGATCTATGCAGACGACACTGCATGCCTTGCGAGTGACAAGGACCCAACGCAGGCATCGCAGAAATTACAAGTCCAGTTGAATAAAATTGATCTTTGGCTGAAAAAATGGAGAATTCAACCTAGTATAACCAAGTCAGTTCAAGTGACTTTCACTCTCCGTAAGGGCGATTGTGCCCCAGTGTACATGGAAAGTAAACCACTGCCAAACAGTAACACAGTAAAATACCTAGGGCTACATCTAGACAAAAGGCTTACCTGGGCCAATCACATTAAGGCCAAGAAAAAGTCAGCTTCTATTGAGATGAAAAGTCTTTCCTGGCTCTTAGGAAAACAATCAAAGCTATCTCTTAGCAACAAACTACTTGTTTACAAAGTTATAATAAAACCAATTTGGACTTATGGAATTGAACTCTGGGGATCGGCTAGCAACTCCAATATTGAAATTTTACAAAGGTTCCAAAATTTAGCTCTAAGAACAATCTCAAACGCACCCTGGTTTGTCAGAAACACTGAAATACACAAGCACTTAGAAATACCAACAGTGAAAGAAGAACTATGCAATAAATGCAAAATATATAAACAAAGACTGAGGAAGCACAGCAATGTTTTAGCCAAGAACCTTCTAAACACACAAGGGGATATTATCCGCCTAAAGAGATGGCAAATCCTAAACTTGGACCAGAGACAATGAAAATTTAAAATTAATTCAGTACTGAACCACCTAATGTGGATGTTCAATGGAACACCACAAAAATAATCTCACACGAAGACCTCATCTGATTATGGCTAGAAAGCCGATCGCAGATAAATGGAGATGACAAAAAAAAAAAAAAAAAAAAAAAAAAAAATTATCCGCTGCGGAGCCTTCAATTGCACTGCCGTTATTATGGCACATACACTATTTGCGCTATAGCATGGTGCGGGTGACAGTTTCAGTAACATTTCGTTTCACTCTTGAAAGTTGCCGCGATTTACAATTTATGACTTAATATTTCAGTTGTACCACATTCGTAATATATTAAATAATTAATAACTGTAGTAAATTAAATTAAACCCAACCAGAATGTTCTAATCAAGAAATAAAATCAAATTGAATGAAAAATTAAGCAAAGTGTTATGCGTATAACGTAACGCCATAGACGTATTTAGTGATGGGATGTACTGCTACGATGGATAGTCGATATTTTTTATAATAAAAAACGTATATTGTGCGTAGGTCAATTTTTATTTTTAAAAGGTCTAATTATACAACAGAACATTTATAGGGTAAGGTTGCTTAAAAGGTTGCTAAAAATAAATACATGTTATTCGTCTAAACTCATATCAGAGTCAGGAACATCTGAATTGTCACTCAATTCATCATCTGAATCTGTGACGGATATTATTAACGATGACTCAATTATGTTGTCAATATGTATGTCACGATCCCAATCAGACATAATGTCCCTTTTTTTTTATATAACGCGCTTGCACTCGTACTCGCACTCACAGCATCGCACGGGTAAACAACATGGCCGCCGCGCCGATGCACCATAGAGCAAAAATGTTGTCACGAAAAAAAAAACATAAACCCGATTTTGATTATTTTATATAAGTACAAAGATAATTATGTAGCCATAAAACATTTATATTGACAAGTTTATACACGTAGCACACACGTAGTTACACTGCACAACTGAATAATACACTAATTTTCATAACAATATTAAAGAGAACTAGATTCACGCTGCGAGTATCGTTAGCGATAAAAATGAATTGCATAACCTCACATCCCTATGTACGTGGTACTGACAAATGTCAACGTCATACGGGCAACTGTCACCCGCACCATGCTACAGCGCAAATAGTGTAGAGAGTTTTTGGCGGGATTTCTTCGAGTGAAGTCTAGTTGGCTGTTTTAATTATTCGCAAATTGATTCCTAGTGGATATTGTGATGTAAAATTGGTGTAGTTTTGTATCTCAAGTGTCTGCGCAACTGGACAATATGTGGAATCATTGAAACAGACGCGATCCCGCTAAAATGGAGCTGAGAATTTTTTTGTAGTTTTGGCTACCTCAGCGAAGTTTACCGGGAAACTTGATTCGATACATTTGCTGCCAAATACTCCTAATACATTAGAATGTGTACACCCATATTCTAATTTCATGTTAGACTAAAAAAAAATAGTAACTGATGACTAGGCAGCATGGTCCCAGACCTTAGCCTTTAAAAAAAAAAAAAAAAAATTATGGCACATAGAATATTAGCTAAAATAAAGTTCTGCTTTGAAGAACGTCTTCTGTCTTCTGTCACTTACGCATGTCTGTGTCATAGATAAATAGGAATCAACTCGCTCCCAACTACGAGTACTTGCTCCGAGATATATGTAAAAACATATTTTAATTATAATTTTATATTTTAT
Organism: Luperina testacea; assembly: GCA_927399505.1. Taxonomy (NCBI): domain Eukaryota; kingdom Metazoa; phylum Arthropoda; class Insecta; order Lepidoptera; family Noctuidae; genus Luperina; species Luperina testacea. The sequence continues at coordinate 826,460 of OV656768.1, forward strand.
TATGCTTTATGTGTTTATTTTTTTATTCATAGGGCAACTACAACAGATAACAATCACAGTAGTATCATTAGGTTCACATTATTAGTTTCGACCTGATTATCACCAAAGTGTAATCGCATAACATGACTAACAACAACAATTATAACATACAGTTCCTTCTAAACTGTATGTAAACTACCGCATGTTCTTCCTCTCGGTGTAGTGGTTTATCTATCTACCTCCCTCCCTTCACCGAGGTGTACCCTGAACATACCTGTGTCGTGAGGCCGGAATCGAATCCGCTGAGCTGTTCCGCATAGTCTTCAGTCTGCGAGAACAGATTGGTGATACGTCTGTCGATTTGCAGAGCCACGTCCAGCTTTTCCGCTGAAAATATACATTTTACAAGCGATCAAGACGCTACACCATCAGTTGCAGATGGATTTCTCTCACGAAAGCTATTGTTAGATTTATGTAAGTTATGCTTATAGGTTATTTTATTATAAACTAAGTTTGAATGAAATATTCTGTAAAATTCAGAATAAGTAAGCTACATAACTCACCGACACTCCTCGACATATTAGACGCCATATCGGCAGAGTGGTTGGCGCGAGCAGTCAAACTGTGTATTTCTTTGCTAATTGCCTCCTTCATATACTCCAGAACTTCACTGAAAATAGACATACGATTTAAAATAGTGCTATACAAATGTGGGAATAGGAACAATATTATGTGCTCCAGACCGAATTCCGGTCACAACAGAGATTATCCAAATGCGCAGAAGATATTATAAGTCACTACTTATAATATCTCCTGCGCATTTGGATAGTCTCACTTTAGCAGTCTCAGTCGTCACTTTAGCACTCTAAAGTGTGTGCGCATACACATCTGGTGCACTTTGTACTCCCTCATTCTCATAGTCCGATGAGATGACAATCCAACACGACCGTGAAGAGCAGGCGCAGGCGCAGGACCAACGGCTACACGAGTCCACCGAGACACGGAAGTGTCACACCACTAACTTCCAAATTTCTCATGAAACAATCCAATTACACTTCACTCGACCTGGGAATCGAACCCAGGCCCCTCCAGGCTCAGCAGCCGCGCCTGTGACCACGAGACCAACAGAACTGGGCAGCTGAGTGCGTGTGCGTGTGCCGTATGTAGGTATTATCAGGCAACATTTGAAACTGGGTAAAGGAAACATGCAGGTTTCCCAAACTTGCTTCGTGCAAGCCCGGACGGGGCGGGGCGGAGTGGCGAAATGCTAAATAAACTTTTTTTCAAGACAACAACAAGTGATAGTAACAGTTTTTACAATGTTACGAGTGAAGATATTTTATTTACAGCTGAGCTAAATGGCACGTTTTGCTTAAACCTAGTTTTCTCTATGAGTCAATTTGTAATTCTTTAAAGAAATAATTTTATTTAGCCGTAAGAACTTACTGCATCTCATTGTGCGTGACTCCTGGCGGTGGGGGCGGAAGCTCTCCAGGCCCAGGAGCCCCAGCCGCCCCAGCAAGCCCAGCAGCCCCAGCGCTCCCAACAGAGGATCGCTTCGCGGCGATCCGAGACATGGTCGACGGATCTGCGAGTGACTTCGTACTTCGACCCTGCGTGTACAATAAGAGGATAACTAGCACTATCACCTACTGTCACTAGTTCGAAAAGGTTACATGCTCTGTGCTAGTTCGGAGACAGTCAACATTACAAACTTCAGGGTACGAGGAAGAAATTTTAAGCAGTCAAACCACTCGAACCAGTAGTTCTTTAATATTACCCATCAGCAAAAATATGAAACACATATGTACAATCTATAATTCCTTTATTAACCCCTTTTTAGGGGTTAAGAATCCTTCATTTATCTTTATACAAGGTGGAGATGACAATCCATCAATAAATGAAAACACTAACAATACTAATGCATAGGAGTATTTAAAAACTATCAAATAAATCCTAACGTTGAAATAGAAAATATCCCTTTTTTAAACGGTTTTTTAAACGATTTTATTAAACGGTTTTTAAACGGTTTTTTAAACGGTTTTATTTAGCTCACCCCGTTTGTTTTATTCTTGGGTCATATTTTTAGTAATTCAAATTTCAACCTCTTCCTGTCAACCGATTAATCTGAAATTTTGTATACACTTTGGATTTTGGTGACAATACAATTATGTTTATTCATTATCATTATAAATTCAAGATGGCCGCCGCTACAAAATGGCGGATAATTTATGTTTTATTAATCCCATCAATATGGGTATCAAATGAAAGGGCTCAACAAGCAGAATACAATATACTATAAAAAATTGAAATCCAAGATGGCGGCCTTTACAAAATGGCGGATAACTTAGGTTTTATCAATCCCCCCCCCCGGTGGGTTCCCGCATTGTCGAGGCGGGGGGGCTCAGTAGCCGTGGCTTGGACACCCACGGTGAAGCTAAGAGGAACCCGAGGAGGGGCCGCTCGTCAGGGCTTCTGCTGACAAGCCGATGACGTAGCGGCCAAAGGTAGGTTGCGGTGTCGCTTGGGCGACATCGCAACTGAGGCGGGCCGCGATGTCGTACGTACCGGAGGCATCGCGGTTGAGGGTTGGAGGCCGCGGCGGGAGAGGAGTGCCGGTATTACGGTGCGCCGCTCTCCCTACCTTCCGCGGCCTTGACGGGGTCGCCACCGTTCGATGGCGGACGCGGTGGGGCTGCAGGGGAAGAGGAGTGTCGGTATTGCGTTGGCCGCTCTCCCTATCCTCTGCAGCCGAAAATTGGCAGGCGGCGGGGCCAATGTCCTGACCCGTCGCAGGGGGGACCAAGGGTGCCCAGACACGGGGTCGTCTGGCGCCCATGTGCTGGTTTGGTCCCTGGGGTGGTCACGGCGTGCTATGTGTTCTGGTGCGCCGGTGATGGGGAGTACTCCCCAGAGGAGGGTCCGGTAACGGACGGCCGCGGCGGGTTCACGGATGAGTGCTAACGCGTGCCCGTGTTCCCGCCGTAAGCGGCAGAGGAGGACACCGTGGAGTTTTAGTGGGTTAGAGTCCCACATAACTGCACTATCTCCCCGTGGTAGTGTAGTATGCATGAGCATTTCTCCACGGGAAAAAAAAAAAAAAAAAAAAAAAGTTTTATCAATCCCATCAACATGGGTATCAAATGAAAGGTCTCAACAAGTAGAATACAATTTACTATGCAAAATTGAAATCTAAGATGGCCGCCGCTACCAAATGGCTGATAACAATTTTTTTTCAAGCACTAAATGAATTAAACAGAATGCGAAATAAAAACTAAAAACTAGAAAATAAAAAATTGGTAAAAAAACTTTTTCAGTTAAACGGTTTTATGTTAAACATACATTGCAATGTTTAAGATAAATGTACTAAAAACCAAAAAATAATAAAATAGATACAGTCGTGGGAATTATAAACATATGCATAGACTAGACTAAAATAAAACCGTGGGGCACGTCAATTGTCTACATTTTAATCAACGATTGTAGACAATTGACGTGCCCCACGGTTTTATTTTAGTCCTTTTGGTCCTTGTATTTCATTTCAAATATTATTGTTTCAACGACTATTCCGCACAACCAGATAGTAAAAAAATTATGGAAAGCTATTCGAAACCTCGCTAACACAACAAAACCAAGACAACGCATAAAAAACTCCTAACATTTCTCTACTTCTCCAGAACAATCTTTAAATAAAATAAATAGTTATTTCATAAATGTCGAGCCTCACTGGCTGATAAAATTTATCAAAAAACTAACACACTTGATGCACATTATCAATATCATAGAGACGAGTGTAACCAGCAGAGAAATTAATTTTGTTTTGATGGACACTGATGAGCAAGAATTTGAACAAATTATAAAAATAATAATTTAATAATAATAATAAAAAATAAACCGAAAAGGTCGGAAGTGTGCCCAATATATCATAAGAGCGGGGGCAGAAATGAAATCAATAACTATAGGCCAATATCCATAGCAATATCGAAAATATTGGAAAAAAGCAATAAACACTCGCTTGGTAAATTATTTGGAAAAAAATAATCATATGGTTTTCGGCATGGTAAGTCTACTGAACAAGCAGTGAATTTAGTGACGGTAAAAAAGTCTCTCAATATTTCTCATCAAGGCATTTGAAACGATTTCTGTTTCCCTCTTATTGGCTAAACTCGAGAAGATAATAATCAGAGGTACCCACCTAGAACTCTTTAAAAGTTACTTGTTCGGGCAAAATCAGTGTGTTCGTGTGAGTAAATACAAGAGTACCTATCTTCCAGTTACACATGGCGCACCACAGGACAGCATCTTAGGTCCTACCTTATTTCTTGTTTATATAAACGAGTTCGTGAATCTTAAACTCACCCAAGGCGAAATCATCTCCTTTGCAGGCGACACTGCTTTAGTTTCTGCCGCCAATACTTGGGATGAGATAATTGATGCTGCTCAGGGGGGCTATAATATCGCTAGAGGCTGACTTCAGGCGAACATTCCGACTTTAAATGTGGAATAAAACAAAGTATATTTCGTTCAGTATCAAAAATGATTCAAGTCCCCGTAACAATCATAAAATTATCTCTCATGAGTGTACCATGAAAGCCAACTGCGCGTGTTCATCACTGGAACGCGTTCATAAAATCATGTACTTAGGTGTTACTATAAAACATAAACCTATATTTCAAAGAACATATCAAGCGGCTTGGTGCGCGAGTCCGCAAACTATGAGTTTAAAAACTTGCGGCATCCTGCTGAGCCTTATCTTCTAAAACAAATTTATTATGCCCTGGGACAGTCATTATTATTTAAGTTATTGCATTTCATCCTGGGGGGCAATTGTAAAACCACTATGAAGTACATTGAAATCTAAAGGTGTGTATTTTCAAACCTATCCTTTTTCCTACTGTCTCTCTGTATCAGATCTGTGGGGTTCGACCGTAAGAATTTTCATCCTCAACATTATTCTGAAATTTTATATTAAACTACCTTGAGACGTTTTTGCACGCACGTTTTTGAAATAAAAAGTATCGGATCACTTGCAAAACTAAATTTAGACAAGACTAAATTTAAAGATTTATTGAATTTCTTGTCCCGTTTCTTTATAGAAAAATTAATAATGAATTAGATATACACTCTCTTACTAAATCTAAATGTAAACAAGTAGTGAGTATTTGCAACAATTTAATTATGAAGAAGCGGAGTTATTACTAAACGTTGTACAAGAATGAAAGATTAGGTTTTAATTAGTTAAAATAATCTTAGGTAAAACCACGCTCGTCTACTCACAATCAAGACTCACTTCTACACTCACACACACTCACCCTCTCACACACAGAAATGCGTATTGGCAAGAGCTAGTTATTAGGTACCTACTAACATAGTTTTTAAGTTCATACTAACAATATGTGTATAAATGTAATGTAAATGGATCATTGGTTGTCTGAATAAATTAAATTAATTATATTATTGACAAGAGCTACAAGATAGTGAAAAAAAATGGCAAAACTTATTTTGGAAAATGCAAAAATGATAAAAAAAAATTGCATTTTGTTCATGTCTTTTGTGATAAAATCGTCTATATGTTGAAAATTAACTGCGATATCAAAAAAAAAGCCCTCGGGGCTAGTTAGGCTATAATTTAAAAAAAAACAGGGCCTCTCTGTCTCTTACGGTCTAGGTGCCCTTTGTGTAGCCGTATTTTGGGCAACGCGCGGAAGACGCTAGGCGCGTAGGGGCGAGGCGGCCGGCGGTGGCGAACTGAAGAGTAGGAGGCTGCCAGCAAGCCGCCGCGCCGCGGCTGAGGTTGGCTGGCGAAACCGACGACGACGACGACGTTAAGTTGTATCATATGACAATACTTACTACTCCATGGTCTAAGCGGCTGGCGCCGTGCCGCCCTGCGCCAGCTCCGCTGCGCCCGGTGCCAGCGCCGCCGCCGCCGTGCTCCGTGTCGGCGAAGCGCGCCGCGCCGCCGCGGCCACCGCGCTCGGTGTCGGCGAAGCGCTCCGTGTCGACGAAGCGCGCCGTGCCTGCACCGGTGGGCCCTGCTGCCGTGGCAGCCTGGCCCAACTCGGCCTGCATCTGTCCGATGCGGCCCGCCAGGTCCAGGGGCAACGCACCGACCATCGCCAGCTGTGTCAACAGCTCTGCCATGCGGGACAAACCCTGCTCTGCTGCTTGCACCCGCGCGTTTAGCTAGTAGAAATTATAACATTGTACTCATGCATTGCTGCAAGCTGAGCGGTAGCCTCGGAGAAATAGAAACTGTCATATCAGGCCAAATTAACCAGTTAGTGATTAAATAAACAGGTAAAAAAACACTGGCACTCCGGTAGTGCCGACAGAAGTGAAAACTTGAACAATTACGAGTGTATTTTGTGAATCGTCTTATAAACAAAACACGCGTGTTAAGGTGTGTTCCTTATTTTATAGGGTTTTTTGCAAATCAGGTATGATGACCAAAGTGACTGGTTTATTCTTCTCGTGAAAGGAATTTATTCAGATTTACAAATAAGCACACAGTTATATATCCGTGGTTCAGCGCCATCTCGTCGTTGTTGGATGAACTACGTAGTTAGTACGCGAGGCCCTCGTAGTTCTTCCCGATGTGCATAGATGGCGCTGTCCTCAACAACGCGCGTCTTAAGTTTTACGTCTGACGTTAGTACGCGAGGCCCTCGTAGTTCTTCCCGATGTGCATAGATGGCGCTAGCCTCAACAACGCGCGTCTTACGTTTTACGTCTGACGTTTTACGTCTTACGAATTTTCGATCAGGGTCACGTGACCTGACGCGAATTTAGAAGTTTTTACCCATTCCAAAAAAAGTACACAGCGCCGCTAAAGAAGTTTTCACTTCAATAAAATAGCTTTTTAGTTCTTGCTGTTTCAATTAGTATAGAAAATATTAACATAAATACTGCATGCAATCATAATATAACATTTCAATTCAAGCATTTTAAAAAATGGCTGCACAATTTTTTTGTGTAGTAAAGCTTGTATTAAAATATAAATAATCATAATAAGTATCATATTAAGTATCTAGTCATTAGCTTCGTCTTTTTTTCCATGCTTCTCTATTAAATAACATGTTTTTTATTATATCCCATAACTCTATGGTTATATTCTATAAGTAAAATTAATACAAAAAGTCTTAGAATGTGTGGTCCAAAAATGCATAGTTTCGAAGATAATTATCATGTATCTAAGTTTCATTGATAAATACGAGTAATTAATTTTCATTCAAACCAATCATGGTTATTAAAGCTAAGAAAATGCGACGTTGTCATATTTCATGTAAGAGTGTTTTACATTCGGAGGGGCCCGTCAGGGCCGAAGCCTGCCGGGTCAGCGGGATTGTCCAAAAGGGTCACCGCTGGCTCGGAACATAAAGGGCTAAGGAAGGAACACGGGTAGCTTTTAGTCAGTAAGAGTCTGACACTCCCTTCCGTTCCACCCAGAGCGGGAGAGTTCATTTGAAGATTTCCCATCCTCAAAAAAAAGGGTGTTTTACATTAATAATCGTGACTTTATCGAATTATTTTCTATGAAAAATGAAAACAAAAAAAAAATATAATTGAAAAATAATTCATAACCCTAGGGTATGAAGTGGTTTATTTTTTTTTTATCCCATAACTCGTAGATTTATCGTCTCCAAGACGATAAATGTCTCTATCATTAGCATATTAAGTACCTACAAATCGAAAATACGTGAAAATTAAAGGTAACTTGTGTGCAATATCTTTTGGAGTTTCCCTGCGTGATCGAATCAGAAATGAGGAGATCCGCAAGAGAACCAAGGTAACTGACATAGCCCGAAGAATTGTCAAAATTAAGTGGCCGTAGGCAGGGCACATTGCTCGCAGAACAGATGGCCGATGGGGCCGAAAGGTTCTGGAGTGGTGACCGCGTACCGAAAGACGTAGCGTTGGAAGGCCTCCCACAAGGTGATCCGACGACCTTTTGAAGGCCGCAGGAACCCGTTGGATGCGAGAAGCACAGAACCGATCGAAGTGGAGGTGCTTGGGAGGCCTATGTCCAGCAGTGCACGTCTTTCGGCTGAAATGATGATGATGATGATTTTGTGTTTCTGTTCCACAAAAAGTTTGAAAATCTCTTGTAGTTACTCCTATTACCCAAGTCAAATTGATCATAGGCAATTTTGCTTAATTCCTCTTCTAAAATATTTTTGTACGAACAGTAAAAAAGCCGCAATGGTGATTAATATTCTAGTGGGAGGTGAGCTTTACGTCGTAGTACCTGCACAGCCTGCATGGTCTCCGACAGCGACGCGCGTCCCTGCGCCAAGTCCTTCCTCAGCTGCTCGTTGTCGGGCAGCGCAGGCACCGGCGCTGGTCCAGACGCCTGCTCCAACTGCTTCACCGCACGCTCGAGGAGCGCAAACTGGGAGGCAGTCACTACCTCAATGCTGCCTACGCGTACTGGGCGCGTACCTTATGTTTCAAACAAAATATTTAATTGCTCTATAAACTTAAAACACCAATCAATCTGCCTAGCCTTTTCCTTGGATTGGTTTCCAGTCTAACCGAATGAATTCCAGTATTTTATTTGAATTTTTTGGAGCGACTACCACCTGACCTCCACATCCCAGTTACGGGTATCACGACACTCTTTGATAACACTGGTTGTCAGGCTTTTAGGCTTCTGATTACCCGTAGATAACGACTATCAAAGATCTTCGAATGTCAGCCGGGACCAACCGTTTAAAGTGCTTTCCGCGGCTCAGAGTTGTCTCGATATGTAATAGATGGTCACCCCTCCTCGGATCGACCGCGGCAAGCTTAGCTTAGTATAGCTTAAACTCAAGACATCCATAAATTAAGTAAGTCAAACTAAATGTCAAGCTATTGCCTTTTGTGACATTGCCTATGAACTTTTAGTCGACACACTACGTAAGGATTTTTTTTATTTTATTGAAGCCAATTCAACAGCAACCGTGGTTGATTTGCTGGTATTTATTGAAGAGTTCCGTTGTCTGTCTCCGAAACTCATCATCAGATATTTACGAAATTTTAATAGGAACATTTCGGAATAAACTTCAACGAACAAAAAAAAATCGCAAATCCGTCTACATAATATGACGGAGTTATGCCCGAACATACATAAAAATATATATATGTAGATATATACATCCGAATTGAGAACCTCCTCATTTTTGGAAGTCGGCTAAAAAACTCATTGCATTGTATAAATTCAATGTCTTAGTATTGTATAATTAAATTAAACTAGCCAGACAAATAGCGTAACACACGTATAATAGCAAACAATAGCGTACAGTACAGCAGCTAAGCATCATCATCAGCACTCATTGCGTTATTTAGGTTGTTGAGCAGACGAATTTTTCAAACATAATATATAAAGCAATGGTTTAGCAATTTCCTTCAAAATCTTCGGGATTGAGATTGAATGTGTGAAGCAGTTAAGGCTATACTGTGGTTAAGGTGTTGGGTTTTTAATTCGTTAGTGTTTTGTTGTTGTAGTTTTCTTTAGTTTAAAAGTTGCGCTATCCATTCAAACCGACTCACTCGACCTCCGACCTCCTCCTCAATCGACTTATGACTTTGACTAAATTAGGTATGTATAACGCTTAGGTACTCACGAGAAGCTGGTCCCCTTTCGGCTGAAATTTAAAAAGGAGAGTTATTGTAACAATTGTTATATACAATATTGAAATCTTATTATCGAGTAAATATATTTTATAGTTACCGACTAATATTTTATCGCTGACTCCTTTTCCTCGCCTCCGTGTGGTCTCTGAGCAAACATTTAAAATAGCATTTTAGTAGGAATCCATTTTAACTACATGTTCAGTTTGCATTTTGATAACAACTGAAACGAGGCAGCTCTACAATAAAACCTACAGGATATTTTAAAGTAACTGTCGTACCCGTTACAGTGATGCTAGTACCGGACTCTTGCCTGCCAGCGCCTCTTTCGGGGGAACCCTAAAACATAACAAACTATGATCTTTTGCAAAGTACATGATGACAGCAGAAGAAAGCCGAAAACACAGCGACCGTTGTTACTTGCACTACAAACCGTCATTAGAGGCATTAACGGGTAAATAAATTTAAAACATCTATTTCTGTCAATCGTTTGAAGATGAGAGAGATAGACTGTTGTTTTAAATACGTTTAGCATTAAGTGCATTTAGAAATTAGCGGTGCAAGTGAGCTTAGTAGTAAACAAAAAGACATCAGCAGGAGTTACCTTGCGGTGGTCGTGTCTGCCTCCCCGGTCTCGCCCACCACGTCGTTCGTCACCTTCGTCTCGGTCGTCGGCACCCTTCCTGTCCCTAGGACTTCTACCGGGGCTTTCTCTGTCCTTACTTTTTCTATCTTCTCTAGATTTTCCATCTCTGTCTTTGGAACCCCCTTTACCGTCCTTGTCTTTCGAAGAAGTTTCACCACGGCCTCCATCTTCTTTTTCATCCTTCCTTCGTTTTTCCTTTTTCTCTCCTTTCTCATCTCGTTCACCTTTTTCCTCTCGTTCACCTTTTCCCTCTCTTTCACCTTTTCCCTCTCGTTCACCTTTTCTCTCTCGTTCACCTTTTCCCTCTCGTTCACCTTTTCCCTCTCGTTCACCTTTTCTCTCCCTTTCACCTTTTCCCTCTCGTTCACCTTTTCGCTCTCGTTCACCTTTTCCCTCTCGTTCACCTTTTCCCTCTCGTTCGCTTTTCCCCTCTCGTTCGCTTTTTCCCCCTCGTTCACCTTTTCCCTCTCGTTCGCGTTTTCCCTCGCGTGCGCCTTTTTCACCTCGTTCCTTTTTTTCCCGCTTTCCCTCTTTTTCACCTCGTTCCTTTTTTTCTCCCTTTCCCTCTTTTTCACCTCGTTCCTTTTTTTCCCCCTTTTCACCTCGTTCCTTTTTCTCCCTCGCTCTTTCACGTTTGGTGGCATCTCTGACACTGTCTTCGTCTTCTGAAGAGCTGCTCGTGAACTGGTCATACTCGTCTGCATCATCGGCGTATTGGGCTTGCAAAGCGTCAATTTCATCAAACTTAATCTCCACATCTTGTTCGAGTAAACGCAATTGTCGTGCCAAAATGTGTAGGATTGTTTGTATTAATTTAAAATTCACTGTGTTTTTCTGGAAAGAAAGGTTTTTTAGCTGTAAGCAAATAAGCATTAATAAACTTCTGGCAGTTTAAATTGCATCAACATGCAATTGTTAATTTAACTTTTACTTTATAGGTACTTAATAGCCTGAAGCTCAGACTGCGCTCTATTTTAACTGTTAATGTATTTATTGTAAATGTGCCCCTGTTATAAATAAACGAAAGGAATTTCATTTACAGTAGTAAGAAAGGGCCGGAATTGAATCAAAAACTTTATTCGTTTTTGCCAGCACATCAAGCTACTACAATCCGTTGTGACTGTTCCTAAATTACCCTAGGCTGATAAAATTTTCGTTTTTCCTAACTCTGTTACTTATTAGTGTTTTGGTCGGTTCCCCCTAATGGGGAAGAGCCGCACCCCGCCTCCGTACGACTCTGTAGAGCTCGTCTCCAGACTGGACACTCTCCCACCGATTGTAATGAATTCCCAAGAAGTGTTTTGCCTTGTCCCGACTTAGGAAGCTGGGGAACAAGGGGGGATACAAGAAAACAATTTCAATATAAGATAAGGTTGGGAATCCATCTATAAGGTGATTAAGGAAAGGAAATCTACTTTTCTTTTGCTTATGAAAGTTACGAGACTTGAGAGGTATACAAAAGGGTAATTGATACGTAACACTTGCGTTGGAGAATACATTGTTTTGAGTTACGTTACTGAAAGTTCTTACAATAAATCTGGTAACCCACCCCAGAGAGCAGAGACGTAGGGCACGACACTTTATAACAGCTGTTACGCCTCCCGTGTGCTGCCAGTCCTGCTTCTAAAGTGCATAGGCCCTAGAGAGGGCCTGCTACGGTACCAGCAGCACACGTTCCCTATACTCAAGCATGTCTTACCCAATCCTAAGGTAAAGGACTGCGAAGTGGCTCTACCATTGAGCGAGACAAGTTTCCAGAAGTGCTGGACGCGTACTGTAATAATAACCCCTTATAACGGCCTACTCACCCTTTACTAAGACAATAAAAAACTAGCGCAAGCGTACCGCATCGTCAGTCGGTTGCAAAATTCCTTACGAATTGCCTTGCTATACGCCGAAGTGGTTATTTTAAATCGTCACTTCTCACTTCCTTTAATCTACCCAAGTTGGGGATGCTTGCAGTGTAATCGGCGTCCTTCAATAATTTCTGTATACCTATCTAGCAGCGGGGCCTTTCCATCTGGGCATCCAAAATTATGTGTCTCGCTAAATATTATTTTTTTGTATCAGTAAGAGGCCTACGGGGGCCGGGTGTGATTTAACGAGACACAATTTCTAACGTTCCTTAGAACGGCTATCAAACCAGTTAGGGGTACTTGGTGAAGCCTACCCCCGCTCCCAGGAAGTGTGCGTACATCAAGTACAATCTAAGATATCCTGCAGTTAGTCAGTCCATAAGGGAAAGGTAGCCATCACTAACGTTTGATTGGTTTGTGTTCGTAAACAAGAACAACAGACTACAAGGTAGCACTATAATTCAAATTGGCCCTAACGAGTTGCAAGTTCGGTTCAGCCTTCCATAAGCTGTGTGACTGCCAAGGATCATGTCCTGGCTATGATTGTATATAGTCTGTCGCACCCCACGGATGGCTTTCCCCGAGTCCCTAGAACCAAACGCATGTGTAGGATACCTCGATTAGGTCATTAAAAGGAACAAGGAAGGATAAAATATTCAACACTCACCCAATCCAATCGTTCACAGACACTCACTGAGATTCACGCGCCCTACACGCTACTTACATTATAGTAGACTAATATAACCTAGTCTAAAATAACTAATCTGGGCTTCAACCCAATTATATTTAGCTTAAAACCTAATACTCGCTATCTAGCGACAGCCCACTTGGACATGGCCTCCTAGTGTTCACTAACTCTCCTAACTTAACTAGCCTGGACTCGCAAGTCCGTCTCCTAGAGCGGGTCCACCCCGACTGTCCTCCTCTACGTCCCGCAATCAACTGCCCTTCGTCTTCATTATAATTTCTCACATCCTAACATCTACACCACTCTCAGCCCACATTCCCATGCTTTCGCAACATCTGTTAATCGCCTTTCTTTATACAATTTCTCAATTGTTTCAAGGGTCCGTTTTGGGTTTGGGTTGTTCTAAGAATTCATACAAAATACTGCATCTTAAGTGACGTAAAATATTGGTTTCGACTGATGGCTGGCAGATGTGCCAGTCTATTGTCCATAAAATAGAGAATTTACGTGTCTCCAAGTGGCGACGCCAAATGTCAGTTTAAAATAAATATAATATTTTGTTATTAAATAGGTGTAAGTGACGGACAGTCACACCGTCAAATTTCTTTAATAGATTTTCAATTTTATCGCTAAATTATAAAGTTCCAAGTTGATTGGGAAAATTAGACAGTTTCGGGAAGCTTGATGTGCTGGCGTCTGTACACTTTATACCCAGATATTAATGTTAATTTATAATGATATAAACTATATTGTACAGTAGGCTGCACATCTGCCCTATGCGTTATTGCGATAATGCATCCCGATTCCTTGCCAAGCGTCCGATATTTCTAACGTGTGCGTGTAACAGGCCCCCAGCCCGCAGTTCACGTTACTACGTTATTATCGCAGGTGTGTAACTCGTGTGCGTCCTAATACAAAATGCACTAGAACTCATATCGGAATATCGCAGGACGAAGGAGCGTCCTACTTCTATTGCGTCGTTATTATCGCAGCAGTGTGTAACTTCGTGGCCGTCCTCATACAAAATGTACTGAAAACAGATATCGCAGTAACGCATCCGATATTATCGACCAATAATAAAGGGCCTGTGGGGGAGAGCCTTTACTATTGAAACTCCGTATCTACTAGGTATGCTAGGCCAGCCCCAGGTCACAATGAAACCACAGACGGCCGAATGTACAGATGCCAGCACATCAAGCTACCCGAAACTGTCAAATTTTCCCAATGCCTTGCAACCTTGGACCTAATGCTTTAGCAAGTTTGACAGATTGTAGTAGCTTGATGTGCTGGCGTCTGTACCTAAACAAGAAAATCTATTGTTACCCGACTACGGAGGGTATATGATTTTAACCGGTATTTATGTATTTATGTATGTTTGTATGTATGTTCATCTGTTCCCTCATAACTTAGTAATTTGACAAATGAGGTATCGTAAAGAAGCGTCTTGACCTTTCGCCGGTTATAAGCTATGTGAAGTCACACTAAATTCAATATGGCGGCCCCTCTAGGGGATATAAAGTAATGAATTTAAAAATAAATATTTTGGGATGGTGCCTTGTTGGGTATCAAATGAAAGGGCTTAATTAACACATTTCAAATATATAAATTACTGAAATAATCCCCAAAATAATAAATAAGTTTAAAAACTAAAACTTGAGTACTGAAAAGGATGAAACAAGAAAGTACCTTCCCCTGGGTGGCATGCCACTGTACTAACATGCTTATAAGTTATGGTAGCATGCGACCACGATCGCACGATCGCATACGATCGATCGCACGATCGGGATGGTACTTTCTTGCTTCATCCTTTTCAGTAGTCGGGTTTTAGTTTTTAAAGTTTTCGCAACTATGTAGGGGTCATTCTTCAGTCTAACCGGATGTAGCTCAATTATTATCGTCTCTTTAAACTTTTACTTACAACTTAGAAAGAGACCCCATCTGTCGTAACTTGTGTGCTATAAGAGTCCTTCGCCAGAATGGTGTGTACTACAGGTAGTCTTGTCCTGTGTAGGTACCTCATTATACCTGTGTATATATACCTGTGTATTTGCACTAGGAAAACCTGTCACACAAATTGCCCCCAAACATTGTGTGTACCACAGACATATAAAATTATTATTTCATAATATCTATGGTCACTGGGTGCCTGAAGATGGACAGCGCCGCCGAGGCCGGCCCAGAAAGAGATGGCGAGATGACCTGGACGCGCACCGCGAGAGCTGGTTCGAGGTGGCGCGGGGAAAGAGTTGCTGGAAGGATTTGGGGGAGGCCTGGGAGCCCAGTAGTGGGACGACAAAGGCTAGCAAAAAAAAAAATCTATGGTGTGTAGGTAGGTACTAATCCTTAAGTTATATTAAACAAATATATACCTTTGTTATAACATGTGTCATTAAATTGCTAACAAATAAAGATTTTGAATACTTCTGAACACTCACACGAAGGGATCCAAAAGCCGAATTTATGAGGTCTTCCACGGAGACGAGGATCGTTCTATCGCTCATATTTGGCTCGTCGGTAATATTAATATAACGTCTATCCATAATTGTAAATAAAAATAAATTCTAGCAAAGAAAAGGTACTATAAATTAAATAAATAACTCTCTAAAATTATTTTGCTATCAAAAAATAATAAATAAACATTAAAAAATTCTTCTAAAATTCACAGATTATTTTTTTCTTTGGTTACTGTCAAAATTGACAATGCCATTGTCCCAGAACTATTTACAGCCAGAACATAGAAAAACAACGGTTGCAATTAGCGGTACAACCTTTTAGAAACGGTTACAACATTTTAGACCAACTTCAAAAAAGTCGAGCTTCTGTATTCGACCCGTATATCCGCGTATCCCGTACCTATATCTATGTATGTCCGCGATTTTCTCAATAAATAATGAACCAATTTTGATGTTTCTTTCATCAACGTGATCTACATATTTTCAGGAAGTTTTTACCTATAATACATTAGGTAATTATTCTTATGTACGAAGATAGGCATAAATTAATGAACTGCATCTACGGCATTTCTATGCGAATTTTGTTGATTCTTCTAGTCGGTGTCTTCAATTCCCCAATGCACCATAGCTTGGCACCGTTTGGCTGCAATAGGGATGACGAATGATTTTGAAATCCTCTTCCGTAATGTACATACACATTTACTATTTACGAAAAAACCTATATTTCGATTATAAACTAAAGTTGAACGAAGTTTAAAGACATTTTTCTAATATTTTTTCAATAGCGCGCGAAAACAGCTCGCAGTGTCATGGCGTCGGGTCTGATGTCACGCCTAGGTAAACACTAAACGTCAAATGTGTCAAGCTGACACATTTGACACATTTTACGTTTAGTGTTTACCTTTCCTCTGACTGCGCGTGTTGACAAAACCAAACATTGCATATTTCATCTGATAAAAATGAATTCCAAAGTGTATAAGTGGTGTGCAGTGCCTCAGTGTAAAAACACATCAATAACCACTCCCAACAAGGTGTTTATATATGTCCCAAACAAGCAAATAATAAGAGTTCAATGGTTAAAGCTCGCAAGGCGAAACCATGTTGTTATAGATTCGTGTTGTAGAGTCAAGTGGAGTGGATAAATTACACTTAAATTAATAAATAATGTCTTCCTGAATGGCGAAAAATCGATCCAAATGCGTAATCGGTAGTAGTCAACAAAACGCAAGTGATGTTTACATAGGCGTGACGTCATGCGCTGTGATTGGCGTTTCAGTCAAAATGGCCGAATGCCGTATTTTCATCTTTTATTTTAGTGAAAATCCGATTAATCTCAAGTTTTTAAATAAAACTAAATCAGTGTTTTAAATCCTTTTAATGTGTACTTTCCCCTAAAATCATTAATCTTTGATTATTTGATACTGTCGCCACGCCTACTATATCTATGTATTGTTTGGTACCTACCTGTGCCTCAGGCGCCGTCCTATTGTTATCACTCGTGCGATGATGCGCGCGTCCGACGAAAATGATCGTGTGACCATGCTTCAAACATACTGATATCTACTGAATGTCCTACTGAAGGTCGCGCGATCATGCGATGCTACGAAATTGTCTAGTTTTCGTCGCGCGACCATCGACGCATTCATCATCAGGCATCATCATCATCATTAGGGCATCTGAATGTCCTAATGACGCTCGCGCGACCAAGTGGAGGCGCGGGGCAAGGGAACACCAATCTTTGTTCCACACTAACACGAGTAGGTATATCGAGTACAATCACTGCGACTAGAATCAATTCCATTTTGTTGCAATTTTTGACGTTCAAACGTGCCTTTTATGTGCCTTTTTTTTTTTTTTTTTTTTTTTTTTTTTTGTTCTTATCTGCTATCAGTCAACCCTGACTATGATCAGATGTGTGGAAAGATACATCACATTTTCATTTTTTTCATTTCATTTTCATTTCATTCATTTTTTTATGTGCCTATTTGAAATAAATGCTTTAACTTTTTTTTTGCGTATTCCATTACAGATGTAATCAAATGTTTCTGTTGACATGGACAAAAATTCGTAAAAACCTTCTTTTTTTTTCCGTACATCGATACTTATTGTGAAATTCACGGCACTAATTTCTGTTTTTATAGAGTATGAGTTATGCGGTCCGCTTTTTTTTAGGGTTCCGTACCAAACTCAAACTCAAAGCATTTATTTCATTTAAACCATTTACAGGCACTTTTGAATTGTCAAGACCAACCAAAATGTTAAAACGGAACCCTTATGGTGAGACAGTCTGTCTGTCTGTCACAGCTGGATAACTCAAGAACTCCTAATGCTATCAACTTGAAATTTGGAATAGTTTTAGATCAAGTTTGCGCAACTATTTTGCAAATAAGAAAGAAATAAAAATATGTGTATATTTTTTGCAACAGGGACTGAAAGGGGGTCTGAAAAATTCGACGTGGGGCTACTAGGGCATGTGGGGTATCACATGAAAGAGCGCAGTTTGCAAATTCTCAAACATCTTTTTTTTTTAGTCCGCATAGTTTTCGACTTTCGATGAAATATGTAAAAAAGATAGATAAGGGGGGGGGGCCTTATCTCCGAAGTTTGCAAAGAGAAAAATCCGAAATAATTCTATGTGATAGAAGTTTATGTAAAAATGTCTCTCAGTTTTTATTAAACATTTTATGTACCTAGGACAATTACATGTAAATGTATTTTGTTAAATAAAATATACCTACAATTAACTTATTTTATTACAAAAAAAATTACTTATTTTAAAAATTACTTCCGAAATAGTAGATTATTCACTAACCTCCTGACTAAACGTATATCAGGTGAATAGTTACACACCGATTTTTCTCTTTCAGTCGTCAGTAATTTGACTTTCGAAAGAAGAAGACAAAGCGTTGTGTAACTATACAGACGCTATACAACGTTTATTAGTGAGGAGGTAAGGTGATAAAGCAGTGTCTTAATGTCGCGGGCGCTATTTTGAATCCAGAACACAACGAAGGGTTCCAGCTCTCTCAGTGGGTTATACGAGTAGTCTACCACGGTATCGGTTACTTATAAAACTTAGAACAAAACAATATGTGTAAGTATTTCCAACACTGAAGGTACAGCAGTTACCATCGAGATATAAGTACTAACGTACTTATATCTCGATGGCAGTTACTCACTTCCATGGATCCAAAAGCCGTATGTATGAGATCTTCAACGCTGACAAGGAGCGTCTTGTCGCTCATAACGGGCTCGTCAATATATCGCTTATTTCTCATCATGATTGTTTAGGTCAAAAACTAATCTTAGCAAAAAAACAATATATTAAGTACTAGATATTCTCCAATATTCATAACCAAATTCTTTGACTGATTTGTCTTTATTTTAATGCTGTCAATCTGTCAATATAATTATATTAGTCTGCTGTCTTGCTGTCAATGAAGTTGTAGAACTGTTGTCAGCCAGAACTATGAGTATATCACAGAGTACTTTATGTAGTATATTACTTATACTGGCAGTTATAATTTGTTCTGTCAATAGGTTAATGCACTGACTATCATGGTCAGTGGGCTAAGGGGTGTAGCTAGCAATAGGTTTCATTTTGGCAGTTTGTTGAGCAGACAAATTTTCCGAACATAGATATGAAGCAATGGATTAACAATATATCCTTCAAAATGATTCAGATTGATAGTGTGTTACGCAATTAGGTTGCTGTACACTTGTATGATAGAGGTCAGTGGTCAGTGGGCTCGGCCCACTGACAACAGGTCAGTGCGATCAAGGAATATACTAGGTACAATGCGCGCCACGAAAGATGAGACTTGACCCCGCCTCCCCCGCTCTTTCCGCCGCCCCTATGACGTCCGGTCCCGTCCCGCACTCAGACCTCATACCGCTAAAGATACCTAAAATCGTGTACTGCGCAAGTCAAACCACGTGGTGTGTCAAGTCTCATCTTTCGTGGCACGCATTGTACTCTCTAACGAGAGGTCGGCACCTTTACGCCAGACGCTGATTAATTTGATAGGACTAAACTAAAACTTATCTTTTGTCCTTTTCATAATGAAACAGAAAGATAAGATGCACTGAACTCAAATTTAGTTTAGTTTGTGAACAAGGGAATTGACACCCTTGACAACTTAATTTAGTCGGGTTATACGAGGAGATTTAGTATGGAAAAGTAATGAAAGCTAATTTCTCTTAAAATACAACACTTAGGAATCTGGATTTTTAGTCGCTTTAAATTCTTCAGGAGTACTAATTTTTGTATTTTGGGAAGAAATCACAGTTTTTAATAGAGACATCTTGAAATGAAAATTTGGCACCGTGACTACCGCCACCCCACCAATAGCATGGTATATCTCGTAAACTACTGGAGTATTAACTTTGAATTTTGGGTACTTGAGGAAAGCGACAAGCTTCTCTAGCTTGGAATCAACATTCAAAATCGTGGTCCTGCTGAACAATTGCGAGAAGGTTATCATAGTTGATTTCTCGGCAAATATAAATATTACAGTTCTGTTTTTTTTACGAAATAAATCACATTTATGGGTATTAATTATTTGTATACTCAGAATAGCTGTAGCGTGGGCCCTTTTTCGGCGCTCATGGTGGTCCTGCTGAAGAGAGCGTGACTACCGCAGGACCACCTTCAAAGTCGATTTTCTCGAAAACTACTAAGGTACCAATTTTGTTGTTCGAGTACTAATTAGTACCAATTGAGCACTAATTATTTACCAAATATGGAAGCGATTGGCGTTGGTGATCCTGCGGTAGTCACGGACATATAAAAAACATAGCACAGTTCGGCACAGCGCGGCTCAGCACGGCGGGTAGCGCGCCTCGCTCGAGACTGCTGCGTTTTTAAACAGATCGTAGCCTCACAAAGCGCAGCACAGCATGGTTTGTTTGTATCCTCATTAAAATATTAGACGAGCGAGTTGACCAAACATAGGCACAGCGCAGAATAGCTCGATGTTGATTTGTCACCCTAGAGGTCAGTAATGTGCCATCTCTGACAATAACCCCAAAAACTAGGTATTTTATGTATATGTAAAATAAAACAACATTGTATACACTTTATATTTATTTATTTATAACTTTTCTCTCCACACGTAACGTCCCAGAGGTTCAAACAGCATGTAATAATATACGTTATTATAGTGCATGATTGTTTGTACAAGTCGCCGCATGCAGCTGACTACACGAGAACTATCAAAGTAAACATAATACTGAACTCTTATACATTTCCGATACATCAAAATGCTGGTAACACTGATATCGAGACACGAAAAGCGTAAATACTGCAGCGTTTTTCAACAAACACATGTTACTTCGATTAAAACTCTAATAATAACGTGGAATGCAAGAGGGTACTCGATATTATGACTTTTATAACACGCGAAATACAAACGGGCATAAAATAATTCATTGTTAGTGTATAAATAGTATATATTTGATATAAATAACAACTAATTAACTGCGAGCGTGTCGCGCGTCGCTGGCCGGCATTTGTTCGTGTATTTACAAATGGAGCGGTTGTCCGGCTAGCCGCGCGCCGACTCGTTCAATTTCAACAATTGTAATCACGAATTCTGCATTGAAATACGAGTAATTATATAATTAAACCTATTCACACTACGTAGACTTTAACACATTTATTTACGTCTATTTAGTGTATTAACAATACGCGTTTGCGTTGCATTGTCGACTGTTGCCTAGCGCGAACACGCCAATATGGCTCCTATTTACTTTGCTATAAAGTAGATAACGGCATGTGTTTGTGCAGTATGTCGGCGACAGTCGGAGGTGTGGGGGGAGCTACTCCTCGAGGTTGCGGAAGGCGGTGGCCATGTCTTCCAGCAGTTGGTCGAAGTCTGCCTTGATCTTAGCTTCTCCATCTTTCACGGGGTCCTGGGGATAGAGAAAGCGATTAATATTTCGCTACTAAAAACAACGAGTAGGACAAACTGAGAAGTTACGCGCTTTTGAAGTTATTATTCTTCTATCCTTGTCACGCAAAACGACCATTGTACTGAATGGCGCGAAATTACTACGGCGCTTGTCTTGTGACGTCAGACGCTAGTGCTGTCCTTTGTCTAGCATAGACTTTAAAACACACAACTTCGCAATTTTTTGGTATATTTGAATAATTTTATTTACTGTTGCTTCATTTTTTTCCTAGGTTTGAAAAGGTCAAAAACCCTATTGCGCCGATACAGGGTCAGACGGTTACCTTGAACTTCATGGAGGAGAGTTGGTACAACACGTTGCCCATGGCGTCGCGGATGACGTTCCAGGTGACCTTGTTGTCCGACTGCGCGGTGGACTCGACGGCGTGGCGGGACATGTCGTAGAACGAGATGATGTTCTTCAACATGCCCGTGGTCTTGTAGAACGGGCAGAAGCGATCGTACGCCGAGTAACTGAGGAAGAGCAAGATGTACAATTGATCAATTTTGAAGTGTTTCTCTATAATTTGGATGCTGACCATATCCAAAACTTTTATATAATTTCCATGTTGCTCTTTTTCACCTGTTCTGCTGCAAGAAGTCGTCCTTGAGCAGCTTAGCGACCTCAAGCGTGATCTTGTCTGTTTCTGCGAGCGACGCCTTACCGACCAGCTGCACGATTTCTGACAGATCCTCTTCTTCCTGTAGGATCTCCTTGACCTGGTGGAATGCATGGGGTTAAGAGGACTTCGTTCTTTATGGCGGTGAGGTTAAGCATGTCACTTGAATGTGTAGGCCTTGGTTTCTCAATACTAATTACTATTTTACAATACTGTTATTTTGAAGTCCAAGTAAGAACATAATTTTTAACTATTGTAACCAAAAATCTAAGGTATAATAATTAATATTTTTGCTTCAAGATGATCTCATCTCAAATGAGTAGCAACAATACTTTCTATTGTTTGTTGCATATAGCTGAAAGTGTAAATGAGCTGTCGTTTGTCAGAAAAGTATACCAGCCTTACACAAGCAGATAACAGAGGGGCAGTTCTCGTAATTTTAAGAATGTTCACAGTTTCCCTATATTTTAACAAGTTTTTGACATTTGTTTGAACTGAGATTTTGAACGTTTTAAATTAAGAGAACAAATTGACCTTCAGATTTTGTGCACTGACTGGACAAGCACACTCAAATTCTGTGTGGATCTTTCCTCAAAAGATCATTTCAACTACTCAGAATAGTCAGATAAGCAACACCACAACCTCATCTAGTTTTTAAAATATTACTGATGTGTCAAAGTGTTTGTACCTACTAGTTACAGAAATAGTCATTTATCAATCATTATAATCATCTTGACAGTCGCAACTACCGATCCGTACCTTGGTCCTAAGGGGCACGAACTCGACGTAGTTCTTGTCGTAGAACTCATCGAGCGCGCGCATGTACTTGGAGTAGGAGATGAGCCAGTTGATGGACGGGAAGTGCTTCCTCTGCGCCAGCTTCTTGTCGAGGCCCCAGAACACCTGCACGATACCCAGCGTCGCCGCTGTTACAGGGTCCGAGAAGTCACCTCCGGGCGGAGACACGGCACCCACGATGGACACGGAACCTATGGATATGACATTTTTTTAACACTCATCTTGTACAGAATAAAAGGTAAGTTTCCTTAAGTTTATTATTTTATCATTATTATCACTACAATTCATTTTCAATCTCATTTTTGTGCAATCAATGTGTATGCAACATAATTTTGGAACAACTTTTTTTATTCATCATCATGCCTAGCCTTTTCTCAACTATAACATATGTAATTTAAATTTAGTTCAATTAATATCTAGAAATAATGGTTTAATTGAATACCATTAACATTAGCCTTGTGATTAAATATATTAATAAGATATTTAATCACAAGGCTAATGTTAATGATAATCTTATTTCAGGAATCAGAATAAAACTATCAGAAAATGACAATATCTGATTATATTGTCATTTTCAGTTTTAAGCTAGATTATTACAATATTAATTAAAAGTCATGCGCCCAATAAGATTTCCTTTTAGCAACTTCAGGAGTGTAAGGGGATGTGTTGCCAAAAATGATGATACAACTTTTACTTATAAACGTAAGTACCAACTTTCACATTTCTAACTTACAAAATGACAACTTTCCTACAAACTTTAATTCCCTATTTAGATTTAGGGGATAAATTCTCGGACACTTTTCGTTCTATTAGGAACCCCCGTGCAAAACGTCATTGAATGAATATTTTTTTTTTGTTAAGTAGATAGTAAAAATGAGTAAGTGTAGGGTCACCTTCCCGGTCGGGGTTGCCGAGGCACTTGACGCGGCCGGCGCGCTCGTAGAAGGAGGCGAGGCGCGCGCCCAGGTAGGCGGGGTAGCCCGAGTCCGCCGGCATCTCCGCCAGGCGCCCCGAGATCTCGCGCAGCGCCTCCGCCCAGCGCGACGTGGAGTCGGCCATCATGGCCACGTGGTAGCCCATGTCGCGGAAGTACTCCGACAGCGTGATGCCTGCAACATATCGTGTTGTTACGTCGTCACGTCGACGCCGATTGTCGCTGACGACCAGCGCTGTGGCTCTGCCTCGCATACTGTCTGTTTATTTCTGTGTTGTTTTTTCTTTGCGCCATGTCTACCGCAAATGAATTAACTTTCCTTGTTTTTTTTTTTTTATAATATCCTTTATTATAAATTAAGCTTGCACAGATAGTTTTTAATGTTATTAAAAGCTTACTATAATTTTTGCTTGTAAGCGATGAACATGAAAAAAAAATCTAGATACAAATAATGTAAATTTAGTTGTAGTGTTTTCATAAACGATATTATTAATTACCGGTGTAGATGGAAGCCTCTCGGGCAGCTACAGGCATGTTGGAGGTGTTGGCGACCAGCGCAGTTCTCTTCATGATAGATTCAGTCATTCCTTCAATCTCCACCGTCAGCTCAGGGAAGTCACGCAGTACCTCAGACATCTCATTACCTGCACACAAATACTGTGGTGAGTATACAATTTAAAAAAGAAAACTCCAAATCTATTTTTTGTAATGTGCATTACGTAGTTTTTGTTGCTTCTGAGTATAGAATAGAATACTCTTTATTATGTACACCATATAAATTACAGACATAAATATAGAAACTGTACAAAGGGTGACACAATGGGCGGTCTTATCGCTAAGAGCGATCTTTTAAAGACAACCTTAGGATGGATTTAAAAAGGGGAAGGACAGACAAATACTGTAGGTAGTCCGCGATGTAGCATTTACATAATACAATAAATATACACATATAGTAGCATATAGTAGTATTTTTTTTTTTTTCTGTAGGTCGAGCAGTTAGTACATACCACGCTCGCCGCACCCGACGTAGATGATGACATCAGAGTTGGAGTATTTAGACAGCGCCTGAGAGATGACAGTCTTGCCACAACCGAAGGCTCCGGGGATGGCCGTGGTACCTCCCTGTACACAGCTGAACAAATAAAAATACACGTCAAACACTACCCATTAGTAATATAATTGTGAAGTCACTAGAAATGTATCCAAAATTCGAGATAGCGGCGTTAGTTTAATTCCGGGCGCGCGCCACACTCACGGGAACAGCGAGTCCAGCACGCGCTGGCCGGTGAGCAGCGGATGGTTGGCGGGCAGCTTCTCGGCGACGGGCCGCGGCTGGCGCACCGGCCACACCTGCAGCATGCTGTACTTCTGCTTCTCGCCGTCGAACTCCGTCTCCAGCACGACATCCTGCACATCATCGTAGAGGATTACTTATTTTTACACGATTGACCACACAAACAGTTATGTTTTCAGGGTTCATGTAGAAAAGTTGATCGAGGTTTTCCATGTAATCCCTTATCATAGATAGTAAGATTGGTCGATGAAAACATTATAATATACAGTTTGAAAGTTTGAAACTAGAATTTTAAATCATAATAATATTACATTACAGCTGAGGTGAGAAAACTTCAACTTCGTGTGTGAGTTTCTTATCTTAATCCTTGATAACTGGTAAACGCCATAAGGTGATTGCGCAGTTGTAGCCCCCGAAATTCAATTTTTCTTACGTTTTTTGCAATTTTCAGGCCAGTGTCAAATTGTATCTTGATCAAAATATGATTCGTAACTATAAAATAGGTACGTATTTACAGAACTTTAGTCATTAGAATCAATAATCCATTTTTCTAAGTTAGATTTAAATTTGAATTTCGCGATCTACCACTTACTTTCACGTTAAGGCGAAAGCGCCAGGGTACCCCGCGAAATTCAATTTTTTTTAGGTTTTTTTGCAATTTGCTGGCCAGTATAAGTTGTATGTTGATTAATATATGATTCGCTGCCATAACAAATATGTATTTACAGAATTATAATCATTAAAGTCATCAACACAACTCTCTAAGACCACGTAACCCCAAAGAATAACTGTTTCATGAAATCGTCATTCTTTGGGGTTACGTGGTCTTAGAGAGTTGTGTTTTTTGTTTTGGGTGTTGCGCACTATAACGATAATAATTGTGGTGCTTGACTATTTAATATTAGGTACAATTTGTCTTGACGAATTCCAAGGGAGTTGACATGGAACTTCCAAAATTCCTTTCATAGCGGCTACCCACACCATATAATGAATTTATTTGCTACATTTTACTGGCATTATATCTAAAACTAGCTAAGTAGTACTTACAGTGACTTTGTAGTTGCCGGAGGGCGCGATGTACGTGACGGTTCCCTTGGCCTTGGGCGGGATGAGCATCTTGTGCTTGACCAGCGTGTTCTCGTGCACGATACCGTACAGGTCTCCACCAGTGATGTGGGAGCCGGCCTGCAAACAAACATTCATTGTTCTATCATATAATCTTATTTATGGAAGCTGTAGTGTAGAAGGTCCTAGTCAAGTCAATTAAAAAATATAAGTAATAATTTACCAAAATAATTAAAAAAGAACCAAAATTTAATACTTTCATAAATAAACTGAAACAATCTTTTACTAAAAGAAAACGAAATTTTGCGAAAACAGAAAACGAATTTCGGTAAGTCTACCCACCTTAATATTTAATGGGTTGAATTCCCAGGAGACTTCCCTGGCAAGACTGGGCACGTTGACACCCTTGGGGATGTAGATGGACTGTGTCAGCTCGCCGATGTCCTTCAGGGGGCGCTGGATACCGTCAAAGATGGAGCCCAGGATACCGGGGCCCAGCTCCACGGACAGAGGCTTGCCGGTACGAAGTACAGGATCTCCCACTGTTACACCTGATGTTTCTTCGTATACCTATGTTGAATATGGAGGGTCATTTTTGTTTGGGAAATAAATGAGAAATAAATTGTCAACATACACTTCAGTTAATGGTCCAAAATGTAATTCATTTATTTGTGATCTTGTAATTTTTTTTAATATTGTGCTAAAACTTCTCTATTTCTACTTCCCTATCCATACTAATATTATAAATGCGAAAGTGTGTCTGTCTGTCTTTTACCTCTTCACACTTAACCCGCTGAACCTATTTAGATTAAATTTGGTATAGACATAGTTTGAGTCCCAGAAAGGACATAGGACAGTTTTTATCCCGATATTCCCACGGGATCGTAACTTACGCGGGTGAATCCGCGGGGCGCTGCTAGTATTATAAATGCGAACACACACTTAAACCGCTGAACCTATTTAGATGAAATTTGGTATAGATATAGTTTGAGTCCGGGGAAAGGACATACAATAGTTTTTATCCCGATATTCCCACGGGATCGACACTTATGCGTGTGAAACCGCGGGGCGCTGCTAGTTGTATTTACTCTGTAGTAAGACAATAATAGGCTGGTATTATTATTGCTATTGAGCTAAATGTTTTAAATCTGAAGTAATTTTCCTTCACATCATGCATTTTTTGCCAAAGTGGTCCACATACCTGGATGGTGGCCATGTCACCCTCCAGACGAATGATCTCTCCTACCAGCTCATTGTATCCCACCCTCACAAGCTCGTACATAGCCGATCCGGACATCTTCTCCGCCGTGACGACTATGGTTAAACAAAAAATACTGGTTTTATTTAAAATCATATGTAATAGGGGACAGTTGGGCATTCAGTTACGATACCTAACTGCATATCGACAGTTTCGTAAAGTGCATTATGTTTGTGAAATTGTGTGCTCAAGCTCGACCATCTTCAATATAGGTTGTCTATTTAGTACAACATATTATTAATATTGAGTTCCGGCTTCTTTATTGACAATGGTCGTTATTAAAACTGATGTTTTCAACATTTTCAAACTGATTCAAAAACCTCACTGAAGATTTTGAGATCATGCATTATGTCATATCACAATAAATAGAATCTGATGCCAAATACGCCAAAGAATGACGTAATGTGAGTTTCGACCTAAATATTTTGTGGAAATCTTGCCCTAAATACTCGTCCTCTTACTGTAGAGCCCTCCAGAAACTCCTCCCTTTTTGGTTAATGTGTGGTAATAAAAACTTTATATTGTTTAAGCAGTAGACAACCCACTCCCTCTCATTGAGAGCAGGCATATGTCCCAGCAGTGGAAACATTACAGGTTGTCATTATGCTAAGCAGCGATAGCTGGAATTTCTGTTTTTTTTTTTTAATTCACTCAAGCCTTTGGTCAATAGATACTGGCAATGGATGGTTACAACTGTTTGTTGCTATGTGTTATTAACACCATAGGCAACGCAGGTACAATGTCATTTTAGGAACAGAGCTAAAATGGGTCAGATGGTCTTCCTAGTGTGCATACACACAATCGGCACACTTCAACAGCAGAGGCAACTGCATTAACCTCTGCCGTTCTCTGCCGATCATGTGTATGACCACTGAGACACCCGACCTGCAGGGGTGTCTCATATGCCTGCAATTCCAGCAACACCCAGTCTCTTTAATTGGGTACACAGCAAAGCTACTTGGTGGAAGAAACATGTGTGGTAGTCATTACTACACCAGGAGCATCTTAAAAAAGAGCTCAATGCTAAAATGCAGCCAATGCTAAAAACCGGATGAGTACGTACCGGGTCCGGATACGGCGAAGACAAAACCGAACTTCTCTTCATTTTCTTCATCGGCGATCGTCTTCAACCCCTGTTTACTCATTTTGAGTTATTAATTCTATACCTGAACAAACAAAAAAACAATTTTCGTTATACAATTTTTTTTAAATACTATTTTGGGTAACATAGAGTATGTAAAATTAGTATGTAAAGACAAAACAGCACACAATATGAAGTGTTTGTTTGCAGTAATAAGAAGATTCTGTATACAGAAGTGGTGATGGATAATCCACAAGTACCAAATAGTAAAACAGTGGTCACTTAAGTCAAACTCTTCATACATCACAACATAGTACTATAATTTACATAGAATAAGACTAAGATTATAATTTTTTTGCAAGAATATTAGTACAATAAGTTAAGAAATCTAAATAGTTTTCTGTTGTATTCAACATAGGTGCATATAGTATAGAAATAGTACAACACATTACAATTGAAACCAAAGATTGTTCATGATCCTGCCATTGTTTACACAGTGTAATGTCACCACAATATTCTTCTTAATCCCAATAAAATCCAACTTGCATGATTATGATGATTGATGGCAAGTTGACTTAATTTATGAAGATCAAAGAAATAAATATCAAAATGTTCAAAATTATATTAAACACACACCCAGTACCACCCTACTGTGCTGCCAATGTTGCTGGTCAGACTAAGACCATAGACTGACAGATCAGCTGACAACTAACTTTTATCAATGAGAACTGATAAACACATTCATCCATCAATGTCAACTCTCATGAAAAAATTTTTGGGGAAAATTAAATGGAATAATTGTTGCCCTATTTGTAAAGCCTTTTTCGTTTTAGTCAATAGAGGTTTGTCCTTGACATGAGATCATTACACCAGTCAGAAAAAGTTGTAATTTAATCAAATTGACAAATCAATGTTTATGTAACTCCCAAAAGAACATACAAAAATGAGAGAATGCAGTATCAAATAATGAACCTATTTATTGATTTATCAATAGTACAAAGTCATATGACCTAAATTTACCATTCTTATTTAGAAAAAATATTTGAAAGTTATAAATCTCAAATCATATTTTAGGTAACAATTTCATAATACTTTATACTAGCTGATAAGCATGAGTTGCTCACTTACAAACCTTTAATGGACAACAACAACTACAGATCAGGAGCTAAAATTAAAACATTTTACCTTTGTCACTAAGGTAATAAATATGTAGAGCACTAAGGCTAAGTGGAACTCTACATATTACTGGAATGAACATGGCTTCAAAATTTTATGACATCTCTATATCCAGTGGTTTGGGCTATGAGTTGACAGTCAGTCATAGAAAAGTTCATGTAATTTATGTATATGAAAGTTACATGAGATGCTAAATGAAATTAGAATGAAAAGGAGTGTTTTATGTAGGTATTTGCAACACCCATTAAATCAGACTGTTTATGTAATTCGCTGCTAGAATAGATTGTTGGTTAGAAGCTTTAAAAGATAAAATATTTTGCCAATTAGATTCTAATAGGAATATTAGACAGGACTTATAGACGTTCAACACACAACAGTTAATTTTGGTCAAAGTGAGATAAATACATACAACTAATAGCAGGAGCATCTAACTGGGTGTTGCACTAAGGAAACTGCCTGCCTCTGCAATAAGTAGCAACATTTGATACTTCGGCAGAGACACAGCAGAGATTACAATCAAGTACTTTAGTCATTACTGAAGAAACTGAAGTGTTCTGTTAACTCTTCAGACATAGTCACATGATAAATGGGTGGAACGATAATTAACTAATTATTCGTGAAATACCTGTGTTAAAAACCAATACCTTGTAGTTAATACTCAACTGCGTACTAATAACACTTTAGAACGAAACTACACCGCAGATAAACCGAAAAATCCAAATAATGCGTGACATTACAATGGTTCCTAAGAAAGAAATAATAAGGCAGAACCAGGAACAATCTTACCGCAATTTAAGAAGAAAGGAAGGATATCCGCGGTCAATAACACATGCTCCTACAATAACAGACTAAATAATGTACGAATTACAATATTTTAATATTTAAAATCCAACTCACGGGACGAGAAAGACGGAAAAGTCAGGCCGAGAATGGCGGAGGATCACAACTTATCACAAGACCAATGATAGAAATGAAGTCAGCTGACCCCAGTCTATGGTTAATTGTCTATTCCACACACTTCATTGATTTTCTGTCAGTTCACAACGGATCTCTCTATACCATTCCAAAAATAATACACACGGTTTTAACTCGTTTGCTAGTGGTTATTGAAATCATTATTGCATGAACATTTTAAAAAACTAAAACGAGTTAGTAACTACTGCTAGTTTGTTTATGGTAAAAATACTATCTAGAACACATGTGGAAAATTGTAAAAACTCAATCCATTTATTTCAAATAAACCAATAATTACGGAACCCAAAAATAATATTTTAAGTTTCATACCATAATTTTTTTTCTTAGCGTATTAACGGCAAACAGTTCAAACAACTTCATACAGTAATTTTGTATAATGAGATGATGACTAGGACTAATAGTAATATCTAATAGTGAAGCATGGAAGAAAAAGACATGTTGAGCTGCCCCCAAATAAATTGAGATAAGGGCTAGAAAATGATGACTATATATAACACCGACTGCAGGTGTTGGCTCTATTTTCATCAAAAGTATTATTGCAATTTTTGAAGTGAAACTTCTATTATGACGGTGAGAATAGAGAGTGAAATGTCAAGGAGTTGTCAAAATATAATATGGATGAAGAAGACTTAGTTTTACTAGAAAAAAGCTCGAGCTAGTTTGAGAACCCCGGTCCCCACGCGGGCCATCAGGGCCCGCGCCGCGCACCCACTGCGGTCACTTGTATGAACGAGCTATGGCGTGAGTTGCTCACGCCACTCACCGCGGCCGCGAGCCCACTATGGACACTCAAAGAAAGTTCATATGTTTGAGTTCACCGCGTCGCGCCCGCTCCCCAGTCTGGTGGTCAAACATTTAGTGTCCATCCAGACTGGAGAGTGGGGCGGGCGTGGGGCGGGCGCTGGAGCGGGAACGCGCGTGGGCTGCCAGTATGCACTGGAGCGCGGCTGCCATAGATAAGGATAAGTACTGACGTACTGCTGTGGATAAGCGGCTGCGTTCTGCGTGTTGTCGTGTCCAGTGCAGTGTGACCAGATTAAATTTAACGAAAAAACCGGAGCACTTTAAAAAAGTATTGAATATCTTATCTGAATCATATATAATAGACTAAATCCGGGTAATTCCCTGAACATCAAAGTTTGTGGGGACGATCACTACGGTGTTACCATAGCTTTTTATCCAAAATATGTATACCCAAAAATACTACCGCCAATATACTTACAAAAATACTCAATTACTGATGCTCGGGAAAGTCGATAAATATAGAAATATACTGAAAAAGTATTAAAATACTGAATCTGGTCACACTGGTCTAGTGTTTGTCAAAATATAAGCAGGCGAACCCCGCGCGCTGCCTGCGCCGAGCAGCCCGCGCCGCTCACCGCGCCCGCGTGCCCATTAAGGACACTTCGAAGGAAGTTCATATGTTTGAGTTCGCCGCGGCGCGCCCGCCCCGCACCCGCGCCCTGTGTGGCCAAACACTAAAGCATATTATTTCGTTACATGAGAGAGAAGAAAGATTGAATTCTCTCTGCCTCTCATACTAAATCTCTCATATTCCTTATCGTGGAGGCGTGTCCTACCTGTACGCGCGAGGGTTTTCTGAAATGACGTTCGCTAGGTGGCAGCACTGACACGTCAGGTCCAGGCATCTGTCAAAGAGCCTATATTTTCTTTAGTCATGACTGAATGATGAACGAATGAATGAATCGAATGATGAACGTCATCATATATTTTATATTGGAAGACCTCTTGTCACAGTGGTGCCAACTGGTGTCGTAAACACGAAAACCCTCATTATAAAACAGGTTAGGCCCGGGCTAGGGTTTGACTTGGCAACACTGGATATATATTTTTTTTAAGTTTGATGACACTGTGACACATGTCAAATCGACGGGGAAATAACTCATGCGTTTTTTGCGAAGCAACAACCGCATCCTTTGTTTTCTAGTTTTCTGTTTTAAAACTTAATCTCGCAAATTTTCAAGTCGTGTAAGACTTGATTAGCAAAATAAAACATAGTTCCATAATTACGGATAAACACAATATATTCCAGTTGTATCGCACGCATCGTGAACTTAAATTTCGTTGACAAATTAAATGTACGTTGCCTCTTCAATGACGCGCTGTGCCGAGGAGACCTTATTAACATTATATTCAGTTCATGTTTTTTTGCAGGAATATCAAAGACATTCAGTTGAGTAAATCGTTATCTTGGCTGCTACGACACGGAGCAGTCCGCGAAGGTTTCAGGCTAAGGTATGTTCGCTAGTCACCTGTCTCCGGAATCCACACAGCTGTGTACATAAATATAATTGGTATAGCTGTGTTGTGCCGTTGAGACGCATCGACACGGGACACGATTTGAATTTGATCGCGTCAAATTATTATGCGGTGTTTGCAATTTATTTAGTTACCCTTTGAATGTCGGAGTCGTTTTGCTTGTGTGCCCTCATTTATGACACTCAAGGAGGTCACGTATGACATTGAGATTGTTAAGATCCAGTAAGCAAATAAACTTTTTAAACAAGTAGGTACCTAGGTAATTGTTTTATTTCACCAATGTAGATCAATTTGGGTTTTTGTTAAGAAACTATATTAAGTGTGGTTTATAATAGTATCTCGTTTTCATACTTAATAAATACATTTTCAAATATTTAACTGTTAGAAGAGTGTTTAGTAGGCTAGCCCCAAGGCACCAATTACCACCACCCAAGGCACTTTTTTTTTGGTTGCTGTTTTTGTTAGCCTGCCTCATCCCACTGCTAGGCAAAGGCCTTTTACATTTTGTTAATTTAATTATATTATCTGGACATCTATTGAAATTTTAGATAATCTAAATTCTAAAGTTTTGGTGTAAGTCATTGAGTGACTTTCAGGATGGGAAATCATCAAATGACACCCCTGCTCTGGGTGGAGTGGAAGGGAGTGTCAGACTCTTACTGACTAAAACCCACCCGTGTTCCTTCCTTAGCCCTTTATGTTCCGGGGCAGCGGTAACCCTTTCAGACAATCCCGCTGACTCGGCAGGAGTGAGCTATGCCTGATATGTGCAAACAACTGTATATGTGAAAACCTATAATATTGAACTGAAATAAGAAACTTACAACATGTAACGACTAGCAACTTGAGTTCTGAACAAAATAAGTTTTTTTCAGCCCAGAGGGATATTTAGATGTAAACAAAATATTGCAGCACAAAACTTTCAAAGGCAAATACAGCACATCGGACATTGAACGAGTTGTAAATAGCAATGATAAGCAGAGGTTCAAACTGAGGCAAAACTGTTCCAGCAACTGTTTGGAGATCAAAGCTAACCAAGGACACACAATCACTGAAGTTTCGGACGCTGACCTCATTCCCATTACTGAGGTTTTAATGCAATTTTGTTTTATTATATATTTTTGATAAGAAAGCACACCATAACATTTATCAAAGTTCTTCTTTGCAGCCCAAATACAATACAGTTATCCATGGTACATATTTAAAATGCTGGCCACAAATTAAATATGAAGGCATTAGTCGTATGAAGCGCAAACACATACATTTAGCGAAAGGAACATTGGAGGATGCATCCATTATCAGTGGTCTTCGCCAGGACACTGAAGTCCATATATACATAAACCTTGCGGGTGCCTTAGCTGATGCTGTCAAATTCTATGAGTCGGAAAATGGTGTTATCCTAACCAGTGGTAACGAAAAAGGATATTTGGAGCCAAAATACTTTGCAAGAGCAGTCAATATTCGTACTGGTAAGTTTTGTGGTGGTTTTCTAACTCTCTTATTTATTTCCATAATTTATGGACACACTTTCACCAACTTAATCTTGCTCTAATGACATACCAAATTAGTTGGTAGGAATGGTAGGAAGTAATAAGAACAGCCATTTGAAAAAAAAATGAGTACTCTTAAATGTGTACATCATTTATTAATGAGGGTCATAGATAAGGTTTTTATTTTGTTTTCTGTTCCATTACACCAGTTGCTCAAACTAGATTCAGAAGGTTCACATCCAAAAGGCCAACTATGATACTTTTATATTATAATTGCTTCTGCCCGCGGTTTTGCCCGCGTGGATGTCGGAAATTATACCACGGGAACGTACTTCCGGCACAAAAAGTAGCCTATGTAGTATCCTTTCGCAGGATGCCATATATCCTTGCCAAATTTTATTTGAAATCCATTCATTGGTTTAATTGTGAAAAGGTAACACACAGACATTACTTTCGAATTTATTATATTAATATGGAGCTTTCAACTAATTGAGCCATATGGTGTCAAAAACGTTGTTGATATAAGGGTAGATCACCCTTTAACAAAAAATATCTCAAAGCTTTTGCATTTTTCGAAAAAATATTGTTATGTGCCTGGGGCTCTCTACCGTTCGTTTTTATTAGAGATTGAAGTGGTGCTTCTGTTCATATAAATATTACATGACGTAAGGCGTACCGACTTTTTCGGGGAACTCCCCACTCATAAAGCCAAAATATTTGTGTCTGTCTATGTCGTGTTTATTCCTGGTACTGGCGTTAGTACACGATAATAAATAGATAAAGAGTCAGCATTAGCGTTACTCAATACTCCATATTTAATAAGAGTTTAAGAGTGTCGAAGTGCAGATATCTAAGCGATAATGAAATAAAATAAGTTTTTATTTTTCGGGGTTTTTATGTGTAAAGTGCTCGGTTCTTAGTTGTGGTGACGATAGTTTTATTACGTGAGTAGGCATGTAATTTAATACTTTCGTAAGATACAAGTTTTTATTCTCCTTAATGAAAATGTGGTGTCCAGTTCGACCGCGCGGCCATAGCGTTTTTTTTTTTAAAAAACCATGTCAATTTTTTGTAAAAATTTGTCAAAGTTGATTCCCAAAACCATAAATTTGTCAAAGATACGGTTAAAAAGTTATAAGGGTTTGAACATGGCCGCGCCATTGAAACGCGGCGAACCGCGCGGCCACTGAGATCTTTAAAACTAAGCCTTGTAGAGACCTGAAATTTACGCAAATGCAAGATTTAATTTGTAAAAAATTTGTAAAAATATAAAAAAAATACTCAGGTTTATAGTTTAAGAGCTATAACACTAAAACCGAATGGCCGCGCCATTGAAACGGTGGAGAAAACGCTATCGCCTGTATCTCGCTGAAAAAAAATCGCAGAGGTGTGTAGTTTATTGTAATTACCCAGATTTGAATTTGTCGAAACTAGGAAAAATACAACAAAAATTCCTAGGTTTATATTTCAGGAGCTATAAGACTAAAACGATATGGCCACGCCATCGAAACGGTGAATAAAACGTTATTTCGCCTGTATCTCGCTGAAAAAGCATCGCAGAGGTCTGGAGTTTTTTGTAATACCTAGATTTTAATTTGTCAAAACTAGTAAAAATACAATAAAAATTCTTAAGGTTATATTTCAGAAGCTGTAGAACATTATCAGTATGTGGTGCGATAGGGTGACCATGTCTTATTGTTTACAGAATACTTTCTACTTATTGTTACAGAAATTATAATTCAAGGATTCTAAATAAAATTAAAATGAAACCATAAATATAAAAACAATTATGTTTATTGCTTGAAAAGTCAATAATACAGTTACAGTCCGCGTGGACTTACGAAAAACTAGCCCTAAGATTGGTTTAAATGACGCAACTCCGCCCCTAAGCTATGTGATTGGTAATGCACACTATTGCATCTCACACGCGCCACCCCCGCGCGCCTCCGCAGGTCAGTGCGACGCGTACAGCCGTTAGTACTTATTATTCTGTGGTACAGCGACGTAAGCGTAAGAGTTTCGTTATCAGTGTGTCGTTGTGATGTTAACATATATTTTAGTGTAAGTAAACAATTTGTGATTTTTGATTATATCTTAGTGTAAGTAAACAATCTGTGATTTTTGAGTTTTTTTTTTTTTAATTTGTAACATTCTGTGATTTATGTGACTTTTAAACCAATAAACATAATTGTTTTTATATTTATGGTTTCATTTTAATTTTATTTAGAATCCTTGAATTATAATTTCTGTAACAATAAGTAGAAAGTATTCTGTAAACAATAAGACATGGTCACCCTATCGCACCACATACTGATAATGTTCTACAGCTTCTGAAATATAACCTTAAGAATTTTTATTGTATTTTTACTAGTTTTGACAAATTAAAATCTAGGTATTACAAAAAACTCCAGACCTCTGCGATGCTTTTTCAGCGAGATACAGGCGAAATAACGTTTTATTCACCGTTTCGATGGCGTGGCCATATCGTTTTAGTCTTATAGCTCCTGAAATATAAACCTAGGAATTTTTGTTGTATTTTTCCTAGTTTCGACAAATTCAAATCTGGGTAATTACAATAAACTACACACCTCTGCGATTTTTTTTCAGCGAGATACAGGCGATAGCGTTTTCTCCACCGTTTCAATGGCGCGGCCATTCGGTTTTAGTGTTATAGCTCTTAAACTATAAACCTGAGTATTTTTTTTATATTTTTACAAATTTTTTACAAATTAAATCTTGCATTTGCGTAAATTTCAGGTCTCTACAAGGCTTAGTTTTAAAGATCTCAGTGGCCGCGCGGTTCGCCGCGTTTCAATGGCGCGGCCATGTTCAAACCCTTATAACTTTTTAACCGTATCTTTGACAAATTTATGGTTTTGGGAATCAACTTTGACAAATTTTTACAAAAAATTGACATGGTTTTTTTTAAAAAAAACGCTATGGCCGCGCGGTCGAACTGGACACAAAATGTGAAACAATAAAGTACGTGGGTACAGTCAGCAACAAAAGTCTATTAACACTTCAGTTTTTTTATCTCGGTTATTGAGCAAAATATTTGTTCAAAATTGCATTGTACTTCTATTGGGATTTCAGCAATATCTCAATAAGACTCACGATAGATTATAGATTTCTATAGAAACGATATTTTATTATTGAACACAAGCGGCATGACATTTCTATATCAAGGAGAAAAAGCAAATAGCGCCGAAACTAAAGTCATACGTTTATAAAGACACTCTTTAACAAAATGTTTACAAAGAGATCTATCTTATTTTACATTTATTCAACAACTTCTGCTGCAATTTTGAACAAATATTTTGCACAATAACAGATTAAAAAAACTGAAATATTAATCGACTCTTGTTGCTGACCGTACCACAAATGCCTACCCTGCAATAAATATTTTATATGATTTTATCATTTTACATATCTCAGGACCATGGGGTCCACTCCCGGTACTTTGGAAGGCGTACGAGGTGCCGTAGCCAACTCGCAGAGGCCCCTTTTTTTTGGATGGGAATTTATCAAATAACTTCTCCCGCTCTATGCGGAGCGGGAGGGCGTGTCAGACTTTTGCTGCCTGAAACCTACCCGTGTTCCTTCAGTTGCCTGTACCAGGGGGTACGGTATCTCTTTCGAACAGCCCGCGACCCTGGTAGGCATCGGCCTTAGCGCACCCCGTCAGTTAGTAATATAATAATAATAATAATTATTTTTTTTTTTCTTTCGTTGTGTTAGTGTTAGTGCTGACATCTCTTTGAGGCGCGCGTGAAACACAACGCGCCCAGACGACAAACGACCAGGCCCGGGTTGACACCCGGGCCTGGTCCTTACCGGACGGCGAGCTACCCATTGCTCGCCGTCCGCAAGCCCGCACCTACGGTGGCTGGGAATCGGCTATCGATTCCCGACGCCCAAGGCATCTCCTGCGGTGATTAGAGGCGTGAGGGCGCAAAGATTGCCTCTCCCTCTCGCGCTCCGCCTCCTCTTTCGCGAGCATTACTGCTTCTCAGAAGGAGGCGACCGCCTCCCATGCACTCTCGCTCCGTACTCCGCCGTGAGGACGCGGCGGTGCTCTTCCCGAGCTGGGCAGACCTCCACCGTGTCCTCCGGACGATCCACACAATGGTGAAATGCGGCATTAACCGACAATTATCCCTGTATGCACTATGCAAGTGCATCCAAGGATAATCCCCGGTTGGTGTAGGACTAT
This sequence comes from Luperina testacea, assembly GCA_927399505.1. Taxonomy (NCBI): domain Eukaryota; kingdom Metazoa; phylum Arthropoda; class Insecta; order Lepidoptera; family Noctuidae; genus Luperina; species Luperina testacea. Next base: position 864,835 of record OV656768.1, read on the forward strand.
TGCAGGATATGGAAAAAATAAAAAGTTGGACTATGGGTTTTCGTGGCTAAAGTAGACTGGTTACCAAGAACTAAGGAAGAACTATACACAGATAAAATGGCAGGGGATGACTTGCACACTCAATAATGGGCCCCCGGAAACGGTCGCTAGCACATAGTGACATAGCGACAAGAGGGCAACATGTCCTAAGGTGCTTATGAGGAGTGGAGAGGTATTCCATGGCTATCAGGACAATTCCGGAAGTACGGTCAAGATTAGGGATCTTGACCGTACCAGCATCTTACTGGAATACTTCCTTCCTCCGAGCACGTTTGCTCTTGCGAATCTCTACTCAAGCCGGCCAATAAAGGCAAGAATGAGGCCCACCTCATTCTTGCCTTTGTTGGCCGGCTACACGGCTTGTGAACAATGACGAGGAACAGGAACAGAGCTCCCAAGTTCTGTTCCTCGTCATTGTTCACTCCAGACGGCTAATAAAGGCAAGCCAGAGATGAAGAACAAGACTTCTCCCGGCAGATAGGGTCCGTGGGGTCGCTACTGCCCAACAGCTCGCCACATGCTGCCCTGCTGGTTTCTGTATCCCTCTTGGTCTGGCTCCTCACCGGCATAGGCCTAGAGTTCGGAGCGCGCAAGCTCCACCACGACATCAACGTAGAGATACGGCCGTGATTATAAATACATAGTTTTTAAACTAGAGGTCGTATCGCGGTTGTTAGCCCGTGAGAAGGCGCGCTATGAGCAATTTGCTCACACAAAAATTTAAACAAAAATTTTTTGGTGATACCGACGCCCTAGTGTCTCAAGCGCCTAGGTACCTTCCTAACTATTCATCGACTCCCCCGTGACGCAACTCTCGTGCCTGTTACACCTATTAAAACAATTGTATTAAATAAACAACGATAGCAGTTTTAAACGTGTATTTAATTAGGTCATCTTAGCGTGTACATAGGTATAATTAAGATGAAGTTATTGGAACCTCATAAAACAATAGAATTTAGCCAGCTAATCACCTACAATTCAAATAAAACTCCAGTGAGCTGTAGCAAAGCTATCCCCAAGAAATAAAACACATATCAATAGAGATAAAGTTATTGGAACCTCATAAAACAATAGAATTTAGCCAGTTAATCACCTACAATTCAATTAAAACTCCAGTGAGCTGTAACAAAGCTATCCCCAAGAAATAAAACACTAATCAGCGATAATTACATTTAAATAAGAACACACATCAAATAAGGGAAATACTTAGCTTCTTATTAAAATCGGAGATATTTTACACTATTGTATTTACTTAGGTACTTGATCCTGTGAGATTACAAAAATGAACTGCCCCCAACTTTTCCCGGCAAAAACTCAACACCTCGTTATTCTTTCTTCCAAATCAATTCTTCAGCCTGATTGGTTCGTGGTGATGGCGCGATGATGTCGTCTCCCCATTGGTAGACACCCGACGTTAGTACCGCAAACATCCGCAGATGGCAGCACCTTTACGTTGACGACGACAGCTTCGTGTTTTCTACGCGTTCCTACTACGCGTTGTTTTGCGCCATCTAGCGCCTAACGTGTGGAATATTCACACTCGTCCATCCTGACACCTTTGCGACTCTGCAAAGGAAGAAAACAAAGGACGGTACATAATTGTTCATAATTAGCATAACCGGTCCTAAAAAAGGAGATAAGGAACTCAATTCTATGAACTATAATAAAATAATATTTGGCCCACACATAATACAAAAGAACTTCATAAGTATGTCCTTTATGTAAATCATTATCTATCATCAGGTGAAGTCATTCCAAAAGTAAATACTTGTTTACCAAAACAAGTTTCCAAAAATACCATATTTTACAACCCAACATTTCAGTCACCAATTCCAATTTTAAGCCACTCGAGTAGGTATAATAATTCCAACCACAACTCAAATTATTTGTTTATATTTATATCCGACAAAATTGTGAAATCCCATTAACATCACACAAAATAACATCATAAGTATGTCCTTTATGTAAATCATTATCTATCATCAGGTAAAGTCATTCCAAAAGTAAATACTTGTTTACCAAAACAAGTTTCCAAAAATACCATATTTTTACAACCCAATATTTCAGTCACCAATTCCAATTTTAAACCACTCGAGTAAGTATAATAATTCCAACCACAACTCAAATTATTTGTTTATATTTATATTCGACAAAATTGTGAAATCCCATTAACATCACATTACTCCACTCATCAAAATTTGTATCATACCCGATTATTCCTGGAATTCATTCATCAAGTTCCTTCAAGTTCAACCTTCAAGCAAGTCGATCAGCTCCTCCGTGCTGTCCACTTCTGTATCGTTTGAGCTAGCGCCCGACTCCTCCTCCCCCTGAAAAGGTTTTAACGAGTCCGACGACACAAGAGCTCTGAATCGCTTATACCCTTTCACACCTTTCAGCGAAGTAATCATGTACCTGTCATTACCTACTACCTTCGTTACCTTATAAGGTCCGCTGTACTTTTCCTTCAGTTTTCGTCGAACGTTCAGATTTCGGTCAGCAGCTCCTTTCCATAATACTAAATCGTTTACCTTGTATTTTGTTGGAGATTTATGCTTTGTATTAAAATATTTGCGCATTTTCTCCCCCGTCCGGTTTAGGTTTGCTGTAGCTTCGGCCCTAGTTCGTGCAGCTGTCTCCTCATTATCCACGATGTTATCTCCCATACCTTGATACCTGCTTCGAGACGCGGAAAACATGAGCCTGTATGGTGTAAATCCAGTCGAACCGTTTTGTAAATTATTCATTCCCCAGGTGATGTTTGTGATCCGAGTATCCCAATCCTTTTCATCTTCCACGCTTGTGTTGAGTGAATCTAGTAAAGTACGATTATACCTCTCCACTTGGCCATTTGCGCGTGGACATGCTACAGCATTTATTATGTGTTTTATTTGATTATCCAAACAAAACTGTTTGAAATGTTTACTTTTGAAACTCGTACCGCTGTCGGATATCATTCTCTTTGGATAACCAAATAAACAAAATATGTCATTTAAGGATTTTATTACCTCTCGAGTCTTTGTAGTTTTAACTGGTACCGCCCATGTGAACTTCGTGAAGGAATCTACCACCATCAGCACAAAACTGTTACCTGCTCGACTTTTGCAGAAAGGACCGAGATGGTCTATGTGCAGAGTATGCATTGGCTCCGGAACTTTTTCAATGGGGTGTAACTCACCTTCAGGTTTTCCATACTGTCCCTTCTTGTAAAGACAGTCTAAACATGAGGTGACATATTTTCGTATGAAACGTGTCATTCCTGAAAACCAGAAGTTACCTTTAATGATTTCCTCACAACGCTTCAGGCCTGGATGTCCGATGCAATCATGATACTTCCTCATGACATTCCACCTTCCATATTTAGGGACTACTAACCTCTGTTCTCCATCCTTAACGATCTTGTATACTCGACCATCTTTCAGCTTGTAATTATTCCTTATATCTGGGTCGCTATCCCCAGATTCCAATTTTGTTCGAATTATGCGAATCTTCTCATCTTGATTTTGAAGACATACTAACCAATCAAATACGTCAATCACGTTGATGTCTGCTTCTAAGGGAGGGTCTACTGGAAATCGGCTCAGCGCATCAACGTGTCCATGAGACTTACCTGGCCTATGAACGACTTCCATGTTGTACTCCTGAATAGACAACCACCATCTTGCTATTCGAGGTAGTAGGTCCTTTTTCAGGAAAGTGTCTCGAACGGCTGCACAGTCTGTCACCACCTTAAAATGATTACCTGCTAAATAAATTCTGAATCTCCTCAACGATTCCACTACAGCCAATGTTTCCAATTCGTAGGAATGATACATAGCTTCTTCTTTGCTTGTTTTTCGGCTGAAATACGCGACGGGTTTCATGCCCCCATCCTGGTCCTGAAAGAGAATTCCAGCTACACCTTTACTGCTTGCGTCAGTGTGAACTTCTATGTCACCTTTCCTACAAAATAATGAGAGTATTGGTCGAGTTGTCAAAATCTTCTTCAGCTGATCGAAAGCCCTTTGCTGTGGTGGATCCCAAATCCATGGTGCATTCTTTTTAAGCAACCCGTACAGATCATACGTGACAGACGCATAGTCTTTAACGAATTTCCTGAAATAACTAGTCAGACCTAAAAACATCCTAAGCTCGTGTACATTCTTAGGTTCTTTATAGTTGGCCACAGCATCAATTTTCGTACTACCAGGCCTAATACCTTTTTCGCTGATCTCGTAACCGAGGTAATCTATTTTATTTTGCAAGAAAAAACACTTATCAAGATTTAACGTTAATTTTGCGTCCCTTATTATTTCCAAAACTACCCGAAGTAGATCGAGGCCTTCTTGCTCAGTTTTGGTGGGTAGCAACAGATCATCTATAAAAGGAAGCACCCTATCATGACGTAACGAAGAAAATATCTTGTCCATAAGTCGCTGGAAAATAGCGGGGGAATTGGCCAAACCGAAGGGCATGCGTAAAAATTCATAGTGGCCCTCAGGCGTGACAAAACCGGTTCGGTGGATTGAAGTCTCCGCTACAGGAATCTGAAAGAAACTTTGCGACAAATCAAGACTCGTAAAAAGTTTCTTACCACCTAGTTTCTCGATTTGTTCTTCTATGATGGGCAGAGGATATTTATCTTTTACCGTTATACTATTTAATTTTCTAAAATCCACACAAAACCGATAATCTCCATTTTTTTTTTTAACTAATACAATCGGACTGGCATAATTAGACGACGATTCCCTAATAATACCGTTGGATATCATATCTTCAATCTTTTCTCGTACTACTGCCTTTTCTGAAAAAGAAAGCCTGTAAGGACGATAACAAATCGGCTTATCTGAGTTAAGTTAATTATGTGATGGGCAGCGGAGGAGTCCAAAGAAAACCCAAAATTTCCCACGTGAGATTAATTTAATAAAATGATTACATTTTTATTCTTAATACTAGGTACTTAATACTAAAAGGTTGTCCTAACGACCGATGTATGTGTCGAAAGGCCCCGCGCCGAATCTGATGGTTGGTTTTGTTGGGTGCACCAAGATGAGTTGCGCAATCCATTCACAGTAACCGTGATGACGTATCTGGGAGGCACTCACAGATATAACACCTCCCCCATTAGATGAGCAACTATTTGCTAATTTCTACGGCAAAAGTTGCGGCTTTCTTGTTCTGCTGCGACAACTCGATGGCTTCTTTATTCGATTCAATTCTGAGTTTTGCTCGATGACGACGAATAAAGTAGATGCTAATAAGTGCACCTGCACTTAACAATGTAAGTACAATCGCGTACAATGGTATTGTTGTGTGGTAGAGACTTGAGGAATCCGCATTATCGATTTCAACAGACGTTTCCATTGTAATTTGTTTCTGTATCTTGTGCAATGTACTCAGATCAATTGAAGTCAGGTGGTAATTTGGTTGAATCTTCTGAGAATCATTAGTCATCCGTGGGAGCGCTGTGATTTCAATTGAAATTCCGTTGACTTTGTCATCGATGTTGGCCAATGTGAATTCCGGGGTTTTCATTCTGCAAGACTTCGGAATTGTAGCCAGAAAACTTCCTTCCAGAATTTGATGTTTTTCAGGGCCGCAGTAAAGTTGAACCTTGGTGGGCTTCGGGAACGAAACTACGTAGTGCTTGCTATCCAGCTCCAGCAGGGCTTCCTTGGCCAGAGAGATAGGCGTGATTTGGCACGTTTCATCTATCTCCTGGGAATGTATGAGTTTTTCGATGCAATCCTGACCGGAGCGGATCTGGTGACTTGTTTTTTGCTCGCAGATATGCCAGTTATTTACCTTCGGGCATTCAGCCTCCATGTACACATGTTCCTTTAAATTGATCGCTACATATGGATAAGAAGGCAGGATGACGTCAAGGTTTTTATTAGGAACTGGACAAAGTTTAAATAGTTCAAAAGTACTGGGAAGAGTGATAGGGAATTGAAGGACAACCACGATTTTCTTATCGACATAATATGAACCTAAACTAATTATATCATAGTAATATCTAGTGTCTAAGTCTATGACCTGATCGGGGCTGTATAAATGCTGTAATTTGCTTATCATAGTTCTTAATTCCCTAACAGATAGAATAGAATGGTGCAAGGATACCGATACCGTGCGACTAAAGGCTAATATATTTTCTAGCCTACTTATTTCACCAGATAACTCTTGTACGTTATCGTTAAGTATAACGAAGAGTTGCGCAAGGTGAGCATATCTTAAGGTACGATCGCTCTCTGACATAGTCATATTGATGACATACGAAAAGGCTTTATCTAATTTGAGCTGATTTATTGTCAAATTATTCAGTACGTGAGTTTGCTGTAAGGAAAATTCCTTATATAATGAAATATGCTGATTAATTTTGTTTGAAATGAGTTTATCATTTCGTTTTAGAACTTTCATAGCGTTTTCGAACCCTAAAGCATCATCATGATCCAAATTTCCCGAAATTGATTTTATCAAAGTGCCCAATGGGTTTATCAAGCCGCGTTTGACTCTACTAGGTTGCAGCGTTTCTAATTGTAAAAGGATTTTACTTAATTTAATATGTAAGTACTTAATTTGTGCACTGAATATGAGTAAACTATTATTACTTAATTTGTCCACAGTGTCACGTAATTGTCCTTGAAGGTCATATATCTGTCGTTCGATCTGAATTAAGTTTATGTCCTGTAAGAACGTATGATGATGGGATACGATTTTCGTGTCACCTAGATTATAAGGTAAAAGTCCCGGTCCGTCATTTAAACTGTCAAGTTGGATCTCTTGAGCTCGGCCCAGGCTCATTATCCTCAGTAGTAGATACCTGTAACAATCGAGGGTCTTGATTCTTTTTAGGTCGTTTCAGTCTACTTTTAGCTACCAGTCCTCGTTTCCTTGAAATGTAAATATGAATAGGTAAGTTAGAAATAAGCTTGTCTTGAGTAAATCGGGGGGCAAGTTTTTGCCGGGATGCAGTAGGACTCCGTATGTATATCTCCTAGTTTTCTGAGTACTCAATTTCAGGTTCCCTATCGCTGTTACGTTGCGTCATTAATGTTTCGCGTTCGGTAAGCGATGATTCATGGATAAGGCTATATACCGTATCCATTCGAGTACGGTGATCTTGAATGTACTGTTGTAGTAATCTTTCCGACAGATTTAAATCTATGGGGTCCCGTGGGTCGAAATGTCCAGTGATAAGGTCAAACGGCCTACATTTAGTCAGACTATGAATGGAACTACTATATGCCAAAAGGGCGTAAGGGACTAGAGTGATAGCACATTCATTTTTGTGTTTCAGTTTTAATATGCGTAATCGTGATAACACCTGCTCGGCTCGACGAGTATTGTTCTTGTAAGTATCCGATGTCACTGCAGGTACAGTTTGTTCGCTAAATACGTGTGCGACGATTGGTTCCGACAAAGATAAAATTACATCATTATTTGTAGGGTTAGATATTTCTAAAAGAGCTCGATTATTTTTGCTGTAGTTACACATTCACTTATGTTACAACTCTGCATACTTTGCTGATCTATGTGTATATTATCTCCTTGGCCAATATTAATAGGCAAATTTACTATTTTAGAAGATTGTGCCGGGATAATATTCTCATACAAATTTACACTTTGGGAGGTATACCTACATATGAATAGGGTTGCTAGAAAATTCAGTTTTAAGTTCACGAGAACTTAAGTCAATTTTCGCTAGGAGTCGTTCAAGAAGATCGCACCCTATTAGTCCGTCAAAGTAATCGTGGAATCTGTATATGTTCAATTTGATTGGATTATTGACTTTAAATTCTTCGAAACAGGGTATAGTGATTGAATAATAATTCATGGTGGATGCATGCACGTTAGCAACTATAAATGGTTCATAGTCAAGTTCATAGTCATGATAGTATTTTGCCACAGTTTCAGGACTTATGAACGATTGGTTAGCTCCCGTATCAATTAAAAATTTTAACGGTGGAAAGTCGGGCCTAACATATAATTAAAAAAAAAGGCAATTGTCTTTTCCCTTGTATATTAATTTCTATTCGGGGGCATTTTTCGGGGCTTCCTTTGGAAAATTTGACGACTTTTGATTTACAGATGGAACTGTGGGTGTGGGTTCACCTACGGAGACATCATGTGTCAGTGTCAAGGGAGAAGCTGGGTCACAAGCTGGGACGCAGTCTGGGACATAGTCACAGTAGCAAAAGTCCTCTGGGATATAATAGTCAAAGTCGGGTTCTTGTACAAAAAATCCGTTACGTTTGCTTCTCATGTTCTAAAGTACCTAATTGTTAGGGGGTGGATTACCGTAATGAAACCAATCATGCATATTGGTCGGTGGCAGGATACGTGCGACGGGGTGACTAACACCGCTCATTGGTCGAGGCTGGTTGTTCGGTGTCTGCTGAGACGTTGGGGGTCTAGGGTTGACTCTAAAACCGGTGGACATATTGGATCGCGGTAAAGCTTTGAACATTTGTTGGGTTCTAGATGGTCCCTGGTAAAATGGTCTAGGCTGCCGTGAAATAATTTAAACGGTTTGGATCAAAATTTCGAGAAGGCATCAAATTTCTATTTATCTGAGGATACTGAGCTTGCACATTTGGGAATATTGGAAGCAATCTTTTACTTGAAGGTATGATCTTTTGTTGGAGGTACACAACGTTCATCTCCTCTTGGGCATATTCTAATGCTTTCTCTAGGGAAGGAGGCCTCATGCATCGAATCCTAGATCCTAGAGGTTCCGCTAACCCTCGTAGATACGTCTGCAAAGCTAGTTTTTTATATAAAGTTCTTTTCGCTTCGACGGTGGTAGCGACAACATCATGTATTTCTACATATGTCATGATGGTGCTTAAAAGGTTTAACATGCGCTCATAGAATACTTGCGGCGTATCTGATCCTTGAGATAGTAACTATAGATCATTATATAAGGCAGACTCATCTCTGTGGTCCGAAAAATTATGAATTAACTTATTCCTAATACCGTTCCAATCCCGGGGAACACCATTTGTTTACTAGTGTTCTAGCGGCGTTCCCGGTGATTTTATTTAATATACTATTTAATAATGCTAAATTAGTTAGTTCATGACCAGGCGCTGGATCCTGGATGAATATAGCTTGTAACAAGCTGGTCACATAGTGATAAAAATCTAATTAGAGTATTACTATCACCATAAAATTCTGGTACTAGTCTTAATGTTTTAACAATTTTATCGATCATTTCATCATGATTTTCCATTATTGTTCCTAAGCTACCTAACTCTAAATATCGGGTAGCGTCCCTCAGCACGTTGCGAGAGGACAACCGATTGGTCAGGGGTTCGATACCCCTAGTAGATCGCGATGATCGTGGGTGGAAAATTTTGGAGGCGGGAAATAGCGACCGACTGTAAGGAATTTGTGCAACTCACATAAAGTACATATCGGTGGCTCCCGTAGTATCGATGTCTGGATACAGTCCACAGGAACTCCAACGGCTGCTTCTGGTTCTTTTGGATTGCCGACGACGCACGTTGAAACGTGAACAGCACGCACAAATGTCCAGCTCGATTGTGGATTTTGATTTGCACGCACTGACTCGACAATCCTACCGGCTGCGCCAATTATGTGATGGGCAGCGGAGGAGTCCAAAGAAAACCCAAAATTTCCCACGTGAGATTAATTTAATAAAATGATTACATTTTTATTCTTAATACTAGGTACTTAATACTAAAAGGTTGTCCTAACGACCGATGTATGTGTCGAAAGGCCCCGCGCCGAATCTGATGGTTGGTTTTGTTGGGTGCACCAAGATGAGTTGCGCAATCCATTCACAGTAACCGTGATGACGTATCTGGGAGGCACTCACAGATATAACAAGTTCAATATTCAATTCTATTTTGTCAGTCCTGCCTAATTCTCCTGTGTCTATCGAAAAACAATCTGAATATTCCTTTAAAATCTCTACCAACTCTTTAACTACCTGTGGATCTCCGGATCCACATTTGATTTTTGTTATATCGATGCTCATTATCGAAACAATATTATCTGCAAAATTACCAGGAGAACAAACTATTTCCCGAGTAACCGATCCACGAGCAATAATCTGGTCTTTCTTGAAACAAACTGGTTCTTTTCCTTGATTAACTATGAACATGGCTTGTACTGGAAAACAGTGCACAGAAGCAGGAATGCTATAGTTATAACCATTATAAGCAATTGTACGAGTATCTACAAATAGTAGAGTTGACTTGTCAATTTCAACATCATTGTAGGTGTCAACAAACAAGGATGAAAGAGCTGGAACGACAGTGTCTGCAGTGCACAAAATGTTAACCTTATCTACGCATGTACCCACTTGCATATAATTTATTTCAACTGATTCAATTTCTTTTTTATCTCTATCTGCATATCCTAAATAGACGGTAGTCCCACTAATTGTAAGCTTGAATTTTCCATTGTTCAAAATAGGCTGTCCAATAAAAACGTCGGCGCGGTTCATGGCAGCGTCGACAACAACTACGTCTGAACAAACCTTAACTTCATCTATAACGAACTCTAATGATACCTGTCCGTGAGCTTTAATCGGTGGTCCACCAAACCCGTTGATAAAAAAAACACAAGGTTGCACTGAAACGCCAAGCTTTAGAACACAATCATGTGTGATAAGGTCGACTTGAGCCCCCGTGTCTAAATAAGCGGTAGCTTTTAAACCATTAATCAAGACGTGTTTAAAATAACATTCATTTACCTGTATTTGTACAATGCTGACAGCCTTTTGATAGCACTGCTCCTTTTTGTGGTTGGTCTTCCCGCAGATTTCGCATTTTATAGCGTTAGGATTTTTAGGGCATGATCGGACAACATGCCCAGACTCGTTACAAAGAAAACAAGTAACACCCGGCTTTCGTTCTTTTGGATCTCTGATTGCTTCTTTTGAAGACCCTGATGCGGAGTCTCGAACTCGAGGAACGTTTCTCTGACTTTGGTTCATTCTTTTGTCGTCGTTCATGCACAGAAAGTGAGAATAAAGTTCGCCTGGAGTTTTATAGTTACCAGCTCTTGCAGAAGTCTTCATGTGGAACGGCAACCCTTCAATGATACACGACACCGCTTTCTCTCCAATGATGTCACACTTAGTTAGCATGGTACATTTCGAATAGAAATAATGAGTCATCGTTTCATTAAATGACTTTTTCCTATTTAACATTTCCCTCAATGCGTCTGCATAATCTACGCTTTGAGGGAACGCTTCCAGAATTTTTTGTTTCCATTCCGGCCACGTAAATTCATAGCTTCGTAATGCACCATGCCACAATTTAGCTAATCCAACAAGACGTGCCTGCATATAATAACTTTTAACGTTGTCGTTCCATCCATGTATGGCACCTAATTGCTCTACTTTGTTAAGCCACTGAGATGCAGGTAGCTCCGGTTTTTCTGGATCAAATTCCGGTATTATATCCGGCTTAACCATCACACCCGAATAATATGGAAATGACCTACCAGGTTCATTTGAAAAGCCAGGCGGAGAACGGACTCGACAGTCCCGGACTGGCGAACGCCTCGGCCGCCAGGTATCACGAGAGCAGCTGCGTCGCTCCTGCTGCGGTCGTTCCATCCGCCGGCGACTCCATCTGACAGGGCTGCGGGACCGGCTGCGAGACCGGCTGCGAGACCGGCTGTGACCATCGGAACTCATGCCTTGCCCGAGAACTGCTCCAGATCACGATCCCACTTCTGAAAATTGTTACACCTATTAAAACAATTGTATTAAATAAACAACGATAGCAGTTTTAAACGTGTATTTAATTAGGTCATCTTAGCGTGTACATAGGTATAATTAAGATAAAGTTATTGGAACCTCATAAAACAATAGAATTTAGCCAGCTAATCACCTACAATTCAAATAAAACTCCAGTGAGCTGTAGCAAAGCTATCCCCAAGAAATAAAACACATATCAATAGAGATAAAGTTATTGGAACCTCATAAAACAATAGAATTTAGCCAGTTAATCACCTACAATTCAATTAAAACTCCAGTGAGCTGTAACAAAGCTATCCCCAAGAAATAAAACACTAATCAGCGATAATTACATTTAAATAAGAACACACATCAAATAAGGGAAATACTTAGCTTCTTATTAAAATCGGAGATATTTTACACTATTGTATTTACTTAGGTACTTGATCCTGTGAGATTACAAAAATGAACTGCCCCCAACTTTTCCCGGCAAAAACTCAACACCTCGTTATTCTTTCTTCCAAATCAATTCTTCAGCCTGATTGGTTCGTGGTGATGGCGCGATGATGTCGTCTCCCCATTGGTAGACACCCGACGTTAGTACCGCAAACATCCGCAGATGGCAGCACCTTTACGTTGACGACGACAGCTTCGTGTTTTCTACGCGTTCCTACTACGCGTTGTTTTGCGCCATCTAGCGCCTAACGTGTGGAATATTCACATGCCGGTCAGTTCTGTTGCGACCGCGCAGCTAAGTGTTTGTGGAGGCCGCGTACCATCGTGCGGCAATTTGCTCATCACGCGCCCATCCGTGTAAGTATTTATTTTTAACCGACTTCAAAAAAGGAGGAGGTTCTCAATTCGACGGTATGTTTTTTTTTTTGTGTGTTTGTTACGCGATTACTCCGCCAAATGTGGACCGATTTTCAAAATTCTTTTTTTGTTCGAAAGGAGATACTTCTGAAGTGGTCCCATAGTCACCAAGTCAGGATCTGATGATTGGATCATGGAGAAATCGAGGGCAACCCTCAAATTTTATGGGCCCAAACATCGTTTTTCGCAAATCTTATGAAGTAGGTAATTTAAGTACTTGCGTATGGTGATCATCATCTCATGTAGCTGAGCTGATGATGGAAGGTACGACTCCTTAACAGTAAGGAGTAGGCATCGACTGATTTAGTAAATTTTTTTTTTTTTGATGTTTGGAAGGGCGTTTGCCATTTTGGTCTCGTGATCATCAGGTCAGGAGGTGATGGACTAACCATAGACGATAGAAATCTTTAAAAATTGACAGCACATGTCTCGCGATTGCTGCGATTGTTTGTGTATGCATAGTTTAAGCCATACCATAACATAACATTACACCAGTTTGCTTTTAAGGGCGCTTTTAAATGCTCTTGAGTCTCGTTTGATAATCGTTCACGAATCAAATTGAGCCGCTGAGCATGACTTTCTGGACTCTCATTAAGCCTTGATAATCTCGTGTTTGCTCTCTTCTGAGAAAGTCTATACGCTCGCTGCTCATCACTCTCATTTAAAATGTTTCTAGTATTTCTTTCCCTACTTTTCTTTAAACGTTCTTCCTTTTCGTCGTTACTTTCTTCCAAACGGCGCTGTCTCATTTGAGCAGCGCGTTTAGTAGGCCTACCCATATTATACAAAATTAATTTTCTTTCTATTAAACATTGAAAAAAGAAACTTCAAACTATGAATTATGTACAAACTTAAACTAAAAACTAGAAAATAAAATTATTTTTAAGAAAAAAACAAAAACCGACTTCAAAAAACTAATAAACACTAAAAAATTAAAAATAATATTAAATTGAAACTATAATTAAGAATAATTTAACCTAAATAACCTTACCTAACTTTAATCTACACTATATTTTATAATTTCACAGTTTTTGGAGTCGGTGCCAAGCCCGCACTCACAAAATATTAACCAAAAAAAAGGTACTATATCAGCAAAAAATATTAACAATCAACAAAACAAACTAAAAAAAAATAGATAGATACACTTGGCTTGGCACCGACTCCAAAACCTGTTAAATTGTAAAATATAGTGTAGATTAAAGTTAGGTAAGGTTATTTAGGTTAAATTATTCTTAATTATAGTTTCAATTTAATATTATTTTTAATTTTTTAGTGTTTATTAGTTTTTTGAAGTCGGTTTTTGTTTTTCCAATTAAAAAAGTATAATTGTATTTTCTAGATTATATTATTTTATTTATTTATATTAAATTGGTTAATTATTTTTATTACGTAAATACTCTATAGTAATATTTTAATAATAATATTTATTGTTTTTAGCTACAACACACATGTAAAATGGGCGACCGACGTCAAGCACAAATTTGTTCGTGGCTGGAAGAGGATTCTGGTGATGAAGCATTGGATGCGGATCTTGAGAATGGAGAACATATCGTCAGATCTCAAGTTTCTAACGAAGTGATTTGTGTCGGCTCCTAGACCTATTTAGGCCAAGCGAATTCTGTTCTATATGTAGGAATAGACGGTCAAAAAAAGCTTGCACTTGGTGCAAGCAATTACTCTGCACCGAACATATCACATATTATATGTGTTTAATGTGTTTCGAGAGGCACACTTGTCCAGATCTCAAGAGTAATTTTTTTATGTTTTTTTATGTAAGATTTTTTATTGTGATTTATATGAAGACTGTCAAAATAAGAAAATAAAAATTAGTTGATTTTTTATTTGTTTTAGAAGTTGCATTTATGTTTCATAGTTTTAATAAAAATACTTATTTTCTTACTTATTAAACCTTGTTTTATTCATATAGATCCATTATAAGTCAATAAGTACTATGTATAAAAGTAGAAATATGAGCATTTAAAGTAGTGTGAGCAATTTGCTCGCGCGCGCCTCTCCATGATAAATGATAAATGATTTTATTTCTGTAAGTAGGTTTGCACAAACACTTTTACACGTCAATTATAAATTTTTTAAACTATATGAGGTCGGCGTTTCCTATCTGACTACTCTGAGAAGAAAGGCCGAAACAAACTCAGAGGTCATAGTCTCTTTTAAAGTCCAGACATAATCTTGGTCAAGTTATATGAAGACCATGTAGGTCGATGTCTGAGATGGTCTTTTGAGGAAAGAACCACACAGATTGAGAGGACCTGTCCAGTCAGTGTCAGTCATGTAACAAACAGAGGCGCGCCTTCTCACGGGTTAGTAAGTACTTGTGTCAAGATAGACTTGCTTCACCAGATTACCAATATTCTCCCACTCGATTTTAAAGGTTTCCTTCTGATGCTGCTCCAAAAGCAATTCAATTAATTTGCCTAGCCTTTTCCCAAATATGTTGGATAATAAATAAGAAAATATATAGGATACTTCCCGTTGACCTAGAATCATGAAATTTGGCAATAAACGTTCTCATTGTAGCACAAGTAAAAGAAAATACCCGAAAATCGGAACTTCGTAGTTATATACCTACAAAGTACGGAACCCTCTGTGCGCGAGTCCTACTCGCACTTGACCGGTTTTTTTAGTATGGTGCGTCATGACGTCATCTGTTGCGTATCAAACGTACCTATGCTTTTTCTTTTGGCAGATTCTCACTATTCTCGTATGTTGTGTGGTTGAAAATCATCAATATAAACTCTCTAAGTTCAAATTGCTCTATTGAAATGAAATCATGATAATTATCTGAGGAATTTTAATTCTATAAATACATATTTATTAAGGTTGCAATATCAATACATACTTTGATTACTAAATAATCTGGCACTGACTCGCAAATTGCAAAAAAGGAAGAGAGAAATTTTGAAATTTGCGGGCTACCTTAGCGTCTTGATGACGAATAGTTAAAAGGTTTAACATGAAAAATATTTATGTAATTACATGCAAAATTGAGTGTTGTTGTCAGGGTTTTCTACAAATAATTTATTTTTATTTTGGTCCAGGTGAGCACTTATACCCATGAGCCATGGAACAGACATCGCGGGCGCAGTCCAGTCCGTCGTCGTCCTCGTCGTCGCCGCGCCACGCGCCGCGCCGCCGCCGCGCGCCCGCAGCCGACGCTCCCGACGCGCAGCCGCTCGCGCCGCCCGGCCGCAGGATCCTGGTCTCTGGTGAGGATATGCACGTCCTTTAGCTCTTCAAAACCAAAATATTTTATTTCACATGAACCTGTATGGACACTTATGAAACGTCAGAAGCTAAGCGAAGAGCCGGCAAGAAACTATGGTTACTCTTTTAAAAATATGTAAGTAATTGACTTTTATAATATTTCCAAATAACAGTGTTAATAGATATGGAAGGACAGTGAAGGCCTGTCAACAAGTACCAGGTATTTAATAAAAAGTTAGTACTTACTGATGCTGGTGCTACTGGTGCTACTTGCTGGTGCCTAAGCGACAAACCATAAAAGGGGAAAATTTATAAATTGTGCTCAACCTGCCCTGACGTTGATGAGGAGGGTTTCACGAAAGTAGAAAGCAAGAAAAAAGTAGCCCTGTTCTCGTAACCTGTGTGGCACCGCACCGAGCGGACCCAACATGCTGCTGCGGCCTGCTGTGCCTACGACGCAGCTGTACCTTTCGCGGCTTCAACACTCCACGACAAGTGAGGACGTCGTGCAGTATTTGAAGGTCAAGACCAACTGGACTCTGAGGGTCGAAAGGTTGGAATCGCGCCACAACATCAACTTTAAGTCATTCGTGGTACGAGTTCCAACTCAACATCTACAGACCTGCCTGAAAGAGGACTTTTGGCCGAAAGGTGTCGTTTATCGACGTTTCCGAGGACGGTTACGCGACACCACGCAGCGAAACACGACGCCGCGGTCTCATTAGCGATAACATCAATGTTGCTCAGGAATTTGCAACTTTCTTTACAAATATCCCAATTAAAACAACAGAAACTTTAAATTCCTCGCCCGCATTAGCTATTGAATTATTAAGATCGAATGTCTCAGCCTGTCCTGTGGAATTTAAATTTAAACATATAAACCCTATATTCATTATAATTTATACCTAAAGGCATTTATAAGCAACTTCAGATCAAAATTACCGAAGATCTGTGGGGCATGTCTACTAAAGTTTGTCAATCTATTATTGAGATAATTACACCCTATTTAGCTTTAATATTTAATTTATGTGTAGATCGAGGGGTTTTCCCGGATTTAATGAAGTTCAGTAAAGTTATTCCACTTTTCAAATCTGGGGACAGCAAAGACACTAATAATTATAGACCCTGTAAAAGGTTTAATTGAAATAAATACTTTGAGTTTGAGCCGACAGCGTTACGTGTTAGTCATATTTATAAGGTTTTTAATATGTATTAAAGTTTTCAAAAAATAAAAGGACCGTTTTGACATTTGTCATCGCGACGTAACTAGTGAAGTAAGCCAACGACTCTGTACTCGATACTAACGATAAATCGATACAAGTTTGTATGAGTATTTGATCGATTTGATTATGTATTGTAAAGTGCATTGGTTTTAAGTTCTGATTAGAAAATTTAACTTAAACTTTAATATTTTAGGTATTTTGAAATGATACAATGGTACGAAAGGTCAATTTATCTTTAATTTAATATTTTTAGTTACAATAACATTCACTCAATCACAAGAAAAAGCGAAAGTGATTGAATCTTCGTTTAATCATTTTCTTCGGATGATGAGCCAAAATCGTCAGTTGAGCTATCGTCACCTGTAAATATAATTATTTCCTTTTCAATCTCTATTATCAATATTGACGTCTCTGTCAAAATCTTCCTTTATTATTTTTCGAGTTTTTTCTACCACTTTTGCCCAGTCTTTTTTAGTAATTTTGGCACAAGCTTCATTTAGCAATGTCATCATTTTCTTAGTGGAGAATGGCGGCTTTGTATTGTGGCGAGCTGCGTATCCTTTGACTTGAGCCCAGATCAACTCAATAGCATTGTATTGACAATGGTACGGCGGCGTTCTTATCACTTTGTGCCCATGCTGAAGTGCCAATTCATCAATTTTATATTTTAGTTTCGCAGGTTTATTTTCTTTTACCAGTTCCAGCAATTCAGCTCTCAACAGTTTCATGTCAGCTTCAACGCCTTGTCTCTGTAGCCATGCCACTTAATCAGCCTTTTGTTTGCTTGAGTAGGTACTTTATCTATTTGAACTGAATGGTAAGATGCATTGTCCATAATGATTATGCACTGCGGCTGCCCCATTTCAAAACCTAGTAAGGACTTAAAATGAAATTTTACAGGAGAGCGCATAAACGTAATATTGGTCAGCCTATGAAATGTGTTTTTTGAATTGGTTAAAGTGACTTACTAGGTTTTAAAATGGTCACTAGAGAGTGAAAGGTGCACTTACTAGGTATTGATGCTTAAATATATCCCCTTTTATATAAGTTTAAAACGCTGATGGTTTTTGTATTTGGTAGAGACCTTCTAGGTTAGCAAGATTATGCAATAAAACGATATTTTTGATTGATTTGCTTATGAGGAGTGGAGAGGTATTCCACGGCTATCAGGACAATCCGGAAAGTACGGGCAAGATCCCTACCAGCATCCTGGAATACAATATTTCCTTCCTCCGAGCACGTTTGCTCTTGCAAATCTCCACTCAAGCCGGCCAATAAAGGCAAGAATGAGGTGGGAGCTCTGTTCCTCTTCATTGTTCATTACAGCCAGCCTATAAAGGCAAGCCAGACGTGAGGAACAAGACTTTTCCCGGGGGGAGATAGGGTCCGTGCGGTCGCTACTGCCCAACAGCTTGCCACATGCTGCCCTGCTGGTTTCTGTATCTCTTTTGGTCTGGCTCCTCACCTTAGACCTGTATCGGCAATGTAAACTCTTCCAGCATAGGCCTAGAGTTTGGAGCGCGCAAGCCCCACCACGACGTCAACGTAGAGATACGGCGGTGGGGTTATTATTATTATGAATTTCAGGTGTTTTGTTAAATGTAATTGTAATTTATAAGTCCATAATACAAATTAACTAATACTTTTAAAAAACAGCCCTTACTGTTACGACTTATAGGGGCTAAGTAACTTTTTTACTCTCACTGATGTGTTTCCGTGACATGTTGTAATGTTGCTGGCAACATTAGAAAGTTATAATATTCACGACAAACGCAAGATTCGTAACGCTGTTTAGTAACTATAAGATAATCGACTTTGTAAATAGTTAATATCTACGTAAATTCCAACTATCAGAAATTTCAACAAAACCTATCCGTTTTCTTCCAGGTTACCCAAACTATACCCAACCACAAGACTTGCTGGAGGTGTTCACAAAGTTCGGTAGCGTGCGCATCGACCGCTGCACCTGCCGCTGCGCCACGCTGACGTTCGGCAGCGAGACGCACGCGCGCGCGGCGCTGGGCGCGGCGCGGCGCCTGCACGTGTACGGGCACTTCCTGCGCGCCGCGCCGTACTCGGCGCGCGCCGCCGCCGACGCGGGCCAGCCCAGCACGCCCAAGAGGGACTTCCCCATGAGCAAACAGAAAGGTAATCTATTGTGTAATAATCATTTTTATACTACACTTGCTTAGTAAGTGTACCAATACTACCCCACTAAAAGGCTTGAAAGCTGTTCATTAAACCTTCTCAAAAATCTAGGCAGTTATATTGTATGGAATTTTATTACTGCCCTGAAAATCAGGGTAGTAATGCGTTCATTACTAACGCGTTTTGTTTTTTTAGGGTTCCGTACCTCAAAAGGAAAAAACGGAACCCTTATAGGATCACTTTGTTGTCCGTCTGTCCGTCCGTCTGTCAAGACCCTTTTTCTCAGGAACGCGTGGAGGTATGAAGCTGAAATTTATATCAATTACTCAGGTCTACTGTCCCTTGAAGCTGTGAAAAAATCAAACTTCTAAGCCAACGCAATCAAAAGATACAGCCGTTTATGCCGCAAATTTTCGACACTTGCAAGGGAATCAAAACCTACAGGGTGCTTCCCGTGAACTCAGAATCTTGAAATTTGGTACGAAGCAACGTCTTATAGCATAGATAAAGGAAAAATTACGAAAACCATAAATTTTTAGTTACATCACATAATATATTTTTTTTTAATAATTTTAAACTTACTACCCATTTCCTCATAAACGCGTAGAGGTATTAAATTGAAATTCATACCAAATACTCAGGTCTATAATACCTTTAAGCTGTAACAAAATCAAACTTCTATGTCAACGCAATCAAAAGAAACAGCAATTTAAGCTGCATATTTTGAAACTCGCAAGTACTCGCAAGGGAATCAAAACCTAAAGGGTACTTCCAGTCGACCTAGAATCTTGAAATTTGGCATGAAGCAACGTTTTATAGCACACATAAAGGAAAAATTCCGAAAACCTTAAATTTTTAGTTACATTACAAAATATATATTTATTTTTTAATAAATATAAACTTATTACTTTTTTCCTCATGAACGCGTAGAGCTATCAAGTTGAAATTCATATCAAATACTTAGATCTAATTGCCTTTAACCCGTGAAAAAAAAAAATTCCCCTTACCTTGCAGGTTTGTACGGAACCCTCGGTGCGCGAGTCCGACTCGCACTTGGCCGGTTTTTTTTAAAAGTCTTGATGACGTTGGCAATCAAACGATTTAATTTTACCATAAAAAGTACTGGCCACTAGAACTTTAAAAGCAGGTAGCATACATTCCGATAAGGCCGGCAAACTTCAAACCTCTATGCGATAGAGCGAGAGATTTATAACACTCTCTCGCTTTTACACGCGCGTAAGTTGGAACCTGCGAAACGGAGCGTTCTTACCTTCTTTAAAGCCGCGTCCCCACTAAAGTGGAGTCATTTTAATAGGTAACATTTGACAATTCATCAAATATTCAACAACGTAACCTTGTAACGGCGGGCATAAAATAACATATTTTTTCGTTTTGTTAGAACTGCACAATTGCTTACCTTTTTTCAATTACGATTACATATTTATTGTAATAATGACCGATACGAGTAATTTTACGATTTGCTTTCATTAATAAACCATTCTAAACATAATAAACAATTTCTGATCTAAAGAACTGAACGTCGTTACAAGGTTACGTCAGTTAACCATTTTTCTTTTTAAACACTAGGGATGTTACTCTAAAAATCGAAAGCTGATAAGTAGAATCGAATGCAATGATGACTTGTGAAGAAATATCACCATAAATTAATAATTAATAATATCTCTGAGTGCTGACAGCAGTGATGAAGATGACAATACTTTTAACAGTTCTGATAGTTCAACTGAATAAATGCAATTTTTTTGTTAAATTGTGTACTTGTCTTATTTTGCTCCTTAAATTTACGAAAAAAATAATAATAATGGGACAGGGATTCGCCTGATGATTTTTAAATTCGCATATGTTTCAAGTCCGTATCGATTCATTCACTTTAATCGATGTTTATAAGCAGGTCACCTCACTATGAGGATAAAACTGACAGACGTCAAATGTTACCTATTAAAATGACTCCACTGTAGAGCCGCGCGGCTCTAGTGGGGACGCGGCTTAACGTCTTGTGGCCCGAAAACTGTTTGACGCGCTAAAATTTAAAGAAAAAAAAACTTATTGTTGGTTGACTTATTTTGTAGAAACAATTTTCTTGGTAAAGTTTTAAGTTAGGCGGTGTAAATCACAAGTTGAAATGAGTGATTCCAGTGACAATGATAGCAATTTATTAACAACAACTCCACCCGACATGATAGCAGATGCTAAATGCTTTGTTTGCTATTTTGTCTTTTACTTCTTTGTGCTTAAGTGTAGTATAAAGCAGTATATATCACTCGAGGGTAAGTACAGATTACTCCCCTTGGTGAATAAATAGCTATTGTTTCAAAAACCGTGTTAAGCAGCGCATTCACGACCAATTTTGAATGACTTAAAACCATCGGTAAGTCATTACAATGTAGATCACGCAGTTTATATATGTACATTGCTCTTGCTCAGCATAAATCTAAACACAGTTCATAACACAAAGTTTAAAATGTTTGTAACTCTCCCTAAAATTAATCAAAATAGGGCCCGGTTCGTAACGATTTCTTATAATACCATGACCAGTTTGACTATTGTCGATTTACGTCCAGCGGTCAATATTGATCGCTTCAAAACATCCCATCATATCGATCGACGATGGTCGGTCGTTCACCGAACAAGCTTCGATCGCTCGCCGGTCTGTTTGGACCCAAACGTATTTCAAAATAAATAATTCTAAGTCAAATAATTTATTTCAAGTAACCCATTAAGTTACTTTTATACGTCATCATCATTTACATGAAAATAAAATTGATTCTAGTTCCTGCAGATAGTTTCGTATAGAAATGAATGGGCTCAATAAATCCATAGTTAATCTTTTAATTTTTTTTTACATTATTTTGTACACAATGTGAAGACGACGATACAACAATAAATGAAAACACTGGCAATACTAGTTCATAGGAATATTTTAAGACTATCAAATAAACCCTAACATCGAAATTAAAAACAACTAAATAGCACAAAAACAAAATAGAACACCATTTTTAAATATTGGTTCTCTAGTAATAAGAACGGCAACACCGCGCTATCGTGTAACGACTTGATCTTTTGGCGCTAATATTATTAAAGCTTAACAACCATACTAATCACATATAACAACAACTCTCGAGTAATTATTAATCTCAATCATTGTTAAATCACTTGGCTAAGTAGGTAGTCATACAATTTTTAAATATTGATATAATTATGTTAGGAACAAAGGCGAAGGTTTCAGAAGTAGCGAGTCGGCAAAATGTGTCTATGTCGATGCGGGGGTCTTTAACCTGTCTGTGCTAGCCTAATAAACGATACATCATCTAAGAATAAATAAAAATAATGTCCTGTGATTTAATTAATATTTGATAGAATTTTTGTATGCAGACTGGGAACGTCATTAACTATACGAAATTTAATAATGTCGTATTGTCATCTCCACCTTGTATGTTAATTATAATTATATTATATGAACGAAGACAGTGTTCCTGGAACAAAATTCCTTTACCAACACCATTTGCACCATTTAGATTTTGGTGCTCACGTATTTACAAATATTGCAACTGTAGACGGTTTTTCCTAACATTTTAAACAATTAATAAATCATTTGACTGTGTCGTTATATTCTCCAGGAGTAATCGTAGAGCCGAAGAAGATCGACCTGACTGGCGACTTCCATAGCCAGCTGGACAACATCCTGTCGTCCGTCAGACTGACGCAGGAGGATGTCAAGTGCCTCAGTCAGCTCTACACAGACCTCGAGATTGCGCTGCAGGCGCAGTGGCCAGGTGACTATTTGTTCTTAATACACATTGTGCCAGTTTCTCGAGCGTAATTGCCGTTCGAGAAACTTGCCCATATTCTCATCATCATCATCATCATTTCAGCCGAAAGACGTCCACTGCTGGACATAGGCCTCCCCCTAGCACCTCCACTTCGACCGGTGCTTTTCGCATCCAACGAGATCCTGCGGCCTTCACAAGGTCGTCGGTCCACCTTGTGCGAGGCCTTCCAACGCTACGTCGTCCGGTACGCAGTTATCACTCCAGAACCTTTCGGCCCCATCGGCCATCTATTCTGCGAGCAATGTGCCCTGCCCACTGCCACTTAAGTTTGGCAATTCTTCGGGCTATGTCTATTACCTTGGTTCTCCTGCGGATCTCCTCATTCCTGATTCGATCATGCAGGAAATCTCCAAGCATAGCCCTCTCCATTGCCCTTTGGGTGACTTTTAGCCTTCTTATAAGGCCCATTGTGAGCGACCATGTTTCAGTGCCATAAGTCATCACTGGCAACACGCACTGGTCAAAGACTTTCGTCTTGAGACACTGCGGTATGTGGGACGAGAAGATATTGCTTAGCTTCCCGAACGCTGTCCAGCCGAGTCGGATTCGATGATTGACCTCTCTCTCGAAGTTAGTCCTACCTAACTGGACAGTTTGTCCTAGGTAAACGTACTCCCTCCACGACTTCGAGGGTAGCATCTCCGATCTTTATGAGAGTGGGTGTTACATGGGCATTTGACATGACCTTTGTTTTGTCATGGTGGTGGTATTCTCAGCCATGACTACGATATCGTCGGCAAACCGAAGGTGAGTTATGTACTCGCCATTGATGTTAATGCCAGTCCCTTTCCAGTCCAGAACTTTGAAAACGTCCTCCAGTGCAGCGGTGAACCATTTCGGAGAGATAACGTCTCCCTGTCTCACACCTCGTTGCAGGGGGATAGATTTCGAGGACTGATCCTGGAGTCGGACTGACATGTCGCGTTTTAGTACAGACACTTCAGCATCTCGATGTACCGATAGTCGATCTGGCACCCTTGAAGAGACTGCAGTCCAGCCCATGTCTCGATCGAATCAGGCTTTCTCGTAGTTCACAAACGCTAAGCAGAGAGACAGGTCTTCGGTCTTCTGTATAACGTGTCGCAGCGTATGTATGTAGTCTACAGTGCTAAAGCCTTTACGGAATCCGGCTTGTTCGGGAAGCTGGAAGTCGTCAAACCTGCGCGCGAGACGGTTCATGATGACTCTCGAAAACAGCTTGTAGACATGGCTCAGAAGTGAGATGGGCCTATAATTCTTAAGAGCATCATCGCCCTTCTTAAAGAAAAGTACACCACACCTCTATTCCATGCCTGTGGTGTTTTACCCTAGAGTATGACGGAACCAAACAGCTTCTGAAAGGCCTTAAGAACGGCTTTTTTCGCCGGCCTTCAGGAGCTCGGCCGTAATTCCGTCATCACCCGGCGCCTTGTTGTTTTTGAGCTGCTTCAAAGCCATTCTAATCTCGTACAGGCTGACGTCTGGGATGTATTCGGTATAGTGTCGGGTCAATCTAGCTCTTGGGTCGTTTGCCAGATTCGTAACGGAGTAACTTGTTGACGTGTATAACTGCCCATAGAACCTCTCGATCTCTCTCAACAGCTCAGGTTTGGCGGATACGATCCTGCCATCATCGGTCTTCAGTTTCGTAAGCTGGCTCTGCCCAATAGACAGATCTCTAGCAAAGACCTTGGAGCCTTTATTTCGCTCTATCGCGTCCATAATACGGTCTGTATTAAAGCGGCGAAGACCGCTTTTCAAGGACTTAGAAATCCGTCTATTGAGCTGCCGGTAATTGAGCGCATCATCTGAAGACTGCAGGATCATCTCGCGCCTCTCTTTCATGAGCCGTAAAGTAGGATCAGAGAGCTTCTTTTTTAATTCGTACGACGGATCTTGAAGATCTTAGACCCGACCGTATATGGACAGTTTCTCGTCACGATTCTGAAGTTTGAGCTGAAAGCTCTCGGAGTTTTAAACCTGTATCGGTGCTGGGCGGAGCGTAGACTTCATCAGTCGAGATCTTTCCAGCTTGATTTTTAAAGTTCAATGTGCTTCTTACCATGCGGTGATCACTTCCGGTTTTCACCGCGTTGATCACAGAGACATAATAATAATAATAAAAATAATAATAAAATTTTTATTCAAAAAAGTAAAGTAAAAATAGGATTTACATTAATTCCAATCGAGGAAAAATTAAATTCTAACTAATGTAGACCTGCCTGATCTAGGTTTATGGCAAACCTGTGTTTCAGGCCATCAATTTACATCAAACATTTAGAAAAGAAAACAATAAATGTAACATAATGTCTTAAATAGTTAATATTTGGGTATATATTATTTTAAAACTAGATTATGTAAGAAATATTATGTTTAAATAAATTAACGAATAATATTAAAGGAGATAAAGTGAAGACTATTATTAATTAGGTAAATGAAGAGACTTATATTAGAGTAGGTAGATAAGACTTTATTTTAAAATTTCTAGTAGTTTTTCCGTGTCTGCATAGTTAAGTTTTGCCAAATATTCCCGTACTAGTAAATTACACCCATTATAACTTAAACTATAAATCTTTAGCACTCTGTTAAACTGGTTATACAAGTAGGGTCCTAAAAATAAATAAAATCGGTTAGCAAAAGCATGTTTAGTCTGCGAGTTAGCACAAACCAGATCTTTTCTTCTCTTATCTGAAGGTACTGGGTTAAAATAAAGTTCAGTGTGTTGGAATAAAACTACATTCAAAATAAATAATTGACGTACTGTTAGCACCTTACATGCCATATAAAGTTGGTGTGTAGGAAATCTAAAAGGACGAAAAGTAGCAACCTTTAAAACTGCTCTTTGGGCGCGTTCTAGGTGTAGTAAAATTGACTTTGCGGCACCACCCCAGGACGTTATACAGTAGGTAATAATAGATTGACACAAAGCCAAATAAACCTGTCTAATTAATTTAAAGTCAGCAATGTTACGTAAATTTTTAAAAATGTATATTAGTTTGCGCACTCTGGTGCATAATAAATCGATGTGTTTGCGGAAGTTCAGATTTGTGTCAATCGTGACGCCTAGATATTTAATATCGTCGGTTTTAGCTAAAGTGGGACAAGTGCACGCAATGTCAGCATAATGTAAATTGCAATTGTTATGCGCTCGAATGATTAGGTTAGTAAGCGTTGGATTAGTGTTTCTCATTGTAAATAATAGGTACTTGGTTTTATCTGTATTTAATGTTAAGAGATTTTTATGAAGCCAATTAGACACAGTATTAAAACCATTCTGTGCTACCTCATAGACTTCGGCCTTTGATTTAGCTGCGAACAGTAGAGCTGTGTCATCCGCATATGAGATAATTATACCTTTTTGGAGTGTCAAATTGCACAGCTCATTTATATAGATTAAGAACAAAGTAGGACCCAAAATACTGCCTTGTGGGATTCCATAGCAGCTATTCTTAAGTTCAGAACTCACGCACTGACCTATTTTTACACACTGCTGGCGGTCAGTAAGGTAATCAGATAATAGTTGCAATTGTACTCCCCGTATTCCCAGCATTTCCAGCTTGTTCAAAAGCAAAGAACAAGAAATTGTGTCAAAAGCCTTGGCAAGGTCTAAAAATATCCCTATGGTGTACATGCCGTTATCAAGGTTTGTGCTTATAAAATTTGTCAGTTTGTGAACAGCTTGGCTTGTTGATCTTTTTGGCCTAAAACCAAATTGTTGATCAGAGAGTGATTTATTACTTTCAAGATATTTTACTAATCTACTGTTTATAATTTTTTCCAAAATCTTTGAAAGGCCTGTTAAAACTGAAATTGGCCTGTAGTTATTAACACAATTTTTGTCTCCAGCTTTATACACAGGGGTGACTACGGCTTTTTTAAGCAATTTAGGAAATATTCCTTTTGTTAAACATAACTGAAAAATGTGTGTCAAGGGAGGGGCAATGATATATTTAAATCTTTTGAGTATGCTATTAGGTATGTTGTCACATCCTACAGCGCAAATTTCCTTTAATCCATCTATTAAACTTATTACCTCATTAACATCTGTATCTAATAAGACAAAAGAGTTTCGTGCTGTATATGTCTTAGTTTGGCTTTGAATGGAAAAAGCTCTATTAGATAGTAACGTTTTTTCTGCTAAGCTTTTTCCAACATTAATGAAGAAGTTGTTAGCTTTATTTACTGCTTCGGTAGGGCTTTGCTCCGAAGATAAAAGATCTAGCGCCGGTTCGGGATTTTTTGACCTAATAGTGTTAGTTTTTATGAATTTCCATATAAGTTTACTGTTTTTACCTGCTTTCTGTAGTTGACTGTGATCATATTGGTTTTTTAGTTTTTTCAACAGATTATTACAGAAATTCCTATATCGTTTGTAAATACTCGATAATAGTTCATTATCTGGTGCTTTTTTCGATTTTTGGTGTAGTTTGTCTCTATGTCTGATACAGCGAACAAGTCCGGGCGTAATCCAAGGTTTAATATTACTATACTTTCTAGGTATTACTTTAGTAAATGTATTTTTCCTTATCGTAGATTGTAACAAATCGACAAAATATTGTAGAGAGACATTTGGATCATGTGAACTGTAAACGGGGTCAAAATTAATGCCGCGCAAGTCAGTTTCAAGACTCGTCATATTGAGTTTAGTATAGCTGCGCATGCAGTTATTTCTAGGTGAAGATATTAGTAATGTTAGTAAAACAGCTTGATGATCGGTAAGTGACGAATTAGTAACCAATGTTTTGGATGGACTTTTCGATTTTATAAGGATATGGTCTAGACAAGAGCCGCTCTGATGGGTTGGGTGATAATGAGCTGGTAATAGTCCATGAAATGAGCAAATATTCAGGTAATTATGTGAATGAGTATCGATTTTTCCGGCAGCAATGTTTATGTTGATATCACCTACCAGTACGATATTTTTAAACGAAGATAATTTTTCTAAGTTACTGTTAAGCGAATCCAAAAACCCATGAATACTTTGGGATGGAGGCCTATAAATAGCCATAATTACTGTGTCGGGAATTATTTTAATTACTAGGCAGTTGCAGTCTAGAAAATGGGGTTCTTCTACTAATGTTTTTAAATTATTTTTAATATAAACCACTATGCCATCATTCTGGTTGAATGTCCTATCGCTTTTGTGAAGATTAAAGCCATCCATAGATGGTATATTGGCCGTTTGTTTGGATAACCAACATTCTGTTAGAATGATAATGTCGCAGCATATATCAAGATTTTGTAACAAAACTTGGAAACCGTTAAAATTTCGAGTTATACTGCGTATGTTCTGTGTAAGTAAAGTCAATGTTTTATCCCCAGAATAGACTATGTTCTTGCACTCCTCAATATTACAGATTTTAGCTTCGGACACGGAAAAGTCATCTAGATCACATATTAGCTGATTGGCCATAATAAAAAATTATATGTAGAAGTTAAACTACTATCTATGTGCTTAATTAACTAGTTAGTCGGCGGCGCTCCTAGGCGCCTTCATAGTCAATGGAATTAATGTAATTGTCTTCTGCATATTTACGTGCTGGGCAAATTACATCACCAGTTGGATGATCGCTTTTCCTCTTGAAACGTCGGCAGGTCGCACATTGAGGCGGAGAACCTTTATTATTACAGTCCTTGTATGAATGTCCTGTTTCGCCACAGAGGTTACAAGTAGGGCTCGTTTCTCTGCAAAATTTGGCTGCGTGTCCGAACTGCTGGCAGTTGAAACACCTGGTCACAATAGTGAAATCTCTCACTGGACATGATGTCCAGTTTATGAAAATTCGGCCTTGGTCTATCATAATTTTCCTGATATTAGCAGGAACTTCCAATATATAATTGCAGGTAGGACGATCTTTCTTCCCTGACTTATGGCTCAGTTTTATACTTTCTAAGAAGGAGTCAAAAGTAATGTTCGGTAATTTATCAGTCAAGTTTTGGACGTAAATGCAATCAAATACCTCTTTTTCAGTCAGAGCTACGGGGACGCCAATGACAGCAATCCTAGGACGGCGTTTGGATGGTTCTTCAACTGTAAGGCCTGAGGAAACTAGCTTCTGTGAGGTTTTTAATTTATCTATGTCGTCTTTGTTTTCCGTCCTAATGATGACGCCTCCGTTTCTAATTTTCTTTAGACCGCGGACATGGAGTTTTAATTCCTCAGGTGAAATAATTTTTTGTAATAAAGATTTGGTGTCGTCACTGGTTTTGGTTTTATCGCTGGGATATATAGCGACCGAACTGAGATTTGCTGGGCGAATAAATTTATCAGAGCCTTTTTTCACCATGTTGGCGTAGGAACTGCTTTCTGGTTCGTTTCGGTCCATCTTCGTAGCCACGACTTCTTTAAACTGCGAAAGGGATTCCGCAACATTCTGCTGCACTTGAAGGTGCTGGATGGTTGTGTGCGCCTGGATGGACTTCTGCTTCAGGGATTGGTACAGCACGGCCATCTGAGACGTGCCATGGTTAACTCTTCGACAGAGATTGGTGACACGGAGTTTTTGGTCGGAATTCATTTTTCCTTCCGCCACAATCGAGCAAATTTCGGTCAATATTGTGTCGATGGATCCAAGCCATCTCTGAATCTCCGACGTAGAGACGACTTCAGTCGGTATTTCGTTCTCCGTGGCTACTGGCGGCGCTGGTTCGGTTTGGTTTTGTTCGGCAGGCGATGGCGTCGGTGGAGGACTTCGTCCTACCAATTTGCTGCGGCCGAAGGGGCTATCTCCTGGGTTAGACATACTAACACCGAAAACGCTGATTGTCTATAAAAACTATTCAGTTCATCTTTCACAACGAAAAAAAGTTGTTAGTCACATTCACTTACACAATAAACTGACTCCGCAAATTATTGCAATAACATTATTCGTAATTACTTAAATCAATATCGTTATAATCAACACAATAAAACACGTCCGCTTAGTCTCACGTCTACCAACGACGACATCATTGAATACTTGCTTTTTCGTCGACATAATGAAGTCAATCTCATTTTTAGTTGCACTATCCGGGCTCTGCCAGGTCCACTTTCCGTGCTCACGTTATAGAGGCCTTCCTTCTCCATAAAAATGGCCAATAGGTGGCACCGGTGGTTCCGGCGTCGAACTCTAAACTCCATCGCAACCTGCTCAATTCTTCCTCGAGCTCGGTGATTTTCTCGTCGGTGTACGCTTGTTGTATGTTGCCGCGGCGGGCCGCCGGGTACTAGGGGCCAAGTGTTTTTTGTGCTTGTCATTTTATCGGGGGGGGGGGGGGGGGTTGCCATATTCATTCGGGAAGTATGGGGTTCTTTAAGTACGGCACCACTCAGACAACAGCCCATATTCTGGAATTAATAAATCAAAATTAAAAGTCATTTATTCAATGTCAAAATTACAAAAGACAGTCCCCCAAAACGGCCACCCTTCACCACTTCCTAGTGCTTTCGCTGGGGAGGAGTGGCGCAACAAACTCCCCAAGAGCACAGCTGTATGATCAGTATACAATACTAAGTATGCAAAGTAATTAACATTACAAGACAGAACATTAAATTAAATTATTTGCCATATGTCACCTAGCCACGCTAATATACCAACAAATACAATAAAAACTATACATACTCTAAGAAAAAAAAGGAACTTACTTAAAAATACAAAAACTTACTACCTACATAGAAGTCTCCAGGCATAAAGGGCGTGACAGCATACATACATGTTTATGCAATGCTCTGGGTTCTGTTCACATAGCTGTCAGTTGAAGTCACAAATGATAAACTAGGACCATCGAAGTAAAATAAATAAACAATTAGTTATTACTAATAACAACAATAAAACCATGGTCAGCAAGACGACCAGTCACCGCAGGCAGCGCCCGTTCACGAGCATAACGCTAAGATCAGCCATTACCCCCCCCCCCCACCCCCTCGCCATATTTGAGGGAAGGAGGCAACCCGACCCCCGACAAAATGGCGCTAACTATCGTCAAACCTAAAAAAGCGTTGTTTCAAATAACAATTACAAAATAATGGCCTTGCCGTACGTTACGTCAAATAATAACGAGATCGTTATTGTTATTATTTGACTTACGTATGGAACTAACCGTTTCAAACAACCCACTTTTAGAATAGGACGTTTTTACATTTTCCACGGAAAGCAGAAGATAAGAATCAAAATACTTGTTTCCATCTACTTTATGTGTGTCAATTAAGTTGATTTCAGAATGGCTCATTCTATTGAAAGGTTATAAACATAACAAAGTTTCAGAGGATCATAAACTATGTGTTGGCATTAAATTAACTTTCCTGAAATCACATAAGTTGAAATCTCTCAAAATTAAGTAAATTTTCCCTTTCAGGTTGCAAAGCGGTACCTTTCGGTTCAATAACAACGGGACTCGGTATCAAGACGAGCGACGCCGACTGCTTCATCAACATCCCGGGGCAGTTCCGCCAGCCCAACGGCAACTACGTGAACAAAGCCAAGCGCGTGCTCATGCAGTACAGCAGCACGTTCGCCGAGATCCTCGCCATCCCGCGCGCCAACACGCCCATCGTCAAGTTCTTCCACATCCCCACCGAGACCAACTGCGACGTCACCTTCAAGACCCCCCTCGGAGCGCAGAACAGTCGCCTCGTCGCCTTCCTGCTGCAGTCGGACCCTCGCCTGCTGCCCATGGCCGTCGTCATCAAGTACTGGGCCAAGGTGCACGAGCTGTCCGGCACCGGCAAGCTCACCAACTACGCGCTGACGCTGATGATCGTGTTCTACCTGCAGCAGGCGCCGCGCGCCGTGCTGCCCGGCGTGGCCTGGCTGCAGCGCGGCTCTGCGCATGCGCAGGTCGTGGACCACTGGGACACCGGCTTCATGAGCGACCCCGCCCTGCTGCCGCTCTGTACCAACACCTCGTCCATCTCCGAACTGCTCGGAGGATTCTTCGAGTATTACGCCCTCTTCAACTTTGACGAGATGGTCATCTGCCCGTACCTCGGCGTTCCCGTCAAGAGAGACCTGTTCCGGGAGACCGCCGACATGCCCGATGAGTTCGAGCGATACAAGAAGAACGTCCTCAATCATTACGTCATGCCGCTCAGGTATCAATCGCCGATCGTCGTGCAAGACCCCTTCGAACAGTGCCACAATGTCAGTTCCACTATCACCAGCAAGCTGGCCGTAGACATCAAAACTTACTTCAAGTTTTGTGCCAACGTGTACGAAAAGGAGAAACTAAATTCGTGCCAAGAGTTTCTTTCAATGATACTCTTGCAAAAACCTAAACTAATTCGAGGAAAAACGCATCCAGAGTTTAGAGTCAATTTGTTCCCAAGAATTGTTAATCCCATTATTAGCTTCGACTGGAAGTCGGTAGTCAGACATACGGTGATGGAGATATTTGAAAATATGTTAAAGATCAAGGTAGGCAAAATGGAAGAAAAGGTGAACCCTGACAGTAGGAAAGAGAAAGAAAAGTATAGTGGGACCTTGACGAAACCTATATGGAAGCGGAAAGTGTTCAGCAAGTTGTACAGCGTCATGGACATGTCTTTTGAAGAAAAGCAGGGAAAGATCACCCAGGAAATTATAAAAACTGAGAAGACAGATCTCAGCGTACAGTTCCAATTAACTTTGACTTATTGTCATGACCCAAAAAGCGCAGTGATCTCGATCAGGTTAAGTAAGGGCGACCTGGAAGCCTTCAGAGAATTCGGCAAGTTCTTCATATCGGTGACACAGAACTGGTTAACAGAGTTGCTGAAACCTTTCTCGATGCCTAACTGTAAGGACACCGCGACCAAAATAGCCGAGACCATGGAGGACAATGAGAATGAAATGGATTCGGATGACGACGAAGATTCGGAAATCCTACTCGTGCCCAAGTCAGAGCAAGCTGCGCACGCGCTGGCCACGAACAACATCGACCACACGCTGCCCAACACTGAACACACATTGTCCAACAAGACAGACGAAACGCAGGCTAAAATAATACAACAATCATTAAACAATAGTTCAATAGATACTTTGACGAAAAAAGCAGATGAAATTTTGACAATCAGTGAAGGAAATTTAAATAAAACTAGAGTTTTGACGAATCATACAGATGAAACTTTAACCAAAACAGCAGAAATTTTGACGAATAATAAAGATGAAACTGTTACTAGCAAAACCATAATTTTTAAAAATAATGCAGACGAAACTTCGAGTTAAAATTCAGAAAAAATTTAGAATACTTTAAAAACGCTGAATGTGCAAGCGCCGCTAACAATGATGCGCCGAGAGCTAGCGCCACTGACGTCACATACACACTCAAATGACTCTGGGACTATATTCTGTTTTAAGAAGTTTATCTTTTATTTACTTAGTGTAAAAATCGTTCAATCAAGACACAGTGAATACAAATTATTTTAATATTAAGCTAAGACACTTACGATTTATTTTTATGCGGTTTTTAGAAATTTTAATTTCAATAATGTTTGCTGTTTGATTTCTATATCACCCGACTTTGAATGATGACAATTTACGCACTTGCATTTTTAACTGCATCACACCGAAAGCCAAATACGTATAGTGATATGACGGTTTCCTACCCTCACAACTCATCTGGCTAATGCAAATACAATAAAATATCAAAACTCAACCTAATTTTGTAAATGAGAGAAATAATTTCGTAAAATGAAGCCCTTGGTCAGGTCACTTTGAATGCGAATCAGAGCCCGATACGTCACTCCGTGTAATTGACTGCGTTTTAAATTGTAAATAGAAACAAATATGCGTCAGACATAAAGTTTCTTTTGCAGTACCAATTGACGTACAAAATAATGCTCTTAAAAGGCACAACCATGACTGCCAAAGCACCACAGAGTTATAATTATAATAGAAATCGTCTTCCCTTATTACCCGACTGCCGAGCAGGTATGTTTTTCGCGCGTATATTTGTAGGTATAATAATATGCCTTATTGTATGTGGGATTCATTTCCTCGTGTCACCCAGATGGCTGGATGTATTTTAATAATTGACATACCGTTAGGTTTGTAGTGACCGCCCAATGTAAGACACTTGCAATCACAATCCGAAAGATTTCGAAGGAAATTCCTAATCTATCTATTGCTTCATAAGTTCAAAAAAATCGTCCGCTCAACAACGTTCATAGCGCAATGAATGTTGTTCAACTGTCAAAATGAAAGTCATTAAAGGGGAAGCGCCAGGGTAGCCCGCGAAATTCAAATTTTCTTACGTTTTTTGCAATTTGCTGGTCAGTATTAAGTTGTACGTTGATTAATATATGAATCGCGGCCGTAACAAAATATGTATTTACAGAATTATAATCATTAAAGTCATCAACACAACTCTCTAAGACCATGTAAGTCCAAAGAATGATGATTTCATGAAACAG
The DNA here is from genome assembly GCA_927399505.1 of Luperina testacea. Lineage (NCBI taxonomy): Eukaryota > Metazoa > Arthropoda > Insecta > Lepidoptera > Noctuidae > Luperina > Luperina testacea. The sequence continues at coordinate 899,233 of OV656768.1, forward strand.
TTATTCTTTGGACTTACGTGGTCTTAGAGAGTTGTGTTGATGACTTTAATGATTATAATTCTGTAAACACATATTTCTTACGGCCGCGATTCATATATTAATCAACGTACAACTTAATACTGACCAGCAAATTCCAAAAAACCTAAAAAATATTGAATTTCGCGGGCTACCCTGGCGCTTTCGCCTTAACATTGGTAAGTATGTTGACGCAATTACCCCAGAAATAGAATAGAAAAAAGGTGACGTTTCAACAAAAACATAGCGCACTTTAGAAATAAATTACTTTTTTTTTGTGGGAAATAAAGGGCTCGAGGAGAAGATTAGAAAAATATGACTTATTATCCTGGTGCTCCAGTGTACCTATACGTATGAATAAAACAGAATGCAGAATATCTGTATGTTTCTAGAAAAGAGAAAAATAAAATATTCCATTGTATTATTTATCTTTTAAATGCCCTCTCTATATTAGAGCGTTTACACATGGCGCCGCAACTGCAGCGTTATTCGGCACCATGTGTGAGGGTCCATACAAATCCAAGTGTGACTAATACAATGGCGGCCCGGTGCCGCTGCCACCGCGGCGCCATGTGTAACGGCCCTTAGTTATAGCTCCGTGGACAGCGCATTAGTGCCGACGAGAAAGCGACTGGCGCACTGACTTCGTATCATACAAGTTGTATAATACAGATCAGTGGACTGGCGCTTTCGGAGTGTCCGTCCGGACTGGGGAGCGGTGCGGGCGCGGGAGCGGGAGCGGGAAATCGCGCGGGATGCCTGTCCGCCGTATTATTATTATACTCTTTGCTGTCCGCACTGGAGCGCGGCTGCGTTGTCGTGTTTTCGTGTCCAGTGCAGTGTGACCAGATTAAATTTTACGAAAAAACCGAAGTACTTAAAAAAATACTGAATATCTTATCTGAATGAAATGTAGACTAAATATATATCAATGTTCGCGGGGACGATCGCTACGGTGTTACCATAGCTTTTTATCCAAAATATACCCAAAAATACTTCCGCCAATATACCTACAAAAATACTGAATTACTGACGCTCGGAAAAGTCGTTAAAATATACCGAAAAAGTATTAAAATACTAAATCTGGTCACACTGGTCTAGTGTTTGTCAAAATATAAGCGCGCGCACCCCGCGCCCGCTTGCCACAGAACCAGCGTTGCCAGAATGTTACTTTTGTAACATTTTACGTTACTTTTGACCCTCTCATGTTACCTCCATGTTACACGCCTCAAAATGTTACTTTTAAGACTTAATAAAAAATATTTCTCAGAAAACAAAAAATAAACATGAAACGGAACGCATACAAGAAAGGTTTCGTTCGTCATGTTGGCGCACTTGATTGTCTTGATTTGACGCGACGACAGCGCGAAAATCTTTCACTTCGTTTGTCGTGTCGCATATTCACTCACTCGCGTGAATTTCTGACCCATCCCGCTTACATAGGCGAGTGAGCGACGGCCTAGTAGTGGCATCCGTGTTGGTTCAGTTCAGTTTGTTATTACGATTCTTTCGAAGCCTACTAAGGGGACAGCTTTTTTTTTATGTAATAAAGTGCCATGTTATTATTAGTCGTTTTCCACAAAAAATAAGGTAATGTTACTTTTCTCGTGAAAATGTTACTTTTTGAGCTCTCTCATGTTATATTTGACTGTCTGTCACTGGCAACACTGCACAGAACACTAACCGCTTGCCGCTTGCCCAATGGACACTTCAAAGGATGTTCATGTGAGTACGCGCACTGCGATAAATAATCGCTTGAAAATATAGGTACGTGTTTTTGAAGTGGAAACTTCTTTAGCATCGTTGTGACTTGAAATTTTATGAAACGAAAAGCAACAGTAAAAAGAGACAATTACCTATATGATTTAACGTGGGAGAAAATGAGATACAGTGTTTTTGTTTTTTAAATGACATCACATTTAATCCTATGCTACTAATTTGTGATGATGGTGATTGTGATTGTGATGGTGACTGTGATGGTAATGGTGATTGTGATGGTGATTGTCTTAGTGATGGTGATGGTGATTGTCTTGGTGATAGTGATGGTGATGTGATGGAGATTGAGATGGTGATGTGATTGTGATGATGATTGTGATGGTTGATTGTGATGGTGATTGTGACGGGGATTGTGATGGTGATGGTGGTCTTTAAGACCACGTAACTCCAAAGAATGATGATTTCATGAAACAGTTATTCTTTGGACTTACGTGGTCTTAGAGAGTTGTGTTGATGACTTTAATGATTATAATTCTGTAAATATATATTTGTTACGGCCGCGAATTATATGTATATTAATCAACGTACAACTTAATACTGACCAGCAAATTGCAAAAAACCTAAAAAAAATTGAATTTCGCGGGCTACCCTGGCGCTTTAGCCTTAACGTGGAAAAAAATTAGATAGGAAGCATTATACAGTGTTTTTGAAGGTTTCACTTCTACCACGTGTGAATTGCACACATGCTGTTTTTTTTTATATCCCATAACTCTAGGGGGTCATTGTACTCATCATTATGAACAACTTTTACTATGACCAAACCTAAAATCGCGAAATAATACAGTATGTTAACTAACAGAGGGCGTTCCCGTTAACCCGCAATAGTATAGCATCCATACATGCTAAAAAAAATATTACCATTCGAAAATAAAATGTTTTTATTTTTTTTTTATATTAAAATATTCACTAAAAATCGTAAATTGATACTCTATTTATTTAATTAATTCTAATTTATTTAATTAAATAAATTCCGACATTGCTGTCCTTCAAGTACGCGTGTACAGAGTGTTTTTTTAACGTATCAATTTACGATTTTTAGTGAATATTTTAATATAAAAAAAAAAAAAAACATTTTATTTTCGAATGGTAATATTTTTTTTAGCATGTATGGATGCTATACTATTGCGGGTTAACGGGAACGCCCTCTGTTAGTTAACATACTGTATATAATACACTAGCTTCCGCCCGCGACTTTGTCCGCGTGAAATTTCTTGTTCCCCGACCCACCCCATCGCATCGTATCGCCTGGCCGCGCTATTACTTAGTTTTCGTTTTCTTTGTTTTCGCGTTATTACTGACGTTTTCTGTTTTTGCTCGACTCCTAAGGGACCTAGCCTAGCATGATGTTAAGTAGTCTATAGCCTTCCTCGAGAATTGGGCTATCAAATTCAAAAACAATTTTTCAAACCCGAGCGGTAGTTCCAGAGATTAGCGCGTTCAAACAAACAAACTCTTCAGTTTTATTATTAGTAGAGATAGAGATATAAATCTTTGTTCTCATTTTGTTGATATGTTACAAACTACACAATCTTGCATTCCAAGCACAGGTTGATTGCTTGAAATGCAAGATTTGGTAGACTTTTTCCAATGTTGGGGTCGTGCTTGGTAAGACTGGTTATCGGACTTTTGGACTTCTGTACCCCTTTTGTGGGGAAATCCTCATTGATTTGATACCCTACATCTGGGAAAAACGGAGGATTATGTCGGATTCCTTATACCGACTAAAACTGTTCCTTCTAGTACCATGAGTCGGGGGCCCGGGACTCGGGAGATACTTGTACAGACACCAGCACATCAAGCCACTACAATCTGTCCTTTAATAGATTTTCAACTATAAAGTTAGCAATAAGTAAGTTAGGTAGCAATAACGCTAAAGCATAAGGTTCAAACTTTGATTATATAAGGTTCAAAGTTGATTGGGAAAATTTGACAGTTTCGGGTAGCTTGCTCGGCTTCTGTACATTTGCCGCACCTCCGACTGGATCTGACTACCCTTAGCGACTTGTTAACGACAGTCAAAGATCAAGGCAAACGGACTCTAACGTGCTCGCTGAGTCGCGCAGGGGTCTCGTTATGTAATGGATGGTCACCACACCACCCATCCACGAACCGATGGCGTAGGTACCTAGCTAACGTAGCGTCGATCGGCCCGTACGGCGATTTAGTTTAGTCACAGACTCTTCAGAATCTTGTTCGTAGAGCATTTTCTTAAAAAAATAATTTACGTTTAGATTTTACTTCCGGACGAAAATCAAAACATTCGCTTTGACAAAATTGACGTTGGTTTTCGGCATGGACTTGTTTTCGGATTGTCGGATGACATGACACCTGCCTGACAAAGACAAAGTGCTGACACTGACAGAGTGACAGTTGTCTCTCAATAGTCCACACAAAACCACAGAGTACTTTTATAAAACGCTGTTGTGTTATTTTTTCTTTAAACTCGTATTATTAGTACACGGTTTAGGGTTTTTGAAGTCAACAGATATGAATTGGGAAGGTAAATATAATTTATTAACTGTTCGCAACCATTTATTTATTATTCTATCACAGAAGAATATGATTTTAATGGACTTTTGATTTTTCCAACCTTGTGTTTGTAAATAAATCGACACGTTTTTGGTATCAACTTACCGACGTCAAGTCCGTAATCAATATTTAATCTTTTTGTAAGGGACATCAATTTTCTCTCTTTTAAATAATTTAAGACAAATGCTAGAATGGTAGGTCAATCCAACAATTCCTACCTTTTTAGGAATGTCTGTAACTTTAGCCATGTTGAAATCTAGTCGCCCATAATTGAGTTGAGTTTTTAGTCAGCTACCGAGACGCCGTAGGGAATATTAATGCAACTAACAACCTCAAGAACATGCTCAGATCTTTTTATTGATATGTCTCCTGATAATTTCTATCTAATATGATATGATAAATAACTAAATCCAGTGCTCTTTTTTTATGAAGTTAACATACTGGACACGAAATATCTGCAGTTTGAAGGTGACTTTGATGATCAAGTGCAAGAACTTTTGACTTTTGTGAGGCTGACTGCCGACAAGGTACATAACCTGAAACATTTGTTTGAAGACTTGGAACGTGCAATGCAGCATGTAGCTCCAGGTAAATATATAACAGCTTATACTTTGTGTTTCTACAACCTAATTAAGTAAGAATCTTTTGTTGTAGTTGAATTCAGTCCCTTCTAGCTAGGTCAATGTAATTTTAAAGTTTAAAATTACTTCTATGATGTATGTATTTTGTTGCTATATCATTGATAGTTTTATGTCATGTTTAGTAAGTTTACCTACCTCGGATATTTTGTATGAAATTTGTTGAAAATTAAAGTTAGAAGCATTCAATACCTCAATGAGTTTGAAACAGAATAATTAATTTATTGTGTGATAATTTTTGATTTTTATAACATTAATTTTGCAATCATTTGTTACAGGTTGTAACATTGAACCATTTGGTTCAGTTGTAACTGGACTAGGAATAAAAACAAGTGATGTGGACTGTTACGTTGCATTACCAAACGGGGAGCAATCCCATGTAGGACATGTAATTCGTGCCAGGAATATTCTTAACCGAGACCACAGGAAATTCTCCCAGGTTTTTGCCATAACAACAGCCAAAGTGCCCATTGTAAAGTTTTTTCATATACCTACTCAACGTCAATGTGATGTCAATTTTAAAAGTCCTGCTGGTGTGAGAAATAGTAAATTAATTGCATTTTTATTGCATTGGGATAAGAGAGCTCTGCCACTAGCCGTACTCATCAAGTACTGGTCGAAGATACACAAGTTCACAGGTACCAATCTAATGGGCAACTATTCTTTGATCATGATGCTGATATTTTATTTGCAACTAATGAACATTTTGCCTTCAGTCTATGAGTTACAAAGAAACATGCCCGGCTACTTTGTCGACAGTTGGAACACTGCTTTTGATGAGAGTATGACGTGCAGCGATACAAGGAATACTGACACGCTTTATGAACTGTTGGGCGGGTTCTTTAAGTGTTATAGTACATTCAACTTTAAAGACAATGTGATTTCGCCGTTTATGGGGCGCGTGATAAATAAGAAATGTTTTGATAATTTTGATCTTCCCAAAGAGTTTTCTTTGTACAAAGATCAGGTATCAAAAGATGTGCGTAAAAAGTTGAAAACTGATTCTAAGATTTGCATTCAGGACCCTTTCGAGCATAGTAAGAACTGCTCAGTCGGCATCTTCGATAGACTGTCGGAGAGAATTCTTTCTCACTTTCAGTTTGCGTCAAAAAAGTTTGAGGAAAATCGAGGTAACAATTTTCTAAGAGCAATCTTCACACTTGACCCGCACAGTTCACCAACCGCCCCAGGGATGGTGACTCCGAAGCATATATTTAACAACAAAATCAAAAAACCAAATCGTAAACAAAAGAAAAGAGGGATACAAAGACAAACTGGCATACACATGTTTACGGGCTTGCCGCAAGGAAACCGATAAATTACTCGCACAAACAAGAGGACTGAAGTTTTAGTACCTACCTTTAATTAACTTAGGTAATAATTTATACCTTAGGTACTTTTTGTGTATCTCAGTATTGTAACTACTTACATATTTGTAATTGACAATAGAAAAATCGCATAATGTATTATGTAATTTTATTAAACTGTCTTCCGAGGTTATAATACGGACAGGTTTTGTCTGTTTGTTTGCATCACTCAAGGGACAACGCAGACAGAGCAGCATTATGCTCGTGCTATTTTTCATTGATAATTAAATGACAACAAAAAAAAAGATTCTACCACCAACCTCTTATGGAAAAGTGTTAGTGGTAGAAATCTAACTTAAGGGCTTATTCCACCTCACTGAATTCAGACGTCCTAAATGATTCAGTAACTAAATTCAGTCAAGTGAAATAGCATTTAGGAAGTTAGAATCCTAATTAGCCTCCTAAATCGGAAGAAGTGAGGCTTCTGACTGACTAAATCATTTAGCTTCCTAATTAGAAAGCCATTTAGGAAGGTGGAATAGCGTTCAGATGCGTTAGTCGCACCGCACCCGCCACTGCGAGAGGACGTGCAATTTTTGTATTTTTTTAATTTGTTGGTACGAGAGTATACGATGTCGACGCCGAAAGAAAAAGAAATTATAATTAATATAATAGAATTGTATAAAGATATGCCATATCTTTGGAACAAAAATGATAAAAACTATTCAAATAAAAATATAAAAATGGAAGGATGGAAAGTGCTTTTAAGTATTTACAAAAATATAGACGAAAATATTGACAACTTAAAAACTAACTACCAAAAAGAATATGTCGCATCCGGTCATGCATTTGACTATTCGGAACGCTAAGCGCCATCTGGTGGCGCTTGACAGAGTCTAGCCTGAGTCCGTGGGGGTTAGAAAACAGCTCGACAGAACGATGTGGAGCTCACTTTTGGAGTTGGACTTGGAGATTGGACATCGTACGGACAACATGTGCTCAGAAACTGTCCAGCGTTCCGTATCTGGTTGTGTCGTGTACCTACAGTGTGTAATTTGTGAGTGTGACTAAATTTTTCGTGAAATTATAATCTTATTTGAACTGCAAACGGTTTTTCTATTGCGCAATAACCAACACATCCCACTGTACGCCCACAATAGTTAAATATGGCTGATAATAACGAGACACACTATACCTTCTCCGTTATCAGAAGTGGGATACGTGTTGGTTGATGCGCAAAATGAGAACGCTAAAAGTGAAAGTGACCGTTGACATTTTTAAAAACAAAGTGCAAACTGCGAACGCTTATTAAATAATCGTGTGGACCTGTTAGAGTTGAACCCAGATAAGCCAGATACGGATGCGCGATCATAGTGAATGTTGTTTTGGGCATAGGCTGTATGCCGAAATACCTTTGCCCAGTGACGCGCCAGTTGCGCCCTACCGCCATGTTAGGAAAAAAAGTGTTCCCGTAATTAGAAAATGCGATAGGACGCGTGTGCAAACGTAACAGCACACAATACGACAGCTGATTTGTGTTTTGCTGAAAATTCACTGCAAGGAGGTCAACTTGTGGCCGTCATTAAGGCGCACAAAGGAAGCAGTATCAACGTGGCTGTCGTAAATAGTACGATGGACGTAGCGTGGAGCTACCAGTGATGTGGAGTGACTTCAAGAATCGAGCCAAGCAGCCCGCAGCCGTCGGTGAAGCCCTTCGTGTGCTGCAAGTGAGGGCATCCAGGACATGTTGCGGCCCGGTGCACGAGAAGTGGCAGCCAAGCAGAGGTGGAGGTTGAGCACGCGCTGCAAGCAGCAGCGGCGAGTGGATGTTTGCGTCTTACAACTACCCGCAGGCACGTTGGAACATAAAGGTCAGCTGTATTGTTTTGTTACTATTCTGGTGCTGAATGCTCGTTAGTAAAAGCGAGTTGTGCAGCCAAATTAAGTGGCAAACGAGTTAATAATGTTGTTGCGTTGACTGGTATTGGTTAAACGCGTGTATTCAGCACAAAACGAATCATAAGAAGCGTTGCGAATAGCGAGCCACAACTTGAGATTTTATTACATTTCCACACGACCGACTGCGTAAAATAACTGACGTTGACATGCACGTAGCCTGTGACGATGACGAGACTAGCCATGACGAAAATGATAACGCTGAAAAGACTAGTTGAATACTAAGTAGTCAACTTAACATTTAGAGTACCTAGCATAGTAAGAGTTTTCTTATAATCTGTAACGTTATAGGAAAAATAAAGTAACATGTTGAACAAACCTACTTTAAGAATTATTTTGATAAAGGCTCGAAATGATTATCTTGATGGTGTTGTTTGTAACCGGATGGAGGTTACATGTTGAAGACCGGATGGAGGTCGATTGGTTTGATGCTTATAACCGGATGGAGGTTATAAGTGTGATGATGAAGACCGGATGGAGGTCGATTGGTTTGATGCTTATGACCGGATGGAGGTTATAAGTGTGATGATGAAGGCCGGATGGAGGTCAGAGTATGAGCATTGCAATATTTTAATGAGTTTCCTATTATTTGAATGAGTATGGGTGTTGTTCGACATGTCGGCTTTGAGAGAAAGAGTTTGTTGTGATTTTCATCAGAACCTGTAATAATTTTGGTCAGAATTGGCCGAGTGGAACATGCACTGCTGTTGATTTTTTTTTGGTTACAGGTTAACACACAAGGACTTGTGCAAGCCGGATGGCAGTGGGGGACGGCGCTGCGCTCTTTGGATCTCCTGTACGAGTGGTCGCTGATCAGGGACGGTGCTTTTCGAGCGAGGAGTTTCGAGACTTCTGCCAAGGAGGCAGTGGATTGCATCCACTACAGCCATTAAGCCAACTACAGATCTATTGTCTACTGAATTTGGTGAGTCGTTTTCATTTTGTTTTGACTCGGGTATCGAGTGCTTCCCTGTCTGTGATCTGGTCGATAGGACAGTGCCGTCCGGTCCATGCCATTGGGGCTGGTCGAAGGGACACACTTGTCTAGACCCTGTCTGTGATCTGGTCGATAGGACAGTGCCGTCCGGTCCATGCCATTGGGGCTGGTCGAAGGGACACACTTGTCTAGACCCTGTATTTGAGTGATTGGTCGAAAGACGGTGCCGTCCGGTCCATGCCATTGGGGCTGGTCGAAGGGACACACTTGTCTAGACCCTGTATTTGAGTGATTGGTCGAAAGACGGTGCCGTCCGGTCCATGCCATTGGGGCTGGTCGAAGGGACACACTTGTCTAGACCCTGTATTTGAGGGATTGGTCGAAAGGACAGTGTCGTCCGGTCCATCCGCGATGGTCGAAAGGACACACCCGTCCGGTCCAAGAGTTGTATTTGAATGATTGGTCGAAGGGACAGTGTAGTCCGGGCTACCCGTTACATCACGGTTAGTCGTAAGGACACACCCGTCCGGTCCAAGTCTGTATGCAATTGAATGGTGATAGCAATGTCAAAGCCAAAACTTATTCTGCTTGTCAGGTTGGACGAGTGTATATTTGAAGTTGCGTAACGTTGTTTCAGGATTGCATCCAGGTACGCCCGAGGACGGTCGCTAGTCAGTTTGGCCGTGTCGCATCCGGTCATGCATTTGACTATTCGGAACGCTAAGCGCCATCTGGTGGCGCTTGACAGAGTCTAGCCTGAGTCCGTGGGGGTTAGAAAACAGCTCGACAGAACGATGTGGAGCTCACTTTTGGAGTTGGACTTGGAGATTGGACATCGTACGGACAACATGTGCTCAGAAACTGTCCAGCGTTCCGTATCTGGTTGTGTCGTGTACCTACAGTGTGTAATTTGTGAGTGTGACTAAATTTTTCGTGAAATTATAATCTTATTTGAACTGCAAACGGTTTTTCTATTGCGCAATAACCAACACATCCCACTGTACGCCCACAATAGTTAAATATGGCTGATAATAACGAGACACACTATACCTTCTCCGTTAAATATAAAGGAGTAGGAGTAGGAGATATTGTTTGACCCAAGTTCTTCGTTTTTTACTTTTTTTATTGTTATTGAGCCAACGGCCTATGAGAAGACCGATTTTTTGATGCTTTGACAGGAATGGAGCCATCACGCAATACGTCAGCCGCGCGCTCGCAACTGAATTAGTAACTAAATAAGTCAAGTGTAATCAGAAGCTTCTAATTAGCCTTCTTTTTAGGATCCTAATTTAGACGTCTGAATTCAGTGAGGTGGAATAACCCCTTTAGAAAGATGTATTATTGATTCTAATGATTATACTTCTCTAAATAAAATATATACCTACTATTGTCGCGAATCATATTTTCATCAAGATACAACCTGACACTGACGTAAGAAATATTGAATTTCGCGGTCTCAACTACCCATTCACCTTAATTATTTATGTTCACTCAAATCTTCTTGAGAACAAAGTGTGTGGGTATAGGAGGTACATAGCACATCAAGCTACCCGAAACTGTCAAATTTTTCCAATCAACTTTGAACCTTACGCTTTAGTAATAAAGTTGAAAATCTATTAAAGAAATTTGACAGATTGTAGTAGCTTGATGTGCTGACGTCTGTACATGGCTATACACTTCGCCGTCGGGTACCCGGCACCGGTTGCCTGGTAGCCGGGACGTATGAAAGGGCACTAATCTTTAATAGATTTTCAACTTTATCTTTAAAGTAAGTATAAGGTTAAAAGTTGATTGGTAAAATTTGACAGTTTCAGGTAGCTTGATGTGCTGGCGTCTGTACATTGGCTATACATTTCGCCGCTGGGTACGCGGCACCGGCTACCCGGTTGCCGGGATGTGTGAAAAGCGCCTAAGCGTAACATTACCGTGGTAAGCTTCAGCGTTGCCGTTTCGTACGGCATTCAGGCTGTTTTAAGGCCAGGATCTTCGAGCGTAGTAGGCATTTAGCGTTACCTCCGTCCTCGCGTGGCAAATGCCGCGAAAGCGCAGTTCGAATGAACTCGCTGACCCCTGTCACGGTTATTTTTATAAGTACATAATAGTATTGTGAATCGGCCCTATTCTTGAAATATAGGGCTGCTCGTCTACAGTATTTTAATTTCATCATCCTACTTTAGTTTCTTTCTAGTTTTGTGATTGTAAATATTATATTTTTAACCGACTTCAAAAAAGGCGGAGGTTCTCAATTCGGATATTTCTATTTTTTTTTTATGTATGGGCATAACTCCATCGTAAATAGACAGATTTGCAATTTTTTTTTGAAGTGAAAACTTCTTTAGCATCGTTGTGTTGTGATTTGAAAATTTTATGAAACGAAAAAGCAACAGTAAAAAGAGACATGACATTTAACGTGGGAGAAAATGAGATAGGAAGCATTATACAGTGTTTTTGTTTTTTATTATTATTACAAATGACATCACATTTAATCCTATGCTACTAATTTGTGGTGATGATGAGGATGATGGTGATGGCGATGGCGATGGTGATGGCGATGGTGATGATGATTTCGATGATGGTGATGGCGATGGTGATGGCGATGGTGGTGGTGATGGTGATGGCGATGGTGATGGCGATGATGATGATGGTGATGCGATGGCGATGGTGATGGCGATGTTGATGATGGTGATGGCGATGGTGATGGCGATGGTGGTGGCGATGGTGATGGCGATGATGATGATGGTGATGGCGATGGTGATGTTATTGATGGTGATGGCGATGGTGATGGTAATGGCGATGGTGATGGCGATGGCGATGGTGATGGCGATGGCGATGGTGATGGTGAAGGATGGATGGATGGATGGATGGATGGATGGATGTTCTTTAGCATCGTTGTGATTTGAAAATTTATGAAACGAAAAAGCGACAGTAAAAAGAGACATGTAAATTCATAAGATTTAACGTGGGAGAAAATGAGATAGGAAGCATTATACAGTGTTTTTGAAGGTTTCATTTCTACCACGTGTGAATTGCACACATGCTGTTTTTTTTATTTTTGTAAAGATCTGATGATGACTTTCAGAGACAAACAACGGAACTCTTCAATAAATGCCAGCAAATCAACCGCGATTGCTGCTATAGCATATGTAATCGCAATCACACAACATAACATCACGCCTGTACCCTTCAAAGGGTAAAGCAGATGTGTTCAATAGCTTTGTTACTGATATTCACATAGCAAGTAGTGATATATGAATTTGTTTGGGGTAGGTAAGTACAACTAAAAAGTGAAAAATAAAAACTTTTTTACAAAAAAAAAAACCGACTTCCAAAAAAAAAAACACTACAAAGTGAAAAATAACTTTAGTTTTGAAAGTCGGTGTCAAAAAATGAAAATATATTCTTCACGTTGTAGTGTTTTTTTTTTTTGAGTCGGTTGTTTTTTTTGTAAAACAGTTTTTTTGGTTGCTTGAATTCGTCAATAAGTTTTTTTAATTAAATCTACTAATCAAAAACACCACAATACGTATTTTTATTGAACTCTTCCTATTTCATTCACAACGAATTTCATATTTTTAAATAAAAAAACAGCAAGTGTGCAATTCCCACGTGGTAGAAGTGAAACCTTCAAAAACACTGTATAATGCTTCCTATCTCATTTTCTCCCACGTTAAATCTTATGAATTTACATGGTCTCTTTTAACTGTCGCTTTTTCGTTTCATAAACTTTCAAATCACAACGATGCTAAAGAACATCCATCCATCCATCACCATCACCATCACCATCGCCATCGCCATCACCATCACCATCTCCATCGCCATCACCATCTCCATCACCATCACCAGCATCATCATCGCCATCGCCATCACCATCGCCATCACCATCATCACCATCGCTATCACCATCACCATCGCCACCACCATCGCCATCACCATCACCATCACCATCGCCATCATCATCGCCATCACCATCACCATCGTCATCACCATCGCCATCGCCAACACCATCACCATCATCATCACAAATTAGTAGCATAGGATAAAATGTGATGTCATTTGTAATAATAAAAAACAAAAACACTGTATAATGCTTCCTATCTCATTTTCTCCCACGTTAAATCTTATGTCTCTTTTTACTGTAGCTTTTTCTACTGTAGCTTTTTCGTTTCATAAAATTTTCAAATCACAATAATGCTAAAGAAGTTTTCACTTCAAAAAAATATAATATTTTACCTATACAATCACAAAACTAGAAACACAAACTCAAAAAACTCAAATTTTGCAATTGAATATAAACCTTATTCCGTTGTAGTAAAGTTGAAAATCTATTACAGATATTACGATAATTGTAAATTTATGGTACCGACCTGCTACTGCTAGTACTGTGACGAAAGCAAGAGAACCTATACAACTACAATATTATTCTGTCGCGTCGTCTTATAAGTGGGTAGTTATAAATACGTAGAAAAATAATAATCAAACTTACCTTATTTTTTTTTTAAGCTTTGCAGTTCAATGCTGAACGTTTTTTTTTCTTTCTTCTGTTTTTATTCCCCATAATTTAATCTTAATTATCACTATATATTACAACTATATTATAACAAACTAATATTTAGTTTAATTATAATACTAGAACCTAAACAATATTTACAGACTGATTTTTGAAACTAATACACAAACACGGAAATTAACTAACAATATTATAACGTATATTTCGATCAATTAGCGGGAACGCGGCGAGCCAGCAAAAGCGACACAGGTCCTACCTCGGTAACGCCCGGCGGGCTACTGAAGTGAAGCGCGCAGGCCGCCTTTTTAGATTATATCTTGTTAAGACAATAAAAATCAATTTTGAGAAAAATTAACCGTAGAATGTTCTACTATACATCATTGCCTATTTTTTCATATATTTTTTGCGAGTAAAAGTTAAGTCTACTTCAAATAAGACTTGAAAAACGATTAAAAACTTCGCTGTTTTCGATTTGTTTGCGATTTTTTATGATCGAGTGAAGTTGTAAATATCGTGTTTTGAACCATAGAATAATCAAGAATGTTAGTTAAACTATGCCATATATTTTTTTCAGATTAAAACAAAGAATATTTGATTGTTTAATGTTGAATCAAAAATAGGTCGATTCCGAGATTTCCGAGAGTCCTGGCCTTAAGACGAATTGTACGGTATAGGTACGGCAGAGTGGTCATTGCCAGAGGCGGCGTTAAGCGTGGGCGACGTGGGCCACCGCCTACGGCCTCGCGGTACAAGGGGCCTTGCGACTCAAAAATGTTTAAAGCGAGAATAAAACAAAATAAGCCGTAATGGGTGCGACTCTGGATGGGTGTGACTCTGCAAAGTGTATTATATGTTATGGATGTGATTTTGGAATGGTGGCATCTTGCCTAATGGCAAATCGCAAAAACTTCCCGATTAATCGGGACTATACGATGTTTACATATATGATCAACCTCAAGATGTATAACTCAAGAACATTTTACAAAACTATTGAATAAATAATTGATTTTTTGCAATATTGCAAATATCATAGGACTTATAGTTAGTACTGCTAAAGTTCATCACCTCTTTAGGAAACCCCAAAAATTTCATTATTTTTGCCGTATCTCTCACCGTGCGTGTGCAAAAAATTAGCGCATATGAATACCATCAATAGCATAGGAAATGTATATCTCCACCTTTATATTAACGATTTGTAATTTTTCATTTAATACTTATTAATCTAATTTGTATTTTTATGAATAAAAACTTGGCAGTGTTAATTGTTTTGTTTGTTTTTATTATTTTATAAAATCCGTCTTCAGGTCGCCATAGAACAGGGCCTCGCGAAATCTGTCTTGCCCACATCAAATTTAGTTGTTGCCCCGCCACTGGTCATTGCCGTACCTACGCTAAAATACGGCAATCCGGAAATCATTGCATAGTAGCTAGTGGTATACCGTATACCCAATACTTCCTAGTATTAGGTATACCGTATACTACTAGCTACTTTATTTACGAAATGCAGTAAGATTTACCTCAAACATTGCCTCAAACGAAGTTAAATAAATTGTAGATGAAACGTAATCAGCGTTTGCGGAAAAATGAACGCAACGCAACTCTACATTATTGTATTGTCTGGTTTTCGGGGAATTCCCTAATACTAATCGGTATATGACAGTTACTATAAACACAGGATTATAATAAGAGCGCCGCCGGCGCCCCTATGTGCTGATGGTGATCACCGGGATGGTTTTAGTCGGTTTACTTATAAGTGATTGTTACACTTTACTCTGATTTGTTTCTTTTGTTTAAATTGCTTAAAATAGTGTATACAATTGTTGGTGAACCAAGTAAATGAACAGAAGGTTTTTTATTAGTTTTACTTGTTTCATGTCAATATTTTTCTTTTTCATGTAAATAATATAATTACAAAAAATGTTCGGTAATTTTTGTTATACGGTAATTTCATGTCTTGCGAAAAAAAACCCTACAAATGACCAGCGGAAACACTGATAAGCGTCAGAAATCGAGGCAAAGACAAAATGCTTCCATAGACAATAATGTTGTTAGAGCCTGATTCCAAAGCCTAGACCTAGGAGTAATATACATATGTATTCTGTGGCCTAGACCGTCAGTGCCAGGCGAAAGCGCCAAGGTAGCCCGCGAAATTCAATTTTTTTTAGGTTTTTTTGCAATTTGCTGGTTAGTATTAAGTTGTACGTTGATTAATATATGATTCGCGGCCGTAACAAATATGTATTTACAGAATTATAATCATTAAAGTCATCAACACAACTCTCTAAGACCACGTAAGTCCGAAGAATAACTGTTTCATGAAATCATCATTCTTGGAAGTTACGTGGTCTTAGAGAGTTGTGTTGATGACTTTAATGACTATAATTATGTAAATACATATTTGTTACGACCGCGAATCATATTTTGATCGACGTACAAGTTAATACTGACCAGCAAATTGCAAAAAACGTAAGAAAATTTGAATTTCGCGGGCTACCTTAGCGCTTCCCCCTTATCTTTGAAAAATCAAAACAAACAGCTGTATTGTGATCAATAAATGTGATGAAAGTGTGACTCTCCAGTTTTCTTCCACAAAAGTGCACAACAAACGTAATTGAAGACAGTACACTAAATTTTTTTAATAGAATAAATATTGAATAAAATAACCTACATAGTTAAATCTCCGCTACAATACTACAGAAGTCGCAACTCCCGTCAGGTATTCTAGTGCAGATCCTTATGCATTTTACAACTAAGTCGAATTTACATAAAGTACCGTAGCTAAAAAAAAAACCGATAAGTATCTGCAAGAACGCTATCTCATGCACCTGGCAAACTACATAAAGTACCGTAGCTAAGAAAAAAGCCGGTATCTCCAAGAACGCTATCTCATGCCCCTGGCTGCTGCCCAGGCTACACAGGTAGCTGGTCTTTTTTACAGAGGCGTTCCAGTCAGCAATTCGAGACTGAAATACATTTATCTGTCATTAATTTGGTGGTGAGGACATTATGTCCACCGGCAAACCAGCCTTATCTATCTTTATTGCCCTTGATTCTGTATCTTTGGTGAACTACATCCGCCCCTAAGACGACCCACTGACCCATTATTGCAGTCTTATGTAGTAAAATCTTTTATGTTTATGATTTGTCACTGCTCAAGCTTTGACAAAAGGTTACATGCTCTGTGACTTTGACAGTAATGTTACAGTACTCTTTCAATAATCGTTGTATTTTAATTACAGGGCAAGGGCAGGCAGGATGAACACCTATTACGAGTATAAAGTTGGTTTCACTCATCAAGTTGATGTGACATATGTCAATGACCCTAAAAGTTTTTTTGTACGTTGGGCAGATTTTACAGACTTGATGGACTTGATCGAAAAACCAGACTCTGGGCGTGTCTCTGCTAGCACAATGAAGTTAGGTCAACGAGTTGTATACAAATCATCTAAACTTGAAAAGTTTGTTCGTGGTGAGATACGTAATATAAAAAACATTGATGGAGAGGAGGTGAGATGTGACATTTATGCAATTGATTATGGATGTCTTGACGAGTCTGTGTCAAGGAGACACATACACCCTCCAGATAGCAGGGCCGAGCCCCAAAACCAATGTCCAGGGTTGGCTACTCATTGTCGATTACATTTATGTGAGCCGAGAGGTGAGACATTTAGTGTGGAAGTCATTGATACCATGAGGCAGTTTGTTGGTGTGCACACTGCCACTATTAACGTGATAAGTAAAATGAATGATCAGTTGGTAGTCGAACTAAGAACTGCAGACTGCCCTCGAGATGTTGGGACAATGTTGGGATTGATTGACCTTACCACATTTACCAGAGGTTTTTGCTCCGTAAACAGATTGGCTAATTCAACAGCAGCTTTAAACTTGACACAGACATTAAAGTTTAAATACAAACAATTAAATGTTGGAGATATCTTACATGTCAGAGTGCAGAGTGGGACATCAGTGTCTGGTTTCTATGTTGCTGATATTAATGATTTTAAAATGTTAAGATCTGCAGAATGTTCTTTCTCACAGTACTGTAAAAGCCGGCATATGAAGGATGAGGATTTCGTTCCTGGCAGACCATGTGCTGTTAAACTGGATAATCTTGACCAATATGAGCGAGCAATAATAAAGAAAGTCAATCCGAATTCCACGGCTGTTTTGGAACTTGTAGACTGGGGGAAAGAAATAGAAAGTCGTTTTTCATCTATAAGATTGATAGATAGAGAATTTTATTTAACTCAGCCGATTATTGCCATCTACTGTTCAACAACAGAAGATCAAATCTGGACATCTACTTTGCCTACATTTTTTTTCAAAGGGTATGAGTTTGGAATTAAAATAATGGAATTAGGAAACAACTCTGATAAACCTCATAAGGTTAACATTTATCCGGTACATATGTTGAAATATTAGACTGGAGACATGAAAGTCTAACAACTGTTAATAATAAAGGTCAACCAATCTAGCCACAATATACAGACCCAATTGTCAAACTTATGGATCTGTAAAAAAAGTAAATGAATGAAACACAAGTGGAAATTGGTTGTCAAGTCAGACTATCATAAAAGATGTTCCTGAAAAACTGCAGCAATTTTTTAAAGAAAACTGCTATGAGTATAGTAGTATTAAGTCATTTTGATACTTGGCAAAAATATTTTTTTATTACTAGAAGCAATGATATTATTATAAGTAAAAGAGGTAGGTATGTTACCTACCCAACATTAGATCTTTAAAAAACTGACCAAGTGCGAGTTGGACTCACACACGAAGGGTTCCGTACCACAAGGCAAAAACGCCGAAAACACACGTCTGTTGTATGGGAGCCCCCGTTAAATATTTATTTTATTCTGTTTTTAGTATTTGTTGTTATAGCGGCAACAGAAATATATCATCTGTGAAAATTTCAACTGTCTAGCTATCACGGTTCATGAGATACAGCCTGGTGACAGACGGACAGTGGAGTCTTGGTAATAGGGTCCCGTTTTTACCCTTTAGGTACGGAAAAACGGCACTATGTCATTCTATTAGATGATACCTACGTGGAAGTAGGACGCCATGTCCTAATTATAGGTAGCAAAAAAGAAACAAGAATACGTAGTATTATATAATAGGAATAATAAGACATATTTTCTATACGACTTCGACGTTCTCGCACTGACTGCTAAATGTAGTTTGCTTCGCAATCTTAGTTGTGTTTAGCCGGACTCGCTCTTGGTCGGTTTTTTATTACCATACAACCCTGATACGAAGCTGCGAATTGCAAAAACCACTACATTATGAATTTTAATTCTGATTATTTCAGCCGTTTATCCAGCTAAGAGTTCAGCCGTCAGGAATCTTGCTTCCATTTCGAATTGAAGGTAAAATATTGAAACTCGCCACCTAGCTAGAGGTCAGTGTTACGACCGACATGTCTACCTACTGTACCTTTTTGTTATCTTAATTTAATATAACTTTATCCCATCTACCTACTGATAATAATGATTTGCCTATGTACAAACACAATGTGAATTTACTTTATGAAACAATAATTTAATGAATTAAAATATTAATTTATAAATTTACTTTTATTTTGCCAGAAGTGCAAAGTTTTATAATAGTATGAAGTGTCTGTACTTCGATGCAGTCTTATTCGTTTATTCCATCCACGGTAGCATTATTGTAGTTGATAACTGTTTCTGTTGATCCGTGACGGACGAGGATAGCTCTGAGGATGCTATTACTAGGCAGATCCTTAGACATTGTACCGACTGACTTCATAAATTTTTCACGTGTTCACTTGATGCTCGTCCTCCGACGATGTCGTACCACGTCCGCTACGCGTAGCCCTTCGTTTGTATCGAGATTGAATACATCTTGAATGCATACATCTGATACATCTGTGCGTATAGTGCGAGTGCGATTAAAATAATTATTTCAAAAATATTCTCTATCAAAGTTGTCGATCTTTAAAAGCACTCCTCGGGATGGGTCGTTCAGTAAAAGGCGCTACGATGTATTATTTAAAGTTAAATTCGCTGCAGTATTTGAAGAACCCGCCCAGCAGTTGATGTAGATTCTCCGTATTCGTTGAACTGCATGGAAGCTCGTTGAAAACCATGTTCTAGTTATGAAAAAAATTATTTATCGCTTTTTCTGCAACATGGCACGGGAGGTGCCATGTTCTTTTGTTGCTTTTTCCAAATAAAATACTATTAACAAGTAAAATGTATGGTTTGTTAGTGTCATAGATTCCTGAACGACCAGTCGTGGATTCTGAACAAATATTTTAGAAAGCGTACCAATACCAAAGGACCCTTTCATCTAAATTGAATTAGGTGATATTCATTGGCGTATCTAGGGCTTATATTTCCAGGGGGGCCTGGCCCTTAACCTTTTTTTTTTCGTTGGGAAATCCTTATGGATATATACTCTCCGTCTGGGAGAATGGAGGGTTATGTCGGACGAATCATAAAAGGATAACATTATGAATTATAATATAGCGAAGACAGTCCGTGTTTTTCTATTTTCGCTGCACTACGTAGGTATAATCACAGATATTGGGATTGGATTGATTGCACTGACCTCTATCATACAATATAGGTACCTAATATAATACCGGTCAGTGATTCATAATGTTATCCTTTTATGAAGAATCATCATGAAGAATCCTGGGGGTTTTTTGGTATCCATTATGGATATCTACTGCATAAAATCTTTAAAAAACTTTTCCAAAAAAAAAACTGACTTCCAAAAAAAAACAGTATTAAATGATACTTAAATAGGTAACTTTAATTTCGGAAGTCGGTGTCGTTGGTTCCTCATTTTCGTTATTTTACACCGACTTCCGAATTTTATTATTTACACTAGTGTTTTTTTTAAGTCGGATGTTTTTTTTTGTAAAAAGTTTTTATTTTTCACTTTTTAGTTGTACATACCTACTCCACACAAATTCAATTAACACTTACATTAAAGAATTGAAGACACTGACTAGAAGAATCATCAAAATTCGCATAGAAATGCCGAAGATGCAGTACCTACTTACAGCATATAACTTCGTACCTACATAAGAATAATTACCTAATGTATTATATAAGTACTAAACCTGAAAGTATGTAGATCACATTAATGAAAGAATTGTCTAAATTGCTTCATTAGTTTTTGAGAAAATCGCGGACATACAACACATACAGGTCGAATACATAACCTCTTTTAAAATCGGTTAAAAATAGAAAGTTAGATTTAAAACAAACCTTAGGCTAAAACACAAGCACAAAGAACAGTCTCAATTGAAGTTCACACTTGTAAAATTCACTAAAATCGAAAAAAATCGTAATACAAACAAAAGGACGTACCTACCACTACCCACGAAATTCTTCATTGACTCGAATGTGCCTGGGCGGCTGAGAGTACCTATGTCATGCTCACTCTAATGTCTCGCTGATTGTGGCGCATGTGTTGGATCATTTAGCTCCCTTCAAAATGGTTGAGCTGAAAGGTCATAGAACATGTATCAAACCGGAAAGGGATCGGCACCGTATCAACTCGAGCCGTTCAGTATTGATCGTTGTATGAAACTCCCTACTGCAACGCACACTAACTGGAATCGTAAAGTAATCGCCTCGCCTCGGGACAAGCTCACGAACCGCGGTGCGTCGCGTTACGGCTCGTCGTCCTCGCGCTTACGGCTCGTCGTCTCCGCGCTTACGGCTCGTCGTCCCCGCGCTTACGTCTCTTCATCCACCCTTGCCCCTCTCACCTCTCCGGCCTTCCTGCTGCACCATCAACCAACGGTCGGCGAGCCGTAAGCGCGACGTCGCCTAGCCGTAACCGATTCGATGTATCAAAGCTTCTGATCCGCTTTGGTTACGTGCTTACGTTAGGTTGACGCCTGTTTGACGGCGAGGCGAAAGGCGATACCTACGTGAAGGAATGACGATCACAAATGTGAATGTGAAGTGACAGCTGACAAGACAGACAGCTTTAAACGCGCTAATTAACGGTGACAAGTCTCTGAATGTATGATACAGAAGTAGCCATGTCCAAAAGTGGGCGGAGACAAGTATGATACCCAGTGGCGGACTAACAGGGGGGCGGAAGGGGCGGCCCGCCCAGGGCCTCCGGTCTTGGGGGGCCCCCAAATGCCTCCGCGTTCTCCTGATAAAATCCTAAACAAGACTTTAAAAATGTGCTTAGTACCTACATAATTTCATCAAGATCAAAACACTACAGCCATCTAGACTTTTTACGTGGTACTAATATTCATTTAACTTTGCTGAACGCGTCCAATATGCTGGGAGAATTCCCGTCTTTGTAGCGGGTACTTCCCCAGGAATCCCTGAATTAATGAAGTGCAAATAATTCACTCTTGTACGCCTCAGGGGCGGTACCTTCATAGAAGCCGAAAAGCCCGGTTTGCCCTAATAAAATCATAATTCACAACAACAAACTTACTTAAACCTATCAATAAATAAATATGTATATTAAAAAAATACCAATCAATGAACTCGAACACAAACATTAATAACTGAAAATCAGCCAATCCCTCAGTTGGGCGTTTTTTTATACGTTGAAAATCTGTGGGCTTGCCCTAATTTTGACCCCTAGGCACGCCACTGGTACGCCTACGACGTAAATATGTAGTATTCACTACATTCTTTTTACGTCGAAAAATAAACATAGGCCTCATATAACAAATATTGAATTTCATTACGTTGATATTTAACTAATAGTTTATTAGTGTATACTGATATTTTCGCGAACAGGTAAGTATTTTTTCAAATTGTAAAATAATAAACGCGATCTTATCCGTTCGAAGTAATTTCATTAAAAAGTGTTGGTGTTTTTGATTTTTGTTGCGGTATAAAAGTAAATGAGTTCAGAGTTGAGTTAGTGCATTTTCGAGTATTTGAAAAAAAAACCGGCCAAGTGCGAGTCGGACTCGCGCACCGAGGGTTCCGTACAAACCTGCAAGGTTTACAAAAGAAATATAATAATAAAAATAAAATAAAAATAAAATTCATTTAATTCAGGCAAGACCCATATTTACATAAAATTAAAATTAAAATATCACAATGCTGCAATCACAATGCTGCAATCACAATGCTACTACTGCCACAGAATGAAATTTCTCTAAATAAAATGCCTCTAATTAAAATTTCAATATATACAAATAAAATAAATTAACGAAAACAAATTAAAAAGGTAATGGAATTAAAATACAATGTCAAAGCAATTCAAGTAAAGGAAAATTAAAAGATACAAATTGTCAGGGTCACAAAATTAAAAATTAAATCAAAATAAACAAAAATTCAAAATATAAAAGCAATACAGAACATGTCACTACATACATATAATACATCAATAATAAATATAATACATCAATGTCAATTCGAACCAAGTGTACTGACTATACATGTCTGCTACAGTATTTCCTAATGAAGGGGCAGTCAATTCGCTCAGCGATCATCACCAGGACAGTATTGGAGCTGGCCCGCACCCTGCGCACTAAGGACGCGCACCGCTTGCGCATGGTGGCAATAATGTCATTGAATTTAATTATAAGTATAACACTTTAAGCAGTTAGGACGCATTTAGATTATACAGCTACATTCACCAAAACATCGGGATTGAATGACGATGAGTGAGGTCGTCTTTGCCGTTTGAAAAATGTTGCCCTCCCCATACATAGTATAATAACTCGCGGTCATTGCTGTAACTACAATTATGTTTACAATCACAATTTTTTTGGTGGTATAACTACTTAAAATTTTAAGCTTTTCTGAATTTTTCTGTTACCTGTGCTGTAAGCTATTGCTTCTTACCAAATTTCGAGATTCTATGTCAACGGGAAGTGGTCTTTAGGTTTTAATTCCCTTGCGTGTAGTTGCGAGTTTCAAAATATGCGGTATCAATGGTTGTACTTTTGCGTTTTGCGTTTTTGCGTTGACTTAGAATTTTTTTTTTTTCACGGGTTAAAGGCAATTAGATCTAAGTATTTGATATGAATTTCAACTTGATAGCTCTACGCGTTCATGAGGAAAAAAGTAATAAGTTTATATTTATTAAAAAATAAATATATATTTTGTAATGTAACTAAAAATTTAAGGTTTTCGGAATTTTTCCTTTATGTGTGCTATAAAACGTTGCTTCATGCCAAATTTCAAGATTCTAGGTCGACTGGAAGTACCCTTTAGGTTTTGATTCCCTTGCGAGTACTTGCGAGTTTCAAAATATGCAGCTTAAATTGCTGTTTCTTTTGATTGCGTTGACATAAAAGTTTGATTTTGTTACAGCTTAAAGGTATTATAGACCTGAGTATTTGGTATGAATTTCAATTTAATACCTCTACGCGTTTATGAGGAAATGGGTAGTAAGTTTAAAATTATTAAAAAAAAATATATTATGTGATGTAACTAAAAATTTATGGTTTTCGTAATTTTTCCTTTATCTATGCTATAAGACGTTGCTTCGTACCAAATTTCAAGATTCTGAGTTCACGGGAAGCACCCTGTAGGTTTTGATTCCCTTGCAAGTGTCGAAAATTTGCGGCATAAACGGCTGTATCTTTTGATTGCGTTGGCTTAGAAGTTTGATTTTTTCACAGCTTCAAGGGACAGTAGACCTGAGTAATTGATATAAATTTCAGCTTCATACCTCCACGCGTTCCTGAGAAAAAGGGTCTTGACAGACGGACGGACAGACGGACAACAAAGTGATCCTATAAGGGTTCCGTTTTTTCCTTTTGAGGTACGGAACCCTAAAAAGTAAGTAATTCTTCGTATAATTTAGCCTAGCAAATTATATGAATTATAATCCGTAGTTTCTAGTCAATCTGCACCTACGCGATTTTTTTTTAAAGCTGGGGGCCTCATTCAGCTTTGCCGCCCCGGGCCTCTGACGGGCTTAGTCCGCCACTGATGATACCTACCTGCTGATGATGGGTGCTTATCGCAGGTGACGCAGCGAGTGATTTCGTAACTCGCTGCGTCACCTCCGTGTAATCAGCGGGTAAATTAATTATCGATTAATTAAATAATCTGTATAATTCTAAATTAGGAGAGGGTGGGGAATTCCGGACCGTGAAGGATACTTGCCGATAAAAGCCAAATTTTCTGATAAATAGCCAGAGCCTGATCAACTGTCTGTAGTCCATACAAACATTTGTTCTGAGCAGGAACCAAACTCGGCACAGCAACTAACCGCGCAGCTTCTGCGCCAACCTTGCCGACAACATGCTGACTGATAGTTCAGTCTCAGTGGTACTGGAATACTAACCGAACGGAGATCCGGACTAGGAATTTTAAATTTAAACTATAAGACTTTATCTGTTTAATAACATAGATTTTTACTTTAGCCGTTATAAACAAGATATATTATGCATGAAAATCTAAAATATAAGAATTACTTATGACTAACTGTTCGTTTTTATCCCACTCTCCTCTATATATAGATACGCATAGGTACGTAAATTACACGCACATTATACATTTAGCTATATGTATAGGCACACTTTCCACAATATTTTTTACTATCTTGGTGGTGCTTAAAATAAGCCATCAAAGTATGGCTACACGAAACATGTATAATTCACTAGGTAAGTAGGTAGGTACTTGCTAGGTATATTATTTAAGACGGGGTGAGTACATACTTTGCAAATACATATACAATATTTGACGGTCGCGGACATAAGCACTGTCCTTCGATCAGAACTTGGCTTGCGCGGGAGAGACACCGTTATCCATAAAAGTTTTATCTGTGTGTTGCATTCGATTAATCTAACACAAAACTCACTACACACATTAAATTACTCTCACAACACACACACGTTGCACTCACAAAATATGTATCTGTTAATGATATATTTTCTCTTGGTAGTGATAACGGTGGCAGTGTTGGCACACGCTTGGAGCGGGGTGCTGTGCGCACCACTGTGTCTGTCGAGGGACTTTGACTCCCAGCTGCAGCACATACTGCACAAGCAGATGTTGTCCGCGCAAGATCCTGCTAACAACATGATATCTCGAGTGCTGGACGATGTGCGGACTACGCTGAACCAACGATGGCAAGGTGAATTACAATATGCAACATGTGACTGAAAAATTTATAGAAAGTTAAAACATAATATGACATACAGGCCTGCGAAAATTTTAATGTAAGTAATTTATTATTGTTGTTTGCAGGTTATGAGCTTATCGCCTGTGGGTCACTAGCTACAGGGCTAGGTACAATATTAAGTGATGTGGACCTCGTCGTACATTTACCAAACTTTAATGTCTCAGCAGGTTTATATGTGTTACAAGAAACAGAAAAGTTGTTCAGCAAACAACCTGAACTGTATTCACGACTAAAATACAGGCATAACGTTGGTTATATTACTACATTTTTCTCGTGTTTCCACATCCCCTCGCAGAAAATTGTTGAAATCGAATTTCATATGGGTGACTACAGCGTGTCAAACAGCCAACTTGTCAAATACTACTTCCAGTTAGATAAAAGGTTTCTGCCTTTGGGAGGCTTTCTGAAATACTGGTTCAAAATCCATACAGTGATTGGTCACAGACCAGGCTTCCTACCAAATTATGGATTGTATTTGTTAACAATATTTTATTTACAACAAAAGAACATGGTGCCTCCTGGCTATGTGTTACAAGTAGATTCGAAAAGTAACTTGACGACTGGGACATGGGTTTCAACGAGCTGCCATACAGTTCAACAAATACAGAGAATCTACATCAACTGCTGGGCGGATTCTTCAAATACTACAGCGAATTTAACTTTGAAGAATATATAGTAGCACCTTTTACTGGACGTCCGATTCCGAAGAGTGCTTTTAAAGATATCGAAAATTTCCCTAAAGAATATACTTTATATAACAACACATTGAAACGCACATCACAGCTTAAGATACACAATAATTTGAACGTGAGCACTGATATATGCATTCAAGACGTATTCACGCATGATTTAAACACTGGAGAGCTGCTGTCACATGAAACGGTGACAAAGTTTAAAAATCTGATGAAGTCAGTCGCAAAAATGTTTGAGGATCTGCCTAGTGACAGCATCCTCAGAGCTATCCTCGTTACGGATCAACACAAAGAAACAAATATCAACTACAATAATGCTACCGTTGATGGAATAAATGAACAAAACTGCATTGAAGTACCATCTAATGATGCGTTAACTTCACACTAACAGCCATGACTAATGTGAATATTATACATTTTTCGGAAGAAACTTATTTCACTTGTACTTATACCTAAACCAATTTATGGCTAGTAGAGTGGCAGGTATCTCACAGCTATATATAGACAATACTTAGGTTGGTGTTAATGCAGGTTTTTGCAAAAGAGTTGTAGGTTTATCTTATTTCTAGAGAGAAGAGAATGCGAATTAATCACAAATTATATAATAAAGAAAATAACTAGGTACGTGTACCTATATAAATAAAATTATTTGAAAAGAATTTCCTATTTATAATAGAGAACTGAACGATTTAAATAAGGGCCTCTTTTTAGGGTTCCGTAGTCAACTAGGAACCCTTATAGTTTCGCCATGTCTGTCCGTCCTCGCTTAATCTCTGTGACCGTTAGCACTAGAAAGCTGAAATTTGGTACCAATATGTATATCAATCACGCCGACAAAGTGGTAAAATAAAAATTGGAAAAAATAGGGGTTTACTAAAATAATTTTTTGATAATGTCAATAATTTCGGAAATAATCGCTCCAAAAGTAAAAAACAATGTGTGTGTCCCCCTTTAACTTATTTGAACCATAAGTTTAGAAAATATGAAAAAAATCTGAAAAGTAGAACTTTATATAGACTTTCTAGGAAAATTATTTTGAACTTGATGGAAACAACAGTTTTTGTAGCATATGCAGAAGAAGCAGATCCTTTAAGAACTTTAAAATTTACGATTTTTTTTTAAATAGGTACTTAATTCACGAATTATTTTATGTAAAAACTACGGAAGGATAAAAGAAGTAGAAAAGCTTGGAAACTCATTGTGTCTTGTAAATCAAATACTAAGGTGTTCAATCAGTGCATTCTACTTCTATAGGTAGGTACATGTAGGACATGAAGCCGAAACGTGGACATTTGCGGTGAGGCAGGTCCACATATGTAGTTCAGCGAGCAAGAGAAAGGCTGTGCCTGGAGTCTCTCTAAATATGTCAAAATTTTTGTTCGAAATTCGAACAAAAAATTTGACATATTTTACTGACATATTTGACTGTTTAAATTCGAACTTCGAATTTAAACAGTCGTTTATTTACCTCCATGCCAGTCATGCTAACTGGTAGGCACCTACGTTATTCTTGAATTATTTTTATTCCAGCATATTTTGGAACGTATTTTCAAATTGGGAGGGCAAAAAATTACTAAGAATTATGCGGCATTGAATACACCCTGGCTGCTACCTGCTAGAGTGCAAGACCGCGGTCGACTCTATGACAACCGTGTGGAGACAGAATGTTTCATCGCCTTTACACCCAACCAAGGTATCAAGTAAGCATGGTATAAGTTATAAAGACAAGTTTGATACATGCCTTTATTGAACTTTACAATTTAGGTTTATGCGAGAGAGTGGAGTAAGCACTAACAGTGAGTAGTTAATAGCGTACAGGACAGTCAAACGCCTCCCCTGACCTGCAACGATGCATTTGTTTCTATGGTTTGGTATAGTCGAATCGCACCCGTCAAGTTCCGTGTCGAACGTACGTAGGTGACACCAGGGGCGTAGCCGCCGTAACAGCCATAACAATAATACGGAGCCCCCGACGCGACGCGAAATATGTATTTTTTTCCACAACCTGAAATTCTTATCAAAACACAATGAAAACGTAACCTATCCCGATCCAGATTGCTCCAGTTTCAGAGCTCGCCTCGCTCACTCTTCGATGAAATCAGATTTGGGTCAGTGTTCTGATTTTCTAGCTCGCTTCGCTTGCAAGAACCAAAAAAAAGTCAGCAAAGCTATTTTAATTATTTTGAAATGACTATACCCTCCTTTGGAGCTTCACAGGTGTGGGGTACACAACAACCCTTTAGAACTAGCTACGCCAATGGGTGCACTAGCGACATTAACAACGAGTTCCACAAAAACAAAACATTTTATGAAATTTAAAGACCCATGCAGACCAGAGTAATCACTTGCTGTAACGCTAGGGTTGACGCCAACTTTTTTTCCACCTCGGGGATTCGGTAAAAACGTTACGCCAATGGTCCCGGCTGCTTCATAGATTTTTGGTAGTCATTACGGGTAGTCAGAATCCCAAAAGTCGGAGAACCAGTCTACCAAGGAGTATCGTGTTACCCAGTAACAGTAACTGAGTTATGGAGGTCTGACAAGCTGCCTGCAGAGTGCCGCTCCATGTGAAATGTTGATATTCAGCTGCAGTTAGCTGGGTAAAAGCTAGACAGATGATGAGGTTTATTAAAAATATTTAGGTATTTAAGTTAATGATTATTTTTCGGTGGTACCTACTAATAGTAGGCATAAAATATTAAATAATAATTCACTGATTGTTATTTGTGATCTACTTAGTTGATACGCAATTAAGTAATTTGAATCATTGATGGTTAGTTAAGATATTGCAATCGTAAAATATTGAGAGATTTTTCCAAAAGCCTTGGACGTTTCTATTGTTCTCTGATATAAGTAGGTATAGCAATCGTTACGTTACAAGTAGGTATTATAATATGTATTGTTAATGTTTGAGCTTCATGCATGTTTAAGCGTCATGCATGTTGGTATGTAAGTAGTTGATACTTGATAACATAACATTGACTTAATTCAACACTTTCAGTGTTACAGCATATTCAGCCTATTAAATGTACCCACTGCTCGGACACAAGTCTCCACTCGGTGAGAGGGAGTGGGCGTAATCCACCACGCGGGCCTAGTGCGGTTTGGTAGATATCATAATGTTTTCCAATTTTTCTGCGGTTTCCCCACGATGTTTTCCTTCACCGTTTTGAGAGCAGTGGCGATTAAATAATTTACATCAAGTAAAGCGCCTGTTTGGGTTCGAACCTACGACCTACAACTCGTAAGTCGCCGCCGTTACCACTTGGCCACCACTGCACATTATCAGATAAGTTATACTCATAGCCATGTACCTCGGTAGGTACCTAGGTTTTGTACAGACGCCAGCACATCAAGTTACTACAATCTGTCAAATTTCTTTAATACATTTTCAACTTTATCGCTAAAGAATAAGGCTCAAAGTTGATTGGGAAAATTTGACAGTTTCGGGTAGCTTGATGTGCTGGCGTCTGTACCTACTTAAGGGGCTACCTCGACAATCTAAAATCCTCGAAAACCTACTAAGCGAGCGAAAGTGATGCAATTTGATGATTTGGTATTACCCAGTAAATGGGTTGTGGAGGTCAGATAGGCAGTCGCATCTTGCAAAATACTGGTACTCTACTAACTCAGCTGCATCCGGTTAGACTGGAAGCCGACCTAAACATAGTTGTGAAAAGTTTAAATCTACAAAAACATCTCTACTGGTATAATAATCTTTGAGTCAAGTTATGAACACACCTTAAACGATTTTTCAAATTTCCATCCCTGTCGGGTTGAAAAGGGGGGATTATGTTTGTATGAAAAATCTTATTCCTTGAGTTAATAACCTTGCAGTAAATTATGAAGTCTGGCAGTTTTTGTTTTTCTAAGCTACCCCCTGAAGAGGTGTCAGTTTGTATGGAAGATTTTTAACGCGCGGTCAGATTGATTCGAAACCCAAAAAATAAAGAATAACGTGTATCAGGGTTTTTCGAATATCTACCCCTAAAGGGGTGAAAAGTCTGTCATGGCTTCCTTTTTAATTAATTTAATAACTATGTATATATTCTAGGTGCATCGCCTTCATTATAATTAATGTATAGGTACATAATATTGTAAAACATTTAAAAAGAGTAACCGTGCAGTTTCTTGCCCATTCTTCTCCATACGAAAACTACCTTTTGGAATGGCCTTTTACAATCAATTCTATTTTATTGTAAATTTTGAAGTTCAAAACTGCCTCTTCTGAGCCTATTTGAAAAAAATGCTTTGACTTATGTTTTAAATTTCAACTGAACACTAATTTTTAATAAAAACACGAATATGGTGTACTTACTCCATAACACTAACGCTATTATTTAGGTACAACTTCATGTACCTAATGGGTTACCTTTCACCACTACCACTTCCGGATAAGTCACCGAACCACCGAACAGTTGTACATCACACCTTTGTGTCTTAGTCACTTGTTCATTGAAAAATATCTAGATTCAATATTTTTAAACCGTTGAAATTGGCAGCGCCTTTATCCCGTAGCAGTAAGGGCGGTTTTTGTTTTTCAAGTGTTACTTCTGACTTGCGGTTGATCCTATAATGTGACAGATGAACAATAGTACATTATTGTTTGTGGTACAAAGAAATGCATCATCCATCAGCCTATAACGTTCCCACTGCTGGGACACAGGCCCTCTCTTTAAGAGAGAGTAGGCTCTACAACGCGGGTCCAGTGCGGGTTGCTGGATGTCACATATCCTCGAATTTTTGGGTCTAGAACATACCAGTTTCCTCACAATGTTTTGCGCCTGCGCTGTCGCAAAGCGCCTGTCTGGGTTCGAACCTATGACGAGTGACCCGTGAGTCGCATCCGTTACCACTGCGCCACCACCACTGCTCTTGGTCTAAGAGCAGTGGTAGAAAGGAATAAGATTTTAAATAATACGAAAATTGAGGAGCATATTTTGTAAATAAAATCAAGTTTAAAATCAAACAACCTTTATTCGAGATTCTTACAGAGTGTGAAAGCGTATTTGTTGTTTTTTTTAATAATAAATTATTCGAAATGATCAAAACAATCTTAACTTACTATAGGTTTTTGATATGAATTAGAGAAAATCTCCATTTCTAGGGTGGGAAAGGTTCGTTGAAACAATATTAACATTATGACTTTCGCGTACGTCATACATTTATTATGTAAAGTATTTGAAGAGTATAATCAGGTAAGGTAGTAGGCATAGCTATGTGAATAGTAGGCATAAATTGTTAAATAATAAATAAATTGTTATCTATTAATTGGCTAAATTGTTTCTACCTGTGAAATTAAAACTACGCATCATTCAATGGTTTACTAAGATACAGTTTCCATCTAAGCTAATTAATAATATTACATTAATATTTAATTTAAATATAACAAATCTTAATTTTTTGACGTCATTATACTTCGATCAATAACTATTATTGATCGATATTCGATGTCACTATATCAATACCTCTGGGCTCAAAGGGCGTATAGCACATTTAGCCAAACGTGCTATACGCCCTTTCGAGCTCAGAGGTATCGATATATCAGTACATTGTACCCGTGCTAAAGCTGGTACTGCTCGCTAGTCAATAATAAAAATATAAAATAATTAACTTAATCATAAGTTCCATGACCGACCGATAGAAGCGCTGGGGTGAGATCTACTACCGCCTGTAGGCAGGATAAAGCTACAAATAGGTGCTAATGCAATTTATTAGGAGAAGGATACTGTCTTGTTCTTCACGAGCCAGAACGAGTCGATCACCTGCCCGTGGAGGTCCACTGATACCTGAAACAAGACAAAGTTACATTCGTCGATTTTGGCAACAATATACAGGGTGGTCTATTGAGATGGGTCACTAAGGGAAAATCTGGCGAAATGTGGCTATATAGATAGTGCCATCCACGAAGACGCGCCCCACTCTTATTACTAATCGCTAGTGGTTATCGCTAGTGTTTTACTTTTTGATACACACTAATAAGTAATTACTGTATATCGACAAAACTAAAACACTATCGGAATGTTGCACACTTGTATTGTGAGCGATTAGGAATAAAAGTGGAGCGCGTCTTCGTGGTTGGCGCTATCTGTACATAAGTTCACGTCTATCTAACTTTGGATTTGGATGCAATTTGGCACATGGGTAGGCCATGACCTGGATTAGGATATAGGATACCTATTATCTCGATATTCACACGGGGTCGAGACTTATGCGGGTGAAACTGCGAGGCGCAGCTAGTGTATTATAAATAGTTTTTTTTTTGTTTTACGGAACCATGTCCAAGATTTTACAGATAAGAAAAATAAATGAAAAAATTTGAAAAAAAAAAAACAAATGGTGAATAGTGCGAACCGAATACAAAAGTTGCGAATCTGTTACTCATATATAATTAAATCCAGCTTTTCTTAAATTCCTTCATTAGCATAATTGAATTCTTACAATCTCTACACATAGAATATCAACTATCGCAATATACACCACCGTTCATTTTTTTCCGGACTGGGTGTGATTCCTGAAGCTGTCCGTGCTGAAAGAATATTAACGTGGAGCTCACCTGCTCCATGTAGATATGCGTGTTGTTGAATGCCTTGAACCTGGTGTAGCCGAAGTCCTGCGACCTGAACGCTGACCACTTAGGTTGAGTATCTATGATAGAAGATAGACAAACAAATCACAATTATTTATTTGATTAGGAAAACTTATTCAAACTCAAACTCAAAGCATTTATTTCAATTAAACCATTAACAGGCACTTTTGAATTGTCAAGAAGTCGTTGAGTCAGAAAATATGAAGCTAGTTGCCCATTCCAAAGCATTACGCTTCGGAACTGACCGACTCTTTTGACAATTTAAAAGCGCTTGTAACTGGTTTAATAGAAATAAATGCTTTGAGATGTTGTTGAACACTTACTTAGGAAATGGTCCCGTCCCTCTTGACAGCCAGCTGACCCAGTGATGATGTGGACAGGCGCTCTGAAAGTACACACCTTCAACCTAAGTGTTACATCATTTATGTATCCAGCTGTTAGAAGGCTACACTAAGAAATATAAAAAAAGATCTGCTGTTCCATACTCGTATGGTCATTGGCAAGCTTACAAGTGATCACATTAAACATTATTAAACTTAGATAAAACAAGCAAATAAAAAAAAAGAATACAAAAAAATAACATAATCATCATTTGCCTTTTCCCAATTATGTTGGGGTCGGCTTCCAGTCTAACCGGATGCAGCTGAATACTAGTATTTTACATGGAGCCTATCTGATCTCTACAACCCAATTACTGGGTAATACGATACCCCTTGATAAGACTGGTTGTCAGACTTTCGGGCTTCTGACTATCCGTAACGACTGTCAAAGATCCACAAATGACAGAGCCGGGACCAACGGTTCAACGTGCTTTCCGAGGCACGGAGGGGTCACGGTATGTAAAGATGATCACCCATCCACAGACCAACCGCAGCAAGCGTAGCTTAACCTGATCGATCGACCTGTGCGGCTGTTATTATTTAGCCACGAGCCTCCAAAAAAAAAAACTAAATGTTAACTAAAAAAGAAATCAAATAAAATAATACACAAAAGTTATGTTTAAACACAAGTGAAATAATAACCAAGCAGGAACATTAAAAAAATATATAAGAGATACAATTTGATCGTGCCAGTATTACACCTTTGTATGGAACAGCATCATATTGAGCATAAAATGTTGGCCCACTGCTGGGACACAGGCCCTCTCTTTAAGAGAGAGTAGGCTGTACAACGCGGGTCCAGTGCGGGTTGGTGGATGTCACATGTCTTCGAATTTTCGGTTCTAGGACATGCCGGTTTCCTCGCGATGTTTACCTTCACCGATTTGAGAGCAGTGGTGAAGACATTATTGAGACAAATTGATGTATTCAATTCTTTTAAGTAATGGGCTGGCTTATTGCGGTGTTGCGAATTATCT
The DNA here is from genome assembly GCA_927399505.1 of Luperina testacea. Lineage (NCBI taxonomy): Eukaryota > Metazoa > Arthropoda > Insecta > Lepidoptera > Noctuidae > Luperina > Luperina testacea. The sequence goes on from OV656768.1 coordinate 933,641, forward strand.
GAAAAAGTTTTTCTGAGTATTTTGTGAAGGCACCACCAAAGAGTACTGTAAGGTACCGGGGGCACCACACGGCCGTCACGTCGTCAGCAAGGTACGTCTTCTAATGACGAGAAAAAAAAACCTCATTTTTTTAATTAAAATCTATTTATTTTTATAAAATATTACATTATGAGATTCACGCTGTCAAGGTAAGGTAACTTTCCAATAACAAAATTCATAAGATCAAGCTAAATATTAAATTTTTGGCTTTCTTAGGTTCTGAGTAGTTTTTGTATAAGTCATCTCGAAGGCAACGGAAGGTTTTTGGTTTTAGAAGATTGAATATACGAGCTGCTGTTATCAAATCACATATCTTAGTTAGGAGATGATAATAAATGAAAATTATCATGACTACATGGTTAAATTAGATTAGCTATCGAAGCTTTTTGTTTTGATCACGTCTTCAGAGTTTCGCTAGCTAATTTAATTTCACCTTGTATAATTTCACCTTGTATAATTTGTTACTATGCCACTGAGCCTACTGATAACAATGGCTACTTTCATACTATTTTTTACCGCCTCGATTAAAGGAGATTACCTACAAAATTATTATTTTATTTCAAATCACTCAATTTGTATTGATTAATGTTTAATTTTGAAAGGTTTGTGTTGATCGTTGACGATCCAGAACGAGTCGATCACTTTCCCTTTCAAATCCACATCCACCTGGAAAAAAGAAAAACATCAAATAGAATCTCAGAATCCTCTCAATAAAGAGCTGTTTTGCCTTCAGCGGGATTGTCCGAAAGGGTTATAGCTGGCCCGGAACATAAAGGGCTAAGGAAGGAACACGGGTGGGTTTTAGTCAGTTAGAGTCTGACACTCCCGCTCCACCCAGAGCGGGAAGGGTCATTTGATGATTTCCCAACCTCAAAAAAAAAAAGTATTTACTGATACATTGGTATAATGACTACAGTAACTTATCTATTTTGAGACATAAATAGAATGGGACAATACTTCGTATAGAAGTATGATTCCGCTTCGATTGTGTTTAAAATGATGTAAGTTTTAGTTCTATTGGCGTTTTCATGGTGAACCTGAATCTTTATATCATAAAAATGAAATGCTGTTAGTAAGCGCATCACTCCAAAACTGGACAGATTTGAGAAATTTTGATTTAAAATATACTTGATTGTCGAATCAGGTTCTTAGGGTAACAAAAAAGTTATAAGTTGTAACTGGGCCACATTTATAACACACATTTTAACATCATACTATTTTGTACACCTACATTTTGGCAAATAAAGTATTATTATTATAAGTTGCTAGGAAAATTCGAGAAAAAGCTGAATGTGATTTTGTTCTATACATTTAAATTTTGACAACACAACGCCTTTTTATTTTAGTGTCTGCCCCAGCTTTGGCGCGCTGCTGATGAGCTCATGACAACGAACTGTTTTCGTGTTCGAAACTAGTCGGACTAAACGAAAAATAAAGACGAGATTTAAATCAGAAAGGTTTCAATAACATTTAAGAACCGATTTTTACCTGTTCCATATAGATGTGCGTCTTGTTGTGTGCCACAAACCTCGTGTAGCCGTAGTCGCTACTCCTGAACGCAGACCATGGCTCCGGATTAGCTGCAACGAAATGGTAATTTGAGCATGCATACTTAGTCCTACTTTAATTAATATATATATATATATTTGTGTATATATATAATATTATAAAAGTGAAAGTTTGTGAGGATGGATGGATGGATGTTTGTTACTCTTTCACGCAAAAACTATTGAACGGATTTGGATGAAATTTGGCACACGGATAGTTTATAACCAGGATTAACACATAGGATACTTTTTATCCCGATGTTTCCACGGGATCGAGACATGTGCGGGTGAAACCGCGGGGCGCTGCTAGTACAATATAGTCGGCCAATGATGTTCCCACTGCTGGGACTCAGGGAACTCCTCTCTAAGCTCTCTTAGAGAGGAGTTCCCCGAGTCCTAGTTTTGGAACATACTATGCAGCTTACTCTCTAGTAAGCTGCATAGCATGTTCCAAAACTTCTAAAAGTATCTGATGAAAGTGTAAATTCTTTCTTCAGTTATGCAATCACTCACTAAAAAGAACTATATCACATTGATCTGTATTTCGATGGTTTCAAATTTATATTTCATAACTGTTACCAACAATTATTGTTAGAATAACAATGTTAAATTGTAATTGAAAAGTCATCGGCGAAATATGGGGATTTAAAATTAGAAATTTTGGTTGATTAAGGGCTGATGTTTCCAACGTCAGATAACTATATCGGAGGAATAGTTTTGAATTTTTGACAGTTATTCCATACAAAAACTGTCAAACGTCAATTTTATACCTCGAATAAAAATTATCGGTTGATTGAAAAATCAGCCCTAAGTATTCAAATAATAAAATCAAAGCAAAGTGGCACCACAAATTGACATCTACGAGGTACAATGCGTGCCACGAAAGATGAGACTTGACACACCACGTGGTTTGACATGCGCAGAACACGATTTTAGGTATCTTTAGCGGTATGAGGTCTGAGTGCGGGACGGGACCGGACGTCATAGGGGCGGCGGAAAGAGCGGGGGAGACGGGGTCAAGTCTCATCTTTCGTGGCACGCATTGTACGTTTTCTGATCCATGTGTTTACATATTCATCAGATACTTTTGGAGCAGACCATGCAATCCACATTATGTGCCTATCGTGGGTTGGTGAATGTAGCGTGTCTTATACCTGTGGTTAGTATAGTACTAACATTTAAAGGGATCTGTGGCCTCCTGGCATCCAGCCGACCCTGTCACAATGTGGACTGGAGCCCTGAAACATACAATATACAATTTTGAGGCAAAATATTATGACTAAGCAATGTACAGATGACTAGAGCTTAATGAAAACAGAGGACCAAAGAAATTATTTACCAATTTGACGTTTCGAGAAATCTAGCAATTTTTCAAATCACACCATATTAGTCAAACCTGCATAGTTATTCACAACCACTCGATATGCTTCCGTACCATATCGAACATCAGTGAATGTTATCGTAGGAGTCCTCTAAATGCTGTTAACGTGTCCAAAACACGAAAATTTTGTCAGTTTAAAATAATCAAATAGACGACCTCTATTTTCCGACAGCTGTTTGTTGTCGGGAGCAAGGCAAATCAGGTTATCGAAATGTGTCATTTTCGATACGTTAACCTATCGGTTCGGTTGTGAATAGCTATGCTGTAAAGAGAGTTGTTATAAGGAAATAAATAAATGTAAATTAGCTTCTTTGGTGCACTGTAGTCTAACTAACATGATATTAGTTTATTAGAAACCAAGCTATACGCTGTTAGTAAACCAGCTCCGACGAGCTCTTGCAAAATAATAATAGTTGTAAAGAGTGACATTTGAATGATTTTATTTTACGTCTCATTTGGTTTAATAAACACGTTATGAAAATTACAAACGTTGGTATCAATCCTACACACGGCACACATCAAGCTCTATAGCTTGATGTGTGCCGTGTGTGTTTTTCGTACAATCAGAAGTCAGCTTGTACTGGTTATGTACCTATGTACATAACCAGTACAAGCTGACTTCTGATTGTACGAAAAACCTATACAATGCGAGGTCAGTTAAAACTGCAAATGTATAGCTTAGTGTGTCGCCGTGTGTACATTTGACACACTGTTCACTTTATATAATTAAAACCTTAGTACACCATATTAATTAATCAAATAAGACAAAGTAAATAAAACTATGTTCTCATTAGTTTTAGGGCCTGTGTACACCACGTTTTTTAAACGCGTCGTTGACGCGCGTTTTGGAAACGTGCGTCGACGGCGCGCTTTTATCCTACAGAAGGTCAACAGGCTGCGTCTGATTCGCGTGCGTATCGCGTCTGTATCGCTACAAGCGCGCGTCAACGGCGCGTTTAAAAAACGTGGTGTGCACAGCCCCTTAGAGTTTAAACCAAACCCTTATTCTTCTTATGTGTATTCTTGACAAATAAATAATGTTTTATGATTGTTAATATATAAAGCTGATATTTACCTTTAGAATTTTGATTAAAACAAATACTTTGATCACCAAACACTCAGAAGAAAAAATTAAGTGCGTTTAAAATTTTAAATACGAAATGATAAAAAATATTTTAAATAAATATTGTTTTAGAGTGCATACACCTTAACTAAAAAGTTATTTAATATACTTAAATGTATAAATAACCAGGTATTAACAACTAAAACTCACTCACAAACCGTTCCGCTAAGCCCTTTAACTAAGTGTCATGCGGTAACTCTCCGTGCAAACCTTCTGGGGCGGGAATCAACAACGTTTGTCTTTACTTTGTAGCCCTAAGTATATCCAATCGTCTACTCGACATTTTAATTAATTTCGCATAAATGCATTTGCGATATTTCAGACTAGTTCGTGCATCGAAAATCTTTGAATCCGTCTACGAATCTGTTTTTATTTGCAGATTAAAATCGTAGGCAACCAGGTAATGTTTCTGTAATTATTTATCATCAATTTTGTGGAAGAACCTTTTAGTGTAGAGTCGATTAAAAAGTTTCTCGAAGACTGAAAGAAATAAATTATTTAAACTGAAGTTATTTTTTCAATCAATTGATTCTTTGGTTTCGTTTGATATTTTTGTTGCCATTTTGAGACCATCATCTACCCAACCTTTTCAAAATTATGTTGGTATCGGGTTCCAGTCTAACCAGATGCAGCTGAATACATATATTTTACAAAAGGAGCGACTGACTAATCTGACCTCCACAACCCAGGTACTGGGCACCACGATATCCTTGATAAGACTAGTTATTGGACGACTGCCATAGATCATCGAATGGCAGCCAGGACCAACGGCTAATGATGGCCAACAAACTCACCCCGGGTTGACATACGGGTGTTCTGCCGAGCCGTTGTACACCTTGTTATCGTAGAGCGGCCACGTTCGCTCGTAGCTGTGCTCGTGCGCCCACACCACCAGGTCCACGCCGAACCGCATCAGCAGGGGCTCCAGACCTAGCACGTGGAAACAAAAGTTTCAGTCTTACGTTCATATTATTTTCTCTTTTAGCTACAATAGCTTCTATGAATGGACCGTGTGAAAGATGCCATGGCTAGACAGGGGGTAACTACTGAGATGACGACTTAGGCTTAGACCGCACTACGGTTTAACCGCAGCGGTTTTTAACCGTGTGATTTTGTGACACAAACGGCCGCACCGGCCGGATTTGGAAACCGTGAAATGTTACAGATGGCTCCCGGGAAAAAACCGCAGCTAAATTGTAATCCAAAGATGTAAGTGAGAGCACACGCTCTATGCGATAGCCGCGGACGGTTTTTTGGCCAGCATTCGGCAGACCGCATGGAAGAGTGTTGTCGCGCCATTGCAATTATGTCGTCGCCCGAGTCGGAGTCTGTTTTAAACGAACAAGAGTATGAAAGTTTATCGCAAAAAAATATTGTCGAAGTAGTCAGTGTCGGTATCGTTGGTTCGCATTTTCGTTTTTTGACACCGACTTCCGGAATTAAAGTTATTTAAGACTTTGTAGTATTTTTTTTTTAAGTCTATTGTATTTTTCGTAAAAAACTTTTAATTTTGCACTTTTTAGTTGTACCTACCCCACACAAATTCAATTAACACTAGTGCATTGAAGAATTGAAGACACCGACTAGAAGAATCATCAAAATTCGCATAGAAATGCCAGAGATGCCGCATTTATGTATATAACTTCGTACATAAGAATAATTACCTAATGTATTATATACTAAAAGTAAAACCTTCCTGAAAGTATGTAGATCACATTAATGAATGATCAAAATTGGTTCATCAGTTTTTGAGAAAAGCGCGGACATACAAACATACATACATTCATACGCGTCAAATACAGAACCTCTTTTTTTTAATCGGTTAAAAATAAGCAGCAACTTTGTGATCTTCTTTCTAGTTTTTTTTTTTTTTAAACGTTGCCCCACTCTAGGAATTACTCCTGTATCGTGGGTGCGTTTACAAACATTTAAATTCACATACACAAACAGCCAGACCCGGAACAACTACCTGTAGGCAATACAAATATTTGTTCCGTGCGGGAATCGAACCCACGACACGCAGCGCAGCAGTCGATCGCTCAGCCACTGCGCCAACCGTGTCGTCGGCGTAATGTTTTGTGGGTACATAAATAAATACATTAACTTACCATATACTCCTAGAAGTCCAACGCGCGAGTATTCACAACTGCAGTCGATGTCGTTCGAGTCACTGCAGTACATCGGTCTGTGCCCGAACAGCACGATCCACGGCCGCTTGCGTCTAAAACATGCACCTTATGTTTGTGGCAATAAGGTTGAGGATCGCTTACCACAGTGACCACATAATGGTGGGATGAACTGAGCATAACCAACGTATTTTAGATGTACTGTAATTTTAGCACATATAGTATAGAGTTCATATTGCTTGAATCCGAAAACCAATGTTACTTCAGTGGCTCATTATGAGCGATACACTGCCCCGTGGTCTCGTGATCTCAAGCAAGACTACTGAGTTTGAGGTCCTGGGTGCGATTCCCGGCTCGGGTAGTGTTATTGAGTGTTTCCATTGGGATTTTTTTAGTAACAGCCCGGAGATTGGAAGTTGGCGGTGTGACACCCCCGGGCCGCGCGCGCGCGCGGGTTTGTGTGTGTGTGTGTGTGTGTGTGTGTGTGGGGGGGTGTGTGTGTGTGTGTGTGTGTGAGGGTGTGTGTTTATGGGTGTGTGCTGCGCCGGATACCTCTCCGCGAGTGTCGGCTTGCCGTCCCTGAGGACTATATGAGAGAGTAACACAAAATACGCATATCAAGCCTAGTCACAGGTCAATAAATGTCAGTGCTCTAAAAGCGGAGCTAAGAAATACAGGTGCGAAATATTTCGGCCTGAAAGAACAGCTAATTCAGAGGCGACTTTGTTGACTGTTTACAAACACATTTTTTGTTTGTTTAAATACCGTACCGTGCCATTTTATTTCAATCAATTACTTAATAAAATAAAAAAAATATTATTATTTTTAAATATAATTTAAATGAAAACTTTGTTTTCACGCTCGTAATAACAAACTTTAAAAGCTATACTGTACTTCAGGACCTTGCGCGACAGTGGCGCCAACTGGCGAGTACAAAAACGGTAGCCCTTATTGCAAGCAACAGCAAGTAAAAATAAAACATTCTCACCTATTCTCCGGCAGATTAGCCTTAGTTAAATCCTTCTTCAGCCACTCATACTGGTTGACAATAAGCTTGAGTCCGTACTGGGTGAAGTAGTACACCTCGGTGGAGATGGACACGAAGTGCACGGGGCCGAGGTCGAAGCTGTAGAACAGACTCGAGTCGCGGCCCGGCATCGAGAAGCGGCTCGCGTAGTTGCTGAAGTTACTGCGGATTAAAGGATCAGGTGTTTTTAGTGTCATGTGAATTTTCTGTGATACGGGTTGAGCGCATGCGGGCCGCGCGCAAGCACAGCTGGGAACCGGTAACAAAAGTACAGGTTCCGGTACTCAGCGGTTCTTGCCATTTCAGTAACTGGATACCGGTTTCTGACGGGTACCTTTTCCAGGCGAGTACCGGTACTCCACCTAACAAGTACCGGTACTAAATTCAGGACCTCGCCGCGTGCCCGCGTACCACAAATCTACTATTATCTACAAGCACGCGCGACGCGAGTTCGAAGTTTTCTTGAGCAATGTGAAACGTGCGCATTTTTATTTTTTCCTTAAAACAGAGCTCAGTTTTGACCTCGATATCGCCTGCAGAAAGCGATAGATGAGATCTAGGATAAAATGAGCGTGCCCAGAAGATGCCTGTTCACTCTTCATTTGAAGGCTGACGGTAGGGAACACCGTCCCTAACTAGAGATAGATACTTTTGGACCAGACGTTAATATTCTTGATTTTAGGCTATTTATCGAATAAACACGACTTACTATGCTTGCTCATGGTTCCCAGGACACGTCATGTAGGGCACTATGGCAGCCAGCGGTTGTATCTGTCGCATGAACTCGTCGCCCACGAGAGCGTCGTTAGTGTCCATGTCGTATGCGAAGTCTCCCACGTGCAGGATCAGGTCAAAGCGGTCGCGTTGAGCCTCGTCTTGCAGGTATGATAGAGACTGGAAGATGAATATATAAATACAAATAATTATGATCAAAAACACGAGGGTAGAGACGAACAGTTGGATAGGTTCCTTCAAAACTGGAAGAAGGGCGCGCGGGCTCGCGGTGGAAGGAATGGAGGGAGGCCTTTGCCCAGGAGTGGGTCTCTCGTATCTCCTTAAACTCACACTTTCCGGATCAAAGTAAATTAATAGGCTGAACGAAGCCACAAAATATTTTAAATAAATAGCCGGATTTTCAGTCTTTTAAACCCGGCGTTGCCCCGTTGTTGCTTGGTCCAACAATGTGCGGTGAATCGACAAGGACTGAATGTTCCCTTTCAAAATTTTATAAAGCAAGTCACTTCATTTTTCTAGCGATATTTTTGTATGGAATGTTTCAACATTTCAGTATATTCTTGAAGAGCTACAACATAAATAAATTAAAGTGGAGTCATTTTAATAGGTAACATTTGACAATTCATAAAATATTCAACAACGTAACCTTGTAACGGCGGGCATAAAATAACATATTTTTTCGTTTTGTTAGAACTGCACAATTGCTTACCTTTTTTCAATTACGATTACATATTTATTGTAATAATGACCGATACGAGTAATTTTACGATTTGCTTTCATTAATAAACCATTCTAAACATAATAAACAATTAATTCTGATCTAAAGAACTGAACGTCGTTACAAGGTTACGTCAGTTAACCATTTTTCTTTTTAAACACTAGGGATGTTACTCTAAAAATCGAAAGCTGATAAGTAGAATCGAATGCAATGATGACTTGTGAAGAAATATCACCATAAATTAATAACCACGTTGTGATTATAATAAAAAAATTATTTATTATTCTTTTAACTAACTAGTTATAAAAATACAAAAAATAATGAAATAGAAAAACTGCCTCCTCGCATTCGCCTCTAAAACTACAAGTGATTACCATGAGGAAATAAACTTTGAGGTTTTTAAAGAGTGATTTGAGAAGCTGCTAGTCAGCTTAGAAAACCCATCGAAAATTGTAATGGACAATGCACCGTATCATTCTGTACAAGTTGATAAACCACCAACTCAAGCATATAAAAAGCAAGAAATTGTCTCGTGGCTGGTAAGAAATGGTGTGGATGCAAGTCCATCTTTATTAAAAGTTGAGTTGTTAAATCTAGTAAAAGCAACTAAGCCGTCCAAGCTCCGCTATGTAATCGATGAACTAGCCCTAGAGCATGGACACGAAGTTATTCGATTGCCTCCCTACCATTGCCAGTATAACGCCATCGAGCTTATTTGGGCACAAATAAACGGTTATGCAGCGCGGAACAATACTGAACCACCCTTCAGTACTGCTAAAATGATGTCTCTGCTACAAACTGCGTGTGCAGAAGTCACTACAGAAGACTGGAAAAAAGTCGTAGAGAAAACAAAGAAAATAATTTTACAAGATTTTGAACGAGATGTGAGAATAGACAATATTATTGAAAATGAATTAATAATATCTCTGAGTGCTGACAGCAGTGATGAAGATGACAATACTTTTAACAGTTCTGATAGTTCAACTGAATAAATGCAATTTTTTTGTTAAATTGTGTACTTGTCTTATTTTGCTCCTTAAATTTACGAAAAAAATAATAATAATGGGACAGGGATTCGCCTGATGATTTTTTAAATTCGCATATGTTTCAAGTCCGTATCGATTCATTCACTTTAATCGATGTTCATAAGCAGGTCACCTCACTATGAGGATAAAACTGACAGACGTCAAATGTTACCTATTAAAATGACTCCACTGTAATAACTTTACATGTGCGTTCTTATTGCCCATGTCTCCGTAGATGGCGGCCCGCACTGCCCAGTTCTCTCCCTCTGGAGGCGTGCGGAAGAAGAACTCCTCCGACCAGCCGTATACTGAGCCCGCGTGGTACACTGCACATAGAACCAGAAACAATTTCTTATTAATATTATTTTATAAGTTAAATACTACGAATACACAACAATACTAGTACAATACGCTACCACATCATCATCTGCCTAGCCTTTTCCCAACTATGTTGGGGTCGGCTTTCAGTCTAACCGGATGCAGCTAAATACCAGTATTTTACATGGAGCAACTGCCTATCTGATCTCCACAACCCAGTTACTGGGTAATACGATACCCCTTGGTAAGACTGGTTATCAGACTTTCGGGCTTCTGACTACCCGTAACGACTGTCGAAGATCCAGGTATGACAACTGGGACCAACGGCTTGACGTGCTTTCCGAGGCTCGGAGGGGTCTCGGTATGTAAAGATGGTCACCCACCCACAGACCAACCGCGGCAAGCGTAGTTTAACTTGTTATGTAATACTTTGTCAGCTTAGTTGTTAATTTTATTGTGCATGCTGTGGTCTGCTATACCTAAGTGGTGCACCTACTTAATACATGATGTTGCCCTTTATTTTATGTGTCATGTATTGTGTACATCTTTTGTTGGAGATTCTAAATCAGTAAATAAATAAATGCAAAAATACACAGCCAAATGGCGAAGTCTGCAAATCTAATCACTTATTTCTGTTATTAATTTAATGGCAAATATTTGGACGTTTTATCCTAATAATTACCTAATAAATCATTTATTCCTATTAACATGAGATAGTCGCGCACGACGGAAGGACAAGGTAGTAGTAAGTAGGACAATCAAATAATTTAAATGTAGGTAGGTATGGTATGGTAGGACCTGTGTTTTGTGATCCAACCCCAGAAAAGCCTCGTTAGTCAAATAGTCAAGTCAAGCAGTCCAGCGGTGCTATTCTGTAAAAAGATCACCGTGATAACTGAGGTGAAGTGAGCTTCATTCCACCTGATGCTAGGGATTGGCACTATTGACAGCTCAGTTTAAGCTCACTTAACCTAAGTTTTCACGGTGAGATTTTACAGAATAGCGTGTTGGCCAGTGATAATGAATTTTCCTATGAATAAATACAGAGAGCTGTACCTACAGTAATCAGCTAAATTATACTCGTTATAGGTACAGACGCAAGCATATCAAGCTACCCGAAACTGTCAAATTTTCAATCAACTTTGAACCTTATGCTTTAACAATAAGGTTGAAAATCTATTGAAGAAATTTGACATATTGTAGTAGCTTGATTTGTTGGCGTCTGTACAATTACGTAGGTATAAAAACAAAATCAGTGACTGTACTGGAGTATGTACTGGACAAACATCAAGTTTACATGATAATGCCGGATGAACATCCGCCAAACATATAGAAATATGATTCCAAACAATAACAGGATTATACCTACATACATTGCATGGTACTTTGTACTTTAAAAATACCTAGGTACAATTAACCGCTCATCAGTAGCATGCTATTGACAGCACCTTTAAGTCCTAGCAGTAATGGTAATTTTCGTAGTGCAAGGATTAGCACTGATGTGCAGTTGACTGGACCAGTAACCTCTCACCCCACGTGCGCACGGATTTTTTAATGGGACGACGGCGCTATGCAGTTCCTTGAAAATCCAGTGAGCGACAAAATTTGACGCGTTAAAAAATCACCAGTGGGTTTATCGGTGAAATAACAGCGCCCCGCGGTTTCACCCGCATAAGTATCGATTCCGTGGGAATATCGGGATAAAAACTACCCTATGTCCTTTCCCGGGACTCAAACTATCTCTATACCAAATTTCAGCTAAATCGGTTCAGCGGTACACTTTCGCATTTACAATATTAGTATGGATTATTTGCATCACATTTAACTTTATAATATGAGTAATGGAAACTCGCAAAAAAAGAAACAACTTTCAGTACAAATTAATCTGATCATGAGAATTTTTTTTTAACTTTCAGAAACGTTTCTCGAATCTTAACTCACCATATCTAGTATTAAAGTTGAGGTTCTTCAGCAGGACCTTGTGTATGTACTGGCTCCTCTTGAGTTTCCCTCCGTCCACGAACAGGTCGCTGGAGCCCGAGGCCTCCTTGTCCATGATGCCCTCGCCGTACTGCACGCGCGACTCCTCCGTGTCGTTGAACGTCGACCATGTTATCACTATGTCGTTCGGTTTCTCTGGAAGTTAGAGTAATAGCTCACAATAATTAGAAGTTCTAGAAACTTAATGAACTGGACTCCTTAAAGGATTAGCCCGCAATTACAGCAAGCCGAGAAAAGTGGAAGCAAGGAAGGAGGGGCTTTACCCTGAAGTGGGACAACATAGGTTAGAGTAATAATCATAATGGAGCCCTGTCCACCCGGTAGCATGAACCCTGTCCCCGATACTGGTGGTCTACTATTTTTTAATACTTTTTTTATTAAGTATATATTTATTAAAATGAATACAGGAGAATAATAAGAATATAGAGAACCAAAATAAATGCGAAAACAAATTTATCTCACGATCTGAGATCAAATAAATAGTTTGTCACGGGTTTTTTTTTAATGTACAGACCTAGACGCCAGCACATCAAGCTACTACAATCTCTCAAATTTCTTTAATAGATTTTCAACTTTATCACTAAAGCATAAAGTTCAAAGTTGATTGGAAAAATTTGACAGTTTCGGGTAGCTTGATGTGCTGGCGTTACAGACGCCAGCACATCAAGCTACCCGAAACTGTCAACTGTCCTACTTCGATTTTCGGATTTTTTCCTTTACTTGTGCTACATGATCTTGCTTCTTGCCAAACATGATTCTAGATCAACGGGAAGTACCCTATAAATTTTGATTCTCTTGAGTGTCGAAATATACGTTTTTTGCGGCATAAATGGCCGTATCCTTTTTTTTTTTCACAGCTTCAAGGGACCTGAGTATATGGTTTTAATTTCAACTCGATACCTCCACGCGTTCTCGAGATAAAGGGTCTTGACAGACAGATGCACAGACGGACGGACGGACAACAAAGTGATCCTATACGGGTTCCGATTTTTCCTTTTGAGATACGGAACCCTAAAAATTATCATTAAGTAAGTATATCAAGACGCAGAAGCTTATTTGCTGTTACTATTTGCACTAAATTTTAATGTGAATTAGGCTAAGTGTTTTAGAAATTAATTAAATAAATAATAATAATTTATTATTGTGATCATATCACAGCTCATCTATAAGATAATAACAATAGTATTATATATTAATCTTCTGATACACCTTCTGGTTCCACATGTACTATTTGTGGAGCTACGCCACGGCAAATGAATGATCTGACTAAAGTGACTGCTAGGCCTGCAAATGAAAATTCAATACAATAACATGAACAAGTCATTTTTATAATTATGTTGTTTACAAATACAATATAATTTAATTATGATATGAGTCACTTTGCACAGATTTTTTCCTTATAAGCTAATGTGGCACGTACATGTAACACATCAGTTTTATTTTCCTTAACACAAATAATATAGGTACAGAATTACTGCAGTCTCACTGTGTATTCATGATTTAAATCTTTACTAACACCCAACCAAGAGTTTTGTTGGATTCAATTTGTAGAATGTAAATGTAGCTAAATCATAATCTTTTGGTCTGCTTTATGATACTGGAGTTAGTATCGACATATTTTCTTCTTAGGGGTACCTAGTTATGTAGATACAATGTTAATTTCGATTCCATTCAAATTTTTTTTTTTAATAATATGACCTGTAAACGTTTTTTCTTTGGGATTGGCATCTCGCAGGTCAACCGGGCTTCACCGTGGATGCCTCAATAAATCAAGACCTCCAACCAGGGCTTAAAAAATTAAAAACTAAGTGACTACACGCTAAGGCCACCCTGCTGGGTACAGACCTCGGCTTAGGGCGTCGCTGGGAGAGGGCAGCAAGGGACAGGCTGGATCGGAATTAACATGTAAATGAAATTCCAAGATCCTATTTATAGAATAAACAATTTAATTTCATTTCAAACTATGGATCATCTTCTGCCTAGCCTTTTCCCAACGATGTAGGGGTCGGCTTCGAGTGTTCCAGATGCAGCTGAATATCAGTATTTTACATGAAGGGACTGCCTATCTGACCTCCACAACACAGTTGCTGGGTAATACAATACCCCTTGGTATCACTGGTTGTCATTTCAAACTATGGATATATTGAATAATTTCGTAAAATGGAATTTTCATGGCTCAAAGGATGTAATCATAAACCTCATAAAATAATCCAATTAAACATATTTAGCCATTAGAACATTTGTTATGTGCAAAACAATTTTATCAATTATTATTATCACTTATTCATAATATTATAGTTCTGCTTTAGAATGTTATTTACTGAAACAGTAGAAATCAGTTTATCATGTTATATGTAAATGGGACATGCGTAATTGTTTATTATAGTTATATATGGTTCTTATTTCAATGACATAAAGTTCAAAATTAGATTAACAAATTCACAGGATTGGTAATTATAATTTACATGACTACAAGCGTTGCGTATGCTACAATTTTGTAGTATCCATAATCAGCCTATAATGTTCTCACTGCTGGAACACAGGCCTCCTCTCAGTGAGATGGAGTGGCCCATAGTCTACCATGCGGGTCCAGCGCAGGTTACGCTCGTTCACGTCTTCGTATTTCTGGTTCTAGGACTACTGGTTTCCTCATGATCAGTTCCTTTACTGTTTTGATTAGATTACATATATAATGAAGGTGAACACAAACTATACTCCATTTGAAACAAGATTAGATAATTAAATAAACCATTTTTACAGTCCTTTCAACTTATTTTGAATTCTATTGTGTTGGTGGCATGACATATGGCAGCTGCAGTAAGCATTTGGTACTGTAACCACTTTTTTTGCTTTTAATACCATCATTATGCCTACAGAATAGAAGTCAATATAGGTTGAACGGACTGTAAAAAGGGTTTATTTAAATGACTAATCGTATTCCAAATGGAGTTTATACTGTGTAGGTAATCAAAACTGTTTTAATTATAGTCAGTAATCAAAGAATTAGCATCGCCATTAAACGTGGCAATGCTGCCAGTCTCCTGGACATGTTTCCGGATGACAGCCATGCAGACGAGTACTTCGACACCTAAGAGTCCTTTTGTTTTTGTATTTATTCGAATAGTTAGTCAATTAATTTAGTACCTAGTGCAAAAACAGCCTGTTTATTTTTTTTAACCTACCAATAGTTTTTAATTATGTAAGTACTTAAGTAATTCTTTTTTTTTATGTTGTTTATTTGTGCTTAACTATGTTGTGTAATCTGGTATGCAAGAAGTTAGGCTATGTAACAGTACCTGTTTGTTTGAGGTCGTCAATCATCGTGAACAAACCGGAATAAAATATTATTGTAGTAATATTGTAGAGATACTCGGCAAAGGGCTTACCTCCAAAGGCTATGTGCATTTGTTCCGGTTGGCAATGAGTACATTCATACGTTGGTCCCGGGTTCCCTTGAAGACCCCCGAAGCCCCCAAATATACTATTCCCCGAACTTATCCCTATTAGTAGAGAAAATATTAGCAACTTCATATTGGTACGTTTACGAATAGAAAAACCTCAATATATCTACTGATATATCCAAAACTGTATTTTAAAAGTTTAACACTGGTAAAGTGAAACAAGTCGTTCTTCGTCACTGATGACTGAACGACCAATTAATTACTAATCGGCACAGATTAACTTATACATTTAATCGGTCTTTGTTTGTTTTATTTCAAATTTTATAAACATGGCCTCGCTTGCAAATGTCATAAACGTCACTGATTCACTGACATTCTGAAACTTACTTAAACAATTTTAACTTATAATAATCTAAGGAATCAAAAAAATTATCAACACAAGAAATGATGAAACTAATCAGTCTTTCTTGAATGAAAAATATTAATTATGTAGGTACTGCTGATAAAAGAAAACATTTTATTCGTAGATAACAAAAAATTGTAAAAAAAAATATTCAATATGATTTAATGATAATTTTTAAGATTTCGAACGCACCTACGTTCCATTTTATGTGTACAGGTAATAGAAATTTAATTATCATGATTATTTTATTGTGTGATTTTTAATGTGTTTTTAACGATTTATCGAAAAAAAATGTCACTTTTGTATCATGTCGTTTTAGCTGATATAAATTGATCAGTAATTAATTAGTCTAGCGCCGTCATGGGCACGCTTGTGTTAAAAATCAGCCAAGTGCCTGTTAGACTCGCACACGAAGGGCTCCGTACCACAAGGCTAAAAAAGCCAACAAAGAATACGTTTTTGTATGAAAAAAAAGTTTATAAAAGTTCTTGTATTTTATTTTTCATAATATTTGTTGTTAAATAAAGCGGCAATAGAAAAACACACTCTGTGAAAATTTCACCTATCTACTACGGTTCATGAGACACAGCCCGCTGACAGTCAGACGAACGAACAGCCGAGGCTTAGTAATAGGGTTCTGTTGGAACCCTTTGGGTACGGCAACCTAAAAACGCATGGTTCATTGGTTCATCATAATCATCATAGTATACCATGCTTTATACAGGCTAATAATTATGATTAACTTGCTGACCCGACAGACTCCCCCAAGCACCTCCACTTCGACCGGTTCTGTGCTTCTCGCATCCAACAGGTTCCTGCGGCCTTCACAAGGTCGTCGGTCCACCTTATGGGACACTCAGGCCTTCCAACGCTACGTCTTCCGGTACACGATCGCCACTCGAGAACCTTTCGGATTATTTGATTACCTATATTATATTATATTAGGGACCCGTGGCTAAAAATAACAGCAGCACAGGTCGATCGATCAGGTTAAGCTACGCTTGCCGCAGTTAGTCTGTGGATGTGTGACCATCTTTTCATACCGAGACCTCATCGTGCCTCGGAAAGCTCGTTAAGCCTTTGGTCCCGGCTGTCATTCATGGATCTTTGACAGTCCAGACAGAAGCCCGAAAGTCTGACTACCAGTCATACCAAGGGGTATCGTATTAACCAGTAACTGGGTTGTGGAGGTCAGATAGGCAGTTACTCCTCGTTCCATGTAAAATACTGGTATTCAGTTGCATCCGGTTAGACTGAAGCCGGCCCCAACATAGTTGGGAAAAGGCTAGGCAGATGATGAAAAGTACCTAGTTTATTTGACGTGCTGAATGCAGAGGACGAGACGACTAGGCACTTGAAATTAATGAAAACTGCGCATAACTTTTGAGCTCCAAAGTTAAGCTGCGTTTGCGATGCGAGTCAGTATTTTATTTGCACATAAACACGTATCTGCGCCTTCTCAAACAGTTTAGTTTTTTCCAGGTCTAGTTTATCTATTAATAAGACTCATATTGTGTGGTGTGACTAAACTCGCCCATTCAAACTCCTACGTTTTTATTCTAGCTGAGGTAGGGCCAAACTTATATCAGACGGTAATAAAAATACCAAAACATTTACTTAAACAATTTATTTATAAAATTAGCCTTCACAATTCGGTAATCTAAATGTGTAGGTAGGTACTTGTCACATAATAGATGCGCGTTTTCTGCGAGAGGCCTATGGCACGGTAATTTATACTGTGCCTATGGCCAGCAGCGGCAGCGGTTTAATTATAAACCTATTTAATATCGTAAGGTTTGTGTTCATTCTTGACGAGCCACAGCGAGTCGATGACTTGGCCCTTTTGTTCAACGTTTACCTGAAAATAGAAACAATTTTTGTAGATAAGAACTTGTGTTTTGGTTAAGTAGGTATATCTTTGACAGACAGAAATAAACAAAAAAAAAAAAACTGCCTTCACAAAGAATATCATAATGTGATGTGTGAAATCCAAGTCCTTTTTTGTTTATTTATTTATTGAATTCGGGAAAACAAACAGTTACACAAACATCGTAATAAACAGGTAGTGAGCAAAGAAAGATAGTAATTTAATTATAAAGAAATAATTACTGGACTAATCGTACCTGGTCCATATATATATGCGTCTTGTTGTGTGCCACAAACCTCGTGTAGCCGTAGTCGCTACTCCTGAACGCAGACCATGGCTCCGGGTTAGCTGCAAACGTTCATGGTTAACCTTTCAGTGGTTAGAAAAAAAAAGCCAGCTTCCAAACTGATTTAACTTCTCCTTGTCCATTTAAAAGAACCGGCAATTTGTTACGTTCGAATTTATGATCTTAATATTTTTCCCCACGAGTTTTCGGAATCACCCCCAGGAAGATTGACATTCTTCAGTTTTCTACCTAACCTTTTCTGAACTGAAACACCTCTGTATAGGTAGGTACTTACGTTTGAATTCTGAGTGTCCTTCTTTGCATCCAGCCGAGCCTGTTATGATGTGCACTGGAGCGCTAGAATATTTTAAATAATTGTTACTTGTAAAATAATCGGGATGGCCTACGAAAGAAATAAAATTTCCAAATCAAATGCAATAAAAAAAGATATTTACGTCTTTGTACAAGCAGACACCTATCGATCTGTATGTGTGAGTGAGCTGTCAATAATGCCAATCCCTAGTGGAATGACAGCTCACTTCACGTAAGTTTTCATGGTTTTTATGGTAAATTTTTGACAGAATAGAGCAGCTGGATAAACTTACAACCTAATAAAACGACAAAAACCTCGCAGCATCATTCTTTAGGCTCGATCTTACAAGAGTGAGATTTCAAAACGGACTTTGTGTCCACTTTGTGACACACAGTAGAATAGTTGTCCTCTATCAAAGAGAGTGTACTCCACACATACCCAGGGTCAACGTAGGGAAATTCAGTGGAGCCGTTGTACATCTTATTGTCATACATCGGGAATGTTCTCTCGTACAGGTGGTCATGCGCCCAGATCACCAGGTCTACGCCATACTCCTTCAGTAAAGGCTCGAGAGCTATGAACAATTTTTTTTATATTTCTGAGATATTTATATACTCGCTTGATGGCCACCCGAAAGCATTATTTTTCTGGATGAAAGATAAAGATTTTTTCCAGGCAACAATTTCTTTGCAAAAGTCATGAAAATCAGTTATGTTTAGAAAGGACATTTGTAGATACCTATAATCGAGAGACTCGGTTATCGCAGTGCACTGATGGACTAAGGCATGTCCCAAGTTGCGTGATGCGTCACAATACCCGACTCATCCGCATCCAGTCTGTCAATGACGTCTTTTCGGGTCATTTGTCGATTCTTGGCCAAAGCGTCTTTACACCTAAGTATTCTTGCACATTTAAAAAAGTGGAAACCTGAGTTACCTATCTACTATGTTCTTAACTACTCTCAATGCTACACTACACTCACCCCACATTCCATGCAAGCCGACTCGCGTGAGCTCTCTTTTACAGTCAATATCAATGCGGTCACTGCAGTACATAGGTCTGTGTCCGAACAATACGATCCATGGTCTCTTCGATCTAAAAACAAATAATATTCATACAAACTTGCAGTTTATCAAGTCTAGATTAAAATAAGTAAGAACTTTTGCTACTAAACTTTATTCAACGCCACATTGTGAAAATAGATAGCTGGGATGACTGGTTTTTATACCTAACAGTGAGGAGATTAAACCCAGTAGTGGATGAAGCGAAGAGGATAATTATTATACGCTGCTCTTGGCGTCTTTCTCTGAGGTTTGGGCTTAGCCAGCGAAGAAGAAGGAACCTAAAATCTTGACCATATTATATCTGATTTCCTTAGCTGCTAATTGGATTTCCATTTTAGTCTTCAAACACAAACTCCTGATGTATCGTATACCATCATTAGCTGAATTAATGACCAGAAATATGTTGGTCAAATATCTGACCTGTTCTCCGGAAGGTTGGCTTTCTCCAAGTCTTCCTTGAGCCAGTCGTACTGGTTGCTGATCAGTTTGATGCCGTAATTTACATAGTAGTACACCTCAGTGGAGATGGACACGAAGTGCACGGGGCCGAGGTCGAAGCTGTAGAACAGGCTCGAGTCGCGGCCCGGCATCGAGAAACGGTTCGCGTAGTTGCTGAAGTTACTGCGAATTGATATTTAAAATATTATCGAGAGAATGAAGATTCTGATAAAAGCTCTCGCTTTTATCAGAAACGCTCAAGACCCAAAAACTTCGTCTAAGAATCTTACTTAAATAATTTAAAGGATTTTTTTCTCTTTTCTGCCCTAGTCTCATGTTATATTTGGGGTCGGCTCAAAATGGTTTCCTCTTCCATTCTCTCCTATTAGCCGTCGCGTTGTTACCTACTCGCTTTTTATTTACACCATACCTTTTATATGCCTCATACTACCTACATCCATCTTCTTTTAGACCCCTCCATCCATCATCATCAATTACATTCTTAGATTCACCACACTTTACTAGAATTAGGTAGGTGTAATACGTACTACTTTTCCTCGTGGTTCCCGGGACACGTCATGTAGGGCACTATGGTGGCTAGAGGTTCTATCTGTCGCATGAACTCGTCGCCCACGAGAGCGTTCTTGGAGTCCATGTCGTACGCAAAGTCACCCACGTGCAGGATCACGTCGAAGTGAGAGCGTTGGGCCTCTTCTTGCAAGTACGATAGAGACTGGAAAAAGAAACTTATAAGGTTGAAATGTCTCTATTTAGAGGATAATTCAATGCAATATAGGTACTAAAACGACAGCAGTACCGTAGCTCTAGTAGTGGCGACTTTTAAACTCAGTTTTCCTTATGACAATTGGCACTTTCCAGGCTTTAAATTTATTACCAGTTACTTTGGAGAGAATACACATTCAGATTACATATGATACTTTGATTTGATGAATATTTTTGTAACGTACTTGTGCGTTCCCGCTGCCCATGTCACCGTAGATGGCGGCTCGTACTGGCCAGTCCTCGCCTTCGGGGGCCGTACGGAACCAGAACTGCTCCGACCATCCATAAACAGAGCCCACATGGTACACTGCCAACATCATCATCATCATTTACAAGTAACCACTGTACTTTGAAGTCGTAACGTGTTGGTGCCATCAATATTCCGGTGCGAAGTTTTTTCCTCCGCGCCAAAACATCGATGGTAGGTACCAACCAACTGCATACGTTAACGATCTCTACTACAGTTAGTTTGAATTGTTGATCATGTAAAGGCATCGAGATGACTTCCTTCTTTAGTATGTCAATCTGCCCACTCGCTGATTACAGTATAGATCTACGTACTAGGTTTTAAACCTTCGAGATAATAAGCAACGGTTCTTATGATAATCGTAGACAGGTCATGTTGGGAACTTGAACTAATGACAAAATAAGAGGGCCTCGTTTTTGTCCCAAAAGAAAGCGTTGTTAAAATGAGAGTGGCTTTGAGGCCTTCAGAGATGTCTAGAATTGACTCTAATAAAGCATATCAGAAGAAAAACTTTCTGTTCATTTTTGCCTTCATTCACTCGATGTGAAACTGTCAACGACTGAACACAAAATTAATCATATGACAAAAAAAAATTAAAGTGAACCGATGGGTATCGGCACTCAGCATCTTTCACTCGCCTACCGAATGGAGTTTTGTCGGTGTTCTGTGAACGTGGAATGAAACAAAAATGAACCTTCCTCCAAGTGAACCATTCACTCAAGTGAAGCTTAACTAAGACAACCTGAAAAAGACCTACCGTAACTGGTATTAAACTTGAGATCACTCAACGTGACAGTATGTATGAACTGGCTTCGCTTCCGTCTCCCTCCATCCACGAAAATCTTGCTGGAGCCGATAGTCTGCTTGTCCATGACCCCCTCGCCGTACTCCACGACCGACACCAGGGTATCGTCGAACGTCGACCATGTTATCACTATATCGTTCACTTTCTCTGGAAGTTCAGGAGTCAGGGTTATTATTATAGACTGTTTTGTTAAGATTGTGAGGAGATGACGTCAGCAACTCAACATTAAAAATAATCATTATGTCACAGTGGTTAATGGGCAAAGGACTCCCAAATATATTTCCTCTTTGTTTTGCCTTCGCTGTGACAACAACAAAGGTTACAAACTTACTTAGGTGACAACAAAGGTTAACAAAAAGAAATAAAAGATGGTTCCCAAAGAATGTGTCAGCTTTTGTCCATTCGTTAGTGTTGTAAATCTGACAAAGGGCTAAGTTAATCGTGATCTCGTAGATCAGAAAAAAAGATTCAGGGTGCGCTAATAAAAGAAATGCGATTGCTCATATCAATACCTAAATCAATAAATTAGCTTAGTTTAAAGCAGTCTTCTGCTGGACGCAGGCTTAGACTTTGTATCTTACGTGCAATTGAAATATCTAATTGAATTACTAGCAGGGGTCACTACTTTAACAAATAAGGTCAAACGGACACTGACTTACCTCCAAACGCAATATGTACTTGTTCGGGCTGGCAATTACCACAATCGTGCTGCAGACCCACACTCGCTTTAGAAAAATCTCTTCCACTACTTATGCCCAACAAAAGTGAAATTATAAACAATTTCATATTCTATAGGTATGTACTGTAATATTATTTGTAGGTTAATTTATCAAGACGACCAGCGTCTGCGCCTCGTAATTAATTACTGATTGGACTTAATATAATAGTAACATAAACATATATATACAGTACCAATGTCGATAATAAATGCTTTAATTGACATAATTATTTATTGTAGTTCTGTTTTTATGATAAATCACTTCCAAGCTTTTTCTTTGTTATATGTTGCACTGTGTAATGTGTATTGATAACAGAATGTTGTTTATTAAAACCAAGTTAGTGGTTAGAATTTTTAAAGCACTGACATTCAGGTTTATTTCACTTGAATGTGAGGCACCCGATTACATATAATGTATATAAAAAAACAAATCCATGCGTAAATGATTGTATTCAAATTAGTTAAACCAAAAACGATTTTTCAAATAAGCAAGAAATCATCTAGAAAGGGCCACTAGTTTTGAACATTTGAATTTTAGATCTTGTTAGTTTTCGTCAGCCTATGATAATGTGTCCTCTACTGGGACACATGCCTCGTCTTAGTGACATAGGCCGTAATCCACGTGGACCCACACCGCGGGAGAGCAGTGGCGATGAAATAATTTACACAAAGTAAAGCGCCTGACTGGGTTCGAACCTACAACCTACAACTTGTAAGTCGCGTCCGTTACCACTGGGCCACCACTGCTCTCAAAGGTAAATGGTAAGTGTACCTTCGAAAATTGTGAGTTATCATCATCTTCCTGATCCTGTACTGTTACTTGTGGTCGGCGCACACGGTTACCTCTTCCTTTCTCCCCTGTCAATCGTCACGCTATCTTATAAGAGTATATCTCATGACATATAAGTTTTGAGTATAAATGGCGATCGCTATTTTTATTGCTGAATAGGCCTGCTCTTGACCTCGATCACGCCTGATGAGAAGCGATGGATGAGCTCTGTGATGGAACGAGCATGCCCAGAAGATGCCTGTTCACTCTTGCTTAGTATAGCGACTATTGTAAGTCGTAAAGCTTGTGTTCATCCTTGACGAGCCAGAATGAATCAATGACAATTACAGACATAAATATAGAAACTGTACAAAGGGTGACACAATGGGCGGTCTTATCGCTAAGAGCGATCTTTAGCGATAGCCCAATTCTTGAGGAAGGCTAAAGGCTGTCAAATCACGCTAGGACCATTAGGGGCCGAGCGAAATTCAGAAAGAACGCTAAGCCTAAACGAAGTAGTAGCGCGGGCACGGGCAGGCGATGCGATATGACGGGGTGGGACGGGTCGGCGAACAAGAAATTTCACGCGGACAAAGTCGAGGGCAGAAGCTAGTGAAAAATAAAGACTTACGTACTCGGTGCAGTACGTACATTTATTAATAAAAGCAGAAGTACATTTATATAAATAAAAGCAGAAGGATGATAGAGGGTTGCCAAGACGGAAGTACCGTAATCATATTTATATTGAGGATCTTGTAGAAAACAGGATAAAAGTGAAAAAAACGTAGTAAAAGCTTTTTGTTCTACAACAGGAGAAAGCAAACCCATATTATGTACTTACAGCTGAATCCATAGGTTCCCTCGACGCATCCAGCCGAGCCTGTTATGATGTGCACTGGAGCCCTATAATAGTAAGTGCCATTTTTTTATCATGCTTGTGAACTGCGTACCCTGTAGTGCATAGCAAGGGTCTCTTGCAATATTGCTTTTTGCTTTCTGAATAATGTTTCTAGAGCAATATTTTTTTTTTCATAAAATCAAGGTCTGTTGTAAACACGTCCCTGTCATTTTCTTTTTTTCAGCAACTAATTAGTAAAGAAAATGTGACCCTCTAAAAATTACAAAAAATGCCTATTTTTACCGTCGTGATTAGAGGACTACCAGACAAATTAGAAAAGTTTTAACAAAAAAAAAAATGTTAGGAACCTAAACATACTCTATCTTAAAATGTTAATGTAAAAAATAATTAAATCGGCTCAGTTTTCGAGGAGAAAAATGGGAAAACGTGAGCGAGGAATTTGAAAAATAGGTTTTCAAATTTCTCGCAGGCCCTGTCGCTCTTAAACTCCGCTATCCAATCATACAGTGTCCTATACACCATCTTTTAAAAAACTTAAAAATCAGATGTAGATGATCCAGAAGTCCAAGTCTGCCAACGAGCAATGGAGCGCAATACTCGTGTTCGAAACACAATACTGCGCTCCAAACAAAAATAGCTGACATGGCTCAAAGTCAAAGGCTGCCAACTTAAATGGGACTGGGCAGGACATGTCTGCCGCATACCGGACAAACTGGGCCCAACTGCAACTGCTTTAGATATTTTAATCGTCATTTAATATTGGAAAAAACATTAAATAAAATTCAATATTAATGTTGTGTTTTTATTTATTTCCTGTTTAGGGTTCCAACAAAGGCGTTTTGTGCTTGCGCATACGCTATTTTCAAACAACAATATCTCTTAAAGTATTAGACATACAGTTGTGAATGTTGTAGTAATTAACAATTATTGGTTGAATTGCATAATTGTTTGTTTTTTTCGACTTCTTTCACATTTTTTGTAATGCAGACGGTAGACAATATTATTGCCTATCGAATAAGCCTATTTTTATCTCAGTATGACTAAAACTTTGAGATATAATATGATTTTTTTTTGTACTCGCATGGAGCATATTTCAACAAAAAAAAAAATCAAAATGGCTGCCACATAGCGGGGAAGTGTATTGGACCCAAGCCTAGAGTGTAATTGTACTTTAAAATAGTTTATATTTAAGTATTTAGAATATCGCTAGTCCATGTCCGGACACACTGTAATTCCGGTGTTTTGAAGATTTGTCTGAATGCCACGGTTACTAGCAGTGTAGCAGTGCCACATGCACGAAGCAACTTGCTCAGCAAAGCGCCACTGACGCGCGCCTTACACGTACCTACTGACACGGCTGACAGGATCGATTTATTTTCATGCTCTCTGAATGACTTCACAAAAATAATGTTATATATCTGTTATGTTCTTTAATATAGTCTAATTAAGGACCACGCTACTGCATTAGGAACTTCCTGTAATGGTAGCAGTGTTTGTGATATATAATTTCCCACCCAAAAAAAAAACAGCATGTGTGCAATTCACACGTGGTAGAAGTGAAACCTTCAATCTTAAATCTTATGAATTTACATGTCTCTTTTTACTGTCGCTTTTTCGTTTCATAAACTTTCAAATCACAACGATGCTAAAGAACATCCATCCATCCATCCATCCATTTTTAATAATAAAAAACAATAACACTGTATAATGCTTCCTATCTCATTTTCTCCCACGTTAAATCTTATAAGTCTCTTTTTACACTGTCGCTTTTTCGTTTCATAAAATTTCAAATCACAACGATGCTAAAGAAGTTTTCACTTCAAAAAGGACAATTTGGACACTCCAAGTTAATTCTCTGCTCGGGAGCAGAAAAGGAAATAAAACAACATTTTCTAACAACTGTTTATTCAGTCATAAATTCGTAATGCAAAAAATACACTTATTTCCCTAATCACAATATAGCTAAATGGCGTAAAAAAATATACTAAAATACACTTGGCAAAATTAGTAGAACATTCAGATAGGTAGTAAATCTTTTCGCTTCAATGTATCCTCATTTTGGAGAGCTAGATAAACGATCTAACATTGGAAGACAAAGATAACCCGAAAAGTTGACAACCAGCGCACAATCAGTAAGAGTTCGCACTTGGAGAAATGAGTACCAATCATCTACTATTTAAACCTGGGACTTCATGATGAAGAAGTAGAGTAACCATAGTTACAGTGCAAGAAAGAGATAGACCTATGCACCACCTCTTTTCGCAATGAAACAGTAAAATATGGCTTCTGAAATTTCTACTATTCGCCCCTGACTTTTCTGGACTAGAGCGTACTTGTAAGCATGCGAGAAATAAGAGGACGTCTAGTTGAAGCAAATAGGAAGTTTCAGCCCTTCGTAGCCACGGGCGATGTTTTCGCGCTCTGGATTTTCAACGCGATGAGAGAGAGTTGAAAACCCGACAGTGTGTTAATTTGATGCGCTGGGAATCGCTCTGTTGGATGTTCAATGCTCGGGTCAATACCGACAGTTGAAAATCCATCGCCATAAAAAATCGTCGCTTTAAAAAATCACCCGAGTACCTGGGCTTACTCAGTAGCTAAATCTCCAGAATAGCAGAATAGCTTATCTTATCCTTACATTCATGAGAATTTTTCTCAACGACAAAAGTCGAGTAACGAAAAACGTTAACATTTATTTTGTGTTCCGCTTATTTTGCCAGCGTGTTTACTATTTACACATACTTAAAATTAAAAGTATATCATGCTTAACTGATTTGTACTTCAGGTGAACAACAATTAACATTGACAATGATGAATGAACACGCAGTAGCACTATGTACAGACTGGAGCACATCAAGCTACCCGAAACTGTCAAATTTTCCCAATCAATTTTGAACCTTATGCTTCAGCGATAAAGTTGAAAATCTATTAAAGAAATTTGACAGATTGTAGTAACTTGATGTGCTGGCGTCTGTACAATGAGAATCAGTACTGTAGCTATCACCTTAAATATATTTTCATTAACCATGTTTACTTCAATAATGTCCACATAGAGTCTGGCAAACGAAAGCGTGACTTGGAGTTTTTTTTTTAAGTTTTAATATGACAACATTATTAAGCCGTCAAAGGCACGTCAAAGTCTGTGATTGCAATTCATTAGTATTTTATGAAGACATTTATTTTTCAAAAATATTTGCCTTAATATGGATAAAACAACAAAAAGTAACGTGGGAAAGCTGCTACATACTATGTTACTGATCATAGTATGTAGCAGCTTTCGCACGTCGCTTTTTGAGTTGATAGTATACACCGGTAAGACTGGAAGCCGACCCCAACATAGTTGGGAAAAGGGTAGGCAGATGATGATGAGTATACACCGATCATAAGCCATTATGTCACTCACGCCTTCACTACCAAACAAAACTCCACAAGTAAAATGATAGATAGCCCCAAGGCGACTACGTCATCTCGAGTTCTTTCCACAATTCACAACAGACATTCGTCACCTATCCGGTAACATGAACACAGTGGCCGATGCATTATTGCGAGTCCGACAGATAGATTGCCCGACACCTGTGGATTGGAATGTGTTAGCAGGTATGCAACGCAATGACATTGAACTCACTCAGCTGTTAAACAAAAACAACCTTAGCTAGAAAAGTATGAAATTAACAAGAACGAGACAACTACTTTGCAAAAATTCAAAATCAAATTTACGACCGTATGTGCCGAAGTCACTTCGAAAACAAGTATTCAACACTATACACAACATAACACATCCCGGTAGGTATAAGATTATCAAAGAAAATGATCACCGAGCACTACTTCTGGCCACAGTATTAATTTAATACTGACGTAGGTGTTTGAGCGAAAACATGTGAGGCATGCCAAAAAGCAAGACACACAGGCACAACGCGGCCCCAATCGGAACTTTCTCACGTTTAGATCACGTCACATAGACATTGTCGGCCCATTACCAGAATCCAACGGCAAAAGATACATTGTGTCAATGATCAACAGAGAAACAAGATAGCCGGAAGCTTTACCAGTAGCAGAGATAACAGCAAAAGTAGTAGCGGAAGTTGTCATAAACACCTGGATAGCGAGATTCGGATGCCCAAATACCATAACCACGGACCAAGGACGACAGTTCGAGTCAGACTTATTTTTCGCTCTAATCAAGTCCTTGATATTATTTAGAAAACCAGGACTACCAGTTATCATCCGCAGTCAAATGGCTTAGTTGAACGCTGGTATAGATCAATGAAAACCGCGCTAATCGCGCGCGGTATTACGACAGACTCGTCGAACACCCATAGTTCTACTAGAATTTCTACTAGCATTACGACTGGAAGAAAATATAAGCCCAGCACAAATATTATACGGAACAAACATACGTTTCCCTGGAATATTTATCGAGCCGAAAACGCAAGATACATCACCAGAAACTTATGCACAGACTCTCCAGAGAACAATGGCAAAGCTTAATAACAATAGCCCGTTTAATAACAATCACCACGCCTCAAGTCACAAACTATTTATTCATCCAGATATGAAAGGCTGCAAATATGTATACGTAAAAACGGAACGGATGCTGTGAAAAAACCACTGATCCCGTTCTACGAAGGCCTATATAAAGTGTTAGAAAAACAGAAAAACATTTCAAAATTTAAATGCCAAAGAAAAAATCAATAGTAAGAGTGGACAGATGAAAACCAGCTTACATTTTAATTGATGAAAAGGTAAACGAACCTTTAGTACGCATGAAAAGTAGCAGTAGCCAAGTAAACGACCACAAGAATGTTGAGCCAGCGGAAAATAATAGGACGGCGCCGAACACAACACGTTCAGGTCGCCTTATACGTCCGGTGGTACGATTTGCAATACAGCCACATCCGCAAAAGAAAAAGACAAAATTAAATAAAACATAATCGTTCAACACAAACAAGCAAATCACCGCATATTTCTGCAAATAACACACTTTTAAAAAAGTATTAGGAAAAAATAGCGATTGTTAGAAATATGGGAAGCTGGGGGGACTCCCGGGGCTCATAGAAAGAGATCGTGGTGGCTCAAACCACCGCCGCCGCCGGGCCTGGAGGATCCAGCGTTTCAATCACGGAAATCACCACGCGCGTGGCGTTTTCATCATCGCCGTCGCAACATTAATGTTCTGCCTGTACAAAAAGTGTAGGAAAAGGTTCTATAAGAAGGTGATACGTCATATGGACAGCAGACAAGCTCAGGTGGCTCCGGTCCCAACGGTCTCCATCCATACCTCCGTATGGATGGCCGTATGGAGACCGTTGGGACCGGAGCCACCTGAGCTTGTCTGCTGTCCACAGGGAACACAAAACGTATGAAGAACGTCCCAAAACGAGATTTCTGCATCGTTTTTCACAAAGAAAACTAGAAGAAGAGTGTAACGGCGTAGTGTAATTACATGTACATGTTACATTACATGTTTATTTTGTTTTTAAGCCAGTCATATATTTAGATGAAACACACGCACACACACACACACACACAAACACAAATATGAACACAAAAATAATTATAAGCCTAAAATGTCGTAGCAAGGTCCAACAACAAGTGGTGCCCCGCAACCAAGCCCACTGGAATATATCTCTGTTAGTTTTTAGTACAAAATTAAGGTTGGCGGACCATCTCCATGATATGAGTGCCGAAAACTTTGATAAATGGTTAAAAGATAAATTAATACCTAATTTGAAAGAGCCCAGTATCATTGTGATGGATAATGCGAGCTATCACACCGTACAACAGAATAAAGGTCCTACGACACAAACAACAAAAGCTGAAATACAAGAGTGGCTCGATACCAACGGAATAAATTATGAAGACTGCCTAACAAAAGCCGAATTGTTATGTTTAGTTAACAAATATAAACCCGAACGTCCCGAACTCCTGTCCGTAGGTGCTTTTGAAACAACAAATAAAGATTTTTTGAATTTGCCGAGTTTTCTCAAGTCACGCATTGCCAGACTCTATCTCTTAAATCGTTTTACGAAATATCACAACTTTAAAAATTCAACTATTCATTTTCATAAAAATGATAATTTTGCAATAACATATCGTTACCCTTTCGTTCAATAACAACAATATTACTAAGAAATTCATTACCTTTAGCAGTACTGATCCTCATTAATGTTATAACTACACAAAAATCAACATCTAAGGCACCAAAAGAAGACTAAGATCAAATTCATATAAAATTAACATTTATGAGGTTACAATAGACCAAAACTAGCTTCTCCTTCACTTTTATTTTGTTTATTAGACTTTTTGATGCGACCTATACTCATTTCGCCTTCGCTCCTCAAAGGTAATATACCAGATTGGTAATCTGACAGAGAAGATGAAGTGACGGACTCTGTATCTGATACAATTGACACTCTGCCCAGTTTTCTTCTAAGCTTCAGCTTCACTTCACCTAAACTACTGATATCTGAGGAGTCAGCTTCCAAGGAACTTGTACTTGTTACTGTAATATTGCTTTTCTTTACATTTTGTGTTTTCGAAGCAGTCCTCTTTTCGGTTCGCGGTATACTATCTCCTAAATTGGATAAAACTTCCCGGCTAGTTCGTGGCAAACGTAAACTGAATCTTGGTGATGATAGGTTGATGGAAATGCCAGGATCTTCTTCGTTTTGGATTTCTAATCTGACATCGTCTTCATCCACGACGAAAATTAATGGGCTGGTGTGATGATCGACGGTAAGTCTTGAGAATGGCGAAGTAGTCCTAGTTTTAGTTCTCGTAGGCGAAGTCATAACATTCTTCACGTGTGCTGGAGAGGTTTGAGTGTTTTTCTGCGACGCAGCCACGTTTAGCCTTATCTCAACCTCTTTTGAAGTCGACGGTTTATCAATATTCTTTTCTAATAGGTCGCCATACTCTTCAACTATGAGCTTTTTAATGTACTTCTTTTCTAAATGGAACAATTTTTCAACTTCACCTTTGGGGTCTATGGTCGGCCAAAGATCGTTGTGGATCGGTTGTATATAATTATCGTGAATGGGTGACGTTTGAGTTTCTTTAGGAGATATTTTTCGTCCTGCATTACTTTGTGTGGCCGAATCCTGTGTGTCAACCGAGTGCACGAATTCAAATACATCAACTTGATTCTTCAAAGATAGATTTGATATTTTCGTGTAAGTTAAGTTTTGAACATTTGTATGTGATGAGCTCGGAACGGGTGCAATCTGTTTACTATGATTATTATTATCACTGCCATCATTTTCTGATGTATTACTATTTTCCTCATCACTTAAATTATGATCATCATTGGAATGTGTACTATTTGTTTTCTGATTACCTGATTGTCCTGAGCGATCAGATTTGTCATCTTCAAAATCGTCAACGTAGCTGTCGTTTTCTTTGATTTCATCACAATCACTTACTTGTTTTTGTATTTTAGAATCACTCTTGGTATTCTTAATATTTTTCGTTAACGTTTCGCTTACAGTCTTTTCTATGTCAATTACTTCCTGTAATAGATTTTCGTCGGATGTGGTAAGAACATTAAGCTTATTTTTTGCTTTGTTCGTTTGAGAGCTGTTTTTACTGAATGAATTCTCCCTACTGCTTAATATTCTATCTAAGATAGGGCTCAGTGGCATATCTCTGTTGTTAGGAATGTTTAATATTTCTCTTTCGATGTCACTGGCTCTTGCACCTCCTACAGTTAGTTTAGAATAAGGTATATATTCCATATTGTTTAAGCTATTTTGTTTAGCTGAATTTTCTGGATGTATATTTGATTTTATCGAGGAGGTCTTAGCTTTACTTTTATTCTGAAGATGCTTACCTTTCTTTAAAGTTGTTGTTCCATATACAGAATTTAATTTTGTCCGCCACTCATCTAAATTTAAGTGCGATCGCTTATCAGACTCTTTCTTTATATTATTTTTCTTGCGATCGTTACGCACTGAATTTTTCGGAGAAGATCTAATGTTTGTTAAAATACGTTTCTGGGTTTTTAAATTTATCTGTGTGTCTGAGCTGATATTGTTAGTCGTGGAGCCGCTACTGTCGTATGTAGACATTTTTGACACTTTTCTTGTTGTAATAGGTTGATTTGACTGTTGGTGTATTTCGTGCGATATATTTGACAATGTTTTGTTAGGTTCGGTTACAGGTTTAGTGGTCTCATGTTGAACCGCAACTACTGCAACATTTTTCCTTACTATCTCTGTTTTCTCAGATTCCTTGACCTCAGGTATTATATCTAACTGTAAAACTTTCTGCTCTTTTAATTCACTTCTAATATTTATACTTGGCATTTCCTGAATTTGTAATATTTTGCTTGGCGTCTTAAGTTTAGTTTCTACATACTTATAAGAATATTCATTATAAGCTACTGCTGGGGCGTTAACTACTTTACCATTATTAAGCGTTTCAGTCTTTGTGCTATTCGTATCACCATTTATTTGTATTACCTTAGTGCGAGTTATTTTTAAGTTTCTATTAATGTTAGGTATCTTTTTTACTGGTCGAGAATTCACCGGAACGTCAACGTTTATTAATTTATGATTCTGTTTATTAACAGTAGGTTTGTTATCGTCTGTTATTTCTTTCTTCGACTTGTATTCAGGCACACGTGGAGTTGATTTATCAATGATTTTGTACCCATGGAATTTGGCATTTACGATTTCCTCAATATGAACTTTTTCGTTAAATTCCTCATCTAATGGTGTGGGAGTGGCTTTGACTTGCACGCCCGGCTCATGAAATTTCGACAGTTCCCCGGAGAGTAGCTTCAGGTCATCCGCAGTCGATTGCAGCGTATCATGCAGTTTTCTTAATATTATTTCATCTTCTGGTTTTAAAGCTGGTTCTGTGTTCCATATATCGTCATCTATGATATTAACCATTTCGAACTTGTTGCTGCTCTCAACCTGGAAATTTAAAAACAAATATTAGGAAACATTAAATATAGATGAACATTAATCTATGTATAATTTTACTGTGTTAGGTTTTTAGGGCAGTATAAACACACGAGGCTTAGTTAGATCCATTAGGCCTGATTACAAGTAAAGAGGTCAACATAATACTTTCGTGTTTGAGTGTTCAGCGTGGTAGGTAATAATGATACTAACCAAATATCGATCGACTGGGTATCTTGCCGCGACGCTTCTCATCTGTTGGTCAGGCACAGGGGCTCCGACCTGTCCGTCGTACTCCCGCTCCGCTCTGTACACAAACATAACACGGCTTTTAGATATTTTGATTTGAATCGCATTATTTCATAATTTTAATAGGACCCAAATTAAAGGATTCGGCAATGTATTCATCAACTAAGATAACACTACTACTGCGAGCTCTGGTAGGCTGAGTCAGGAACGTTTCTCTTAAATGGAGTGAAAATAAAGGATTGCTTTTACTAGCTTTTGTCCTTTGATGAGGTGTACATAGATAGACCCTTTAAATTCTGTCGTATTTAGAATAGAATAGAATACTCTTTATTATGTACACCATATAAATTACATACATAAATATAGAAACTGTACAAAGGGTGACACAATTTAATTGTTAAGGACATTAAAAATAATTTGGAAAAATATGGGTTGAGCTAGGTATTGGTAAAATTGGGCTAAGGAAATAATTTGGTGGTTTTCTTTATAGATTTTTTAAAAAACCATTAAATACAAGTGTAATATTGTGCTGAAAGGGAAGCTTCCTTTTCCCGTTTCAAGGAAAAACCACCGCACGCAAGTCCGCTCATCAGCTTCGGCCATTTAGTTTGTAGTCAGCTTTATTTGTCAAATCTCTTATTTAACAGCGTAACGTAGCATCCATTTTTTTTGTCATCGTGTAAGGCAGACTTGCTATTCTGGCCTGTAATTGACCCAATGAAGGTAAGTGACTTTTTTTTACGGATGACGAATAAGTATTAATAAGAGGGTAAATAAAAATGCGAAAATATACAAAATCACATCAATTGTATTTCACCAACATTTACATTAACGTCTTAATCGAAGCATTTCACTTGCTGCTTACAGTAAGAAAGAGACGAGTCTCAAAATGATACATATTATGTTTTGTGTCGATACACTGTCGACGTCTACAAACAAGCCTATGGGTAAAGGCGGACAGTAATAGTTTGAT
Organism: Luperina testacea; assembly: GCA_927399505.1. Taxonomy (NCBI): domain Eukaryota; kingdom Metazoa; phylum Arthropoda; class Insecta; order Lepidoptera; family Noctuidae; genus Luperina; species Luperina testacea. The sequence continues at coordinate 967,762 of OV656768.1, forward strand.
ATGTTACATGTACGTTAACATCAAGACACGGTGACGCTCAATATTGCGCCTCTCCACAAAAGTGGATCAAGAATAAAACCCTTAAGAACTCCTTTTAAAATTATATAAAGTTTTGAGATCCTTGTTACAACATTTGGTAAAATTATAAATTCATGTCGAAGCTATATTTTAACATAGAAGAAGAACAAATAATCAAGCGCAATATTCTTCATATTCCAGTAAATAAAAAAAAAACGATAAAACTCTTCCCAAATGTCTCAGCAAACTTGGTTTTCGACTCGGTCATTGACGTACATGTAACATTACAAATACATAAAAAAGTATTATGCACAATTTGTGCTTACAATTTTTCACCTTTGCCAATCTCGGCGACAGTTAATTAATATTTGACAAACCCGTTCCGCGGGTGATTTCCACTGATAATACTAATATCAATTTCGAATCTATCAGAATCGCGACGTTGAATAAGAAGCCCACAATATGAAAATACGATATCTCGACAACTAAATTAAATCCACTTGAAGTACATCATTTAATATAAAATGATACCCAGGTGAAAAAGATCCATAGAGATGATATAGATCAATATGAAAAGTATTATTATGAAAAAGTTATACATATTTATGTAGGTATAGATGTAATATTTCTCGTTAAGCACAAATAGGTATATAATTTTAGAATTTCACGTAAAACAACGAGTAATAAGTTTCAAATAATAATATAATAAACAACATGGCTCAATGTCCTATTAATACTGGATCTATAGCCCTGATTGTATTGGTTGTATACCAATACTACCTAAATATTTACATGTAGACAAAGTATGTACAACGTACGTATATGTACACAAATAACATCTAAAATAAATAATCGACATATCAATTTCATTGTATGCTCTAACTTTTAATATTTAAAGACACTGTATCGTCTCGATTTAAAGATATAAAAGCTATCGAATTTAATGATATTTAAGTAGGTACGATTAAGTTTTGACAAGCATAAATATTTAAACTTATCAATGATCGAAACCTCGAGAATGATTCGGCAGACAATATAATAATAAATATTACATCATAAAATCACAAACTAGAGTACCAATAAAAAGAATTAACGATTCAAGATTCGACCATCGTATCGCAAACTACAGATCTGCTGAGAAACAAGAATACACTGAAGCTAAACGGTCGTCGTCTGATAGCTTTCGAAACTGACGTAAACTACGAATCGTTTAACATTATGACATATATAATGATAATAATATAATGATTACTTCACTTTATACAAATAGCAGCGAGTTTTAAGAGTTCCTATAACGGCCGCGTATTCGCGGTTCTGACAATTTGACATTTCACAAAATGACTAGGTACGCCCCCTCACGTATGCAAAGCGATCTCGCTAATACTGCGCTCGCCGGCGCGCGCGCTGCCACCGTGGCCCGACGAGCAACGGTTGCGGCGCGGGCGACACACACTCCCGAGTAAAGTATAACTTATCCTTACAAAATAATCAACTCAAAAGACGCGGCTTCCACGAGCTCGACGTCACAATTTTGATTTCTTCTGAATTATCATTGCCGCTAAAATATAAGTTTCAAAAATCTTACAAGCAGATTTTTATCGCCAAATGCGAGACAGTAACGGAACTCGAGCCACTCTGAATATATCGCTTCATAGTAAAAATAAGACTATTTTGCATGCGCTGTATGTGATAAATACAATATACATCAATCTACGGTATGTACAGGGAGCGATACGCATCCGTTATTGAATAACTACGATTTTACAATCAGTACTCTGGACTACATAATGTCATGATTATTATATCGTATAATACTTGTATAGTATATAAGAATCACATTAATAAATGCCATGTTCACTATGGTTCAGGACCTAAGGGTAACTAAGAAAATGGCATCCGAAGAAATGTCTGCTCGCAAAGCAGCGTACCACCCTCAAAATATAACAACTCCTACCGAGGAGGACCTCAGATCACATTCTTTAGCATGAACAGTGTTTACGTCAACACAACATAGTAATAATCGAAAATTCGTCAAAACAGACATGCGCTATACTCGGAATATCGCACCGCGCTCGCCGTTCGACGCTAGTCGACGGCACGAGCTCATAAATAAATAAAAAAAGATGCGATACGCCGAACACAGCGCCTAGCGGCACAGCCGACGCCGCCCGTCAGCCGCGAAATCCTATGTCCGTATCGTCGATGGCTTTCGGTGAGCGAACTAAAGATACAGTTTACTATTTACAAAGTTATATACAAGTGATCGGTTTGTACGGACGAGGGCCCGGCCTCGCCCCGCCGCGGAGCCGCGCGTCCACTGCGACGCTTGCGGCCGCGTGCCGCGGACATACTCCTCCCGTGCACGGTTCACAACGAGAGGGACAAGAGGTAAAGTCGGGGCTGCGGAGCGCTGCCCTAGGTCTCCCGTTCCTTCTTCGGCTTGAACTCCTCGCCGAGGATCGTAGCTATTTCACCCTGCATGAAAGCCCATGGGACTGTCGAATTTGCCAATGGGCATTTGTCCCCACTTGGACAGTATACCTGTGGACGAAGAAACAATTTGTTAATATTTGTCAAATCGGCAGGAACTTTGAAATAGTTAATTCACACAGATATGTCGAAATTTGTAATAAAATCTAGAACTAACCTCTGATCCTTGCTGTCGCTTGATTGAGTCTCGGGAGCAGGGGAAGCAGAACTTGTGGTGAGGCTGACTGGGGCACTGCACGAAGTGCGTGTCCTCAAGGCGCTCCTGGCAGAGCGTGCACTTGAGCAGGGGCGCGGGCGTAGGCGCCGCCGCCTCCGTGCCCTCTCCCGTCTCCGTCGACGACACCGATGTCGTCGACGACACGTGCCGGGAGCCCGACGACCGCCGCCCGCCGTTCGACCCTGTCGGACCGGAATGGAATCGTTAGCTACCGTCTGCCGCAAGTTCAACAAAGAGGGAGATGTAAGTACAATGAGAGTGGCGTCCGTCCATTAGCCACGTGTCCAGGTGAGGCTCGTGATAGGTCAGCAGACTGTAGCTGGGCGGCATGGGCGCAAGCGGTCGTCGGGCGCCGCGTCTCGGCAGCACCGGCGCTCTGATCGGACGCCCGCCCGAGTCCGACCCCTCACACGATACGACACAGTGAACGCGGACTACCGTTAATCTGCACCGGCAACTTTTGCAAAAACTGACGTGTTCGCAACTACTTTCTTTTCTATACGATACACTGACACGTTTAATTGTAGTGAATCTTTTTCAACGGTACGCACATAATGTAGAAACTGGTTTGCCGTGGCTTATATTTTTAAACAACGGCATGCACTTGTACGAATTGGGCTCGAGTTTGGTTTAGTGAAGTTTATGTATTCGTACCTGATGAGTTGGGCGAGTGTTGGCTGGAGCGACTGGCAGACCTCTGTGGTGGTGGCTGGGGTGGAGAACCACCAGCAGACCGTGGTGAGCCTGGAGGCAATGTGTCTGCCACAGACATCAGAGCGGCCATCGGTGATGGGCCGGCCCCAGTAACTCCAGTAACCGGAGGCGAGCCTGCCGTGCGACCCAGTGGTGAGCCTGCTGAGCCATTTGTCAGCGGAGTTGCGTTACCATAGCCTGGGAATAAAGGGTTTTCTGGTCACGATAATGCGTGGAGTCACAAGAGTTGAATTTATTATCAAAAGTCGATATTTTATGTTAAATTTTTGAAGTGAAAACTTCTTTAGCGGCGCTGTGTACTTTTTTTGGAATGGGTAAAAACTTCTAAATTCGCGTCAGGTCACGTGACCCTGATCGAAAATTCGTAAGACGTAAAACGTAAGACAGCGCCATCTATGCACATCGGGAAGAACTACGAGGGCCTCGCGTACTAACTACGTAGTTCATCCAACAACGACGAGCGCGTTGTTGAGGACAGCGCCATCTATGCACACCGGGAAGAACTACGAGGGCCTCGCGTACTAACTACGTAGGCCTCGCGTACTAACTACGTAGTTCATCCAACAACGACGAGATGGCGCTGAACCACGGATATATAACTGACGACGAGCAAATCTGAATAAATTCCTTTCACGAGAAGAATAAACCAGTCACTTTGGTCATCATACCTGATTTGCAAAAAACCCTATAAAATAAGGAACACACCTTAACACGCGTGTTTTGTTTATAAGACGATTCACAAAATACACTCGTAATTGTTCAAGTTTTCACTTCTGTCGGCACTACCGGAGTGCCAGTGTTTTTTTTTAGATAAGATTTGTATAAGGAATTTGATGATTTTATGGAGGTTATTAGTTGTTACTAGTCAGATAACTTGCTGTCTCCTGATTGAGATAAAATATAATACTACGCACATTGCACAACAGAAAAAAATAAATGTGAGGCAGACAGACATAAAAACATACATTGATATACTTTTGAAGCGATGATGCTTATCAATTCTAACGTGTCAAACGAAATAAAAGTGAAAATTGATTCAATATTTCACCGTTCAGAATAGTATTTGGCACAAGAGTTTGTACGCGAGGTTCGACGACGCACCACAGCTATACGTTGGCCATACGACATCATTTCAATTTGTCCGAATAACCTCACATTCAATGTTGGATGACACATCGTTTGCGGTGGACCGACGGATAGTAAACACACGTTCGCACACGCATATAATATCTTATAAATAGCATTGTGTGTTAATACAAGCTACGTAGTGAACGGCGATGTGTCATTGCCTGGTCACACAACGTCGCGGCGCGCGGCTGGCCTTTAGGCTCTTAGTAGACGGGTAGGTACGTATAAAGGCGGAAACATACTTACGTGTCGTGGCGTGTCGTGATGCTTACTGTCGTGACGGTGAGTGTGCACACTAACGTGTCGTGTCGTGGCGTACTCTGGCGTTATTTCTGAACAGTACTTAACGAACCTTTGCAGCGTTCAAACATAAGTAGGTACATAATGTTTTCTTCTGATTCGGATAGTGATTTTGATGAAGACCTTTAATTTCTCTTAGCAATGAAAGATACTGGGTTCACCCTATAAACAGAGGGGAGACAAGACAAAGGTGAATTTCATCGTCTTGTTAAAGAATTAGAGTGACGAAGAGAAATTTCATCAGTACTTTAGAATGAACAAAGCACAATATGAGGATGTTCATTCGCTGATTGAAGGAGACATAAAAAAAGTACATACTAAATGTCGTGAACCCATAAGTACTAAAGAGAGGTCGCGTCATAAACCCCCACCACCGCTCTGGCGCAATCGGTGGCGAGCAGTCGGCGCCACGACAGAACGCGTTGCGACACGACACGACATGCAAATATGTCCCTAACCATATTAAATGTATGAAACCGATAGGCTTCTGGCGCGTCACGACACGCCACGACACGTAAGTATGTTTCCGCCTTAATAATTGAAGATACGAGTGCCACACTCGTATGTGCAACGAGTCGTGTCGCGAACGAGCCACTGCGACGTTGCCAAACATCGTGCGATGTGGGACCCGTATGGGTACGCTGTTAGTTGGCTGTTGCTATGTTATGAAACTTATATTGCGACTCCAATTTAAGCTAACAGATTATACATGTTAAGTGAACAACAAAAATTAAAAAAAATGCTGCCAGCATATCGTACATAATAATTCCATGCGTACACATTTCCGACTGTGCTATGGTGCTATCAAGAGCTTACTGCCAATGTGTGATTGATAACACACATATCCTAAGTGACACAATTGTTTAAAATTTATCACGCCACAATAGCATATATGTATATTCATGATAGAAAATAACCACTAATAATAACATTTGGGATATTGTAAATTAGCATATTGAATAAAATCAGTTTTAATGATAAGGAAAATAGAAGAAAATATACGTTGTTTACTTAGACGACATGCTAGTTACACAATTGCTACACACAACGCGGTTGAGCAGAACTACTTTCTTCTATTGTCATTGAACATAAACATTGGATTATTCATTAGAGTAACGTGCAAAAGGGCGTGAGTTATGGTCGGTTGGTTCTGTGTAAATGTAAAGGCACGGCCCATATGGCTGTGGTGACGTCACGCACGGTGACCTTTTTGGCCGGCGGCTCGTGGCGAGCGGCCGCGAGCTCCCTATACACACGCCAACGGAATGTGGTCGAGCGACTGCCAAGCGTAGGCAGGCGCTATATTTTTTCGCCCGTCGGCCTACCTACATACGTACGCGAGCGAAAATGTCGTCACGCGACGTTGCCATACCGCCGTGTCGTGCATGCATTCACGGCGCTGTGGCGCGTTTTGTATTACGTGGGTGTTTGTACGTAGTGCCGTGGTGTGCGAGAGGCCGCGGGCGCGGGCTCGCTTTCGAGAACGCTCAACCAGTCGGACCGGTTTCGTATTTATGGACTGAGTTAATGCACCTACCTAGATATGAATCCCGTGGTGGACGCTTGCGCAAAACATCTATCCGTCTGAGCACGTTCACGTTCGTTTGCTATCGTTCGTGTTATCAAACTGCGCGTGACTTACTAAATAACTATTTTTTATACTAAGTAGGTTACATTCGGATATTTGTAAACAATGGAAATTTTGTGTTGTACCTAGGGTTGCCAACCGTACTCTAAAATAGAGTATTGTCCTCTATATCATGTAGGCGTACTCTATAATCTATAACACTAATAGAGTACGCAAAAATACTCTTTTTTACACAATGTTTACTTAACTAGTGCCAGTCTGTAATAATATGCAAAAACCCATAATCAGAATAAAAAGTCTACTATTTATTGTTTAATTTATTACTGTTTAATTTAATCATTTATAACAAATTATAGAAGGAAAACTTAATTTACAAAGACTAAACATACACATGGACAGTTTATATTCAGAAGTAATAATTTTAAAAGAACTCCAAGCCGATAACACAGATTTTATGCAAAAATCCACTGCAAAAAAATGGCAATTTATTTTTAAAAAATGTCCTGAAGAATTTGATTGCTTAAAAAAAAATATTAGATACTCTCTGTTCAAGCCACTTCAGCATTTACTGAAAGAGTCTTTTCGGTCATGAATGTGACGTGGCGAGAAGAGAGAAACAGAGCTTCATTGAAATTGATCAAAAATGAGCTCTTGATATACATATATAATTTTAGAGTTGGAATGTTTGGACTCATACAATTCCTTTAAGAACAATGAAAAATTGTTATGTGCTGCAAAAAGTACAAAAAAAATACCTTTTTAAAAGTAAAAAATAAATGATACTCTTTTTTGTAAGTCCGTACTCTTTATTTACCTCCTTTAAAATCAGATATACTCTATTTCTTCTAAAAAAAGTTGGCAACCCTAGTTGTACCAAGAATCTCTCATATTTTCCACTATAATCCAAGTAAGTATAATTATATGTATTATGTAGGTCTGGGCATGAGGCTGAGATTCACTCTACACTGACCTATATCTTTGCTATTATAATATTTATTAACTATAGCTAAACAAAATTATTACCTACATGGAATAATTTTTCCAGATTGAATGTTTTTTGGTTTTGTAAACAGTTAGCCCTAATTTAGGTTCATCAGAACTCAGAAGTAGAAAACAATGTGTTTCAAAATATTAACGGTCTAAAATTTCAAGCCGAAGTGGTTTTTATGTAACTACCTAGTGATAAGAATAATTTTCAGAACTACTTATACGTCTTGATCATTACCCTGAATCTGGAATCCTGCATAAGGATCGGTTAATAGATAATACCGGTTAATAATCGGGCTGATAATCCAGATTACCAAAATTTTTATTGTGTTTTTATAGTACCTATTTTTGTTTAAACTGGAATTTACAACAAAGAAATATTTAAATCTTGTATATAGTTTAAGCCTAACATATCGACTTTTGATACTTGCATTGTCTGATACTTGTTTTCACTGTGACAGTGATGACAGAAACAGCATCCTTGAACTCTGACTCACCATTTGATTTGAACGAAGAAGCATCAAAAGAAGGTGTGCGCAATGGGTGCTTCTCTTGCTTGAACACACGGTCTGGAGCAAAAGGAGCTGCTAATGAGACTGCAGGCAGGGAATCACCACGAGTTAGCGGCGGCCGAGAGTGTTCCTCCAGGAGCCTTTTAGCGGGTTCGTGGTGGTTCTGATGGTCATCTTCATCCAACTGTCGCTTCAGTGCAAGGCCGGGAGCCAGGCGCGCTCCGGCGTGTGTCGACAGGTGGTGTGTCGGCAGGTGCGCCAGCCGTCTGCCTTCGTGCTCCTCACGCCTACCACCGTACTCGGCTAAAAGTCCAGCACTTGCGGTCGGTCGCGGATGATGTAAAGTAAATCCAGTTGTAGGAGCATGATGTGCTGGTGGAGCCGGTTGACCCCTAGCGGCCGTTTCCGCTCCATTTTGATGCGCTTCTAACGGTGCTCGGTGAGCTCCTTTCGCGTGGGTCGGTCCGCGGCCCTCCTGGAACCCATGGGCGCGCTTTAGCTGCCTAGCTCCATCCAGAACCACTTCGATGCGGTCTGCACCTTCGTAATTTACACATCCGCGACATACCGCCTCTGAAAATTCATGCAACATCGCCCACGGCATGCGGGGCAAGTCGCACAGGTAGCAGTGCTGACGCTTTTGCATCACCGACATCTCGCCGCCGGGTGTTGATCGGTGAGCGAGAGATCGGTCTTCCTCGTGTCTCTTGTAAATTGTCACAGATTTTTCTTGCCGGATACGAAAAACACCGTCACCATGGTACACATAAAACACTTAACAATTTCACACTCGGTTCGCGGACGTCGGATATCTAAGGTGCGTAACGTTAAAGTCATTCGCTCGGTGAGCGGGTCGACGAGAGACTGAAGCTCGGGTCGAGGCAGCCGCGGGGGGCCGGGGCGGCGGCGGCCATTATCGAGCGGTGACGTCAGCGCGCGCAGCACGACGACGCGGACGCGCCGAGGACGAGCCGTTAGCCGCGACGCGGATGCGCCACTCGCGCTACGCTGCGAGCCCGCTCGCCCTGCCCCAGCCGACATACACAACACGCCTACCGCACGATAACCAACACGATACAACATGCACAATATACACGCCTTAACAGATGCAACGAGTTCAACATTGTGTTTAGAAAATATTTTCTGAATACGTCGAGTGATGTTATATCATAATAATTATAATATAACCATGAAGCAGAATTAGAAATTCAGAAGAAAAAAATATGTACCTACCTACAAAAAATACATACTTATGTAGTGTTTTCTTAACAATAACACTCGATTAAAGTGATAGGTACCTATCCTATACATACACAAAAATTATTAAGATTGAAGCCAATACATGATTTATTTAAATAACATATCGTAATTTATGATAATATATTGAGGTAAAAAGTATCTGACCACCTGTAGGTATTGAAAAAAATAACGTAGCGACACAAATATGAGCGTAAGCTATAAATATTAGTATCATAAATAGATTAAGTTAACCACAGTGAAAGAATGTGTCACCGATTAGGTAATTAGGGCATTACTAAATGAATCACGGAGTCGCCCGCCACACATACTGGCAGGCCCTCGATTCCGCTAACAACTGTCTATATTATTCAACGAAAGTAAACAGCATCTGTTGTAGAATAACAATTAGTGTGAACACGTATAGCCGACGTGTTCGATGCATTAAATTTCAATCTATTCTTGCTCGGTTTCCTTTCTGACGGCTGCATTCTAAATTATTATTACCGAGCAACACGATCGGATCCGGCTGGAAGACGGGAGTGCGCGGGGGGACGCCGCGACCGGTGTGGCGGCCATCTTGAGACGTGACGTCACGTGACGAGTCAGCCGAGCGTGCGGTGTGGCAACGTCGCAATCGCAGTTAAACACCGCCATGTTGCCGCTCATTTCTGTTGTGCTTTAAGAGCGTTATTACAAAACCGAAGTGCTCAGTTTTAGGTAAATTCGACGGCGCGCGGCAGCAGATGCGCACGTGTGCGTCTAGGGAAGAACGCTATGCACACATACAAACCGCTATGCGTCGGACGCCAGGATCAAACCAACAAGAGCCTTCGTTTTCAAAATGAATTAAATTACTGTTATTATAGTTCATGAAATATTATTTGTACCGATGAGTGTTACCTACAACGGTTTGAGTTACAATAGGGTCATACAAATTTACTTCACTTTTAATTTTTATTTTATAAAGAAAAAAGAAAGAAAATTTGTTTATTCTGCACAAACAAAAACGCACATTGCAAATAAACACCACACCACCACCACCACCACTAAAGTGACAAACTAGCATACGGCCCGCTTGATGGTGTGTAGTTACCGCAGCCTAAAGCAGTGTTGCCAGTGACAGATAGTCAAATGTAACATGAGAGAGCTCAAAAAGTAACATTTTCACGAGAAAAGTAATAATAATAATAATAATAATAAAATATTTATTCAAAAATTATAAGGCATGAAAATTGTTACAGTTTTGCTTATATAAAAATTATATTGCTAATACTTACGTGCCTGAACTAGGTAGTCCTGTGTTTCAGGCGAAAAGAGCTAAAATAGTATTTTAAAATTAATAAATAATCGAAAGTTGACAATAGACAAATAATTATATGTTTAGTAGCTTAACTCTTAGTTTCTAAACTTGATAAATACATATGTAATGCTGGTGAATTTTGTATATCTATATTTACTTTAACACAGTTAGTAAATTTTCTGTTTCTTCATAAGACATACTTTGGAGAGCATCCTTGAGGATTCTCTTACAATTTGTATAGTTCACAGAATAAATGTTTGCTTTCGAGTTTAGTCTATTATATAGGAGAGGTCCGAGGTATAGGTAAAATTTGGATATAAAAGCATGTTTTGTTAAGATTTGTGGACAAACTATATCTTTACGTCTTTTATTAGTATTACTAGCGCTGTAGGGTAGAGCTTTGTGTTGTTTTAATACAATGCCCATAATAAATAGCTGTCGAACTGTTAATACTTTACAAGCTTTGTACAGGAGGTTAGTAGGAAAAAGGAAAGGGCGGAAAGTAGACACTTTGAGAATCGCCCTCTGAGCTCTCTCGATGGTTAGTAACATTGTTTTACCTGCTCCACCCCATGTGGTAATACAATAAGTTAAAATCGATTGACATAGAGCAATGTAAACTTGTCTTACTAATTTTGTGTCAGCAATACAGCGTAACTTTTTAAAAACAAATATCAACTTGCGAAGTCTATTATTTAAAGCTTCTATATGTTGTTTAAACGAAAGTGTGTCATCTATTATAACACCAAGGTATTTTGTTGTATTTGCCATTTTAATTTTAGGACAAACACATTGGTTATTTGTTGGAATTTTGCAGTAATGAGCATATAATGACGAGGTAGTGCCAGTTGATGTTTGCTTGCGCATCGAAAATTTAATATAATTTGTCTTGTCTGCATTTAGTGTTAGTGAATTAAGTTGAAGCCATTTATTAACATTATTAAATCCGTGTTGCGCAAATTTGTAGACATTTTTTTCTGAGTCAGCCGAAAATAAAAGGGCAGTATCGTCAGCATAAGAAACAATTTTGCCATGATCTAGACTTAGATTGCAAAGATCGTTTATGTATATCAGAAATAATGTAGGCCCTAGAATACTTCCTTGGGGGACTCCGAAGGGCGTGTTTTTTTTATCCTCGCTGAGAACATCTGCAATCCTTACACATTGGGTACGATCTTCTAAATAGCTTTTAAATAGTTTTAGCTGGGTGCCTCTAATGCCTATGGTTTCAAGCTTGTGCAACAGAATAGGAATAGAAACCGAGTCAAACGCTTTGGCGAGGTCCAGGAAGATTCCTACTGTGTGGTTACCATTATCAAGTTCTTGTCCTAGATAGTCAGTCAGATGGTGTACGGCATCGTCTGTTGACATTTTAGGCCTAAATCCAAACTGCCGCTGAGACAAAATTAATTTATCCTCCAAGTATTTGTAAAGCCTTTTATTTATAATTTTTTCTAATATTTTAGATATAGCAGGCAGTAACGAAATAGGCCTATAATTTGTGACTTGATCTTTACTGCCTGATTTATAAACGGGGACAACAACAGCTTTTTTTAGGCACTCGGGAAAAACACCTGCAGATAAACATTTTTGGAAAATATAAGTTAGTGGTGGTATCAAAATGTGCTTGAACTGTTTAATAATTTTATTTGATATGTTATCCCAGCCAACTGCACAGTCGTCTTTCAAACTCATGATTATCATTTCGACCTCAGTCTCATCAGTGTCAAGCAATGCAAAGGATGATAAAATAGTGCTACACGTAAATGGTGTGCTTGTTAAATATTGCGATTGGCCCCGAACTTTTTCAGCCAAACACTTTCCCACATTAACAAAGAAATTATTTGCAATGTTGGCAGATGTTAACTGTGATGAGTGTGCTTGTAATAAACCTGAAGATGACTGATTTTGTTTCGAGTTAAACGTTAAACTTTTAATACAATTCCAGATTTTTTTACTATTTGTACCAGCCTTTTCTAGTGCAGTTTTATCGTAGTTGTTTTTTACTTTTCTTAGAAGATCATTACAAAAGTTACGATATCGTTTGTACGACAGTTGCAAAATTAAATTATCTGGATTTGATTTTGCTTTCGTATGCAGCTTATCTCTATTTTTCATACAGCGAATGAGTCCTGTCGTGATCCATGGCTTTATATTGAAGTTTTTGTTTTTTAGCCGAGATATGACAGTATTCTTCTGAATTGCATATTGCACATTTTTGATTAAGTATAACATACAAAACTGCGGATCAGCGGAATCGTAGACTGGGTCAAATTCGATATTGCGTAAGTCTTCTTCAAGTTTGTTTACATTTAAACGCGAAGTTGTGCGAGTGATTACTTTTGGTAATTTACAATTTAAAATAAGTAGGGTAGCATTGTGATCAGTTATTGTTGAATTAGTTACAAGGGCAAGTGCGGGGAAATTCGACTTGAGTATGATATGGTCCAAACAGGAGCCACTTTGATGTGTAGGAAGCGTGTGAGCGGGAAGCAAGCCATGGAAAGCGCATAGGTTAAGGTATTCCTCAGCGGATGCGTCAGCACTTTCTGGAAGAATATTAATATTAATATCTCCAATTAAAATTGTATTTTTGAAAGATGACAGATTCTGCAAGGTGTCGTTTAGAGAGTCGGTGAAATTGTTTATATTTCTAAAAGAGGGAGGTCGATATAAGGCAAGTATCGCTAATTCTGACCCAATTTTAATTAACAATCTGTTACAATCGTGCATATTTGGTTCCTCGACAGACACATTGAGATGATTCCTTGCGTAAACTACCACCCCATCGTTCTGATTGTAATTTATACTACTTTTATACATATTATATCCCGGAATTAGTGGTATGTTATATTGTTTGGAAAGCCAACATTCGGTTAAGACAATAACGTCACAGTTTATGTCTAGACGTTGAATAAAAATGCAAAAATTGTCGAAATTCTTAAAAATACTGCGAATATTTTGGGTTAGTATTGTTAGTGGACTAGTGTAGGAGGAGAGATATTGTTTACAGTGTTCAACGTCACAAACACGGCATTCAGATACAGAGAAATTATCTATGTCACTAATTAAATTATTAATCATACTTATAACTAAATATAAAATAACAATAAAAACAACAAGGGCCAGAAAGATACGTACTTAACGGCGCTCTTAGGCGCCTCCATAATCAATCGTATTTATGTACCTCTTTTCAGCCATAAGTTTCGCTGGACAGTCAGCTGCACTTGTCTTGTGATTGCTCGGCTTTTTGAAGTGCAAGCAAGTAGCGCATTTTGGTTCCTCAGCCCTCTTTGTGCATTCTTTAATGGAGTGACCCAGATCACCACAGTGGCCACAGGTATGTGTGGTTTCCCGGCATGATTTGGCTGCATGTCCATACTGCTGGCACATATAACAGCGTGTGACTAGAGTAAAGTCTCTCACAGGGCATGACGACCAATTCACAAACACTCTGTCTTTAGATATCAGGGCTTTGCGTATGTCTGCAGATACTTCTATTATATAATTACAGGTCTCAGCGTCCTTCTTACCTGACTTATGGCTTAACTTAATGGAGGTCAAAAAGGTCTCGAGGCTGCAATCCTGAAGGTTCTCGGCTAAATTCTGATGGAACAAACAAGTAAAAACTTCCTTCTCTTGCATGGATGAGGGCACTCCGATAATCACTACTCTAGGCTTCCTTTTTGGGGGCTCGTCTACAGTAAGGCCTGAATTTGATAACTGCATCGATTTTTTTACCTTCTCAATGTCGTCTTTTGTTTCAGTGCTGATAATGACACCGCCATTTTTCGTCTTACGCAGTCCTCTTACCTGAAGCTTCATTTGCTCAGGGCATATAATTTTTTGGACAAGTGTTTTTGTCTCCTCACTCGACTTTAGTTTGTCGTTAGGGTATATGGCCACTGAGCTTAAATTTATTGGCTGTATATAATTGTTGTTACCTTTTTTAACCATGTCAGCAAAGGAAGTTCCGGTTATTGGTTTGCTAGAAGCTGCGATTGTCAGCTTAAGGTCTTGCAGTTGCTGCGACAGATCAATTTGGTCTTCAAGTGTTTGGACGGTGGTGTGGGCCCGGACAGCATTCATCTTAAGGGACTGGTACTGAACGGCCATCTGCGATGTGCCGTGACTAACTTTTCGGCATAGGGTATTTATACGCAGTTTTTGCTCCATGTTTAATTTGCCCTCTGCTGCTATAGAGCACACTTCACTGAGGCACTGCTCAATGGACGACATCCAGTTCTGTATTTCTGGCGTTGATATTGCTTCCATCATGACATCGTCTCTTTGGCTGGGCGGTTGAGGGTGAGGTGCGGGCACGGGCTCGGGTGCAGGTGCTGGTGCGGGCACAGGTGTAGGAGGTGGGCTCCGAGGACATCTGCCACCCCGGCTAAAGGGGCTGGATGCCATTGTGATGCGAGTTATGCACTTGTTAATTACTTATTACACATAAGTAACAAAGTAACATTACCTTATTTTTTGTGGAAAACGACTAATAATAACATGGCACTTTATTACATAAAAAAAAGCTGTCCCCTTAGTAGGCTTCGAAAGAATCGTAATAACAAACTGAACTGAACCAACACGGATGCCACTACTAGGCTGTCGCTCACTCGCCTAAGTAAGCGGGATGGGTCATTTAGAAATTCACGCGAGTGAGTGAATATGCGATACGACAAACGAAGTGAAAAATTTTCGCGCTGTCGTCGCGTCAGAATTTGGTCACAAAATCAAGACAATCAAGTGCGCCAACATGACAAACGAAACCTTTGCGTTCCGTTTCATGTTTATTTTTTGTTTTCTGAGAAATATTTTTTATTAAGTCTTAAAAGTAACATTTTGAGGCGTGTAACATGGAGGTAACATGAGAGGGTCAAAAGTAACGTAAAATGTTACAAAAGTAACATACTGGCAACGCTGGCCTAAAGACGCTTGCATTGCCAGAAGCTGCATTACTTGCGCGTTGCCAGCCTCTAACATTACTTACAAATACTTTTGTGCTACTTTTATAAATACTTTTGGTACCTACTTTTTTACGAAGTTTAATATATTATGTAATTTATTTAGCAGGTAGGAAGACATTTTAGTACTTATTTATAGAAATAAATGCAATGTGATGTTGTTTCTACAGTTTGGATAAAAATCGGTTGTCTGTAAAGTCGGTTTACGGACGATAGTTTAACGTGACAACGTCATAACAAAACATTAATGAAATTGCCGAACGCGGAGGCCGATTCGGCAGCGTTCGGCATCATCAGTCTCTCATCGCTCGTTCCGCGCTCTCGCTTGCACTTCAAGCCGCCATGGCGTACAACGCTACAGCAGAGCAAGGCCGCGAGGTAACGCTACATGAGTCATGTTTTTTTCGTGTGTGCAGCCAGCTTCATCGATTTATTAGACGTTGTCACGTCAAAAAAGTCAAAAGAAAATAAAAAAGACAAATCAAAAGTCGTTTTATTAAAATTAAAAATTACAACTGTGAACTTGTAACGGTTCATGAGACACTAGCAGACAGACGGACGGTCGGACATCGGAGCCTTAGTAATAGGGTCCCGTTGGCACCCTTAAGGTACGGAACCATAAAAAACCAATATAATAATTGTAAAATAATTAAAATAATATTCTCCGAAGCGGCATAGACCGTGCTTTCCTCGAATCTATGATTTCAGGAAGCACGCACTCCTCATAAAATTCTTACCGCTGAGCTTCTCTTGCGCGTTTCAAATTATCGGCCAAAACCTTTTTTTTTTATTTTGACAGCACCAAAAGTTCTATTTTTTTCTATTTTGCCCATTATTGTTATTGTGTGTTATTTGTCTGAAAATAATTAATTAAATTAAAGTTGGAGATGACAATAAATAAAAAAGTCAGAAAAATTAAAAACAACAACTATATTTACGTATGTTTTTTTTCTATAATTATATTCGCGTTGGAACATCATAGGAAAATAATTATATTATATACATTACAATCAGAACATAACTAATTAAAAAAAAAAACTCACTTGTATCAACAAGTGTTGGTCGCTTTTTATTCGTGGCGAATTGTCGAAAGAGATCACGTGACGGCAGCAGCGAGTGAGCGCTACGTCCTCCCTCTGAAAGCGCTCGGCGCGGACTAAAGCTAAGACCGTGCATCCCGAGATTTATATTGATAAAAAAGCATTGCATAAAACAATTGCTTAAAAATATTATTTTACTTCAAAATAGAGTATTTTTTTTTTTCAAGCAAGGTGACGAAGTAACCTTAGTTATTAAACACTTTTTGTTTGAATTTCTATTAAATATTCAGAGATAAAAAATATCATTTCGGCTGAAAAAATATCATTAACTCTCTGTTTTACGGAATTATTTTTGGTTTATTACTGTATTAAACATAATAAATTGATGTATGCATTCCAAAGTAGAAGATACAGTTGTACCGTGGACATTTTTATAAATTATTAAACTATTATATCTTCGATGTAACAGAGCATCGCGAGATGCCCGAAATTAATTTTTTATGAAACAGCCTTTGCAGGAACAAGTTTTTTACTGATTTATGTAAACAAACTGAAATATTTATTGAATGCGCTCCCAAAAGAAGGAATTAAACTTTCTCGGGCATGTATTTTTTTTACTATTGTGACTTTAGTTAAACCATAATCACAAATCAAAACTCGAGTCAAACGCTCTAAACAAGAAAAACTTGTGATAGCGCTCTTAATAATAATGAAGGCAACTCATCGGTTTTTGTATGCGACTGAGGATCGGAGGAAAAACAGTTATGCGGCCAAGTAAACGTAGACGGAGATGACGGGGAGGACCGGTGATCGTGGTGGCCACACGCCACACGTACACTAACACCAAATCAGATTTTATTATAACTTGATCGTCACGTTCTCAACATTACTTTCTAATTCGGATTTAAATTTTGTATAAGTAAATGAAATAGGTGTCTTTGTAGTTGTTTTTTAATTCCCTTAAATGACTAGGTAAAAGTAATTACTTTTGAATGTAACTTTAGTTCGTTGCCAAGTCAAATAAATCAATGCTACATTCGTATTTAACAAAGACTATATCATTCAAAATGTAAGGCAGATTCTTGAAGCTTTTCTTATTAAATTAGATGTTACCAATTGAACAGATATTAATAGTTGACTCGTAGCAGTCGTAGCTGACCCGACAAGCGTTGTCCTGTCTTAACTATGAATATTCAATTCGAACTGGAATAAATAGTAAAAAATAATTTTTTGATGCCCCGGACACTTAACGACCTTGCGATTTATTTATCGATGTTGCAAATGCAAGCCGCACTGGCAATTGTAATAGTTTAAAGTCGAATGGCATGTCGTTCGGAATCATAGGAATGCGTGGAATCAAATCGTCTTCGCCTTTGTATTTCCCTTTCAAAATTGTGGCTTCGATGACGTTGTTCATTAATTCCTTCACCGCAAGCCGGGTGCCATCACAAAGACATGGCTGGTTTATGTTCCGGAACATAATGATTACCGATCCGATTTTTAATTGTAGATTATAGCAACCAATATATTGCACCAATTTAAGAAGATAAACGAACTAATGCAACAGTTTTTACCTTTCGAATGTGGAGAGCCCTACAACATTATTATCTATAACGTGGTTGTTTGTTAAATTAAAAAAGTAATGTTAATTTCTTATTCTTATTATATCTTTATTAAAAAAGTAATGTTAATGTCAATTTCTTACATAATAATAGGACACAATGATAATAATTTGAATAATTTGTATTGTATGCCTAAAAGGCGGGACATAGCTGATCAACATCAATTGTAACTCTTAACACCTGTATATATTTATGTACCTATACTACCTATGATCCACAATAAAAATGATTGATTGATTGATTGATTGATTGAGACAAATGAGATAATACTAGTACTAACGAACGCAGTCAGCCCTTTGTTCCGCAGTTCTCCTGACAGTTTTTATGGCGTCCAAAATTCGCAATCAAGTAATCAGATTTGCCTTTGAACGGCGCAGTTTCACGTCGTCATGGATGAAAGAATAATTGGATTCAGCTTGCAAGTGCAAATTACTAGCAAGCTAATCTGATTATTCTATTAAATCAGGGTCTTTTACAGTTAGTTAATGTTTGGTCCGCACCGGAATCGCCTTATTAATCCACGATATACTAATATGCATAGTTAGTTGCTTTGACAAACAGTCATTTCAGTAGATGAAGTTTAAGGAATTGATGACAAAAGAAATACGGTGTCTATGCTAAGGGTCAACTCATTGTCGAAGTTTATCATATCAATGATAATTCACAAAATTCAGACACAAAAAAATTGCTAATTCATTGTTAAGCTATGAGAAATTTAACTTTTATACGATAACGACAGGCTCTATTGTATCACATATTATTATATGAGATATAAGGAACAAAGCAAATGAACTTAGCAAAGGCAAATATGACAGTGGACGCAAAATATTGGTACTGCCGCAGAATAGATAACAGTAACGTACTACGGTTACAGCGTTTCGGCAGCGATCCGCATGTGATAGGCTATGGAAAACAAAACACTTTCGATTGCATCCCCCGTGATTCAAAAAACGATATGAAAGCTATGATAACTCATTATCCAATCACGCTTGCGCAGTCCCCGGCCAAAAGAATTTAAAGGCACGTGGTTACCACTGTTTATTTACATCTAGTTGGCTACAGTCAACGCACGCGATTGCGGATCTAACAATTATTATTTGTCATTCAATAAGATTTTCATTAAAACTTTCGTATGTAATTAGTCGGGGCCGAGTTACTGCAGTCGAGACCCGCCCTCCGCAGGGCTATTGATTTTGGGGACCTGCATGTCATATAGCTCCAAATTGTTGTATGGTTATGTTGAGTCAATTAGTACATTGGTGGGGATCCTAAGAAGCTAATTCCGAAAGTAATTGTTAAATTAATATGGGGCATCCTAATGGACTTTTCCTTTTATTTATGGCAGTAGAATACTTGAAAGAAATAGAAACTGTCAACTAATTACTCTACCAAAATTCAACTTCCTGGGATGCTTTTCGAGCTGGTACTGGGTACTGCAATGTCTGATCAATATTACACATTAGGTAAGACAAAATCATCTGTCTGAAAAATTCTAGAAAATAGGAATATGTTCGTAGCCGAGCGTGGTGTCCACCTAGCCTAGCATCACGTATAGTGTGCCGGGAGTGGGCCCGGATCGATGACTGGGTGTGCAGAGCGCATGTGCCAGCCCGCACCCATAAACACGTGTCAATGTTTATTTACGTTCTGTTCACGTATTAACTAGTAAACTTATACAATCATCGGGTAGGTTAACGCTTTCTTACAGCTCCCTCTCTGTTTTGTGTAACTTATCCAGTTTTAACTCTTGAGGTTTTTCTTTAGACAGGAAATTATGGATCGTGTGAAATGTAGTTGATTATATGTATGTATATAGATTTTACTTAAAGCTATGGAAATTTTAGATGCCTTTTTTTCAAGAGAGTCAATATTTCATCATATTGTGAGTCTGAAAGTCTCAGTTTTGGTTCAGTTTTACAAAAATTTAAATTAAATTAAAATTTTGTTTAAATTCAGAATATATTATGTTGAATCGCTGTACGAAATGAACGAGGTTTCAGAGGTAAAAATAAATTTAATTCTTGTTTTCCTTGGTCAAGTAAACCGGTAAAGATTATAGGTATGTACATACTATGTTTTATTTTAAGCATATTTTCCTTGAATACACGTTTTGGTTTTACAAGGTAAATAACGACTTTTGGCGAAAATAACAAACTAGTTTTTATTTCAACAGTCGAAACATCGTAGTCCTAATTATTTTATATCGAACAAGCTTCTGCCCTTCGCGACTTCGTCCGCGTGAAATGTCATCCTCCCCCATTTACCCTCTTAGGGGTGGAATTTCGAAAAACCCTTTTTTAGTGGATACTCTTCACAAAGAACACCGGAAAATTTCATGTCTCTAGGACCAGCGGTTTAGGCTGTGCGTTGATATATCAGTCAGTCAGGACTTTGAATTTTATATATAATATCTACATGACGAATAAAAAAATCAGTAAGTACCTGCCGTACTGAAAACATTTTTGTCGTATCTACCTACCCCAAACAAATTCATATACCTACCTAACATTACTTGCTATGTGAATATCAGTGACAGGAAGCTATTGAACACATCTGCCTACCCCTTTAAAGGGTACAGGCGTGGTGTTATATTGTGTGATTGCGTAAACAAAGCATACATATGCTATAGCAGCAATCGCCGTTGATTTGCTGGCATTTATTGAAGAGTTCGGTTGTCTGTCTCCGAAACTTATCATCAGACAGATCTTTACGAAATTTAAATGGGACCATTTCGGAATAAACTTCTTTCGAAAAAAAACAAATTTTGTAAATCCGTCTATATGAGAGAGTTATGCCCGAAATTACATTAAAAAAAAACATATATACATATCCTATATATAAACATCCGAATTGAGAACCTCCTCCTTTTTTGAAGTCGGTTAAACGCCATTTATGGAAAATAATAAGGAAAGAAACAAGTAACATACCACAGAAATTATTGTTCACATCTTTGGCATTTGACTGCAGTTGATATAAAACGGCAAAGCAAACACAAAAGCGAGCAGGTTGATTAAGGCTAGGTGGTTGGCCGGCCTTGCCGCTTTGCAGTTGAGAAACATCGCCTGTTGGAGCCGCCCAGACGCAACACTGACACGAAAGGTGAGCAACAAACATTATTCAGCACTCTATAATATTAATATACAAGTTGTCATTACTTGTATAATCAGACCTAAAGCTTTAAAACCATGGCATGTACCATTTCGTCTGGTTTCATGTCTACCCACATTTGGAGTACTATGATTCAACAACCTCAACGAAAATATTGCGTTACATCATCCTGTAACGCCAAGGGTTGAGGGCAGGGGTACTATCGATTGGTGACGTAACAAACCGCCGCCCCACCCTGGCTTTGTGTACCGTTAAAACGAATTAGTTTGGCTCAGCTATTGATTAATACATTGCCAATTAAAACAAAGTATTAGGACTCGACATTGCGCTCCGGGATTGTTGGTTTGATTAATTCGTATGAATTATAAGTGATATCAAGTAACAAAGTGCTTAGTTGGTTATCAGGGGATCCTTTGATATTGGGCTTGAATAGATGACGACGGAAATATTAATTTAATCACAAAATCCCACACGTTACATTTTATACTAAACTAGCTGACCCGGCGAACTTCGTACCGTCTCAGAGTTTTGTTATTTTTTCCCATGTTTTAATAATTAGGAAACCTCTCGGGCGTCCCCAGAACACCCTACCAAAGTTTCATCACAATCTGACCAATGGTTTCGGAACGCATAGAGGAAAAACATACAAACATTGTTTTTATTTATATAGATCAGTATTTCAATAGTAATGAGATCCCCATAGATAAAAAGTAAGAGATTGCAAAAGTAATGGCCAACAAAAGAGGTTTCGGGGACCTTATTAATTATTTTTTTAAGTAAACCTACTTATTTATCAACTTCTCTTTGAATGTAATGAATAAATTATCGTAGTTTTTATTTTAGGTGCTATCTTGAATGAAAATACACTATCTCCGATAAAAATATCATTATTGTAATTTGCGTTTCAAATAATATTTGAGTACATTTTTTATCTTGTGGCTAAGTAATAACAGCCGCATGGGTCGATCGATCAGGTTAACCTACGCTTGCCGCGGTTGGTCCGTGGATGGGTGACCATCGTTACATACCAAGACCCTTCCGTGCTTCAGAAAGCACGTTAAGCCGTTGGTACCGGCTGTCATTCGTAGATCTTTGACAGTCGTTACGGGTCGTCAGAAGCCCGAAAATCTGATAATTAGTCTTACCAAGGGGTATCGTATTACCCAGTAACTGGGTTGTAACTCCATGTAAAATATTGTTATTAAGCTGCATCCGGTTAGATTGGAAGCCGACCCCAGCAAAGTTCGAAAAAGACTAGGCAGGTAATTTTGTATATAGAAGCCGGTTAACGAATTTATCTATGTATTTAATAAAGACAGTGAAAGGCCAAAATTTTGATAATCGTCAAGTGTCGTAAACTCATTTGTAGTCACTTCCGCAACAGTAATCAAGGTTTGTGCGATTCCGACGCACGTAATAAAGCGGCGACTGCACATGTAGTGCCGGAGAGCCAGTCCATTAACTGTCCATATGATAGTACATATACGACGACAATCAATAAGCTATGTACCATCTTCATGGCTGCTGAACTTTAAACACTAATGCCAGTTATATTTAGCAGACCACTCAATGTCATTTACGTAGAAGCGACGTGTTCCCATATCATAGGCGCTTTCACAAAATGTCCAACTATGTAAATCAAAAATGCAAGTAGATGCCAAGACCTATTGAACATCCAAAAGTTATTAAAATATTACAAAATGGTATGTTAACATCAAGACCTATCGTAACGTTTTCGAGTCGTTTACCTCAGCGACGCAACCGAGGGGTGACGTGTAGTCTCGGTGTTTATCGAGCGCCGCCGCTGGCCTATGGCGCATGCGCCACCACATCGATTCGGCTGTTTAGCGGTCGATGCGCTCCCATCGCAACACGCCATAGCGGAACAGATAAAACACCACAAACTTCAGTTCCACAGACATGCACACTCACACAGTTAAATGCGCCAAAATCAGTGTCTCAAAGTGCACGCTATCAATGTCTGTGTGGGATTTGGGGGAGAGTCGCTGAACACAATGAAGTCTGCGACCGCTTTGTGTATAGACACACTGAAATGAGATGGATGGAGATAATGTTCACTGGCGGGCATTATGCAGTGAACCCTCTTGATACTAAATGCAGCATCCCACATTCGAGACACTTGACAGGTGGATAGGCGAACAACAAATACTTCAGTAGCAACGCGGTCCGCTGGGCGTCTCCTAAATGTCTGATTGTAAGGCAGAAAACCGTAATTGATGACTTGTTCCAAACAAAACATGCAGCATAAAAATATTGTAGGTGCCATTGTTTCACTATATTCTTTGAAGTAGCAACGTCAAATAAACTACAGGTAATATAACAAGTTGCTGACAATGAAGTTCGTTGGAAGTGTTAGAACGGAGCTTTAGCAATTTTATTAGGAAAGGTTAGAAAACTTACTATTACTATAATGCTGTAGTAAGCTTTTGTATTTTATGATCAGCTTAAGATAAGAAAAGCCTTCGATAATATGGAAGGATAGAGGTTCTTTGTTCGATGAAAAAGAGTCCCACGATATGAAAGAGCAGGACATAGCATTCTGGTAAAGCAAACGCAAGCCTTTAGTGCTTTTGACGCGCACAATGCGTCGTTGCAGGCTGCGATCAATATCGTGAGATATGGGTTGGGATGGGATCAACCACCCTCAGTTTTGGCACTGGACACTAGGCACGGCTAAATTATGAATGTTTGTGATTAGGGTGGGATGTCTGGTTCTGTTCAATAGAGCTTGTTAGCAATACTAGCATAAAGGAGTGCTTGTTTTGGCTGTTTTAACATTTTTCGAAAACCGATTTTTTCATTAAGAAATTAAGAAAAAAAAAAAGCATATTTTTTGTCAATTTTTTTTAGTTTCTTTGTTTCGGTTCTACAGAAGCCGTTTCCGGAAGTGCAGCTGTCTCATGTGTTTTCCCCATCCCGTGGCGAAGGATCAATAGCCTGCGCCCGGGGGATTCTTAGCCTCATTTGTCGCGACCCGGTCCTTACCTCTCCTTGGAGTACTACACCGATGTGTGGATGCTTACTCGTCAATTTTTTCTCTCATGTCTTTGTCTTCATCATTTTCTTCCGGCATTCCAAATTGACCTGTCTTAAGTTTCTAAATTTACAAACAACATATTATTGCTCATTAGTGCCATGAAAAATGACTGTAAAAATCCTACTTCCTACTAATATTATAAATGTGAAAGTTTGCGAAGATGTTTGGATGTTTGTTACTCAATCACGCGTAAACCGTTTGAACAGATTAGGATGAAAATTGGCACATAGATAGACCATGATCGAAACTTACGCGGGTGAAACCACGGGGTTCTGCTAGTATTTGATAAAGTAATGATTATTACATAAATCGGCGCATCTTATGGTTCTATGTATTACAGTTATGTGCACAGCACTCAATAAGATTGTTTTCAGAATGATTAATTCAAATTACCAAAGACGAAAAAACAAAACAAACCAAGGAATCCGGGAGCCTTGTGCCTCCCGATGAAGAGCCCATTAGGCGAAGCAGCCGGGACAGAGGTGCCTACATCCTTGGCCCCGTTGCCTATTTCGCCAAGGCCTCTACCTGTTGATCTACTTTTTGTTGTCACACCTATCACACAGCTGTCGGTTTAGGGGACCGTGAGAAATGAATATATGCATACGTATATTATGCAGGTATCAAGATTTTTTATGATATATTGATATTTTGTAACTGTTGTTGCTATAGCAGGCTTCTACTACTTCATTTATATTTCGTCAGTTTGAATCCAAATGTCCATTTATATTTCGTCAGTTTGAATCCAAACATTAACATCTAAAACTTGTACAATAGGTAACATATAATTACTCACCACCTTCATATTTATTTAATACTTCTAGCACATAAATTTACAGAGGCGGACTTAATGCCATAGGCATTTTCTACCAGTCAACCTTTTGGTGATGTAGAGACAAACAGTGGTAGGTGCAATCATGAACATTGAGGAATAAATATTTTAAATATAAACATACGCATAAACATATTAAAATTATGAATATATACCTAATCTATATACGACAGCCAAAACCCCTGGTCCTAGAGACATGAATTTTGGAGGGTGTTTCTTTGTGAAGAGTAGGTATCCACTAAAGGATTTTTGGATATTCAACCTTGGGTGAAAAGGGGGATTTTGTTTGTATGAAAAATCTTATTCCTTGAGTTAATAATCTTGAAACTTGGCACGAATACTAATCTAAGTAAATTATGAAGTTTGGCTTTTTTGTTTTTCTAAACTACCCTCTGAAGGGGGATTGGGAGGTGTCAAAGTATGTATGTATGGAAGAATTTTAACGCGTGGTCCGGTTAACTCGAAACTCAGTATTTATACTTAAGACCAAAAATAAAGAATAACGTGTACCAGGGTTTTTCGAAAATCTACGCCTGACGGGGTGAAAAGTTCTTTTTACAGGGGAAGACTTTACTGCGTGGCTTGACTATATCGAGAAATTGGTATAAACAATATCTTTGAGTCAAGTAATGAAAACATCCTAAACGACTTATGAAATTTATAATATAATAGACTTATGAATTGCAGTTTATAAGAAAAATATTATTCATTTGGTTAATAAACTTGGCAAGAATACTTGCTTAGTAATAAAGTTTATCATTATTAGTTTATCAAAACTACCCCACAAGGGGGATTTGGGGTGTTAAAGTTAGTGTGGAAGAATTTTAACGCGCGGTCCGAATAACTCGAAACTCAGAATTAATACTTTTGACAGAAAAGAATCAATAATAAGTTTATGGGGTTTTCGATAGATCACACGCCGCGGCCTGTGAGTGTGCGCTCGGGTCGTGGTGGGGGCGTCGGCTTTTATCTGCGGCGGGGTCTTAGCGCGCGAACTTGGACTAGCGCGGTCGATCCCAGGTTCGAATCGGTCGAACAAATGTGGCTAACGCTGTCAATGAACGGCAAAAAAATTGCTATAGGCACAGCGTACAGGCCACCATGGCTTGACCTTGTTCTTTTCCTGGATGCTATAACGGATTCACTTAGCTCACTGGGAAACTGTGACCATTTCATATTGCTGGGTGATTTTAATGTGAATTTGCTGGACACAGGCTGCGTAAAAACAAAAAAAACGAACGAATTTCTGAATAGCCTCAGTCTTACTCAATTAGTTACCTCCCCTACTCACTTCACAGCCTCCAGTGAAACTCTCATCGATCTCCTATGCACCGACTTAAGAGCAAGATACACGTCAGTGGAATCTTTTGGTTCAGCTAACGGTCACTCTATCATAGTAGGGGAATTTCACGTAAAACGTGACAAGTTTAAACCATACATAGTAAAATTTAGGCCACTTAAAAATGTTTGCATGGATAGTTTTAATATGGACTTGTTGCTTTTATGTCTTGAAAGTATTTCCTCGTTTGACAACGTAAATGACATGGTACATGTATTTAACTCCCGCATAGTTTCACTGTTCGATGTTCACGCGCCAATCAAAACATGTACTGTCAAGGAAAAGTCTTATCCGTGGATAACTGATACCATTAAACTCATGATGCGTTTACGAGACGATGCATTAACTTGTTCCAGGAAAACGAAATCGGATTCTAAAAAAGAATACTACAAAGAGCTAAAGTCCCTTGTGTTAAGTTCTCTGTACAACGAAAAAGTTGCTTTTTTCAAGCATAGTATAAATAATAAAGTAAGGAACCCTAAACTATTATGGAAAAACCTCAAATCTACTGTATCACCCTATAAACCCAGACAAGACCTTCCGTCGCATTTTAGAGATCCAAATTTAATTAATAATACTTTTTTGATAGTTCCCGGTAACCCCGTTGCAAGCACGACACTTATGACTTATTTCGAAAACCATAAGCATGGTGAAGCAATTTTCACAATCAATCCTGTGGAACAGAACGACATCTCTCGTATTATATCCAATTTCAAAAGTAACGCCGAAGGCTATGATAATATTACCTTAGATATGTTAAGCATGGTTCTGCCATACGCACTAACTTCGATAACTGACATCATAAATTGCTCAATAGTGACGTCAACGTTCCCTGACAAATGGAAAATTGCTTCAGTTAGGCCCTTACCAAAAAATGACAATCCTACTGAAGTAAAAGACCTTCGCCCTATTAGCATTTTACCATGTCTGTCTAAAGTGCTAGAGAAAGTCGTCAGCCACCAACTAACGCATTTTCTGGAACAAACTAACGTGTTACCGGACTTACAGTCTGGATTCAGAAAACAGCGCAGTACGGCCACTGCCTTACTGGATGTGACTGATAATCTTCTATCAGCCCAAGATAAAGGTATGTGTTCAATTCTGGTATTGCTAGATTTTTCCCGGGCTTTTGACGCAATAAATATTCCGTTATTACTAACGAAGCTCAATTATTACGGATTTGACCCCAGCGCTACGCAATGGTTCCGCAGCTACCTTAGTGATAGAAAACAACTTGTGGATCTGCGTTTGGGTGACGGCACTGCTCTTACATCGACTATTGCTTCCATTGAGAGAGGGGTTCCGCAGGGATCTATATTAGGCCCAATTATTTTTATTTTATACTGTGCAGATATAATTAAATGCCTCCAGAGATGCAAGTATCATATATACGCCGATGACGTCCAACTATATATATCTTTTAGTCCAGAGGAATACGACAGTGCCATTAAAGATCTAAACGAAGACCTTTGTAGAATCGCTGCCTGGTCTGAAGAAAATTGCCTGTCGCTTAATCCAACCAAAACGAAATACATGGTATTTGGCACAAGGCAACAACTAGCGAAATTACCCGCAACATTTCACCTGGAGCTAATGGGCGAACCAATTGACAGAGTCTATGAGGCGCGGAATCTTGGTCTTATTATGGACAAAGACCTTCGTTTCGAAAAACATATAGCCGACTCGGTAAGAAACTGCTTTTACCGCCTGAAAGTTCTGTAAAAGATTAGGCCGTACTTGTCCGAAACACTACGGGAGCAGCTAGTTGAATCCCTGGTTTTGTCCAGGCTAAACTACGCTGATACAGTCTACGGCCCGCGCCTACTAGCTCGCACAGATCGGCTCATTCAAAGGGTCCAAAACGCTTGTGCTCGGTTTTGTTATAAAATTCCCCCCAGAAGTCACGTGACTCCATTTTTAAACAAACACTTCACATTGAAAATGAAATCGAGGCGCAAACTACACTTGGCGTGCCTTCTGTTTAGTGTAATTAAATACCAGAAGCCGGACTACCTGTACGACAGGTTGAGTTGGATAGGCAGTACACGTGAATGTGAGAGAAGGCAATGCTCGCAACAACTCTCGACCCAGTCGCATAGAACAGTCGCTTTTAGAGGTAGCTTCCGTTACGCGGCTTCGAAAATATGGAATAACCTACCACCACCGATTAGACAAATTAACACCATAGATACTTTTAGACGACGCTTACGGCAGTACCTCATAGAAGCGCAAAGGAAGCTAGATATGGTCACACTAAATGTCTCAATTATATGATGTATGTACCTACCCACTTGAGTATGTGTTAGTGTTTCGGTCGGTGAATGTTGCACAGAAATGTAAATAACTTGTTATAAATTTATAATACTATACAGTTTCATTGCTGGGAATTGCTCTGGCTCATGCTCGCGCTCGGGTTGGTTGGCTGGCTGGTGTCCTCTGTATCCTCGGCCCGGTGGTTGTGGTTGCGTCATCCGCGGCGCTGCTGCGTCCCATTCGCAGATGCGAGACCTGTAAAATGCAAGACAAACAATTAAAATAAATGTTATACCTATGCATAAGTGGTATTATGCATCGCTGAACCATGTTTCGCTTGCCAACGTACCAAATGTTGCCTGGCCTATTTGCACACGAATGAGACGTACAATGTCGGGATGGCGCCATTTTTTTACCCATCCTTCACCAACAACTGGCACTGGGCGAACCTCTGTGCAGTTTGTGATTTGACATCCATGAGGCTGTGAAAGGGAGACGGAAAATTAAAAGTGGGTAGTTTTCATATCTCACATTATGCCAGATTCATTATTTGCTAATTAAGTACATCAAATATTTCTATTATCGACTAACGCTTACCTTTCATCCTTTTATGTTTCGTTTGTTTGTGCATATTTTTTTAATTTCTTTTCCACTATCGCAAATAGTGTTTTAACTGACTTATTTAAAGACGTTATATCCTTAATATTTGGTTAATCCAAATGCAAACAACAGCTAAGACAAGTTTCAAAGCACACACAAAATGCAAACTGTCCGAAAATAGTCCGCCGCGCTCGGCTGCTTGCAGCGTATTGTGCGATGACATTACAGTGCACGGATTAATAAATTACTATGACAATGTGTTGGAGCACGGAAGTGAGGCATCGTTTTAAATTAAAACAGGTTTCTGTTCTGACTCGTTTCGGAGAATTTCTTTATTTGCATAAGAAGGTCTATCATGCGGTCATGTCACTTATCTATTTATCAGTATTTATTTATTTATTGTTTAGTTTTGCAATGTAACTCAATATCACGCTTTTTATACATACCTATTCGTTACTGTTTTTATGTGACACTAATTTATTTTTATTTATTTACTAAATTATGCATACACATTACACACATCACGATACAGTATAAAACTGATTTACATCCGACACCTCACACATCAGGTCCAGTTGAAAACCAGCGTCAGGCACCAGTTGTCTGGCATTTTTGCTGAACTGGGCCTTTTTGGCGCAGCCGTGAGGCACACTTTCCTGCTAATTTCTTACATCGGACTTTCCACTTTTTATTTTTTATCTTATTTTTTATCTGATGTACAACTAATATCTAACTACCTGATGTATTGTGTGTCTCTTAGTCTGTGCTAAATAAATGTATTTTCTTTCTTTCTTTCTTTCTTTCTTCTTTAGATGACCCCTGACGGGACAAGTGGTAATTAAATTTTTAAGGGGATTTTAGTGAGTGGCTTGATTGACTCAAGAAATGGTAAGTAGACTTAAATAAATTTGAACTTGAAACTTGGCACAAATACTTGGGGTTTTCGAAAGATGACCCCTGACGGGACAAGTGGTAATTAAATTTTTAAGAGGATTTTAGTGAGTGGCTTGATTGACTCAAGAAATGGTAAGTAGACTTAAATAAATTTGAACTTGAAACTTGGCACAAATACTTATCTAAGTAAATTATAAAGTTCGTGATTTTATGGAATTCTAAACTATCCTAAAGGTAGATTGGGGGTGCCAAATTTAGTAAGGATGAATTTTAATGCGTGGTCCAATTAACTCGAAACTCAGTATGTAAGACCAAAATAAATAATAAAGTGGTTCACGGTTTTAGAAAAGCCACCCCTAACGGGGTGAAGAGGCGTAGTCAATTTTACATTTTATTATGTGGCTTGATTAACTGCAAAATTGGTATAAATAATCTTTAAGACAAGTTATAGAAACACCCTAGACGATTTTTCAAAATTGCACCCCTATGGGGATAAAAAGAGGGGATGCAGTTTATATGAAAACTCTTATTCATTTAGTTAATAAACTTGAAACTTTGCAATATTTGGCTCAGTAAATAATAATGATTGTCACTTTTAGTTAAATAAAAACCCCTCACAGAGGATTTAGAGGGTGACAAAGTTGATAGGTTAGAAAAATATGTAACCCGCTGTCGGATTAACTTGAAACTCGGTACTACTAAAACAAAAAGAAAAAAGTATGTTTTAGGGTTTTTCAAAAATCGACTCCTACCAAGGTGGAAAAGGGTAATAAAGTTTAAGGAGTGGATTTTACTGCTTGCTTCCATTAACTCGATAATGGGTATGGGTTTTGAGTCAAGTTATGAACACATCCCAAACGATTTTTCAAAATTCCACCCATGTGGGGTGAAAAGCGGGGATGCAGTTTATTTGAAAAATCTGATCCCTTTGATCTATAAACTTAAAAATTGGCCCGAATACTTATCCCTTTGATCTATAAACTTAAAAATTGGCCCGAATACTTATTTATATAAATAAATGACAGAGATCATAAACATACATTTTCTAAATTTTTAGAGGAAAGTCCGAATTTCACGCGGACGAAGTCGCGGGCAGAAGCTAGTTACATATAAATCATCATCATCTGCCTCGCCTTTTCCCAACTATGTTGTGGTCGGATTCCAAATATACATAAATACATGAATATACTAAAAGAAATAAGACAAACAATGAGAAAATATTACCGTTGTTATACTGCCAGCTTCTTGCGAATGGAATGTAAATCATAAGTATTTTAACAATCCTTAGAAATGTTAAACTTTGTCTTCATTATATAACACAATTAACAATTTCTCTAGGCGGCATAACTTCACCATTAGCAGAGTTAGTTCCATTACACGGAACAACACGTTTAACTTTATTATCAACATTTAAGTTTGTTGCAAAGTTGGTGGGCGCAGCATCTGCAGCTGGGAGATCAATAGCCGGGGCCCGTCGACCGGGTCACAGGATCCTTGGCCTGGTTCTCGTGAACTAACCCGGCCGTACACCTTTCATGTCACCTTCAGAACAAATAGGGCGATGTCAGAGCACAGTACTCAGTACCTACTCTACCAGTACTACTTCATTACCACTTATAGACTTATTTCTTTTATTTCATATACCACCTACGCCGGGAATCCCTAAAAACATAACATGTAGTTTGTAGGAAAACCACATGACAATGATTAATAGAATCATAATTATTTATAATCCACTTGCTGACGACGTAATATGCAATGATCTTGGGAAGTTACATAGCATGATAGCATAAACAAATAAACTATCTAACATGATTATGTTGTAAAGGATATGGAATGTGCTGAATAATATGTAACTAAAAAAATTAAAATTTCTCAAGTGAAGTGATGAGTGATGAGTTGATGACCAACGGAATCTGACTAGATATTATGTGTCGGCAACACATAATATCTGGTCAGATGCCGCATACGTATGTTGTCTTCCAAATTATTTAAATGTATATAGGTATTTCAAATGGAAGGCAATTAATGGCAGGAAAAACAATGTCTACAACTTCTTAGTTAGTTAGCGTTTTAAAAGATATTTACGTAATGATGTAGGTTGAAACCGCTAGTTGTTGTGGGTCATAGTGATTAGGTTTATTCTGCGGTTTGCCTGTTTTGCAAAGAATGGACACACCACTTTTTCCCTGAACACGACTAATGGTGACTAAAAAGGATAAATGTGTTATTTATTCCATATTGTTTAATTTAATGACGAAGTATTGCGACGAATATGAATATTTCGATCAATTAATGTAACGAGCATTACTATTTATGTAATATGGGCCTGGGCAACATAAATTTATTATTATTTGGTCAATTGTTATGAGTCAGGCGGACATAGAAAGTTACCAATACAGACAGCATAATCAATATGAAGTATAGGACTTTCCGAATATCAGTAGTGTTTTAGGTGACCTCCTTAATTTGACAGGCTACTTCTAGTTTAAAAAATATCAGTTTATCAGCCCATGTATAATATAACCATATAACCAAACGTCAGTTAATTATATTGTCTCGATAAGTCCATGACATTTAGCGTACGATCAAGTTTTGAGGAAGCAAAAACATAACCTTCTGTATGTAGGTATTCACTATGAGGGCAAGGTGAAAAACACGTGGGTAATATTGGTTGGCGCACCCATCCATGTCAGCAGAACTTATCGATTCGCTATACCAGGTAATATGATAAGTGTAACAGGAAATCCATAGTTCGCTAAAGTAAATAAGTGCTTGTAAACAGAGGCTCGGTAGACAGCGGGGCCTTGTGCGGCGGTGTCGAATTGTGCCTCGATAATCAAGTTACGTGAGCGCGTGTAGGTACTCGTACTAGGACCAAAAACGGTAAGCGTCAAGTGTCGCAGGACCTTCAAATTGATATTGGAATTGTGGCTATATTTACTTAACTCACTTGTTTCAATGATATTTTTAACGGATAACATAACAGTCAGACACATTATGTAGATTAGTAATTTAAAATTGTTTTTATGTAGTAAGCTGATAAAATATTGAGTGCAGACAAAGAACGAACGTCTGCTTGCGACTTTATAAGCAGAAACACGGATGTAGGAAGTAGTCTTTCGGCTTAATGATGATGGCGATGATGATGAAGCAGAAACCTTGTCAAAACTCGAGTATCTTAGAAAAACATGTATGATTTTTTATACAAGGCTAGCGCCACACGGCGTTACAGAATGCAAATAACTGCGATAAGTGATAACGTGGTGTGTCTGTCGGTACGCAAATAGACGCATCCTCTCTGGGAACGGAAAGTGTGGTTGACAGCCACCCGGCTGTCAACCACACTTTCCGTTCGATTGCAGGAGAACTGAATGCACTGCTTGCCAGCGATTGATATTTGTATTGTTTTATGAAATCGTATATTTCACCCAGTATAATGTTGCATTGGTTTAATTTTAATTATAAGGTTTTTATCATTAAAAATAAAATTTGTATTAAGTCATCGTTATAATGTATCGACCGTTTGAGCAATCAAGCAACATATTGAAAAGACAGCAAAAATGAGGCACTTAAGCAAGAATAAATCGGCCTAGCAAACATCACACTTATATTATAAAGGCGAAAGTTTGTGAGTGTGTGAGTGTTTGTATGTTTGTTACTTCTTCACACTCAAACGGCTGAACCAATTTTGATAAAATTTTGTATGGAGGCAGCTGACACCCTGGATTAAGATATAGGCTACTTTTTATCCCGATATTCCCACGGGATCGAAACTTATGCGGGTGAAACCGCGGGGCGCAGCTAGTCAATATAAAGCCTAAAAACATGCAAGTAAGCATATGAAGATATACAAGCAACCAACAGAGTATATATTATATGGGAAAACAAGCAAGCACGCAAACATAAAGGCAAGCAAAAATGCAAGTAGTCAGGCAAGCATGTTAGCGAGTATGTGATTAAGCAAGCAAACACACAAGATGGAAACCAAGAAAGAAATGATGGCTCTATTGGTGCAGTGTCTCAGCATTTGGCTTCTGGGGTTGAGAATGTATGGGTTAAGCAAGTACAGGAAAGCATTCAAGCATAAAAGCAAGTATTCAGGCAAATATTAAATTTAAGCTACTATGCAAATCATCATGCAAACACGCAAAATCCTAGCAAGCAATGGCGGCTCGATAGGTGCAGAGAATTGGTGACTGAGCAGTTGCCTTCTTATGAGTATCTTCTTTTTTTGTGTGTAATCAGAAACCATATAGTAGAAGGAATCCTAAAGTGGGTGGCCGATACTAGATTTTGCGCTGACAACCACATTTCGAAGCTAAATCAATAACACATTAAGGGGAGTGCTATTTTGTTATTCAATCAATTTTAATAATGAGATAGAAAATAATATTAATAAGTTTATTAATATTACGAAAAACTATCTTGATGGATTTCCATTATCACGCCCAAGGCAGAAATGCCCTCAATCACCCCAAATTGTACGACATTAAGTTTATGAATATTATGCGATCATTAAGTCTGTCAATTTCCAACAAGGCAGGGATGCCCTCGATAAAATTTAATAGCAGCATCAGTAAAACTTTTTGATTGTATAAACAATCATTGCACATAATAAAATCGTCCAACAAAGAGCTAACTGAGGCGTCAATGAACTTTTGCTGTAGGTAAACAGCGCTGATTGATGACCTCGGCGTAAACATCATGTAGTATGCTCACATTGTGTCATGGCTGTCGCTTGATATTCAATGTCTTATTCTGCGTACCGTGCGGAAAAATTGTTGGTAATGTGTGTTAGTCGGTAGCTAAAGTTTGTTTGTAATATGCCTAAGATTCTGCTGCTTTTATTGGTTTATATAAGTTATCATATATCATATATCTTTTGCAAGGCCATTGGACGGCGAGATTACCTTTGGGTTCCACAATGTACAGAACATACTTTTGAAAATACACATATTACTACAACCTTTGATGTTCCGGTTCCGCGCATAATAAGAATATTATTGGCATTTCTTGTTTGAGATATTACTCTGGAAACTTTAGATTTTGTCATTCTCAGCCTCACAAGGTTCAATACATTATTTGTGCATTATATTAATTGCTAAGCAAGTTGTCTGATAGTGACACTGCTATGCTTTGCCATAAATATAAATGTCCACCCACTCCGCATCTGCATGTTCTTGTGATCTAAGCATTTCTTCGAGAGAGATCTGAAGATGGCATAAAATAAAATAGGTAGGCCTGGTATCTAAATTGACAAGGAAAAAAGACAACTTTAATAAAATAAATACATTCAGTCTAAAAAGTATAGGGAATGGATGATTTGTTTATGGTTCCAAATACAATTTTTAGTTTTTTTTTTGTCCTTGTTAGATTGGCACAACTGTTTTCCATTTTGGCGAGTTTGAGTTGCATCTGTGATTTAGATTAAATACAGTGCTGTTTTTAGTTAGATCATGTCGACCGTAGGTTCAATTGAGGTAAGGGACAAAATATGATTTTTCAGGAGAGGCCGACAAAGTTTTTTTTCGGACTAAATCGCCCATAACTTTTTTAGTTATTAACCTTTTTCGGGTCTGATTTCACACATAATCTTGTATTTTAGTGCTCTATCTACATGTGTAACATTTATTTAAATAAATTAGCTATTTAAGAAAATAGATGTCCCTTACAACAACGCATTTTTGTTAGTAATGTCCCTTACTGACCAAGTAACTTGTAGTCCCGTCCCTTACATTAAATTGACCTCTGCGTTGGATCCAATCTATAAATCAAAAATAGTGTAAAGGACTTGTTGAAAAAATTTATGAAAAAAATACAGTGTAAAGAGGTTTTTGACAGCAAATGAAGTACGCACTTTATATTACTGTTTCTTCAAAAATAAACCATGTAACGGTAATTCGTTGATTGGGAAGACCCTTACCTTATTTGAAGTGGATTGGCGGCGATAATTACACCATTTCAAGTTCCTATATTGCGTAGTCTTTCAGATACATTGTTATTATGGGGGTGATTCGAAATTTGGATCCAAAAATCATTAGGGTAAGGGACATTTTTCTTAAGCTAGAATTTTTTCATATACACCATTCGATAGAGCGAAAAATTCTGAACAAAACTGTATACTCAACTCATTTTGGGTATTTTGTCCCTTACCTCAATTGAACCTACGGTCGACGAATATCAAGTGTGTATTGCGAATTTCATAATGGACAAAAACATCGGACAAAGAGTTTGTATTAAATTTTGCATCGCCAACAGAATTTCGTATTCGAAGTCACTGAAAATGTTACAGAAGGCTTACGGTGAATCGACTTTATCAAAAACACGTGCTTATGAGTGGTACAAAGCGTTCAAAAGCGGTCGAGTTATGCTGGAAGATTTGCCTCGCCCTGGTAGGCCATCAATGTCTTCAACTGAAGATAACATCGCAAAAGTGAAGGAAATAGTGACTCGAAATCCTCACTCAAGTTTGAGAGAGATAGCCACTGAACTTTCTGTGTCTCACGAGTCGATCCGTATCATTTTAAATAATCATTTGGGTATGAAACATGTTGCCGCTCGGCTAATCCCAAAAGACCTGAATGTTCTCCAAAAGCTCAATCGCATAAGAGTCGCTGAAGACATGCTAGAACGAGTCAATTCCGACCCAACATTCATGAAACGCATTGTTGCTGGTGACGAGACGTGGGTTTACGAGTTTGACATGCAAACTAGTCAACGAGCTTCGGAGTGGCGCCTTCCAATTGAACCGAAACCGAAAAAACCACGCCAAAGTCGATCAAAAGTCAAAGTCATGTTGACTGTTTTCTTTGACTATCGCGGTGTTGTGCACTCGAAATTTTTACCGGAAGGTCAAACAATAAATAAAGTATATTATTTGAGCGTTATACGGCGTTTAAGAGAGCAATTTCTAAGAAAAAGGTCAGATTTGTGGAAAGAAAATTTTTGGATTTTGCACCACGATAATGCGCTTTCGCACAAGGCCACTATTGTGAACGAATTTTTGACCAAAAACTCAACATATATCATCGAGCAACCACCTTATTCATATAGATATGGCTCCAGCCGACTTGTTTCTTTTTCCTAAACTCAAAGTACCACTTCGTGGCATTCGTTTTCATTCGGTAGAAGACATAAAGGAGAATTCGTGGCGAGAACTACACTCAATTCCGGAAACAGCGTTTCAAAAAATGTTTTGATTATTGGATTATTCGTTGGCGTAAGTGTATCGTTTCTGAAGGAGCAAACTCAAACTCAAAGCATTTATTTCAATTAAACCAATTACAGGCACTTTTGAATTGTCAAGGGGTCGGTTAGTCAGAAAGATGAAGCTAGTTGCCCATTCCAAAGCGTAGGTACCTATGGAGAAGAAAGGGCAAGAAACTCTATGGACACTCTTTTAAATCAAAATAATATTGTTACAAAGTTTGTTTACATCATTCATGTTAAAAATTATGCATGAACGATGCAGCACGTTAAAAGCGTCCGTAATGAAAAGACGAAAAAAATAACAATTCAAATATTAAATTAAATTAAAATAAGCCATGGCAGCGAAGTGATGACCAGTCCCTACTGACGGACGGCGGCGCCCGTTCACGAACATGACGCATGTCTTAGCACCATTCAGCTCAACCATTTTGAAGGAAGCTAAATGATCCAACACACGCGCCACCGTCAGCAAGACATTTGAGTGAGTATGATATACTCTCAGCCGCCGAGGCACATTCAAGCCAATGAAAGGCGTACCCAGTAAATGGAAGCTTTATAGTAATATAGTACTCACACATGTGCTATGCAATTATACAATACTAGGAGATTGAATTTATATAATGCAAACATAGTATTTTAAAATCTTCAGCAGCTCCAACAGTATTTTCCGATGCTAATCAATTTATTTGCGCCTCCTTATGGAGCAGGACCAGCGTTTAGCCAAGCATTTTTATCAGCGATGTAATCCCTCAATTTATAATATGCCCGGCTGCATAGTGTGCGTTTTATACAAGATTTAAATTTCGTTTCATTCAGTTGAAGTATGTGGGTAAACAATAGTTTTGAGTAGTAAAACTAAAGTTGTTACTAACTAATTTCCCTAAACCTCTTCCTATACTATCTGAAAACATAACTGACTGATAACATACTTGATTACTACAAGAGGAAACACTACTAGCTGCTGACTGTATTGCTTGAGATACAAGATTGGATCCCCTCTGACAAGTACACTGAGTGTTGCTGAGCGTCAGCAAGTCCACTCTGTCTACCAACTCGTTCGTAGCAAGGATGTGTTCCTTAATTTGGTGGCGAAAGCATACATAATTATTTATTATAAAGGGACTTTAGTGAGTCCTCAAGAACTAAATTGGGATAAGGACAAGAGAATGATGATGATAACGTAATCTAGATCTGCTGGGGGAACAAGCTAACCTTCGTTAGGTCACCCTTAGTATTGTTGGATAATAACATCATTCGTTATTGGTGTGCATGTGTCAGGTGTTTGTGCCCTTCTCAGGAAATCGATGTAGTGATGTAATATGAATTATTTGTTGCTGGTGGATGATGATAGAGTACAAGGATATGCGTTGTGCCAAAGAGTGGAGAAGTGTAATCAATTTCATAAAAAGTTAATTTTGTTTAAATTGATTACGTATTTTTGGCTACAGAAAGCTTGAATGAAAATTATGAAAAACAAAATATTACCGTAGATTCCATAATCGACAAAAACAATATCTCAGAGAAATACTTCGCAGTAATAAAAAACAACTTTATTCCGTTCTTAAAATATAATCGACAGACGTTGATAAGCATAATCTGATAGTATTTATATATTTTACGGGAACACAAACACAGATGTCAAGAAGTTCTAGAACAAACGTTATCAGCGTAGTATAGTGTAGTGTTATGAGTGAGGCCACTAGCTTTATCTCTGTTTCATATAAACAGTTGGTTACATAACTACAACAGGCAGGTAATCGATGTTATCATCTTAATCACTTGACTATTAGTCTACGTTAGATTTGAACAAGAGCATTGCAATTGCAAGTCAGATCAGCCAGCAGCTGCAGCTGTTGTGGCTGTACCAAAATGTTGTGAGGGAGAATCGATACGGAGAAGTACTCTACGATGGTTTTTGTTTACTTGCTAAAAATCGTACAGTTCTCAGTACTTAATCTTAAATAATCTTAAAATAGGCAAATCCACCAGTAAGAAAAACAAGGTAGTAGATCAGGAAATAAACTAAAACTGGTTGCAAGAAAAACAGATGTTACGTTCGAACCAAATAGAACGCGTACTAAGTATCAGGCACTATACAGGGTTATTGGTAAAACATTAAAAACCTCTGTAGAGGTCATTGTACTCATCATTATGAACAACTTTTACTATGGGGCCAAACCTGATATCGCGAAAAAAAAAAATCAGCTGTTCCCTACATTTATGGTCGTATGACTCGTCAAAATGTAGGGAACAGCTGATTTTTTTTTTCGCGATTTCAGGTTTGTTCCCATAGTAAAAGTTGTTCATAATGATGAGTACAATGACCTCTTAAGAGGTTTTTAATGTTTTACCAATAACCCTATATGTATATCTAAGAGTCCTTTTTTTACACTCACGTCACACCTAATAACTATTTTTCAAGAACGTAAACAGTTAAAATTCCATCTGGCATTGCGGACACGTTTTGCAAGCGCCAGTCGTAACCGTTCTTATTACAAGGTAATAAGGGTGAAAATGGTAGAGTTGGTCAAATTTTACGAGTGTCGTGAGCTCATCGCATTACGAACCGTGTTGTCATTGCACACGCCTTTTCCCAGAACCCTGTTTCGACATTATCGTAACGGATCACATAACGAGTTTGTGCTGTAGTGGACATTCTTTCATAGTTGTTATTCATATGACACCTCAGACGGTCAGGAATCGTTGCGTTCACTTCATGGAATTTGGGATTCACGGAGCTTTGTATTGTTAGTTAGTTATAATTTGTCATAGGTAAAACTTTAAATGGTGTTCAGGATAACTCTACGTACATAGGTAGTAAATGATTTGTCATCAACATCAGTACCTATGGCTATCGGGGGTTATATCTTGTCTTTATAATATTCTGAATCACAAAGCAGGGATATGATAGATATTAAAAATGGAATCATGATCATTTGATCTTAAGTCGTCACAAGTTACCAAGCAACAATTTCTAAATAACAATATAATTAGTAATTAGTAACGGTGTGTTGTCACAGAGACCGGCGCGGGCGCGGGCGACCGCTCACACGTCGGCCATGCGTGTTCGATAAGCACTATCATCGCCGGCTGCGCTCCGTAGGAACTTTCCATTGCGATACAGCTAAATACGTAACTGACTATATTTGCTATATTGATGTGTGATTTCGTATAACCGGATGTTTACATGCGACAGATAACCGCAGATAATTTCAAACCGATAGTTGATGATATGTAGGTACGTTGAAGCGAAATGTGTGATGCGTGCCAATAATACCTATGATACAATGTTTCCATGATCGCGACTTTCAGGGAAGATACTGATACTGCAGTTGAATCAGAGGATGATGCGGGAGATGATGAAATACACTTTTTTTTAGTTAGTTTGTATGAGATGGATGAATTCGATTTTGATGGGTAATAACTGTTAGACACACGACATGATAAGCGAATGGTTGATGAACGCACTACAGTGAGTTCTTCTAGTTCTAATATACTAATTCTATTCTAGTTCTAATAGTGTAGTTTAGTCTACAGACTAAACTACACTATTAGAACTAGAATTCAAGGGAGCATTCGGTAAAAACTCGTAGTAGGATGAGTAGGCTTTATGAAGCAACTAGTATTTTTTGAAGATTCTCCAAATAGTTTTGAAAAGCGGTACTTAATGCTGTGATGTTAAACGCATCAACAAGCGTGTCTACGTAACGCGTGTACTATGAGCCACGAATACGATTGCGTATCCTTATCGAGTCGAAGCGGACCCGTTATGTATTTACAAAACAATCGTGAATCTCCGGGGTGAGCGTTATCGCCGACGACGAGGTCACCCAATTAACTCTATCTCGCATTGATAACAAGTTTAAATTGCAATGTTTTTCGCATTAATCGGATAAAAATAGACGTTACGTTGTTAAAATGTTGTTTATTGCAAAGGATCGAATTCTAACAGAGGCATTTCTGTTGATGATTCAAAAAAAGGATATAAAACATTCGCGTGATAAAGTAACAAAGTTGATAATTTCAGAGAAACAGAAGATTATGTAATTCATTTACGTTGCTGTGACCGATGACGTCAATGGGCTGCTCATCAATCAAGATGGCTGTCAGACGATTACTATGAAAATAATTGAAGTAAGTGCGCGACCTAGAGCACTGCGAGGGCTGCTTATGCTGTAGCAATTACATTAAATACATGAAGAAGTAACACGACTGGAAAGTAAACTCACGCTATTTAATGGTGATAATAATCAATTCGCATAGGAGACGTATACGGCATGTGTATAGGTATAATGAAACGAGTCATTGCTGTGATTGGTCTTTCGCCCAAGAGTTTTTCTTAATGTTGCTTAGTATATAAGGAAAATAAAACGATTTCATAGCGACACATTCAAATTGACGTCAATAGTACGTACATCTGGTATTTGTTGTTTTAATGCCTCTAAGGACAAGGCAAAAAATTATAGAAACCACAAAGATACCTGCTTTAAAATATTATGTAATATAAAATTTTAATTAGTATGTAGATTGTAGGTATCACAGAAATAACGAACTCTACATGTCCATAAAACTATTATCAACGATTGCGATATACAACTCAACCTTGTTCATAATATTTTTTGCAGAGAAAACTAAATAAAGCTGTATAAACAAAAGTATATGTCCAATTTATTTTCCAGGACCGTGTTTTTTTCTACAAATAGAGATGATTATCGGAGCAAATTCCGTTACATTGGATCGTAAATGGCTGTCAACTGTTATCACGTTGATAGCGATAGCGACGATATCAATTTATCAGTTGTTTGTTGAAGTGAAGCCAACACTGACACATTATCTACGTGTATGAGCTGCGCGCTGTTATGAAATTTGTACATATTTACGAGGTATGTACAGACGCCAGCACATCAACCTACCAGAAACTGTCAGATTTCCCCAATCAAATCAACTTTGAACTTTATGCTTTAGTGATAAAGTTGTAAATCTATTAAAGAAATTTGACAGATTGTAGTAACTTGATGTGCTGGCGTCTGTACACTAATTTTGAATGAACTCTAACTCGTGAAGAATCACACTACTTTAAAGGAGTAACACAAGCACTTTACTTAGAATTTCAACCCAAGATTTAGTCTAGTCAATGACGATGTGTATAAGACTTATATATGACAAAGAAGAAGACTACTAGAAGAAAGTGCATGAACCAAACAAAGAGCGCAATGAGCAGCAACAATGTAACATTAGCATTGGATAGAGTACAATGGAAACTCGTAACATGCAACCGACATCGACAGGACATAATATAAAGTTTTCAAGGATGGAATTGTTGTCATTATTGCGATGCTATCATAACATACTCCAGACGTTCTAAAGAAGGTATTAGGCAAAGCACTTAATAACTTGCGTCACAATTTGTCATTAAATTATATTATCTAGGTGCCACTCGTAAAGCAGTACATTCATAACGTACGAAATCCTTCGATTTACACGAGGTGGTGAGATAGCCACTTTACCTACTTTTAATCTTATCTACTGTTGTTACACGTAAATACTACGGAAAGTTATTACAATTCATCGGTGAGCGCTTTTGTTTTGCCAACAGTGACATCAAAATGTCCTAAGCGTAAGCAGCATTATGGAGAGCATGCTATTCGAAGATATTAGCAGTCTACTTGAAGTAGCGTCAGTCTGGGATCCAAGTAGTTCCATCACTTATTTCTGAAAAGCAAGATTGTAGATTAAGTATAGGTACATGGAAACCCCTCCGTGAAGCTTAATTGAAGTCTATTTTTAGAACTGCTACACATTCAAGCTCGGCAAGTGTAGCCGATGGAGCAAAGACCTATCCAATCTAGAGGTTCCACGCCATTGTTACGTTACGTCATACGACCACTAGCATTTATTATCAATACCAACATTTTATTGTCACTTCAACCTATTTCTACGACCTCTATTGCGTGTTTAATCTCCATTTGCTTTATCAATACATTGACGTGTTCTTTTTCCTCTTATGTACTATTTCAAAACGTATACAATACATCACTGATCTGATACATATAGAGCAATCATTGTCATGTTCAAAATACGATTAAAAATATCATTCGATCTAGTTAAGATACTAGGTATTTGCGTCAATCGGTATGACTGGCTACAGCCAGTTGATTGACGCAAATGCTGATACCTTGTTACCTTGATACCTTGCAAATACAAATATGTACCTTGATTGACGAAACTATCTTGATAGTTTCGTTCACATATTGGGCGAGACTTACGCAAGACTAACTTCATTATATTTACAAACATTAGTTGTATCTTTAAGGTTTGTTATCTAGTGGGAAACGGCAAAATCGAAGTGGATTTTTTTTTATTTCGAAAAATTATATGTCCAGCTGCCATCACCCTGCACTTCTTTGGGAGTTGAGTGAATAGGTTACGTAAAAATGCGCTTTTATTCACCATGCAATGAGTAAGCCTCACACAGCCACAGGAAGTCTGCGCGAAGACCTCTTCGTGCGATCTCTGTGCTGTGGCACTGTGGCAGGCGTCGAAGCTAATGGAAGCGCATCCCCCCGGAGATGCTTCCATCCGGCGAACTGAGTCTGACGCATTGCACTAGATATAAATCTCACATTAGATGACTTGTCAATGTTTATATCAACATAATGACATTATCTTGATGGCTCCAACTCACTTTGTACAAGTACTAAATTATTAGTAAACATGACATGCTAGTACGACCGATCGATCATCCTCGATGGTTTTCACATGATTTTAAATCCGCAGAGTCAGGTTGATAAGTAGCCTAAATATTTAAATAATTATAGACTGTCAACACATTTGCAATGTCGGTTACTGGGAGATAAGTAACAAGTGATCTTAAATTAGAGTGCAAACGCCTTATTGTGTGCTAGCGACACTGATAGTAACTGACTGGTGACGAAAGTAAAGAGAAATAGAGAGAGAGAGAAGGCATACAAACTCTTTGAGACAGTGCCATGTAGAAGAAAAAATCATTGAGGATACCAATCAGTAATTCACTGACACTTACGAAATATGCCTATTTGTGACAACACGCAATCACAATGAGCTCAAAATAAACGTTGCACCACAGCACCACCAAGTACAAACAAACAGAAGATAATTGATGACCCCCCTATCTTAGCAAAACATAATACGTAAGTGTACGTTGATACTGAGTTATCATAATATTGATTGAACTTTTGTAAACAACGTACACGTTACGAGCATGTTGTAGACCCTGGACCTCAGTGGTTTCGAGATAGCCTTCGTTTGGGCTATCAGGCTAGTAGTAATAGGTATAACATAACCATCACGTAGTGCCAGGATATGTAAAAAAATATTGTTGGTCCGTAGTTTTCAAACTCAAAGCATTTATTTCAATTAAACCAATTACAGGCATTTTTGAATTGTCAAGAAGTCGGTCAGTCAGAAAATATGAAGCTAGTTGCCCATTCCAAAGCGAACCAATGGAGAAGAACGGGCAAGAAACTCCATGGATACTCTT
Source organism: Luperina testacea (assembly GCA_927399505.1). Classification (NCBI taxonomy): domain Eukaryota; kingdom Metazoa; phylum Arthropoda; class Insecta; order Lepidoptera; family Noctuidae; genus Luperina; species Luperina testacea. Next base: position 1,012,696 of record OV656768.1, read on the forward strand.
TTAAATTATATTTTTACAAAAATATTAGTTACATCATTATTGTAATAATAATAATATGTACAAGTATATAAAAAGGAGGGGAAATAATCAAAGGGCATAAAAAAATTCATCCGCATCGCTGTCAACAGGAAACGTGCCCAAAAGACTGGCAGCATTACCACGTTGTATTGTTCATTAATGTTGAATTTATAATTATGGGTGAGAACGATGTAAAAAGACGTACGCGTTAAATGCGTCCAGAGTACAGCAAATAGTAACAAAACAATCCAAAAATAAATTAATTAAAAATAAGCCGAGGCAGCTAAGTGATGACCAGCCCCAACTGACGGCGCCCGTTCATGAATTTTGACGCATAGATCAGCACCATTCAGCTCAACCATTTTGAAGGGAGCTAAATGATCCAACAACCACGCCACCGTCAGCGAGACATTTGTGTGAGCATGACATACTATCAGCCGCCAGGGCACATTCAAGTCAATAAAAGATATATTACCCGGTAAATGGTAGCTCTATAGTACATACATAGAACTCATATCTGTGCTATGCAATTATACAATACAAAGGAAATTGAGTTTATACAATGCAAAGATAGTCTTACAATCTTCAGCAGCTCCATCAGTATTTTCAAGTGTTAATCAATTAGTTGTTGTTCTGGAGCAGGACCAGCATTGAGCCAAGCATTTTTATCAGCGATGTAATCCCCTAACTTATAAGCCTATCGTAACTTTTAAAACCGTAACTAGTTTATTTGAACTTATCCTTATTAAATTACACAAACGTGTTGCATGTTTATCAATTCTACAAAGCAAATAATAAATTAATAAAACTCCATTGACGTTTGCATTTATAATTTAAATCCTACCAAGCTGTGGGTAGTTGGAAAAATAATAACATTATCAGTCAGTTCGGTCATCAACCACTATTAATACTCAATGTTGCACTTGAAACGTACTTGCCAACAGCAATACGTAATCATACCTACAAAGTGTTGCCTTTTTCCTTACGTTAGAGAAAAAATGTTTTAGTTTATCAGTTTATTATTTGTGTGTAGCTTTTAATTAATATGGTCCTTAGTTGGAGGTAAACAAATGTAAGTATATTCCACCCTAAATACTTCTAAAAAGTACATCAATAATGGCGCATTAACTAAAAAAAACTTAAATATCATGTCTTTACGTTCACATATTGGGGGAGTTACGCAAGACTAACTTCAATATACTTACAAACATTAGTAGTATCTTTAAAGTTTGTTATCTAGTGGGAAACGGTAAAATCGAAGAGGAAAGAACCCTCTGAGGACGTAAAAGTTTCTTTCAGATTCAAGTCGTGAATTGCAGGTCTAGTTTCGAAAAATTATATGTCCAGCTACCATCACCCTGCACTTCTTTGCTTCTGGAGTTCTGGGAGTTCTGCAATCCCACACAATAATGGAGGAAGATTAACTTCTAGCCCTGATAATCTAACGACAAGAAGAAGACAAGCTGGAGGAGACAATGCGGAAAATACAACATCAACAAAAGGTATAACTGGATCAGAAATCAAAACTAAATAATGTTTCTAAACGTTTACCTACTATAAAATATTTGGTGTGTCCAATCGCATAGTCAGCAGGACATTGAGGAAGCTACATAAAGTTTAACGGCTCAACAGCTTTGTAACGACCATAATGCTGTCATAGACAAGAAACAGGACGTCATGCTCGTCAAGCTAGATCTTTTGATGTTATAAACACTTCATCAGAATGTTTTCTGGATACAATTCGTTTCGGGACAGATATTCGATGACCGGTAGTTACGACACCAGAACTAACTTAGTTTGATTGTCTACATAGACACGGTTCTTCAGACGAATGATTGTAGTCAAAACCATATGAGACTTCGGTGATAGATCTGTATGATCTTATATTTTAAGTGCTTTTTGAATCCCAGGACAAAGTTAAGTTCTGCGAGCGCTGTTCAATCAAAATTCCTGTGACTATTATTTGAATGGAATCTCGAATTGTCAGGAAATAAAATTATTTTTTATTTATTAGGCATTTGCTTCCGGTAGTAAAATTTAACGCAGAAATAATAATGGATATTTAAGATTTTATTCCTCCATTCAAAAAAAAATTTTTACTATATGTTGAAGTTAGTAAATAGCCTTCAAGTCTATTCCCTGAATATGAAGCTAGACGGAAAAGGAATCAATTCGCAGCCACCATAGTTAAACTTAAATCATGTTAGAGCAATCAATAAACTCGTGTAACATGTATTCGAGGAGCACCAGTAATTATGCAACGCGTTTCGGATGAGCGGCCACCGTACGGCGACACGTTCTAGAATCAAATTCAAATGTCAAGGTTAAGGTGACGTGAAAGGAAACGCACGGTGACGTCACTAGCCGCCATCTTTAGCTGCCGCGTCGCTACCAATGACACTTGACAGTGTGTACGCGAGTCTCTCGTTTTATTTAGGACACTACACAATCATTTGATACCATCCATGTTCTATACAGTGCACCTTATTACGGCGCAATGTCGGTTAACTTAGAACATAATCATATATTTTGTTGGAATGGTCGTTAAACCGAACGCAAGAGATAATCCATATTTACGCGCAATAAAATTGCAAGGTGTCCCCATTTTTATAATGGCCATAGATTTTCATTTACGGTGTACAGTGCGTGCCACGTAAGCAGAGACTTGACTCCGCCTCCCCCGCCTCTTTCCGCCGCCCCTATGACGTCCGGTCCCGTCCCGCACTCAGACCTCATACCGCTAAAGATACCTAAAATCGTGTTCTGAGCATGTCAGACCACGTGGTGTGTCAAGTCTCTTCTTACGTGGCACGCACTGTATGTTATTTAATAATGCAATTGAAGTCAGAGTGATTCCTATATCATTTCAATTTTATAGTAAGTACATGTTACGGGCCACAAAGCGTGATCCGAAAACCGTTTTCCTTTTGTATTTTCCTGATCCTGGAATGTTCTTGGTGCATTTGCCTTTCAATCTTCCTACATCCCTATAGCGCCTACCTACACTATTAACCTAAGGACATATTCAAATCACGTTCCGACCAAATTAGATTTTAATATTAAGGAATCGATTAGCTTTCAATAATTTGCACGCACTCGAGATGTTCATGTACCTTTCATGCAATTGTACTCGTAATTATCATTAAGTGACATCATCGCCAGTTCTAATGATGGTAGGAGTACCTACAACAGCACAGTTTGTTCAGCAACATGGTATCAATACCAATACCAATAGCATGCTTCACATTGTACGTCACTTGTCCGTTGTTCCTGATGACACCAATACTTCTACAAACAGTATTTTAAGGTTAAAACCTGTTATTAATACAATTTTCCTTTTACATGAATCATTGAATGCCATCGAATTATTAATACATACCGTGTTGTGGGGGCTTACCTGTACCTTGTGAAAGGTTTTTGTAATTCACAGAAAACTAACCACGTTTTGCCTAATCCTATTGCCAAATGTCTACATTTGGTAAAAAATTCGGCAAAATGTGGTTATATTTAACTTTTAAGAATGTTATTTTATAAGAGACGATATTTAACCACAATGTATCGATTTTACTTGCTTCCGAGTAACAGGAAGATTCCTATTTCCAGTATTTTCCAGCCCTGGGCTGTGATGAGGCTATACGATGTTGAACTACGAGTATATCGAGTATGGTGTGCACTGGTCTTGTAGTATAGGACCATTTACGATAATCTATTGCTCAATATAAAACGATATAAAATTGAAGTAACACTTGCATTTCAACAATCATCATCATTTCAACAATACCTTACCTCATTAGATTCGTTAGAATTCACGAAAACTAACGAGTCTTCAAATATCAGATATACTATGTAATAATCTAACGAAATAAGTTATCTAGCAATTATTTCGCAAAACACATAAAAAATTGTAGATTGTAAGAGAATTACACTATCATAGAACCGGTCTAATCAAATAAATACACGATCTCACCAAGTTGCAGTGTAGTAAAATTCAAAATGGAAGTCCCGTTGTAAATCAAGAACAGACAGTAATCAAAGCTCTTGTAAAACTGCAGGTTAAAATTTAATATTTGAAATTGTAGCGTTACAAAAAGTCCTCTTAATTATACAAGTTTAGAATTAGGTATTTATTTATATTTATATGTATGTTATTTATATGTTGTTAAGTAAACAAACGCTAATCATTATTCAACTATAAGCGACGTTTATAATAAGGGGGTGATGTTTAAGACGTCAATAAAACAATCAAACTTGTCTAAAGGAAACTACACTCAAATACAATAATCATTGACGAGCACATTAAAGTGCAAAACTAAGTAACTGTACAAGTTGGCAACAATTTGAAATGAAGTCATAAGACGGTGGAGTTCTCACGAAGCGACGCCGCGCGCCGGCGCGGGCGCCTGCGAATGCGCTAAATGTTAAACAGTTCTCGCAGACCATTGTACGCGGTGAGCCAAGTGGAAAATCTTACATCAATTACACGCCAAAACACTGACTTTTTTCCAGACTGACAATAGTCTCATTTTAGCATTTGATTCCCAAGCTTTACGTCATATCAATTTAACTCCGTAGTTTTTTACTTGTCCGTGTTAATTTCCGTATCGTTCTCTCAACAGTGACATATGAAGTTAGAATTTGCATATTTCATAAGTATACGTTGCGCAATATATTATTTTCAGATACAGTCATTTAATGTATCAAGAAGTTCTACGTAATATGTTTAACGTGACAATTGTATGGTCTTTCCAACCGTGATGAAGTCATTTCTGTTCGTCCAACCAAATAATATTAATATAGAAACTGTTCTCAAGAATATTGCTTATTCATCAAAACAATTAGAAGACCATGATGAGTGACCTTTTTGCATGTTTTCGTAGTTCCTAACCAATTATCACTTAGTAGTCAGAACCGGAAATATATAACTTTAACTTTATATTACTTTAATATTGTAAAAAGCAGACCAAGTGACGTAAATATACCAGGGTGGGGTTATCTGTGGTTACGGAGCATGCCAAGCCAGTTCCCCGAAGAGTCGTGAGAAGCTTCCCACCGTTTGTGCCAGAGCAATACATTCACAGAGCTTTTTGTAAGCCAACGACCGGTCCGACGACGACGCTTAAAAGGAATCGTGCTCTGTGCTCCCGTAAATCATGGGCAGGTTGAGATTTCAAATAGGTTCGGTTTGAACATGTTTTATGAATTTATACGCATACCCCCTTCGAGTGGACTAATTGACCCTGACGAGACCAGTCGGCTAAAAGACCGTTTCATTTTATGAAACGATTAGCATACCTATACATAAGAGGTTAAATGTTCTGATATTTTTATTCATGGTTCCTTGTTCCACATTATAACATCAGAATGAATAGATACTTGACAAAGGTTCTCAAGCAACGTTCGATTCGATCGTGAACATGTCCGAAGCGGTCGACCTTCGCGGACCTGTTTTGGACAGCAAACACATCTTATTTGGCTGAGCGAAAAGAAACGTGACTCAGCAGGGGAACGTGACACCAGTAATATACAGGGTGACTTGGAATTTAACGTTGAATTTTGAGACCTGACCATGCGACCTATTTGCAACAAATAAGTACCCCACCAACCACTATTAAATTGGATTTGTACATTACATCCTAATTTTCATAAATACAAAACAGCTGAAAGTAATGTTTAGGCTCCTGCAAACAGGCGCGACACGCGATATAATCGCGGGCGACACAAAGGCACCGCCCGTTGCGCGACTTGCGGTGCCTTTGTGTCGCGCGCGATGTTATCGCGTGTCGCGCCTGTTTGAAGGAGCCCTTGAGTTAATTATTAACTTTGTTCCTAATTTCAGAACATCACACGTCGACTATAGTCGTTTGTCTAACATACGAGCATTGTACCAAATTCTGAAATTGGTGCTATAGTCCGTGCGGAACTAGTTGGCCGTGCCTTAGGTGGGGACGGGGATGAGGGGGGCGGGGTTGCCTAGTGTTCGCAACGCACTTACTGAGTAATGACAAAGCGTCCCCGCCCCTCCGTCCCACCGCTCACATATCTAAGGCGCGGCCAACTAGTTCCGCGCGGATTATAGTTACCTTTTCTTTATTTAATTGGTTTAAGGTCTAATTTTTTTTTTAATTTAGTCTAAGCTGACCCATTGCTGGGCAAAGGTTTCTTCCAAGTCCTTCCAGAAACTCCTTTCCCGCGCCACCTCAAACAATTAAATTTTAATTAATTAATTATATCTTAATAAGGTCTAATTAATAAGATATAATTTTTAACATTTAATTGTTGCATATTATTATAGGCCACGGCTATTGTACATTCAAAGGAAAACGCTAACACTCTGTATAATTTATAGAAAAATATTTACCCTGGTCAAATTTTCTCTTCCTCGAGGCTAAACTTCGTAGCGTAGACCGTTCCTATGAGTCTCCACTCCCCAGTGTGTCCTGACAATATGGGCAAACTTAAAAATTCTGACCACAGTTTCGTACATTTTGTTAATTGTTGTTTGTTTTCTCACTGCTTTTAAATAGGAAACATTATAACACACACACACACAGTTTCCTTTTAAACACTGCAACGAAAAATTTTAAATGTGTTTTATTTTTAATACAATCATATTCTTATTTGTTTGCAGTTAATCCGCTTGATTTATAAGTAGATGAGACAGTAGACATCACAAAAATATTTTTTAAAAATTCGATCATAGTGGCTCTCGAAAGAGTTTCAATATATTCGATTATCGAGGATTAAAATCATCTTTGGTAGGTACGAATGAACATCAATTTTATCCTAGCAACACTAATTCTCTTTTGAATGGCAAAGCATCTGGTTTCCATACTGGGCAGAGATAAATTGAATAAAAGCGTCTGCAAAAAAATCAAACAGGTGTTTAGATGTAGAACATTGTCGTTTGCATTTGCAATTAAAATGTAGTAGTACCTATAACTTGGTTGTATTAATTAATACCTCCACGACAATATTAAACTTGCATCTGTTAATTCACGTGATAAGGGCTGTACGAGAACTACTCTTGAGTTGGTCGAAAACAAACCAAATAGGAAGGGAGCAGAAAGGAAGGGTGCAATGAAAGGAGGCAGAGAACATGCACAAAGGGTTTCCTCCATCTTACCTGCAACAAAGAGACGCGTATTATTACTCATGGTATTGTTTGACATGAAGTACGATACTGGCATACATAATTTGCAGACTGCGACTGCATAATAATACCGAGGAATTTTATCGTTTTTAAAACTGTAGAACGCAGTGGTGACGTTTAAATTGCTATTGTACGTACTTTTAAGTTTAAGGCGCAGATATCAATGGTTCTCTTTATTTCTGGTAGAAATCATGATAATGAACTAAAAGAAAGGAGACTTATAGCTCTTCAATTCATTGCAATGAAGCAAAATCAACCGATAAGCGGCTTAAGGTAGATAAAATTGAAGCAAGACCATGAAATCCAATCACAAAAAACTATCAAAAAGCACCAAAAGATCCGAACAATGGTAACAGCATCCATTGTTAAAGTTAAACCCAAGAATGAAATCAGTAAAAATGTGATTAATGCGATTGTAAAAATTACAGCCGCTGCTCCAACGAAGGTGTTAAAAACTTAGGTGGTCTTGGAGAAAAGGCAAAAAGTGCTAACGGTAATGTACCGTACAGTAAACGTTTGGGCGAGCTCCGTAAAGGTACTGTTGATATTATGCTTCTGATAACATTAGTGCGCAGGAGTAGAAAGCGTAGTAAAAGTGAAATAACTCCTTGGACATTTTGTTACTGATAATTATGTTGCTAGGGGAGAAAAATGGTTTTAAGGGTTTTAAGAGTTTTAAGGGTTCGCTTTACAAGTATACATTAGAAATTATGAGTTGGTATCACAGCAAAGACACGAATTTAGGGGTTGGGCTCCGCTCGCCCCTTGGATCTCGCCCCTTACATTTAAAATGTTCCACTCACCCCGTTTTTTATTATTTTGATGTATCGATTCGCCCCTTACGAAGGGGCGAGTGGAAAATTGACATTTAAATAATTATTTTGGTGTATCGATTCGCCCCTTACGGCATTTCCTTTGTAATTTAACCAAAAAAGGTACAGTTAGACAGAAAAATAAACACATTATGAATAACGCCATGTTTGATTACTTTTAACTCTACCTGTAATCTCACCAACTCGTGACACTTGTGATAGTTTTTGATACCTGGCTTACCTAAATTATAACAAAAGAAACCTTTTTTATGGGTGCAATAAACAAAAGGTTTGTTAAAATATGTTACCCGTTGAGAGAGTCGTATAATGCTTCCTCTTTCTAAGTTCGTATTATAATGTGGAAGGGATGCGTTTTACGATATTTGCTAAACCTTAGTTTAGTACTTATCTCCAAGTGTAACTACTTAGTTACACTTGGAGATAAGTACTAAACTAAGGTTTAGCAAATATCGTTAAACGCATCCCTTTTCACTCACAATAATTCACCTATGTACTTACATAGGTGAATTATTGTGAGTGAAATTCCTGATTGGAAGTTAAGGTAAGTTTTTGTTACAACCGAATTTCCATTTTTTAGTTAAATTAAATTTGTAAATTAGGTATTAAGCTAACGCCTTATATTCTATTATTTGTGTTTGGCTATTAATTCTGATTGAGTAAAATAAATTCTAGAGTCGGCAGACTAAACCATAGTCTCATAACCATAGATTCTAGAATTATAAGTAGCATAATTTTAATCATTCGATTACGACGATACCTTTGAAAAGATAGATAGAATGGGTGCCGACATAAGCGTCACTACGCTTATGTCGACGCCATTTTGTTTACAATTGATGCTTTTTATATTTGTTGCAATTATTTTGTGAATTTTACAAACTGACATGCAGAGCTGTTTCAAAGTTAAGGATGAACTATTTACGGTATTTCCTCAATTTGTTCTTAAAATGTTAAAATGGAAAAAAATACCTAAGTTGTAATTAACTTAAGTACATTGTCTATAAAAAAAAAACTCATATTTTGTATAAACGATAAAAGATATTTTTTTAGTAATTTTTTTAAATTGTGATTTTATTGTTATTTTTAAATTATTATATATAATCTACAAGTTTTGTACAAAACCGTAAACTTTAATTAGAAAATCTGTGATTATATTGTATGTTTTTTTTAGTCATGTAAGTGTTGATTCCTTAACTTTGATCTCTGATTTTTATTTAATTATCTATAAACCAAAAAGTGTAACAAAATTTAATTGTTAAACATTGAAATGATTATGTACGTGATTTGATTCTAAATTACACTTTTTTAACTCCATGTGCAGTATTATTTCAATCTTCACCATTAAATTCCAAGAGACACTATTGAAGTTTTAACAAATAAAAACTTTTTTACAAAAATAAAACAACCGACTTCCAAACAAAAACACTACAAAGTGAAAAATAACTTTAATTTCGGAAGTTGGTGTCGTTGGTTCTGTATTTTCGTTTTTGACACCGACTTTCGAAAGTAAAGTTATTTTTCACTTTGTAGTGTTTTTTTTCAGTTTTTAGTTGTATCTATCTACCCCAAACAAATTCATATAACACTACTTGCTATGTGAATATCAGTGACAGAAAGCTATTGAACACACCTGCCTACCCCTTTAAAGGGTACAGGCGTGATGCTATGTTGTGTAATTGCGTAAAAAATGCATACATATGCTGTAGCAGCAATCGCGGTTGATTTGCTGGCATTTATTGAAGAGTTCCGTTATCTGTCTCCGAAGCTCATCATCAGATCTTTACGAAATTTAAATAGGACCATTTCAGAATAAACCACTTTCGAACAAAAAAAAAAATTGCAAATCCGTCTATATACGATAATACGAGGGAGTTATATCCGAACATACATAAAAAATATAAACATCCGAATTGAGAACCTCCTCCTTTTTTGAATGCGGTTAAAAATATTTGTTTCAATAATTTCAAAACTTACGAGTGCTGACTGTACTTTTAGTTTACTAACAATCGGGGGCGATTTGGGGTATCTAATATTCAAAGGGGCGAGTAGGTACACTGAGGCAATTAGGGGCAAGATCCAAGGGGCGAGCGGAGCCCAACCCGAATTTAGGTACAAGACTTAATACCTTTTATTCGAAGATCATTTAATGTTCATAATACAGTCCGATGATACAGTCAGATGTGTTTTTCCTTTCTTTGACTTTCTTGAAAACACACATGTTTAAAAATAATCTATGGCAATAACCATAGTATAATGACAAACAATAAAAGTGACCATGTTCTTGTTGCACTAAGTGAACACGCGCTAACTTACTCCCACTATGCTAAAACCTTGCCAAGTTACGTGCCGGCGACTGTACCCTGGGAGAGGCTTGTGGCTAAGTAATAACAACTGCACGGTTCGATCGATCAGGTTAAGCTACGCTTGCCGCGGTTGGTCCGTGGATGGGTGTCCATCTACACATACCAATACCCCTCCGTGCCTCGGAAACACGTTAAGCCGTTGGTCCCGGCTGTCATTTGTGGATCTTTGACAGTCGTTACGGGTCGTCAGAATCCTGAAAGTCTGACAATCAGTCTTACCAAAGGGTATTACCCAGTAGTGCTTAGTGGTTGTGAAGGTCAGATAGGCAGTAGCTCCATGTAAAATACTGGTATTCAGCTGCATCCGGTTAGACTGGAAGCCGACCCTAACATAGTTGGGAAAAGGCTAGGCAGATGATGACCCTGAAATCTTAACTTAGTGATTCGCGACGTAGCGTCACCAATATAGTGATATAGTTTAGTTTTTATCCTAACTTAGAGTTATATTGTAAATAGTGGTCGCGATAGAGCGTTACCAATATAGTGAAATAGATAAGTTCAATTCAATTCAATCTTTATTGCATCCATAATGTACACATACAGGTGGCAACTACAAAACAATAGAATCAATTATGGGTCCTACCTTATCTTAACTTAAGAGTCATAATTATGTAGATAGCAATGAAGTTACGCGTGGTGTGTGTTTTCTTTGCCTGCTACGGCGATACCACCTATTAACCTCGGTTAAGTGGGCTATATCAGTCATAACATGTAGTGTTTAGTGTATCCAGGTACCCTAGATCGAGACCTAGCCCTGGGCCTAACTTTCAAAGCCTAGTTTCACAAGAAAAGGCAACTTCATATTTCCCATTCTGAAAAAAAAAAGGCTACTTAATTGAGTTCATATATGGGTGGAACTGTGGCTGGTAAACAGAATAAAATATGTTTTTCTAATCAGGGTTTCAGAGGCGCTTCACGCCCTGAAAACCCAAGAGGTAAGGTCCAAAATGTCGCATTTCGTTGGCCCAATAGACTAAAGACCCAATAGACAGGCTTGAGGTTCCCGTTTAAAAGAAGGGAATCAGTTCAGTAGTTTTCAGATAGGTTAGCCTGAAGAACAGTTTTGATGTAAAATTAGCACTTTACATATACACAGGTACCTAAATAGATAGGTGGTCTAATAGGGAGTCTAACGACATGTAACACGTTGGGATCCCGAGTATTGGGCAGATAGGCCTATAATAGCATGTAAGCGTAATTAAAATTTGATGTAATTAAAGATAAAAAAACAGGAAGCGATTAGCGGCTCTCGTGACGGTAAAGTTTCGAGTGATGTAAGCGAGCAAGTAAAATGAGCATATTCTCAGTCATCGGATCGGCGAGGTACTTATCGCTTCCTGAAGAAACCTGAAGAGTCCCGCAACCGCTTCCTGAACACTTATGAAGACTCAACATAGTGGTGTGTTATTTTATGAAGCCCCTACCCGTACCTATCAACTCCATTACACAGCCGCAAGCCATCAAGTTAGCAGGATTCTTGGAACGCCGTAAATCTATAGGTGTAGGACGTCAGCGCCATCTGTACGGGGTGACTTACAACCTCCCCTCACCCCTCGCGTCCTGGGATTACGCCCGTCGGGCACACTCAGTAGGTAGTTGAGGACCACACATACAGTAAATTCTTATACACAATTCAATTGTTCTATAAATAGCCTAATGATTCGCCACTGAATAAGCATTTCGCGAGGTATTCAAGAAACCACGTGTTTGTGACACCAGTCACATCGCTCACGCCTAATCAGTTCCAGTGCTTTAATTAAGTTTATTTGTTCGTCGCCTCCTGCATTGTGGGACTGCGAAGCGGGTTTTTTGAAGCCATTGTTTTTGCAAATGCTTATCTGAGATCTAGTTTTAGATGATATCTGTCAAAGAAACCTTTAGTCTCTTATTTCCGCGTTCTGTAAAGTTGTGCAAGAAGTTCGTGATTGCCATAATACACATAGGCATGTCTGGTAGCTCTTATATTTTAAGGTCATCTGCATTGCAATAAAAGCAAATCATATTATACTTGACATTAAAAAAAAATAACAACTGAGACTCTCACAGGCTTTACATTGAATTCAAGACTGGCTATTTATACAGATATACTGCTAATTTTTACACGCAATACAGCTAATTTTCTGTCAAAAAGCATTTAACGAAGTCAAAAAGTGGCATTCCCGATGATTCAAGCAGTCTAATGCATACAGTAGCGGGCTCGCGTGTTGCGTGCCAAGCCTACGCTGCACGCTGGCGGTCACGCGAGCGGTTTCCGTGGCTGGCGGCTAGCGTGACGCACGTCACAGACACATTTCTATCCTCCACGGTGGAATAAAGAACAGGATTGTTCCGATAACGCGAACCTAATGGTAGGTACAGACGAATGTACGGCTGGAGGGTTTAAGATGGTATTGTTGAAGGTGGAACTAAGAAGTTTTGGAGGATTACTCGATGAGAATTCAGAAAATGTTATGGTGTAATGTGGCAAGTAGTGAATTGAAATATTCAGGATTGTAGAAAAGAAATGCCGGTTCTAAAGTTTTTGGAGACGGCCACTGAAAAATACCTAATATTATTTCGCAATTGTGAATAGAGTCCGTATTTGTTTGATTCGTCGAAACACCCGTATTATAAAAAAGTGAGCCGTCACGGGACGCCTGGCAGATGTGAAACATTGCGCATGGCGACGCGTCGCCACACAGTACACAAGACTGTGACTGTATATATACACCATCATATAGCGTGGCAACGCGTCGCCACGGCATGCGTCGCCACGCCAGAAATTTGTTTTACGTGCGGCTATAGATGTTTCACATCAAAAAAAAAACAAATAAACAAGTTTAAATAATGTTCAGGGCTAATATTTTAGCTTTCACGCGAAGACTATTAATGTCCTTAGCCATTTGTGTGGCGCGGCGTTGTTTCCGCCACCCATCGGCGAACGGATAGCCCCTTGTCGTGTGCCACCATCATTAAACTAAAGTGTGGACGGAACACGCAAAATGAGGATAACGGTAGTCACGGTGTTTGGAAATTACTATTCTTACCTAACCCATAAATTATAATCTGAAGCTACTGGCATGGGATTATCAAGTTTCTGCTAAAGATTGCACTACCTATCTAAACATTACTGGATTTCGAATGCCAGCTCTTGCTATAGCAGTTTTGGTATCTAAGACATCTCGTTGCTCTACAAAGGCTTTACCCAATCGGCTGGTTATTGCTAATCAACGAACATAAATCTTGAAACATGCAACGAACTTTTCGCCACAAAATCAGCAACTAGCGCAGAGCCTAACGCAAATTAGCGGAGTGCACGCTAGAGAGGTAAAGTCACGCGAGCGGTGTTAGAAAGCGCTGCGCACGCACACGATACGATACCACTACTGTTTTTGTGATCCAGATTGATAGACTACGCTTCATCAAGCGGTTAAACAACTACTAGGAGTAATCATTGTTACCTATATTAAGAGGAGAGTACAACATCAGTAGAATATTGCTGATGGTATGTACAAAGTGGCTTGGCTTCTCAACTCTATGAATTCGGTTGTATCATCTTCTACCGTTGTCTGGTGGAAGCTAACAAAACAGTAACTATGGACTATAGTATTAGTATGGATATAGCTTTAGAACATTCGAATACTATTATTTATTTATACGACGTTAACAAAACCTGAAATATGGATTAGTTGGCCTACTGTGCCTATTGACATTCGTAAGTTTGACGAGTTTCGGCTGCGCTAGCGCATCTAGCTCAGAGTAATAGTTAGAATTATCTTGACGGATGCATGGGTGTAACAACGGACGTGCATTTGGGCTAATGCACGACAATAAAGTGTAATGGACGGTAATGTTACCAAATGAATGTTACTGCTCATGTGTCTCTTAGTACAACTTCCTGAAATAATGTGATGTAAGGTGAAAATGTACGAGTGGAATTCTGTGCTGGTGTATTTAAATATCAATTAGAAACTTTTGTTTGAAAGATTAAAAAAAATAATTTCTACAGCCAAGCACCTACACTGTGATCAAGACTTTAGAAGCAACTGCCAGGTCTCTCATATTGTAGATTTCTACAGGTGGCTCTGAGTCTGACCGCAGGTGGCTTGCACCCAATAAATATAAAGAAAACCAAGCGACTAACTGAATTCAAATTAACTTACATTTTTATAATAATAATGTAAAAGATTGCGTCAAAACAAATAACATGTGTCGTATCATTAGCTCGGCCTATTTAATATGTTGACAGCTGAGGAAATTAATATAATTTTATTATTTGCATGGCCTCTGTCACGCAACACTAGATTATTTTTAAATTTATCAAAACGAGCGCCTTTTAATTGGAGCCATTGTGCTAGAGGCTTGGATAACGAATTGTTTTACTGTAAAATCAGACCCAGACGAGAGAAGAAGACGTATTCACCGTCTTCTGCTTTCGTGTCGCCACACATGAGAATTTTTAACTCATGCCGTCATTAAAGAATAGGTAATCAGCAAGTTGGTAGCTCGGAAGACTGATCAAGTTGCGCTAGATCCTACTAGTACCTTCAGCAACACTTGTGTGGAGGCTATGAGAAAAAATGGGCCGTAACCTACTACGCGACCCTAGTGTCGGTTGATGGATGTCATATCTCTTCGATATTTGGTTCTAGGATATGGCGGTTTCCTCACGATATTTTCCTTCACCGTTTTTAGAACACACGACGACACGGTTAGTGCAATGGCTGAGCGATCGACTGCTGCGCTGCGTGTCGCGGGTTCGATTCCCGCACGGAACAAATATTTGTATTGCCTACAGGTAGTTGTTCCGGGTCTGGCTATTTGTGTATGTGAATTTAAATGTTTGTAAACGCACCCACGATACAGGAGTAATTCCTAGTATGGGGCAACATTTAAAAAAAAAAGAAAACAAAGAAAGAAGAACAGTGGACGAACTACAAAAACGTTTGTGACGTGTTTCCGGGTTAAACAAATTAACATTTAGTTTAACTTGTGTTACAGAATTGTACTCACAGTATGATCGACATTGACATTTCATGTCGTTCCGCTGTTCCACCTCGCTGGCTGACGAGTCACGCTTTTCCCCAAAAGCTTTCTATCGGTCACGCCACGAACATCGTTCTTGTGTGAACTTCAACATTTCCCTGTTAACATTTGCTTCAGTAAGAGTAAATGTTAACAGGGTAATTTAGATTCTACAAGGCTTTAATATCTAGCTGATTTTATGGATAAATTGGGTTTAGAACTTAGTATGTTAATTTTGAGCTTCGGTTACAGAGAATTTTATAATCACGACTAAATTATAGGACAGGCGTTTTGATGAGAACATCTTGGATCAGGCAATGATGTCGTTTATTATGTCACATTTAGGAAAAGCTCACACATCACATCATTCTGTATTTCACGGAACACGAACCCTGTTTGACCTGTGACTGCTGACATTACAATAGTAACATTTCGTGTCTACACGCGCTTCATGCCATAGCGTGATATAAACACTTATACTGTTCAAACTTTTATTATGGAGGGCTTCCATTAATACTTATTCAGGTTCCTGGCTTATTCTGCGCGTAATACTGCTATTATTTCAACTGTAAGCAATAAAACAGGTTTGGAAAAAATGGGCTCCCCGATTCAGGAAAAAAATTCCATATTTAAGTACTTACAGCAAACATTAATTTTACAATGAGGTCATGATGACAGTGACACATTCAAAATATATCAATAAACAAACGCCCTCAGTACTTAATTAAGCATCAGACATATCAAATGACGTCACTCACAAGAACAGACGGGAACTTATGCCAAACATTGAATTACTATGACTATGATCTCAGAGCTAAAAGTTTATTTATAGACCTACAAGTGTCACAAGTAGTCACGTGTGACGACGCAGTGTGTTTGTCGCGTAATCTTCTACGTCCTCATACGATTGACCTAGCAGAGTAGGTATCAGCTGATAATATGTAGGGTTGCCTTTGGATATCTTGATCCCAAAAAATATCATGTAAAACGCGACAGGATTTGATGCAGAGGCTTCTCTACACTTTATTAATATAAATGACACGCTATAACATTGAGTTGAATGGCGTGCAATAGGAGAGGCTTATGTCCAGCAGTGGACTACTGTAGGCTGATGATGATGATGATGAATCTAACATTGTCGTGGAATGGGCATGTGATGCGGAGAAAAGAGGAGCATGCGACAAAGGAGCTTTGAGTATGAATTTGGATGACTATTAGAAAAGAGACCGAAATAAAGATGGATGAACTGGTAGAATATGATTTGACAACGAAGAATTATGAAATCACGGCAAGTAAGAAGACGTGCAGCATTGTTTCTAAGTCAATTGGGATAAGGATGCCGCTGTTATATTGCCCAATATTTTTCGGGTTTTTAACATAGAAATAGAGCTACTGTTTCATAAGAATTTACCATCAATAATGAGTCTTCACAAAATGCCATGTCGGACGTGCCTCAGCCCTGATGATGCGTCACAGAGAAGATAACTGACCCAAGAGTCGACTCACTAGGCGGAATATTCCGCTGGGAAATGACGACATTACTGTGTAATGTAGTTTATGAGACGAGTATTGAAAAACTTATATTTATCTAGCAGCGCCCCGCGGTTTTACCCGCATAAGTGTCGATCCCTTGGGAATATCGGGATAAAACTATCCTATGTCCTTCCCCGAGATGCAATCTATCTCTCTGCCAAATTTTATCGAAATCCGTTCAGTGGTTTAGGCGTGGAAAGGTAACATACAGACAGACAGAGTTACTTTCGAATTTATAATATTAGTATGGATGGATGAGTTGTTTTACTTTTGATAACATAGTCATCTCATCAGTAAACATAATGTATTGGTACCTAATTAATCATTAGTAGTGTTAGAAGTAGTGAAACCAAAGCACATACTTTTTCCCTTTTTACCAAGTTTTTTGTAGCTTTTTGTTTTAGATTTAGATTTTTATTTATTTCCGAGTATATTATGGTACATCAAGATCGTTTTACATACACTACCGTTGCCGGTGTAGAAATATTAAAATTAACTTACAAAGTGAAACTGGCCAAGTTCTAGGCCGCAACAATATAATCATAGTACATAGTTAGTTTGTCATCGAAACGCTAAGAAGATATATCCCCATTAATATAATTATACCTAAATTAGTTCAGATGAAAATTGGTAATTTTTATACAATGTCAAGTTTTATAAGCACAATTTCTTTATATTTATTATTTATGAACGAAATGTCAAAAAAAAAACAGTACAAGTCAATTAAGTATACATACATACAAAGTATTAATAAAATGTAATGTCAAAATTTTTAATTTAAAAATTCATTAACTGAATAAAAAATTGTTGTCTGGTCTTTACCAGAATCAAAGAGGACTAGTACTAATAGGTTTAGAACTAACCTACTTAGAAAATATAGTGGTTAGGAGAAAATCGAAAGCATACTGTCCAAGCTAAAACTGACCCATCTACCGAACAACCTCTCGTACCCACCAGAGTGTAGACAAATGCCACTGGAAGAAATATTGTTTCACAAGAAATGTATTCAGTAGTTATAGATATAGATGTTTAACGTTTAACGATTACACAACTAACTTAGTATCACATAAACATGATAACTCACACAATAGTACCTAGTTCTAGAGGTGGTATAAGTTGCGTTATGTAATATTATTATAATAAAGTACTGCGCAATGCTTCACCTACCTAAGTACCTGGCGTGTTGTCTTGCATACTTGTGTGACAGTAGGTATAACACCTTGTTTTCTATTTTCACACCTCCGCACAACAAATTCTGACGTTTACAACTGAATGTATGACTACTTGTAGGACTGTTTCGTTGTTTATTCACACGAATACGTCATAGTCGCAAACAGGTCTGACATTTCGTCATAGTTTGTTGCAAATGATCGTCCCACTCGTTATGATTTACGGCGTGTTTTGAACCAACTGTGGCGTTTATGGCGCGGATTCATTCAGTACTTTCGGTGTTGTAAATTGGCATATTATTTAGGAGATTGACTACCGTATTTCTCATGAAACTCAACGTGCATGCGTCACTATATAACTTATGTCCCATACTATACTATGTGATTTTTACATGACATATGGAACTTATGTCCCATAATATACTATGTGATTTTTACATGACATAATATGGAACTTATGTCCCATAATATACTATGTGATTTTTAAATTCGACTTTTCTCCTTAAATTGTATTTATTTAATATAATCATTTAGTGTTTTGACCTTTAATTCTGATCACTGTGGTAATGTATCACTTTGGTAACGTAACTTAATCAACCGAATAACATTATTAAAAACTTGAATCACTGTTATAAAAATATTTTACCAACATGAGAAGCTGCATTCAGTTCATTAGGTCAACCAGATATCGTTAATATATTAGAAATCAATTTCTAACATTATCATATCAGGTTAATTGTATTGCTCATTCAAATTCTGATAGCATCGCGGGTCAATAGCTCAAGCAATGTGTTATGGCAATATGTTACGTAAAACAACTATATTATGATAATAACATTAAGTTTTTGCAAGACGACGTGTATCTACAATGTATAATTTATGTAGATAACCTTGATAGCGATAAAACCTACGTTTAATTAAAATACCATAAAATAATAACTTGTGGCATAAGGTCAAACTTAAAAATAAAAACTATAAAGCATGATCGATATATGGAAATGCTGTCCGTGTTATAAAAATATCGCCTTCAAAACTAGTCAGACAGGATATATTGCTAGTAGGTAATCGAAAGACGAAAACAAACAACTTCTGTTACTTGGATAAGATTAAGAAGGATTTTAGAAAAATAATTATATTTTAAATAAATGTCTTCCTGATCATATCAATTTCAACTGTTAGTAAAACAAACAGGAAGAGGAAGTTGATGAAATATGGTAAATGATTTAAAAAAAACTAAGTATGTAGTCAAAAATACTGATCTGGGAGTTAACGAACCGTAATTACATCATCTAGCTGGCTAAAAATAGTAGTGAATATATTATGCAGAAGAGAAACCAAAATCAATAGAACACTACACAAGACAACAACATATCATGTCATTCATTACAAAGCTCCAAAATAGGTACCTAACCTGGCTAATTCCAGACGAATTCAGATTACCTGCATGAATTATAAGGGGATGGAATTAGAACTTTGGCATAAACTGTGCAGGATCATAATATTGATGCTATGTATGAATGAACGATTACGAGAGAATACGACGTACTTCTTGGTGAAGTTCCAAGTCCCCATAATTAGTTCGTGCGTGAACCGTCGGATGATGCAAGGGAAACGTTATCACATGAGTATTCACAATGATAAGCATGCGTAATGCCATTGCTATTCATTTGCTATGTTTACTGAATGGCTTTGGCTTTTACTGCTTATTTGATAAGAAGGGATATATTATATTTTTGGTTGTAGCACAAGGAAGTAATAATGACACAGAATAACTAATAGTACTAACGTAGTAATGATTGATAAATCTAATTAGAAAAATGACTAGTGATTTTTAGCCTTCTTATAATATAAGGCCCATTGTGAGCGACGACGTTTCAGTGCCATAAGTCATCACTGCCAACAACGCACTGGTCAAAGACTTTCGTCTTGAGACACTGCGGTATGTGGGACGAGAAGACATTGCGTAGCTTCCCGAACGCTGCCCAGCCGAGTCGGATTCGACGATTGGCCTCTTTTTCGAAGTTTATAGACTTACCGAACTGGACAGTTTGTCCTAGGTAAACATACTCGTCCACGACTTCGAGTGTAGCGTCTCCGATCTTTATGAGAGTGGGTGTTACATGGGCATTTGACACGACCTTCGTTTTGTCCATGTTCATTTTAAGATCCACTCTTTCGGAGGCTCTACTGAGGTCATCAAGCATTGTACTGAGGCCCACCATAGTCTCAGCCATGACTATGATATCGTCGGCAAACCGAAGGTGCCAATCAGGATTTAGGCTCGCCATTTATGTTAATGCCCGCCCCTTTCTAGTCCAGAACCTTGAAGACGTCCTCCAGTGCAGCGGTGAACAGTTTCGGAGATAACGTCTCCCTGTCTCGTCTCACACCTCGCTGCAGAATGATAGGTTTGGAGGTCTAATCCTGGAGTCGGACTGACATTTTTTTCTTAAAATCTAAAAAAGAACGTTTCAATGCATGTATTTATGACACTGACGACCGTAACTGGAATTGAATTAATTGAGTGCATTATCAAAATATTTTCTTTTTATTACGATTTCGTGATCCCGGTTAGACTTTGTTGAAAAAATCAACCATTTTAAGTAATAAATTGGTTACGTTTTTTTTAATATAATAGGATTAAAAGACGTTACATACAGTGGGCCCAAAAAAACTATCTCCATTCAAGGTTATGAAACGGAACGTCATGTAAAGGGAATAAAACAATAACTTTTTTACTTTAAATTAAATTCCTTGTTCAAAAATCAAATCCCCGACGCGTAATGTCGTAAAAAATTATGAAAATAATTTACTCATACTATTTTGATCTTGATGCATGAGACTTTTTGGTAAGACTTTTGGTCATTGTCCTTTCATAATATAGACGCTATCAGCTGTATTTTCGGTTAAAAGGTTTATTATTATTCTTAACTTTACTATGCATAACAGTTGAAGGTAGGCCAGGATGTTAACCAATCATGGAGCTTATGATTACGATACGCTTTATCTTTATTTTATTCAAAGCGTGAGGGTCGTCGTAAAGATATATCCATAAAATCGCAAACAAACACAAAGCAAGAGGTGAAAAGTGAGGTTATGTTATGACAAATTGACAAGTTATGATGGATGGATGTCAGACGGTACAGATTATCTACAGTTTTTACTTTTTAATTGAGTAGGCTAAGGAAATTGAATAAAAATCCGTGGGTTACTGTCGATGGCCGCCTCTAACAGAATTTAATTTATTTCTCTGGAAATACTAATCAGATAAATCTGATACTTTTTTTGTAGATAGTATTAGCTTATTCATAAGTGCAGAAAAAAAATCGAGACAATTTAATATTTTCATACATGACCCATTGCCATTCATCGTCCAAAGTCACAACAATGGTAAGCACGACACTACTGGAGTCATCATCTGCCTAGTCTTTTCCCACCTATGTTGACACCACTGGAGTAAAACTGCCATAATCAGAAATTGATATATCCGTATAAGTACCAATCAACTAAAAAGACAAGCTATCCTTTAAAAATAGAGAGAGTACCTGTAGCGATAGGTACTTGAAATGAAAAACCTATGCGAGAAGTCACGAACAGAGGTTACCCTCAGTGAGTACTCAAGAACAAAAAAATAAATGGCTGTGTTCACTACGTTTTGTGAAATAGGCCTGGTAATGACAGGCACTTTTCTGCTTAGTGTCGCCTGTAATGACAACATTTGCGTATCCGCCGCGCCGTCTCGCCACGTCATTGTTGCCTCACATATTTTATATAATTCATTAGTACTAGCTCTCAGAACGACGATAATGTTAATTTGAAGCCTCAGTCTGTTGACACATTCATGGATTTCGTAGGAAATCTGTTTCAAATATTTCAAATAAATATAAAAGAGCAATGAATTTGAAGCGTTTTCAGAGCTTCTACGACTAAATCAGTGGCAATGTGCCAACTATGAAAAATAGCTCTAATATTCAGATCATGACAGATGCAAGCTTAGCTATCCACACTATTTACATGAGTTATTTAACGGGATCGTTAGTCGTTACTAAGGAAACTTTGTTGTCGTTTTAGGACCCCTATAATTATGTTTTGTAAAACATCAAATTCAACGCTTCAAATTCAAATGCGGAAAGTATATGACTTAGGAGCAAACTTCACTAAAATTAATAACAAAAATTGCCCGGTTATACATAACCGGGCAATTTTTGTTATTAATTTTAGTGAAGTTTGCTCCTAAGTCATATACTTTCTGCATTTCCCGATTAGTGTCGAATTAAACCACAAGTGACCACAACCTATTCTTTTGGTTACACATTATGTGAGCAAAGTAGGTAAACACAAAATTTTAACATAAGAACTTGCGCAATTATTGTAATTAGACACAATTTTCACTCACGTAATTATATTTTGTCAGAATTTTCCTATAAATTTTTAGTACACATTAACATTGTTAATAGATTGCCACATGTTCCAATTTGATACTAAAGGAGATGTTTCAATTTTGGCTAGCACTTTTACAATATATCAAAAAACGGGCAAAAATACCCTGAATTTAGGAAAAATAAAATATTAATCTGTGAATTTGATAATAACCCTTTGTGTACAAACAAATTAAAGTTATTCAATTATTGCCATTTGATAACGTTATGGCCAATATGGCGGCGTCCTGACAGCAAACATGCTTTCTGAAACCAGAATGGATCTGAAATGAGTGCGAAACCATAAATACAAAAACATTAAATAGGTATAATTATTATAAAAAGATATCACTAAATTATTAATTCATCTATTACACCTATTTCTAATGCGTTATTAAAAGACACGTAAAAAAAAAAATTAATATATAATATTTTGATAATAATATCCTAGTTCGATTAATCATCTACTTGGCCAGTGTACTTCCGAACGTTTTATTTTGACATACACTGTCTGTTAATGCTATGGACCTTGGGGTACCTGACGTGTCGTGACTAGGGATGTTACGGAGCTTCGGTTCCGATTCCGAAAAGTCGGAACTTCCGATTAATTTTCCACCTCCGATTCCGATTTCGGTTCCGATAATTTTGAATCGGAGTTAGACCGAAGTTCGAAACGCAGCGATACACGTGGCTAGAGCGCCAACAAAAGTTTTAACTTGTCGCCAGGGTATCTAATGTTTGTTTATTTTATACACGCTCGCGCTCAAAGTCTCAGTTTATTGTTTTGTTTGTGGATGTTAGAAGAAATAGAAGAAAGATGTTTTAAGGGGAGGCCCCTTAACACATCTTTCTTCTACTCCGCCCCGGTTCCGGTTCCGATTCCAGTTCCGATTCCGGTTCCGATTCCGATCAATCAAATTTAAAACTTCCGATTCCGGTTCCGGTTCCGGTAAAACGACTTCCGTAACATCTCTAGTCGTGACGTCGTTACGACGTCGAAACCCATATGGGTTAGTGAACAGATAAACAATGTTTTACCGTTTACCAATATGGGTTAATCGACGGTCAAAAGGCTAACAATGAGGCAAAATCATAAAATATCCCGTTATAATGACATTAACGTCATTGTCATCTGTCATTGGTACACGTCCTAGCCAAAGTTCCACACAAAAATGAAACGTCTCATTTATGTTTACTCAATCGTTTGACGTCGTCTTGGCAGTTAGCACACGAGTGTTCCTTGTTCAACTAGAGTTGAAACGTTGCTACCAAACATAAGATGTATAATGTACAACAACGTGAATGATTTTTGATGTTCGTGATTCGCGGCTTTGTAATGCTTTTATCTAAAACCATGCAAATGTTTACGAATCGGTCTATATTATCGCTTTTTAGATATATATAGGCTTCATAAGAAAAGTTGTTCAGTATTACGAAAAGAATCAACCCCTCAATTCTTGCAGTTTGCTATTTCTACAGACTGTATATTCTAGGTGCAGTGACAATATGACGTTTGTGGAAAACTGGCAAGAAAGTCTATACTTACACTTCTAAGTTTTTGATTGCGGGACAAGTTTCCCAATCTAGTTTAATTAACAGGGATTTTAAAAAGACATAACTATGGTTAATAACGTTTAAACACAAGTATCTTAAAGCTACCGTATAGATTTGTCCTTGTGTACGAATGAAAGACTAAGTCTAAGTCCAACACAAACCGGTCAACAGAAACTAGTTTCTGCGACACATAAAATAATTTGTTTCTTATTGGCGACACTGCACTGCTCGGAAACAGAACATTCGATTTTAAGCCCTGATGATATAGACGGGTTTTATAAGGTGCCCGTGCCCGCACTTTGTCACCTGAAAGTTTTTGTATCTGGCTGAAGCATGATCATAACTCACAAACGGTTGACGATTAGGAAGCTCACTACCCAAGCAACTAATATGTAATATGTATTTCAGGAAGCCACAGTTTTACTTCCAAAGTCAATCCCTACAGTGTAATACAACTGCTTAAGATAAATCCTTGAACAAAATATGACGGAAAATTTGCGAATTCAATAAAGCCTCTTCAAACAAAACTGTTAAAGTGATTGTAAAACACACGCCTTTGAGTGCATTTCCTACTGCCGCCTTATGTAATACAAAGATAAGTTTAAGCAACATTATAAGTATTAAATATTCATGTAAATACCGAGCTGCTTAATAGCTAACAAATTGTTACGTTGGACTCGTTTTTCCCACAGGGATTGTTGGCAGGGAACCGCCTAGTGACGCCAGAGGAGCACGCGTTCGTGTACCACTACACGTAGATGCAGGATAAGAACAGATTGGTACAGGACAGACGTCATTGACAGACGGGTACAGGCGCCAAATTAAATGGTGAGAGTCACTAGAGACAGTACTAAAATTATACAACTACTGGCTTCTGCTCGCGATTTCTTCGTCCGCGTCAAATTTCTTGTTCCCTCGTGCCACCCCGTCGTATAGCGTCGCCTGCCCACGCTATTATGTACTTCGTATTCGCTTAGCACTATATCTGACTTTTTTCTTTTTGCTCGGTTCCTACGGGCCATAGCGTGATGTTAAGTAGCCTATAGCCTTCCTCAAGAATTGGGCTATCAAATGCAAAGAGAATTTTTCAAATCCGACTGGTAGTTCCAGAGATTAGCGCGTTCAAACAAACTCTTTAGCTTGATTATTAGTAATATAAGATGGATGTATAAGTTTGTAGTATAGCTCGTAGCACGACAGAAGAGGTCCATGACGACTGATGATGTTATGTAGACATTTCGTAGCTTGGCATCCGATACTCGATTACATTACAACACCAATATTTCAAGTTTTATGTGAATCACAGTTGACCTTATGTCAACGCGTTTTCTCTCCACTCTCAAGTAGGTTTACAGGGTTTTTTCCCCTAGTCATCGGATCGGTTGAAACTGGATTTGTTGTATAATTTCTGTCAACAGTCTACTCGCCATACTCGGGGAGAGGGGGCAGAGTTGTGTGCTCATCAAATTCTATATTTACGTATTCAAGTAACCAGACCGCGGTCGGCGATCCGCGACCGGTTTTGCGAACACCGATTAAACGTGTTACATTAACCACGCTTATAAAACACGCACATTTTTAGCGAACCACACTTATTCATAAGGTTCGCGTCAGAACAACTTTTCTTTTCTGCTGAGGTTTTTCAGATTTTTTCCAACTTTCTGACGATTCTGGAAGTTCCCACTATTTGGCAAAGTATGTACCTACTGAGAATATTCGAGTGAAACCATTCAAATACAATCAGCGTTGCCAACCCTACTGAAAAAAAAAACCCTACTGTTTTAACAGTAGATTAACTGTTTTCACCATTTCTACTGTTTTTATGATTATATTTACTGGAGATTTCGTCTAAAACGATAAAACCTCCAATTAAAATACCTAGCTTCATGCATCAAGCATGTATGTATCCGAATAAATTTTTATCTATGTCTAACAAAACAGCAGTAAACATTTTGAAAACTAAGCTAAGATATAAAATGCCCACGACGACAATCAAAGGCACATTACATAGTAAAACAGAAATAAAGGAATGCTATACATTCAATGCAACGGAAAAGCTTATGAAGAAATTCAATAAAAGTATGTAGGTACTTATGTATGATTTTAATAAAAAATAACGAGGCAGAAAATATCGAAGACAGAGAAATTGAAAATGATAAATAACTATTTGTAAGAATATTTCTAAGAATTTTCAATTATTCATATTTTTTACTTAATAAATAAATAATAATGATTATGTACTTGCGTTTTCGGGTTTCATTTTCAATTCTAATAAAGTATGTTTTAAAGTTACCTGTAACTAACTTAGAAGTACTTCTCTAGGAAGTCTGTGGTTTTGTGTTACTCTGTGGAATCTATTAAATAAAACTACGCTGATATAAATTTACTTTTGCTGTTTTTAATTAATCTCAACATTACCATTTTAGTGTTTTCTGCTGTTTTTTAAGTGTGATCTGCTGCTTTATGCTTCGGTTAGGTTGGCAATACAATACTCTGCTCATGTTTTGGGAATTGATTGTGGTTACTTTGGGATAAATATAAAAAGACGGATAAGCATAAGCAACTACATAACTCTAGTAAACGTTGAAAATAGTCAGTTACAAGTGATGCTGACGCAAGTTAGGCTATCTGCTCTATTTATATAATAAGGCTCGAGTATAGCAGTGGTTTTATAGTATCTAAGATTTCAAGCGTGTACCATATTACAAGGAAATACGAATGTTTACGAGTGTTATACAAAAATAGCACGGGTTTGACGTCATTTGCGTTGCCCCACTGTCAAGGGCGGCCGTGAACATTCGATTCGCAATGTGGTGAAGATGAAAATGTATGCAAATACTATAAAACCTATAGGTACCAAGAGACATAAACACTGCAAAATATATTTTGCATTTTAGAAAATTTATGACGCACCTCCAGTCATTAAAGGGGCCACGGCGGAACACATTTCATGATCATCACATTTATTGGGAGAACAGAAACAGGCACGTATATACGAATATCGATTGCCGACATGCCTCAAATTGATATTTCGTGGAAATTCCCAACAGTAACATTATTCTCGCACTACCGCATCCAGGCTGATACTTTGTAGCAATAATGAAACGAACCACGAAACAGCCCGGTTACAATGAGTAGGTCAATCACCAATCCTGTGACAAAGAATTTGTGGCGATATACAATTTTCCTTGTACCTAATGTTGTTTTAATGTCCTTTATAATGCGCCCAGCAAAAGAGTGGAACTCTCTACCTGCGTTTGTGTTTCCGAGTGAATACAACCCGTATCTCTTCAAAGTAAGAGTGAACAGGCTTCTTCTGGGTAAGCTCACTCCATCGTAGACTTTATCTGTGTCATCTCTGACCTAGATTAGAGTCAAGAGCAAACCCATTTCGAATAAAAAAAAAAACACTGGCACTCCGGTAGTGCCGACAGAAGTGAAAACTTGAACAATTACGAGTGTATTTTGTGAATCGTCTTATAAACAAAACACGCGTGTTAAGGTGTGTTCCTTATTTTATAGGGTTTTTTGCAAATCAGGTATGATGACCGCTCGCATGGAGCTCGTCGTCAGTTATATATCCGTGGTTCAGCGCCATCTCGTCGTTGTTGGATGAACTACGTAGTTAGTACGCGAGGCCCTCGTAGTTCTTCCCGATGTGCATAGATGGCGCTGTCCTCAACAACGCGCGTCTTACGTTTTACGTCTTACGTCTTACGAATTTTCGATCAGGGTCACGTGACCTGACGCGAGTTTAGAAGTTTTTACCCATTCCAAAAAAAGTACACAGCGCCGCTAAAGAAGTTTTCACTTCAAAAAAAAACCTATAACCGTAGTCTAGGTACCTAACTGTGGAAAGTGATTTCATTTCATTTCATTTATTCATTTTGTGAACATAGGGTACAATTATACAGATGTTATACAAAAAAATGTTGGTCCATGCTATGTCCCGCCAAAAGGCATACAAAATATCAAATAACAAAATTTAATAAAGTCAATAAGTAAGTAGATGTCACAATTTCATGCAATAGTTAATATAATATGAAAAAGGCTGCCTCCAAAACGTCAACATTCGTAGCTATATACGAATATACTCAATGTAATAAGGCCTCCCATATCTAATTATGAAACTTCGATAAAATTAACAAAGTTTAATACATGCTTATTGAAGCGTCGCGCATCTTTTATGTGGTGAACTCTTTCGATTACAAACACAAAATCATTGAAAGAATTAATATTAAACCCGGGTTTAATGTAGCGTTAATAACCTTTTACACAGTGACGTCTAATAAATTATGAACAATCGATTAAACATGAAAGCAGTACGAGCTACGACCCATGTTCGAAGTTATGCGATCCCGTGTAGTCTGTGGCGTGTATCGAGTGACGTCACGACCCGTTCAGTGCCAAGGCTCCGAGTAACGTAAACAGAGCTCGATCACTCCCGCATCTGCAGTGCAATTCTGTAACCATCTCGCCGTGAAAACTTAGGTGAAGTGAGCGTGGAGTGAGCTGTCAATAGTGTCAATTCCTAGCAAAAACAAACTCACTTCACCTAAGTTTTCACGGTGAGATTTTTACAGAATCGACCGGCTGTATACAAACTGATAACGCTGTGCGAAGCGAAACGGATGCGAATCTCATTGAAAAGGTTCCTTGAAACTGATACAATGTTGTAACTTGCAGCTTTGGATCCGACGGTGACGGACAAGAAATAAATAGAAAAGTGATGTTAGATGCAATTAATAAGATCAGGATATTAAAACTTAAAGATAACCTAAAAGAACACGAGGATATAAAAAGCAGAACAATTGGTAGTGTTACTGTTAATGAATGAAAGGGACTAGTAAAATTAACAAGCGAAAGTGAACCAAGAGGTAAAGTTTGATTTATCGTCTCATAAAAGCATGGTTAATAAACATTTCAAATCTTTGGAAAAGGATAACAGTCTATACAAAGAGACTCCATTTTCATGAAACAAAGGCGGTAATAAACCCAACTCCTGAACAGTTATTCATACAGTTCCGTAAATAACAGTGAAAGTTTCAAATGACTATGAGTTTGGGAGTATTCCAAATGTCTTGTCTACATCCATTATTGTTGAGCAGAAAGAGGAATGAATGGGACAAACAATGTATTATTTTCTGTATGTGTTAGATACAATGACTGTACAACATTTCCAACTTTATAGCTATAGCATAAGGTTCAAAGTTGATTGGGAAAATTTTACAGTTTCGGGTAACTTGATGTGCTGGCGTCTGTACAAATTATTTTCTTTGGTTACATATAAAGATATACATAATAAGTTGTAGGTATTTAATCAGGAGTACGCCTGGGACAATAATAAGACCTTTCTACATCACACACTACTTCTTCATCTACTTTGATGAAAACAGTGGAAGTTGAAAAGCTTTATGTAATTGTCAATCCTTTAATTAGAGATATAGTGTCTTGACGAGCCATTAATCTTCTCTTTGTTCCCAACTTTAATCCTCTGCAGAGAATAACCGTAAGTATCTCTATGTTGTGGTGTTACAAATATGTCACTGTCAATCATCGAGATATAAGTACTACGTACTAGAGAAGACACCGTAAATTCCTACTTTGTCTCGTTCAACTGCGGCGATCGTGCCGCACCTCACTCAGTCGCTCTCTAGCTCTTTCGCGCCTAGTACTTCCGACAATAATAAATTAATTCATAGAAAAAATCGACGAAAAATGCCTTGGTGTGTGTTGAGATATTGTACTAATAATTCAAGGAACACGGCAAAGTGCAAAGGAATTACGTTTCATCGGTAAGTAAACTAATTTCCTTGTTTTACAAATTAAATAATTACCACGCGCCATATTGTATTGTTTGTCATAGACTAATCAAACAGAGTGCAATGTAGGTAGATTAGACTGACATTACGGTGAAAATATCGTATGTTGTGTTTTTAATGTTGATATTAATATTTAGTTTTTTAAACTATCGCACTTTAAACAGATAATTATTAGTCTTAACGGGACTTAGCACGAACCTTTCATTTATATATTTTTTTCTAGTCTTGCGCAACCACAGTGGATGTAACGAAACGTCAGCAGATATAAATAAATTAAATGTTCGTGCTAAGTCCTGTTAAAACTAATAATTATATATATTTAGGTAGAAAAAGATTTAATAAATTTTCCTATAGTATATATCATAATTAACCAGACAGTTTTTACATTAATGTTTAATTAGTTTTGGATGTAATTAATTATTTTAAATTCTTATCCAGATTTCCATGTCCAAGTCATAAAAATAGAGAACAATGGATCCGATTTGTTCAAAACAATCGCTGTGAAGAGACCTGGCTACCATCCGATCATAGTTAATATGTTCGTTGCATTTTCGTGAGGATGATAAGTATGTTACGAAAGGGGGAAGGCATTTTCTAAAGAAGTCTGCTGTTCCCTATGATGATGTGAGTATCAATATAATTTTTTTTAGCTATTCGTTTAAAACATGAAGCAAAAACAGATTATTCCACAAATTGATTATTCCACAAAAAGGCAAAAGATGACTAAACTCATATTATTTAAGGGTAACTAAATAAAACATATCAAAAAATAAATTGTCTATTATTTATGAAATAAACCCTGTAGGCAAAATACATACGTTGTCCATTCTGTAGTGCTCCTGTCATAGTCTCTAAGGAAGACATGTTGTTGCACTTTGTCGAAGAAAACGCGTAAGTGCCGTGATTTACATGGCGCTTAAGACCTTTTTGCCGAGAATAAATACACTTCTGCAGCAAATCTAGCGCTGTGGTAAATTAGTTACGGTTTAGACGAATTGTTATTATTTTAGCGCTGCAGCGAACTAAAGATTCAAATTACGAAGAATAGGACAATTCAGTTGTTTGACGTAGCTTCTCTAGTACGTTAGTACTTATATCTCGATGCTGTCAATAGTAAATAATGCTCCCACCGCACGGTCAATTTACAAAACCATGTATACGACAAATTGATTCCAGGAACCTATGGTTGGCTAATGACTAAGCTGCGGCACGAGGATTAAACTAACAGGCCAGCACCAGCTTAGACGAGCGATATCAGACTATGTTATGTATCAAGGTATCAAGGATAAATTGATAGGTACTGCAGTAGAACTTGGTTCGGTGTACTAGAAAGCGGCAGCAAAGTCAGCACCCTGATTGCGTAACACACAATCAATCACAATCTGAATTATTTTGAAGGATATTGCTAATCCATTGCTTCACATGTTCGAAAAACAAAACTGCTCAACAACGTAAATAACGCAATGAATGTTGTTGAGCTGTTAAATGAAAGCCATTCCAACTGTTAGTGTGCTGCGCAATTACCCCGTAGTAGTTCAGTGAAATATAGGGACAATGGAAATGCGTAAAGTTAAACAAAATTCCCAAAAAGAAAGTGTATAAAGTAAAGTTTGTACGAGTTGTTTACAATGTTGGAGGTTAAGGAACTTCAAAGGCGGTGTTTGAAACAATTGCTCAGTATAATAAAAGTAGATATAAGAAATATGAAAGTAAGGAGAAGAAGCCTTCGCAGTTGCATAACAAAATGAGAAAATGCAGCTATGGTTAAGCAAGCACGTTACATGTTTTGTTACCAAAACCATTACACTCTTTCTGTTTACCAGATAACATAAAAGAAAACTCTTCCTTATCTTATCTTGACGGGAAGTAACGCAAGTCTTCAAAACAAAAAGTTTCACGTCGCTTCACGCTTGTTAACGTTTTTCGTACATAATCTCTTAAAAGAAAAACGGAACTGAAAGAGTTTGTATCTTTTAAGACTTAACCATTTTATGGCCGACTTTTACTTTCTATAACTGTTTTTATTACACTCTTGCGACTCTTACACTAAATAGTTTTACAACTGAAATAAGATTACTTTTATTTTGTAAACATAATACTTTTGCGTCTGTTTATGAGGTTTTCGCTTTACATAAACCGCCGCTTGTTACTAAACAAACGGCAGTTGGTTTTGAGAACTCATTTGCTATATGAAAACAAAGAGGAAGTACGGTATCTAGGCGAAAACATGACACAGAAAGGACGGCCTACTGACGGTCGACAAAACTTTTTGTATAAGCCCGATGTGCCATATTTACGACCGGGGTAGAGGCCCCAGGAAATCTGAGAGAATCTGGGAGTGGGGATATATCTCATTAGCATGAGCCCATATAGGATATACACATGAGAATTTCCAAAACAAACAGTGAGTCACGCCCCCCGGACCCCGGACAATGAGCAGTTGTTACTGTAGTGTACTAGGACGTTACCTAAGCCGCACCTGAGCCAACATCCTTGTTTGCGCAACGTGTCACGTGCTCTGTTCCATAATATTTTCTGGTTCAGGTTATGTTAAGCTCAGTTATTTCATAGAAAACCTAGGTTTCAAAGAAGACTGTCAGAACTTTGGTACTTAATATTTAATGAAGACAATAATATCTGCCAGAGTAATAATGTCGGCTAGGCCAAATTTATTCGTCATAAAGACCAGTGACGAAATAGACGCAGGAGCAGCAAAAAAAAACCACGTATAATGTCGCGACGCCCGCGACACAAAACAGGCAAACCAACATCTTTACTTTTCAAGGACTAATAATCTCTAGCAAGAAACGACGCTTTGTTTAAAGCACACAAATTGATTCGACGCCATATTTGTGATAGTGCACGGGCACGCACACTAACACTACATACGTCACAACATCAAGTAGGTC
The DNA here is from genome assembly GCA_927399505.1 of Luperina testacea. Classification (NCBI taxonomy): domain Eukaryota; kingdom Metazoa; phylum Arthropoda; class Insecta; order Lepidoptera; family Noctuidae; genus Luperina; species Luperina testacea. Next base: position 1,045,466 of record OV656768.1, read on the forward strand.
GATGACGATGCAATACCAAAAACGTTGACAGAAGCATGTTATTAAGGTGCTGATTACGTTACTATGTAAGTTATCTTGTGCCTTGCCTCCATGTTTGCATCGCGCTGATATCAGCATCCTGGCATCTGTCCTTAATAAGCACATGATGGAATGCCCAGAAAATGTAATCTTGTTTGGAATTACTTGAACGCATGTGTATGTTCACAAGTTGTAATCTTCACTGTATGTTAACTCCTGCTATATGTATATTTTTACATTATGATGATATGACAGAATATCATTTAAAATTGGTTTTTGCCAAAACCAGTTTAATTTACCGTGTCGTTGCCTTATATCACACTAATATAATAAAGGCGAAAGTTTGTGAGTGTGTTTGTTACTTCTTCACGCACAAACGGCTAGACCAATTTTGATAAAATTTGGTATGGAGGGAGCTGCCACCCTGGCTTAACAGAGGATACTTTTTATCCCAATATTCCCACGGGATCGAGACTTATGCGGGTGATACCGCGGAGCGCAGCTAGTATAATATAATTGTAGAAGCTGGTTCACTGCAGTGAAACGGTTTGCAGAGTTCGAACACGAAGGCTTTGCAGCGCCTGCGCCTATGCTTGATTCATGAGTAACATGCGTGCGCTGTTTTTATGCCCACATAACTCGACTCGGGGAATGTGTAATTGCGTATAATAGGTCAATAACACCACTACTTTTGCGCTTCTGTAATATTAGCTAAACATAGTACGGTCAACCCCACACGTCTGCAATAACTACGAAAACCATTTACTGCTAGGAAATAAAGGCACAGCCAAAGCCAAATTGTTATCATGGACGTGCATTTGACCTTACTTAGTTCCATTCTGTAGCTTTAATCTTTAGTATTACGGCTCTAAGTTAATTAATTTGCGAATCCCTAGTATGTCTACGTTATGTTTAAAGTGTGAAGACTATTGAAATCTCAACATATAAACAAGAAAATAAATAGAAGCTGGAAGCGAAGGGGACGAGGCCAGAACCTTGACATCAGTGACGTCACAATACTACGGAGATGGAGAGCTGTTCACAACAGCTGTAGTACTCTCTACGAGTTTTATGGGGCTGAAAAAATAAATGAATTCGTTATGCAGATTTTCTTACGCATACAAAAAAAACAACATTACAAGCTTAGTTGGGCGCCAAATAGTAACAGTTGGGCGCCAATAGTGAACGGGACTTGTGATTGTTTTTTTTATCAAAAGGTTCGTATACAGGGTGGGGAGATCAATAGAAGAATAAGTTAAGCTTAGTATATCTAACTAACGACGTTCTCAGTCTACAAACAAAAATTCAATCCTGCCTGACTGAAAGACTGTCGCTTCCACGGTCAAGTACCACAGAACAGCACAAGATCAAGCTAGTAAGTATTATCTTATAATAAAAATATGTATAATTAGGTTAATGTGTTTATAAGGGCCTACGTCGTCTGAAATAAATAAAAAAACCCATAGTCTGCCCGTCACTACTATTTAGATTGTATGAATTTTTTTTCTTTAATCTACATAGATTTTTGGATTCAGGTGTTTAATGGTTAAATTACTCTTATGCACTCGTATTGCCAGTGTTTTCATTTGTTATCGTCCCCACATTGCACATATTATATTTTGTAACACAACTTCTTGGAAAAAAATCCTCACGGTTCAAAGATCACATCACATCTTTTGCTCGATTAAATGGATTGCTCATCGCAGAATGTAGATATTTAAGCGCTGGAAGATCTGCTTTTTTGTGCTTTATTCATTGTCATGACTTACTAAGATACCTAGTAACAACATCCTTTGGAACTAAGGAGGTAGATGATATTATACAATAGCATAATAATATTAATTATGTTATGAGTAATATACCTACTAAAGAAACTGATGATGAATAGTTTATAAAGCTGCACAAACTTCAGCACTTGTTTATTCACATTATTACATTATGTTTATGATGGCAATGACGGCATCGACCATCTGCCGCCGCAGCTGTCGCCAAGGTTAACTTCACAGCCTTATTATGTGCCAGTGGTCCTTTTTATAGGGTTTTGCAGTTAAAATAGGAATCCGAATAACTTTATCTTGTTTCTGTGTATGTCAGCCGTATGGGCGTATTCACATCTAACGTACGTGAGCGGAGTATATCGGCACGATTTGGGGATGCCTTTAGATATAAATGATATAATTAACCGTGGTGAATCAAACATCTTATAGCTGTACCTTCTGACTACGGAACACTATTATGTGGTTGTCCAAAACGGCCGGTTTTCATTAAAATCAAAGTGTTTTTATGTGCACATGTTTAGTTGAAATTGCTACTTTGAAGGAGTTGAATGTTGTTTTATGGATATTTAAGTATGTTGCCGAGTGCCATTTACTTCGCACATGTTGGTAGTGCGTTCAGCTTCAACTGGTCTTAAACTGTTTTTGAGTAATGACAATGTACAAATAACAACATTTACGTTTCTTTCCGTGGCTACCTATAGTGGCGGCGATGTTAGTGAACAAAAAAATATAGATATTAACATTTTTCATAGTGATTTCGTCAGTTCCAATTAAAGTGACCTTGCCGCATAAGCTTGCTGCACCATACACAACCTACACGTGCAAAAAGGCATTGCTCGCAAATATCAGACTTTTTGGCCAGGCGTAGATATTGCAGCACATAGAGAAAAGGAGAGAAACAATGATAGGGCATTTTACTAGACACCATTCCCTTTATTAATAAACACAAAGTAAACTTATACCATAAAAATAGAAAGAAGGAATTTATTATAAAACTATTACACAAAAGACAAAATTAGCCGACGTCGTCAAAAGAATCAACGGAACTGGATTAGCCATGTCTGCAGGATGGAAAACAGTCGATGGACCAAAAATAAACTGAATGGATGCCAAGATATCAAAGCAGAAGTAATGGTACAGGTCGGCCAAGAAAAAGGTGGGAAGACATATTTTGGGAGAAGGGAGGACCAGGACGGACGATTAAAGCTGGGGATAGGAATCAGTAGAAGGACATGGCGGAGGCCTACGCTAAAGAGGCGACTACTGCAGCGGTGTGAGCTGCACTATTATATAATATCATATTTGTAAAAATTATAAAAGTAGTAGAATAAAGGCGTTTTTATTTTGTTTTATAAACTTACTAGCTGCGCCCCGATGTTTCACCCGCATAAGTGTCGATCCCGAGGGAATATCGGGATAAAAACTATTTCCTGTCCTTCCCCGGCATGCAATCTATCTCTCTGCCAAATTTTATCGAAATCCGTTCAGTGGTTTAGGCGTGAAAAGGTAACATATAGACAGACAGACAGTCAGACAGACAGAGTTAAGGCTCCTACAAACAGGCGCGAAGCGCGACGCGAATCGCGACGCGAATCGCGCGCGACACAAAGGCACCGCTCGTTGCGCGACTTGCGGTGCCTTTGTGTTGCGCGCGATTTTATCGCGTGTCACGCCTGTTTGAAGGAGCCTTTACTTTCGAATTTTTAATACATATTAGTATGGATACCACATTTAATTTTCGAAAAATGTATTGTTTGTTTGAAGGTTATTCTGATCGTAACTTTACTCCACATTATTAATAATCGGTTTAACTTTATAACCACCAACCAGTACAGAAAGGAAAATAGACGCAAAAAGAAAAAAAGGCTAAAGTTGAGACGAGAAGAGAAGAAAAAGAATTAGCTTTGGGATAGAGTAGATTTCAGGTTGATACTCCGAAAAGTGCCCAACACACAAGTCTTCGATGGCATAGAATCTAGCTAGATGATATTTTATTAAAAGTTATCTACGAAATTACAGGCTTCTACAAACAGGCGCGACACGCGATATAATCGCGCGCGACACAAAGACACCGCTCGTTGCGCGACTTGCGGTGTCTTTGTGTTGCATGTCGTGTCATGTCGCGCCTGTTTGAAGGAGCCTCACAACGAACGTGAAAACGAGTTGGACAATGTTAAATCCAGTTTTGCATGTTATTAAAAATTTATAACATGCAAAACTGGTTTTATCATCGATAAAAAGTTGCGGTAAAAGTTTATCAAAGCAAAACACGGAGAAACCCAAATTCCAGTTTTAGTAAATTGTTAATACATAATTAAATAATACTTTAAGGTAATGTTTATGGTAGATACTGGAGCTGGAGAGACTCTCGGTGCTCTCAGCACCGAGAGTCTGCACGTGTTTTAAAACAAAAAACCCGTTTTTTTTAGCGTATCTTGGGTTTGTTTTCACTATGGAACGATGACGCCCGCGCCGTCAAGGAAGATTTCTTCAAGCAAACCAAGTCACATGCCGTACATGCTACTAATATACGTACTCTATAGCGTCTATAAACTTCGAAAACGCTACTTTTTCCGTTACTGTACGTAGATACTGGTATTATGGGGAAGCAATAACTTTGCATTGTTTATAAAAGTGGCGTGCCCAACTGCTAACCAGAACTAAAGTAATAAGGGAAACGCACTAACTCAATAATGTCTAACTATACCATATCGGAACGGGAAAAATATTTGAAAGAAAATCGAAACGAATTCCCATCACAGAGTGGCTGGAACAATAAATCCATCGGGTTTGCATTACGCGCCATTTGGCACGCACTGCGCGTATTACCAAGGACCCATGTAGGCAGCCTCGTTCAGCATTCAGCAGGGCCCGCTGAACTCGCATTAGTATGCCGAACAGGATTGAGCAGCTTTGGCATTCGCGAAACGTAGCGACACTACGTCATGCTTTAGTCTAGGTGTGTACGTGCGGTGAGATGCAGGGGCATACTTTGACGATTGTGTATTGTTTAAAACCGATAGGACTGACCCGCATCAGTGGAGAACAATAGTGTGTAGAAATGGAAGAGAGAGGCCTTTGCCGTGCATTGGGACAAAATAGGCTAAATAGATAGATATAACTTGTGTGAAAGCTATAATATGAAACATTCAGAAAATGTATAAATTCTTTCTCCAGTACAAAATTCAATGCTGATGCAGTCCTGTTCACCAACGGTAATTTAATTTTACACACATGCACATTGCACATGTAAAATTAATGGCATGTCACGACGACGGCGGCGACAGTTAATTAATTTTCGCGAAAATGAGGCGAGTAACGGAAGAATACGGCTGATCCTATGAACAAGTACTGTCAACTAAAAAAAGTGTCTGAGTTATGTTTACTACAGCTAATAAGAACCGAGGAAGTCCGTGAGGATCGATTAACATCACAATCATGTTAAATATATTAATGCGATTGACGTAAAAAGAAAACTTAGGCCAATTCTCATACTACCGCTAAACGAAGTACACACACAGATTGACGCAAGTCGTTCGTTTACTCATCGATATTTTTATCTGTCAGCGTGTTGTCAAACTGATGTGTCGCGGTCTTTACCCTGTGCTCTGTGGCGCGTGATGTTATTTCTCACTAAAATACACATTAGCTGAGCACGGAATACGCTTATAGGAATATCGGAAAAACGTTAAAACAAGCATTTTGATCATTTGTAGGGAAAACCGTATTGTGGTTTGAACCGTGAACTGTTGATTGTTCAACAGCCAGCTTGTACAAAATAAACCCATGACTTTTTTCTGCTAGGTGATTATTATATGCTGCACAATTTCAGGACGGTCTGCCAAATGTAAATGATCTTATGATTAATCTTCTCACTGGCCAAGTACCTCCACGTCAAGTTACAGCAATTCTGAAACGAAAACAGATAAACCTAAACAATAATTAACAACTATTTAGTCATACTCGTGAATGAAAATTCATTTGAAGGTTACGTTGTACAAACGCAATTAATACAGTCAACAAATTAGCCAGCTGGTATCGTGTGGTTAAAGATGAAAAGCTGTATCGATTTTAGAGGTACTCCTTGGTTTTGTTGCACGTTAAGAATTAATTGATCGGCGTCCATTCGCGTGAAGTTATCAAATACAAGCCGCTTTATGGCCGGTATCACTAAAATGTTGCTAGACAGATGCACGAAATAGTAGTATGGTGCATAAAAGAAGCTTAATAATTGCTAGAAAGATATTCCAAAACGTCATTATGAGACTGAAGAAAAACATAGACAGCACATACTAGGCAGGTCATAGCTGCCACAGCTCTACATCAGATGGCAGTCAAAAAGAGAGGTAGCCTAACTATTTATGCGCCAATATGGTAGAAACTCAGTCCATCCCTGCGATTCACCTCGCGTAGTATTCGCACGAAGGACGCAGAAGCACGGCCGGGACAGATGCGCTCGAGAAAATCGTGATCCGAAATTCCCCTCAATCCCCTCTCCCTTCACGCCCCCCACATTGCTTTTATCGACACCCAGTATTGTGTCAGCATAATGGTAACACATGGTAAGTAGGAAAGCGTACGAATGTTTTGAATGACAATGAGGCACTTGCGTTCCTCTGTGAAAATTGTATGGCGCCTACAGAATTCTGAAGTGTCGCTTGGGGCGATTATAATTGGCATTTTGTGAATGTGTCATGAAATGTGAGAGATATGTACGTGCTTTGTTAAGGCGGTTTTTAACGGATCATTTAGTTCGGTTGTATTGATTAGAGCATGTCCGGCTCTTCTGCGCGTTGTAAAGGCGTCGCTGGCTACATCGTGCATCGGTCACGCGCCGCCGACTGTCGGTCAGTGGCGTGTCGTGTCGGTCTCACGCCGGCGGCGCCCCCCGCGCACCCGTCGCGACAAGCTCCGCGAGCCAAGCGCAAACTGCTGATGCGCTTTCTAACGCTCTTGGATATTAGCCATGCGTGTGATAATTTAATATAACCAAATGCATGGGAAGGAATTTCTGTACATAAATCGAAGTTAGCAGAAGAATGATTAGCAAGAACAGCAGCTTGACAATTTTTATTATTGTTACAAGTCATTACGTGGCTGTAGTATCCCATTGCAGAGCAAATTCCGCCCTAATCTCTTCCACTTCTCTCAGCATGACTAACAGCACGATGTTAGACTGCTTTATTTTCGCCCCAGGAGTCCGCATCCCAATATATTTACGGTCGGCACAGCATGTCCTTTTCTTCTATTTATCTATTAGCGGTCATCGCAGTAGTGACATAACCATATCATCTCTCACACATTCCGTCCAGCATTTATTCAAACTCTAGTTATACCGAACAACATTCATAATCAAAACTTTCCTCATTGTATTTCCCTTATACGAGGGTGACACTGAAAGTTCTTAGAAAATCAAAAACTGAACAAACTAGCAAGTTATTAGTTTATATCTTTTCAAAATAGTGTCCATTTACATCAATACATCACTGCATCCGATGGAACCACTGAGGAAAGGACTTTGCCCACTCGTCCTTAGGGGTCTCTTCGACGGCATTTTGAAATGCAGCCACTGCTTCCTCGGCGTCTATAAAACGTTTTCCTCGAAGTTTTTCTTTTATTATCGGAAATAAATAAAAATCGCAAGGTGCGAGGTCGCGGCTATAGGGCGGGTGACCCAGTAATTCCACGTCTGACGTCGCCAAGTAGTCGATTGTTTGCTTGGCGGTGTGCGACGAGGCGTTGTCATGGTGAAGGAAAGGATCCTACTGCCAGGTCGTTTCTCCCGAACTTCGCAACACAAGTGGCAAACAATTGTTAGTGTACCACTCTGCAGTAACTGTTTTTCGATCCTCTAAAACAATTGTTGCGTAATGACCTGTCCTTCCGAAGAACGACGCCACCAAATTTTTTCCCGCGTTTCGACCTCTCTTCACTTTAGTTGGCAACTCCTCGGAAGGAAACCAGTTGTAAACAGTGGCACGAGACGGGGCTTCATCGTGAAAGGCCAATCGAAGTCTATCATAACTTTCTTGTGGACTTAAATGACATCTAAAGTCATAAAAAATCATTGTACGAAAATTTTCTCGCGTTAAATTCATGCTGACGTGACAAAGACAATTTTCAATTTGCCGCCAAATCGTAAACAAATGACAAATTAATAAAATACATACACAATACTATTGGCAAAGAGTTTCATTTTCAAAATTTGAAGTTATATTTTTTTTATATCGTTTACAAGTGGCCAGTTCTAAAAACTTTCAGTGTCGCCCTCGTACATCTGCATCACCGATACCATGACCGATTTTCACACTATTTCATTAGAATTTAGATCGTTTCAAATAAAAATTACATCTGGGTTGAAATTTCTAAAACTTGACAAAGCATAGTGATTGGAGTACTTACTTACTTACGTGTAAGGAAAATGTGGTTTGGTATTGGTTCGCTTCCAACTTGCAAGTGAAACATAAACCAATATAAATCTTAATCAGGTAACCTGCAGAATTTAGGTTTATGAACAGAAGTAACCTAACCACATCTCGCATCTACTTCTTACGTGGATTCGCCTTACCGGTTTAAAAGCGAGATTCCAAGGGGCAACAAAAAGCTTGGGCTAATAAATAAAATGTATCAGATGCGAGTCATCGTGCCGGCCAACGGAACGGTCACGGCCGGTGCTCGTCGCGGGACGTGACCACGTGACGCTCCCGCACACGCCACGCTCCGCCGCACCACTGTGAACCAGCTTATTTTTGCATAATACCTAATTTTTAACCTAGGTACTATTTACACGTTCATTTCTTACATTACCGAGTTTGGGCAATCTTGCTCTTACGTCCAATTTTCGTCTTTGTTGAAAACTAGGAGACACTGACTGTTTGCATCACATTGGATTTCAGCACCAATGACGCTAAGTACGCAAAGAATAGGTATAGATACCCAATAAGAACACGTACAAACAAGCGACAACAATCTTTTAAACCCAAGCCTGTTTATAAACAAGCAGAACAACTCGTGACTTAAGATCATGATTATGAAACTAACCATAATGTTGGCAACGGCAGTATAAAAACTAGCCTGCGTGCCGCTGACTGACGTCATAGTGAAGTAATTCGTTAAACCTATATGAGAGGTAGGAATTCGTAGAGCAAACACTTTCTCTGTTAGTAGTGCTCCGGCCACACGATAACGCGATAAAGTTATCAAGTTGGTGATAAGGTTGCTGCGCCGCCGCCGCCGCCGCCGCCGCGGCCGGCCTGTAATATCACATGAGCATGCAACATGCGTCACTGGTTGGATTAAGTTAAGCTCTGTTCACTGTTCCGAGAATGTTCCAATATAACGATGAACAAGACTATTATGAATGACTGAAATAATTTATTTCAACATTGCACAAGTGTCCTGAAGTTTGCTAGAAGTATCCGATCAAATATATACCTACCTGTGTAAATAGAGAACACAAAAAGATTTGTTGGTAATAAAAAAATCTGACTGGGATAGCACATAGAAATCGAGGAAGCATTCCTATAGAATATCAATAACGACTAGTTCTACGAGGTGTGAAACACCAGACGATAATCCGCAGTGTTAACGGCACGGGAGAACATCCACCGATAGGATATTTAAATAGCTAGAGTGGCAGATTTCTGAAGGATCAGAAAGTACCGCCTTGAGAGGCGGCCGTACATAAATGCCTTTTGAATTTACGGGCCCTGGAAGATCCCACTCAGTGGAAGATGTCCAAATCGTCAAGTCGTCAATGAAGTACGTACCCGGGACACGTTCGCGATAGGTTTGCAAAGAAATAGCATTTAGTGGATACGTATAGAAAATAGTGGAGGGTCGACTCTATTGATTTATTGTTATATCCACGGCTATAAAAAGGCACAAGGACGGGTAGAGACATAAATAAACACTATCAAATTAATGAAACAAACCCAAACATCAGTCACCTTTACTAGAGTTGACAGAAATACGTACAACCATGTCAATCCTTACTTGAAGCAGACAATGTTGAATCACTTAGTTGATATGAAGATAAATTATTAAGACTAATTATATGAATTTTATACTGAGCACGGTGTTATCTTATCAATGCATGAGTTGTTTTCATAGGAACCCAGACAGCACAAAAGATGGTACTTAGACACACTATATCTACAATGAGCAATAAGCAGAAAAGAACTGTTTGTAAGTACATAATGTGTCTGTGACTAAGGATAAAAGGTTATGAACTACATTTACAGTATGGAAAGAACGAACGCACCTGGGGGAGAAAGCAACCTAAAACGTCTCTTTAGTTTTAAGTACCTAAGTAACGATATAATACTTTGCATTTTCCCACTTGCTGTTATCTATTAAATAATGTCTGAAACTCATCTGTCTAGCCTTTTCCCAACTATGTGGGGGTCGGTTTCCAGTCTAGCCGGATGCATCTGAATACTAGTATTTTACATGGAGCAGTCGCTACCCAGTTACTGGGTAATACGATACCCCTTGGTATGACTGGTTGTCAGACTTTCGGGCTTCCGACTACCCGTAACGACTGTCAAAGAACCACGAATGACAGCCGGGACCAACGGCTTAACGTACTTTCCGAGGCACGGAGGGGTCTCGGTATGTAAAGATCATGTCATCCATCCACAGACCAACCACAGCAAACCTAGCTTAACCCGATCGATCGACCTGTGCGGCTGTTATTATTTAGCCACGGGCCTGAAACTCTGAATCAAAAATACACGTACCTCAACACGTACAAGGTACACGTAGGAGGCAACTGAGGAAATGTTCCAGTTTATTTTGGACAGGCATTCAGTAACTCAATATTTTGTTATTTTAGTTTTAATATTCACACATTTGATTACACAGGTAATTAAATTGGTGTAAATATATTTTCATAACAAGCTCATTGTATGCATGCAGACTTGACTAAAACTAATGCACTTGGCAGACACAATTCATCATCTGCCTAACCATTTCCCAACTATGTTGGGGTCGGTTTCCAGTCTAACCGGATGCAGCTGAATTGGCAGACACAATTGTCTGAATTGACAGACACAATTGTCTAAGCAAATTCCGAAAACAGAATAATTCGAAGAATGGAGATGTAGTGCTATTCTGTAAAAAATCTCACCGTGAAAACTACGGTGAAGTGAGCTGTCATTCCACCTGCAGTGCGATTCTGTAACCATCTCACAGTGAAAACTTAGGTGAAGTGAGCGTGGAGTGAGCTGTCAATAATGTCAATTCCTAGCAAAAACAAACTCACATCACCTAAGTTTACACGGTGAGATTTTTACAGAATCGACCGGCAGATGCTAGAGATTGACACTTGACAGCTCACTTTAAGCTCGCTTCACCTATGTTTTACGGTCAGTTTTTTTGAAGTGAAAACTTCTTTAGCGGCGCTGTGTACTTTTTTTGGAATGGGTAAAAACTTCTAAACTCGCGTCAGGTCACGTGACCCTGATCGAAAATTCGTAAGACGTAAAACGTAAGACGCGCGTTGTTGAGGACAGCGCCATCTATGCACATCGGGAAGAACTACGAGGGCCTCGCGTACTAACTACGTAGTTCATCCAACAACGACGAGATGGCGCTGAACCACGGATATATAACTGACGACGAGCTCCATGCGAGCGGCTTGCTTCTCTTACCACTGCCGCGACCAACACCACGAACTGAAGTCTATCCTGTGTGCTTATTTGTAAATCTGAATAAATTCCTTTCACGAGAAGAATAAACCAGTCACTTTGGTCATCATACCTGATTTGCAAAAAAACCCTATAAAATAAGGAACACACCTTAACACGCGTGTTTTGTTTATAAGACGATTCACAAAATACACTCGTAATTGTTCAAGTTTTCACTTCTGTCGGCACTACCGGAGTGCCAGTGTTTTTTTTTACAGAATAGCACTACTGTAGATCTCGATAAACAAATGACGTGTGATGTGTCAAACTGGTCCGGTTCGCAAAACACGTAGCAGAAGTGGACGTGGGTTATTTAGATGAGCTTAATTCCACGGCGAGCGGACGAAAAGTGGATGAAACAAAAAAGAAAGTCTAGTTTACCGTTCGTCGACCCACATGACTGAGCCGCGCCGAGCGACCATGGCGCGTCGCCGCTTCGCCGCTCGCGCCGCATCAGCGTACGTGACTCTTGGTAAAAACGAAATTGAATTGCCCGAGAATTGACATCCGATGAATTTTGATACACTATAGCAGCGGTTTATAGTGACCGTGATTTGTGATATCGCCCACTCCCAAAACGAAGCGTTATAGAGAAAAATATGAGGTCAGCTCAAACTGTGTTAAGAATCCAGGAGAACTGAAATATTACGTTCGTACGTTGTTACGTACGTACAGTACGTACTACGTAGTAGCTTATGATCCCTAATTCCCTAGTGATGCTACGACGTAGCAGCTTAAGATCCCTAGTGATGCTACGACGTAGCAGCTTATGATCATAATATTATTGATTTATTATAAGTATAGATGTCTATAATCTACGACGTAGCAACTTTGGTTTTCACAATTTCCAAATAGCTCAAATTAGTTACTACATAAAGTCCTCCAGACCGAATTTCGGCCATGGCGATCAATCTCACCGGAGACCAGCCTTTGGCACAGGGGAGTTAGCAGAGCTAACAGATCATCAGATTATATGTATGTACTTAACACATTAATTCTTGTAAAAAGTCGTACTACCGATACTTTTTCCAGAAGTGTCACAAAGGTCTGATGCCTGAAACAAGCAACCGCTTGAAGAAGTTCTAAATAACATCATTCAATCAATAAGAATCAAACAAGTTGTAACCCAGCCCAAAAAATGTAAGATGTTTTAAACCGTAGCTGTAGGCTAATTTAGACGTCATGGTGCGACACAAATTGAGAGCTGTAAATCCTAATTAACTCGTTCCGCTTGAACGGACTCGCTATAATTAGAAAAATCCGAAGAATAGACCAAAAAACAATTTCGCGGAACCTAGATCAGTTTGACTGAATAGCGAATGAAATGTGAAGATGAAACAAATATGTTATTTTATTAATTTCAACATAGAGTTGTGTAGGGCGTGTTACTCCAGCAGCAGCCCATTCTACTATTTTAGTTTTCTAGGGACAAGGATTGTTCGTTCCATTTGAATGAAGACCAAGACAAATTGTTACACTTATTTGTCTAAAATCATCAAACATTAAGTGTGAAGCTAAGAATTACGAATGTTAAATCATTGGCTTAGACTACGGAAGTCAATCTTACTACAAATGACCGTCAGCAACATATTTCGTACAGACGTTATATTTTATTATCAATGTTGAATCTACCCAATACAAAAATTGTAAATTCCGACAATTGTATGCACCCAATACAAAAACTAAAAAATTGTGTAATCTCTGAGTTTACGTCTCTAACAAAGAAGGTTCCATTCAAATCAAATAAATAACTACTCAACCAGCTGCGATCAAAATATCGGATCTAAAATTACTTTGCATCTTCAAATGCAGCGATTAAGCAACGCACATCGGCCACGATTACTTCAGCTAAGATCACCATGGGATCATTGTCCGCGTTAGGCACCTTCGACGGCAAGGCCTCTACCAAGCAGCGTCGCCTCTGACGTAGCGTGCGGTTAGAAAGTTGCCTGCTTGCGTCACAGCGCAGCGGGGTCGACGACCGGCGCACGCGCTGCTTCAGGGCTGACACACGGGATTTCTCAGGGATTTGTAAGGAAGGTTAGTTATGTCAAACTATTCTTGAAATACAATGCTAAGCGATTTAAAGTGCTATACGGATTAAGTGGCATACGGGAACATTGCCACTTACGATAGGCCTGGAAGTTAAATATCATCCGTTCAAACAATATCATCCATCAATTCGCAGGAGAACAGAGGTCACCGACATAGCACTAAGAATTGGCAAACTAAAGTAGCAGTGGGCGCAAAACAGATGACTGGCGAGGCCATTAGTTACTGATAGACACCAACACAAGCCGTATTTAATCATGTTTCTTCCACCTTTATCCTATTAGTGGCTACCCTACAGCAGCAGTCACGAAGCGACAACGTAGCGACCTCGTTCGCGTCCGAGCCCGCCCCCCGCACTCCACCTGCGTCCGTGTTGCACGCCGCTACGACCCACCAGCTGTTCTACTAGGCATAACGACAAAACAACACTTATACCTGATGCAAGTTGTCGTGTGTCAGCTCCTAAATGAATATTCATCATAATGACATGTCCAATTTTAGCAAAATATGCCCAATTAAACCCGACCTATCAATCGTTGACAAAATATGCTATTCAATTATGAATTAATGATGCCAGACCCTCTGGGGGCTAACGCGCAACACAATGTGCAAACTATATGTTCCTTTACAGCAAATCCAGTTTGCCTGAATTGGATACGGCAACAAAACCGATAACTACATATAAGCAGAAGCAGGGCTACAAGAATGACCGGTTTGTTCGCTTCGACCCAACCACGGGGTAAATATAAAGGACCCAACGTCACATACCTACGGAAACTATACGTATATTTGCAGTATATAGCTCAGTAATTTTAGGCAGTTGTACCTAGTGCAGTAATCCTCATTCTTTTGTATCTTGTACAATCAAGTTCTTTTTACTTATCAGACAAACGTGTTACTGCATGTTTTGTTCAATGATGGAAAAGAGATGAACTGCTGCTTCGATGCTAAAAGCTTTGATTGATGCGAGATTACAATGTTATATACATACATATATCTATAGGTACGGTACCTTTCATTGAATGATAATGATTTTAAAGATGATACCTTTAAGATTAGGAACACGCATGGCAACACATATGTACATTATTATTAGCTGCATGACCCACTTTATTATTGAGAGATAATGTTGATTGTAGAGTTTTGTCTTATCATACCGTTTGCCGAAAGCGCTTGATAACCGATAAAAGAAACGTTGACAGTCGGATTCTTAGATAAGTGATATTTAAAATAAAAGGTGTCTGTTTTGGACTAAGAATCTACAGTAACAATTTATTAATTTACTTTAGACGGTCCCCGACGACGCTTCTAGCAGAGCAGCTAGCGAAGTCTTTCTCTCTTGTGTCGGAGGATCAGCATCCAAAATGCGTAACAGAGCCTTTCACTTCGGCAATCCAATAATTATGTGGCCATATGTTTTAAAATTCGTGTTCACTACTTAATAGCAAAGGGAAACTGATTGTCATTAGTTCGTTACGCAATATTAAAGCTGATGACGTCGAGATTGGCAGTGTCTCTACGTAAACGTGATGACGCGGCAGCAGCCGATCAATTTTTCGAATTAAAATTTATTTATTTGTACACATAGGTGTAATGTAGTGGTACATGATGGTATGACATAAAATAAAAAATAAATGTGGCGTCACTATGTGCTGCCTTGCAAGGCGTACAGATATTTTTTACACATTAGGTAATGGGTGTACAGGAAGGTCTATATAATTAAAAAAAATACTGCTAAGTAACAGTCATAAATCTTTAGCATAAACAAAGAAAATAGTACAAAATTGAGGTAACAAATATTACAAATTAAACTTATTAACTAAATTAAGAAATTAGGTAATTAATAAATCTGAGAAAATGGTATAACGGATTTGTCGTACAAGGCGCTACGGCCTACTTATTATTTGCAGGGCAGGTAACGTGCAGGGTCGGTCAAGGTGATAGTTTAGAATCATGTGCGCACCAACTGGTTCGAGGATTAGTCACGAAGTTTAGTCCAAAATGTTTTTTGAACCAATGTAAATCTCGTCACAAACATCCTTCACCCCGACATCGTCAATCCACCTTCTGTGATACATCCTGTATCAAAATAAAAGAATGCCCATTTTGTAGGTACAATATTACATAAACATTCACATTGTATAGACAATCCTCTTAGAATTATTCTCAACATATATTCAAGTTTTTTTTACTAATAAACTTGATTCAAAAACTGGCTCTATCCGGCGCGGCACGGCGTCATGCTAGCCACATGCTTGGAGCAGCAAGTATACCTTTCTCTTTTGCCAGTTATTCAGTTCCTTTCACGCACTTAAAAATGTCCACAATTCTGCGTCTAACCAGTCTATGGAGACACATGAAACGTCTATATGCCTGGAGTTTTGTATTGAGTATGTGTAGAGGTCTGTAGGAATATGGGTCTTACGTATTTTGTGTAAAGCCAAGTATCGGTTCGACGACCGGCCTTAGCCCAGTTGTGTGACGTGAAGGGGGCCCAATTATGCTCCCCACTAAATGCCACGCGCTGAGAACGTTCTCAAGCGCTCCAACCAAACGCTCGTGGTTCAATGAAACAGGGTCAGACCGACACGGTTGTGTGAATGCATGTTTTATCCACGTACACGTGGGAGATAAAGCAGGTTTTACTTTTTTTTTACATTAAAGGTAATATCGGATTAGGAAATAGTGAACGTGCTAACATAACCACTAGTGTCGGGCATATAAATAACTTCAATTAACATCTGAATTTTTGGTAGGTTACGCAAAAATTTAAATATTTTACGGAGTATATTGTATAGGTTAGAGTTGGCCTTGCACGATTAATACAATTAAAGGTTTTCAAATTATTTTATGAACTTGATTCGCAAAAAGGAAACTGGCGACAGTTGTGGCATGTAGTAGGTAGCTGACGCTTCTGTATATGAGCACTAAAAGGTGAGGCAGTTACATAGTAGCATGGTCATTATTACGCAACCAATATTAGCATTGGTTCTAGTGCTAACAACGATGAGAGGAAAGATACAGATCAATGCATGCGTATGTAGTACAGTGAGGGAAAAGGAAAATTCGTCATCATAGACGACTGATAAAAATTGATAGTTGTGTATTGAATACATATAAAGACAATTTTAAGTACCTAATAATCAATTTGTTCAACTAGGTATCCGTTTTCCTGTCTGTACAGTGTACAAAGCTACCCGAAACTGTCAAATTTTCCCAATCAACCTTGAACTGCTGTAGCGATAAAGTTGAAAATCTATTAAAGGAATTTGACAGATTGTAGTAGCTTGATGTGCTGGCGTCTGTACATGTTTTAAAGTTACAAATTATAAACATATCTTTAGACTATAAGAGTGAAAAGAAAAAGACGGATAATACTTCGATTGTCCATTGGGTACCTATATAAATACAGTTACATAACATAATCAGCCTAAAATGTTCTCAGAGCAGGGACACAACTAGGCCTCCTCTCCTCGAGAGGGAATGGGCAACTAATCTACCACGCGGGCCCAGTGCGGGTTGGTATACAGTTATTTAGACAAATTCCTGAATCTACTCAAATAGCCGAGTTTACATACAAATAATCGTGCTAGGTTTGTGTTTAAAATAACTTCTGAAAACATGCAGCTGCCATAATTATTCCACTTACATAAAATATACAACGTTATACAGTCATTCATGGCATACTAAATAATTTACTGGTGTATATGTATACAGATAACAGTTTGCCTTGAAACAAGTCCTGCGTTTCATTTTCCTTATACCTACTGGAAGCAGCATTTATCTACTTCTATTGGCTATTTTATTTACCTAATATAACTATGTTATTATGAAAATATTCAATGTCATGAAATATGCCAGAATAGGCATATCTCGTACTCGGGAATATCCAGCCAGACAGAGTTTGTTTTACAATTAAGAACGGGTATTAATAAAGACAGAAAGGGTCCATCCTACAACTTTAAAATGAGACCAACACAGCAGCTCTTTCATTTGATATGTCACATTTTCTAAAATATTAATCATTTATTTATTATATTTACGTTACACTTCCGTATTTTCGGTCTCAGAAATTCGTATGTGTAACTGATTTCAACTCTGCTCTCATTATTTCATTAAAGAAGCGCTTGGACCGAGTTTATTTATATCGTTCGAATATGGCGTCGGAAAATAAGATCTAGAATACAACGGGTTTCGTGACTTAATGATCACAGACGCACGGGTCGATTCAAGGTAAGGTAAGCTACGCTTGCCGATGTCAGTCCTTGGATGGGTGACCCGTGAGCATACATATCGCTACCGCATACACCTCCGAGCCGCTGTTGTTCCCAGGTGTCAGAATTTTTGACAGTCGTTACGCATAGTCAGAAGCCCGAAAGTCTGATCACCAGTCTTACGAAGGGGTACGTGTTACCCAGTAACCAGGTTATGGACATCACATAAGCAGACGCTCCGTGTAAAATACTGAAAATCAGCTTCTTCCGGTTAGGCTGGAAGCTGACCCCAAAATAGCTGGTGGTTGTTTCTGACTATTTTGGCTAGGTAGGTTGATTAAAAAAAAAATATTAAGACAATTGGCTATTGAGTACCTACACGAAATTAGTATTCATATGTAGTAGACACAAGTCACAAGGGGTCGTCATCTGCACTGTCTTTGTAATATTTACTCATATTTTGGGGAAACGATGTGGGTAATAAATTCTCGTCGTTTTCGGTATAAGATGCTTGTTCTTGCAGTGGGACAATAACATCTGTATACTATTTATTTTTATTTGAATCACTCGTCCTTATACAGACTAGAAGGCTGTCATCATCCTTATTTTCGTCGCAATTACCATCAAGGTCAAGTTTCGCTTTTTGCACCAGCATTTAAGATTAAAATAGCTAACCCCGAGGTCCTATGCATAAAAGGTTTGTAAAAACATAACTCTGTCTTTGCTGTGGCACCAGTCGGGTATAAATAATCGCTCAGTTAAAAAATGTGGATAATATTTTTTATTCAAATATCAAAATATCACAGATAAGCGCTAGAAACTGAAAAATAAGTTCTTATGCCATAAGTGAAATATGTAAACGAAGATGGACCGATGACCTGGACGCCGCAGGAATCCGCTGGATGCGAGAAGTCCAGAACCGGTCGAAGTGGCGGTGCTTGGGGGACACTTACAGTAGCCTCCAAAAGTTAGTTGACATTTTTCCAATTCAAAAGTGATGCCACATTATGATTTAAAAAAAAACACTGGCACTCCGGTAGTGCCGACAGAAGTGAAAACTTGAACAATTACGAGTGTATTTTGTGAATCGTCTTATAAACAAAACACGCGTGTTAAGGTGTGTTCCTTATTTTATAGGGTTTTTTGCAAATCAGGTATGATGACCAAAGTGACTGGTTTATTCTTCTCGTGAAAGGAATTTATTCAGATTTGCTCGTCGTCAGTTATATATCCGTGGTTCAGCGCCATCTCGTCGTTGTTGGATGAACTACGTAGTTAGTACGCGAGACCTACGTAGTTAGTACGCGAGGCCCTCGTAGTTCTTCCCGATGTGCATAGATGGCGCTGTCCTCAACAACGCGCTCGTCGTTGTTGGATGAACTACGTAGTTAGTACGCGAGGCCCTCGTAGTTCTTCCCGATGTGCATAGATGGCGCTGTCTTACGTTTTACGTCTTACGAATTTTCGATCAGGGTCACGTGACCTGACGCGAATTTAGAAGTTTTTACCCATTCCAAAAAAAGTACACAGCGCCGCTAAAGAAGTTTTCACTTCAAAAAATCGGGTACTCCTAAGGGATTATTTGATTATTTTTATGATAAGTCAAAAGTAGTTAAATCTTAAATTAGTCAATAAAAACGTTATAGCAGTTCAAACGTTTGGATCATTAGAATTTTAAATCTTAACGTAGTGGATCAAAGCAGAAGTGGAAAAATGTCAACTAACTTTTGGAGGCAGCAGTGGACGTCTTTCGGCTAAAATGATGATGATAAAGTGAAATGTACAGCTTCCTCAGCACAGAACACAGTGTCATATAGCCTAACATGTTGTTTATATACGCAAATTCATACTTGGTCGTGGTTATTATAAAAGTAGGTAGGTATTGAGTCATGTTTAACCTTGGCAAAGACAAAGAACGCACTATTGTGCGGGACAAACAGTATTACCGATAAAAGTATACCTAAACAGGTAGCACACAGCGTGTTCAGAATTTACATTGTGTTTGTTGAGCGTCGGGAGTTTTCGCAAGTTAATGAAGGAAGTCGCAATGTAACGAATTTACTTGTGATTATATTATTTTTAAAGCTTGTGAGGGGCTTGACACTAAGTAATAACAGCCACACGGGTCGGGTTAAGCTACGCTTGCCGCAGTTGCTCCGTGGATAGGTGACCATCTTCGTTCACATACCAAGACCCCTCCGTGTCTCGGAAAGCACGTTAAGCCGTTGGTCCCGGCTGTCATTCGTGGATCACTACATGAATGCAATAAATGATGATAATGATCTTTGACAGTCGTTACGTCATCAGTAGCCTGAAAGTCTGACAACCAGTCTTACCAAGGGGTATCGTATTACCCAGTAACTGGGTTGTGGAGGTCACAGATAGGCAGTCGCTTCATGTAAAATACTGGTATTCAGCTGCATCCGGTTAGACTGGAAATCGACTCCAACATAGTTGGGAAAAGGCTAGGCAGATGGTATATTATTTTTAAAGCAATAATTATAGCAATAAGTAGGCATCTCGTGTGGGCTCCCGCAATAAAAAAAAAACCGGCCAAGTGCGTATCGGACCTCGCACAATGAAGGGTTCCGTAGTTGAAATGAATTTATTCCAAGAACAAACTTAACATTCTAGTTGAAAAACATGTTCTTCCATACATTCCAACTGAAAAATGTAAGTTTGTACGCACAATATTGAGAGATTTACCATGTTGGTTTAAGACCACAGACTTCTTCAGAAAAAAATACAGATAATAGTTCTATACCTATAGATTATAGGAAAACCTATAGTTTTCCTGTAATCTATAGGTGACAGACGGACGGTCAGACAGACACACGAGTGATCCTATAATAAGCGTTCCGTTTTTTTCCTTTTGAGCTACGAAACCCTAAAAATGGTTTACGTTATAAACTAATTTTATTGGTGATACAGGCTGTAAGCAACGACACTTAGTCTGTTTTACACCAAGGGGAAGCGCCGGGGTAACCCTAACTTTACGTTCACATAATCCTATTGATTGATATTTCATTAAATAGTCATTCAACAGGATATAATTCTGAAAAGTCATTTGTTACGCTCGCAAATCAAATTTTGTTCAACATACAACTTTTGAAAAAACCTAAGAAAATTTGCCTTTCCCAGGTTATCTAGCGCATTCCGCTTAACTAACTAACAACGTTAACGTTTAACGTTTAGGTAACTTATTAGTGATACAAGGTGTAAAAAATGATCATCATCATCATTCATGATTGTGATATACACAACTCAATGGTAGCGCCTCAAGAGAGTCCCGCTCTATCCCCTGTGGCGACTAGACGTTCCCTTTGCGTTATTTTTAGCGCAAATCAATGTATTATCTTTCTTTTCTTTCAAATGGGGTCAATCAAGCAATACATCGTGGCGGTGGCGCCTACCTTTATCTCGAGATTTTCTTGAATTCCATCAATACTATTGTCGTTTATAGTAGTAAGGTAGCTTTGAAAGGAGTTATTTATAAATCTATTACCATTTGATAATCTCTTTAATTTACAATATAAGTCGGTAAACAATGGCGTCGGAGGCGGAACGCTTGCCTTTGCCTCCGCTCGTGCAATGTCATTGTCAAGGCCGCGTGATAAGGCATTTGTCACATCGCCACGTTTCATTGCATTCCAGCGATATCGCGCGTTGCATCATCGCAACGTGATGTTGGTGAAATGTGATTTTTTAACTTCCTCGCAATTTATGTACGGTCATTTTCTCTGCTCTACTGATTAGTCACGATGATACAATCACCATCGTATGTGTTCATTTATATTTGATCATAGTAATTATTTTTTCTGTTTATTTTAAGACCCGCAGTTAGACCACTTTTGTGTCATCAATTCATCATGTCCGCGTGTCTGTCACAGCCGGTTTACTCGCAGAGCACCGACTTTTAGGTCACAGGGGAGTTGAAATTAGATATGGAATACCAACCTAAACCTTTATAACACCTGCAAAGTATCCCCTATAACCTACCCGCCCATGCGCATAAAATAAGTCCTACACAGTCTGTCATTACAGGGATTGATGAAATGACGGTTTACTTATGAAAAAAGGAAATGGTTATTTCTGTAAGTAGATATTTTAGGACACTTTTACAAGTAATTTTTTTAAACCAGCTGGCGCCCGCATTTCCTGCCTGACTGATCCCTGAGAAGAATTTTTTTAAACGTTGCCCCACACTAGGAATTACTCCTGTATCGTGGGTGCGTTTACAAACATTTAAATTCACATACACAAAGAGCCAGACCCGGAACAACTACCTGTACGCAATACAAATATTGAAATGCCGAACCAAACTCATGTCATGGTCTCTTTTAAAGTCAAAACATTATATTAGGATTTTATATGCGTCCAACAATGCAGGGCCATGTCTGGGAGGGCTTTTTGAAGAAAGAGCCATTTCAGATTTAAAGTCAGTGTATTTAATCTACTAGTCTGCATGGTAAAATAAAAAATAGCAATAATAAATACATACATATTTTGATCTGGTTACCACTTCGAAATAACATGTTAAAATAGTCATGAGTACCGTTTTCAAAGGTTTTGAGGTTCTCATGACGTCGAAAATATGGTATATTATGTGAGTCTTAAATTATTTGCTGGATTGCGATTGAAAGTGACATTTCGATTTACTTTCTAATCGAAGTGAGTGCAATGTAATAATGGCAAAGTCACCTTCAGTATGTTGTTATGTCACACATTTATAGCGCATTCCAATACCGATCCATGTGTAAGTAACTTCCGATACGGAACAATCGTCTTGTACGCCGTGAGCCTGTATTTTAACAGATAATTTTATTATGAAATATTTTTTGTAGGATTGTCAATGATTTTAAACTGTATTTAATTTTCATCCTTCAAAGCAAGAAAAATGTATTAGCTGTTCAATACCTACATTTTGACCCCGTTGGTATTTTTTGCACTTTGGATATAACAGTTCTTTTTTTTTTTGATAACCAGTTAAAACTTTCTATGTTACTAAGTACTATTAGTTATTCTGTGGCTACGTCTAGATTCATGTGCTGAATACATGGTGACAGTAGATAGTAAGTACTTAATATCTACCACCAAAGGAGCACCTCCCTGGAGGGTGTAACCTTCCGTGGTCCACTTGGAAGTCCCTGAACCGTCTCCGGACGCCAGTGGGAAGATGTAAGTCCAACCTGGTACAGTGGGGCTACTTTGACAGAACGGCAGTAGGGTGTGATTGTGGAGGTATGTCGCAAAACATGCTCCACATCCTATCCTGCCCTCTGTATCCCATGCAGTCAAAGTGACCTCTACGCTGGCACCGACAACGCCGTGGAAGTGGCAAAATTTTGGGCCAACTAGTTCAGTACAGATACAGTCGTGCCAGCGACGCGAAGAATAATATGGTTACAGTTTGCGCGTCGATGTCCCTGGCAGTCCTACTGCCACCCAATATAGTCCACCTTATCGATTTCCATAACGGCGACCCTTTGTAATTATTATTTCCTACCGTGACGTGTGCCGTGACTATGATAATATGACTCACCAGACCTAATTTTAAATCCAAAACGAACCACCACCGCCACCATCCACCCACCATCCTTTACGACTTACGTAAGTATTTGGCGTTTTACGGTTAGTGTATCGAGTCGCTTTTATTTTAGAAATTTTTTACTTTTTTGTAGACAGTACAGCGCCAAGACGACCTATGTGAGGGTCCTCTACCAAACCTGCTGGATCGATAGCGCAAGCGCTTAGATAGAACGAAAAAACTAAGAATCAAAATACCATCCACCAGAAGGCATCAAAATTGTGTCAATACACCTGTCGGTGCCTAAAGAATACAAATAGCTCATTAGACGAAAACAAGCGAATAGAAATCAAAAGTCACGTGCGGAACGGCATTCATGAATGGAGTATGACACCGTGATCCGATTGTGGAGGCATTGTTCAGGAATCATCTCGGAAGTCTCATTGTAACGTGGAAGTCGATTTGCGACCTGCGGCGAATATTAATACCTTGAGGCAGCTTTCTGCGAGTTCAGCAGTTGAATCATTCACTATTACTATCCAAACGACCCGCCCCTGCACGGGTGTAACAATGTACTGATGCATATTAGTAGTCTGTGTACTGATGTAGCGGTATCTCGGAACTTTAAGATTTCTAATGTGTTACACACAAACTTATTACAAGAATAAATTCACGAAATGATTGTGAAAACCGTACCAAAATCCATTGTGCAGTTTAGAAGAACTAAGCGATCACAGAGTCAGAAATTAAAAGCGACTTTGTTTTATACTACATATGTGGTGAAACTCACCCAATCGACCAGTCCGTATGCGGTGAGGAGCCCGGATTACTACCAGTATCAGTCAAGTCAAGACTTGGACTCAGTGTTCGATCAAAGAAAGTATCTATAATGTGCCTGGGTATGAGGATAAACAGATAATAAATCTTCATACAGTGGAAACCATCTGCCCCTTGAGTAAGAGGGCTTTGTCGGTCTGTTATTTGTCTTATTTCTCATTAAAACTTTAGTCTTGATAGGAACTACTATTACTACACCCATATTACCCCGCGCAGTGGTAGCCTGCATTACTTGTTAGTCCGGCCGGAGGGCCGCATCGCCCATCCAGCTACGTGCAGGCGTTACAAACTGTTTATTGGTATTCTCCACGACTCGGGTGAGGCGCGATTATCATTGTAAATGTACTCGGATGGGCAGACGTAAGATTTTCCTGGTGACGATTGTGTAACGGAAGGAGAGACGGCGACTTAAAGCGCTGCGATGAGGTTGTTTTAATTAAACAATCCAACTTCTTTCACTCGCAACGGTGGTTTAGGCGCATGTTAGATAATTGTGTGCATTTCGTTGCAGTTCGAAGACTGCTTAAGTGCAGACGTTTCGAATAACAAGCAGACAGATACTAATAAACTATACAAACAACTACTTAAACACAAACCAATATTGCGCATAAAAATCGCAAAATCCTACGTCAAAAAAATCGCACAGTCGCCAGAGTAGAGAACCTCGTCTATGTTCAGTACATGTACGAATGCAAATAGAGTTGCGGGAGTATCCTCAACCCCGGGCAGGTCTGGCGATAGAATATCAATTTGCGATCAGGCGTGCTTGTACTAAGTGAGCCTAGATCGCCTTTGTCAATACCTGCAGCTTTTGTGTAGATATCTTTAGAGTAGCGCAGAAAATCAGGCGGGCTTTTGCCAAGCATCGGTAAAGTACACACAGAATAAAGGTGCGTTTTCAACAAAGATGAGCGAGGAATTAAGCGTTCAACATGCGTTGAGGCAAATTCTCACAATGTTTTTGTGAGAATTTGCCTTTTTTTAAGAAAAACAAATTTTCCTGTTAGATGAGAGACCAGTCTCTCATCTAACAGGTTCTCGCACATATCATCAGGCAACTCTTCGGGCAGCAATAAGCTCTCGGGTGGGGGGGGGACATACTCGTTGGAGAATCGGAACCTCGATAAAAGGGAAAAATCAGTCCAGTGTAAAATTATAAAAAGAAAGAAGAAAAATACAATTATTTAGCACAGACTTAAAGACACACAAATACACCTGATAGTCAGATAATAGTCGTACATCAGAAAAACCAAAATGCAAAGTCCGATGTAAGAAATTTGCAGGAAACTGTGCCTCACGGCTGCGCCAAAAAGGCCCAGTTCAGCAAAAATGCCAGACAACTAGTGCCTGACGCTGGTTTTCAACTGGACCTTATAAGTAATATTAAATACACAAACTATCCGCACGACATCTTCAAACAGTATAATACCTAACAGTCAACTTGATCCATTTTCTTTTTTGGAAAATCAAAGGAGGACTACAAAAAATGACAAAAAGCTTTATTGGCAAAACGAAAAGGTGATGATGATGACAGACAGTAATTTATGATTGATGATTTTTTATGGTTTGATGTCAGATCTCCCTAAAAACGGTGTGATGACGTCAATAGATATATAGAATATTTAAGCTTTTTCCATAAACTATACTACTACTTACTACTAGGTACTATAATTGTTTTAAAATAAATAAATTAACGGAACACAACACAACCATTTTATTGTGTTTAATTTATTATTGATTGATAGATATCACCATTTTCAACAAAAAAAAAAAACAAGTCAAAACCATCGAAACGAAGGAAACTAAGTACAAAAAATAAATAGCGCTGCCTCCTGTGAGGATTGAACTCACGACCCCTGGTTTACGAGACCAGTGCTCTACCACTGAGCTAAAGAGGCGTTGCGAAATATTGCGAAATACTGAATCCTTAACTACGACTTAAAAAGTTTTTTTTTATTGTTTTAGCAGTACCTACCTCGGCCGGGGCGTTACTATAGAACATTGATTTTGAGAAAGACTATCGCACAGATAATATGAATGACAAAGACGACGCTCCAAATAGCATAACTTTTTAAACTGTATTACTGTGCCATATTAACGGCTGTGGACTGTACTTACAGTGCAGTTAGACACATTAGGAAACCAATTGTAAATTTCATACTTCGTTGTACAAGATTCTTTTAGCGCGTGGCTAAAATCGAAACTAAAGCCGCCATCTTGATTTTTGAACATCATTTGCTCGCCAAATATCCTTGTAGTAGTGTAACCTACTTTCATACTCCGGGGAATACAGGCTTTATATACGTTGTCTGTATGTACGAAATAAGAACAAAAGAGATGTGACAGTGACACTGACAGTAGGTAAGTACCTACAACCATATTTTCTTCCGAACGGACGAAATAAACTACTTTTAGGGATCCGTACATCTGAATGAAAAAACAGAACCCTTATCACTCGTGTCTGTCCGTCTGTCATAGCCAACTTGTTCCGAATCTAATAGACCGATTAAGTTGAAATTTGGTATTGGCACACATGAATTTCTGTGATCCAAACACGTAACACTTTTGGGAGCAAAATATGAAAATTTAAGAAAAAAGGTTTTGCATATTACGTATACCGTGTGACACATCAAATTAAAGGGCTTACTGCGAATGTTTTTCGATACTTATAGATTACAGGAAAACCTATAAAAAATATCATGGTAAAATTATCTCAAAATTTTGCGTAACTACAATATTAAGTTTGATCGCGGGATAGATTTCCTAACTACGATCCGTAGTCGGGATGAATAATTATATTTTTTCGATTAATTAGAGTGATGTTTTCCCGATCACAGTACAATTATTAAACCACGAAGCCAAAGCCTCTGTCCTCTCGGTGAGAGGGAGTGGGCCGTAATCCACTACGCGGGCCCAGTGCGGATTGGTAGATGTCACAAATCTCAATCTAAAATATTAAAAAAAATATTGTGTTTGGTATCCAATGAAAGGCGCAAGACCACTGGATATTTTGATAAGGTTACCGATTTATAATGTAGGTACACTCAAACCTAAAAGGCTAAAACAGTCTTCGTCAAAATGTTATGCGAAGTGTATTTATGACATAACACGGCCCAATCAAGTATGAATCCGAACTCCGAGCTTGCTACTGAGAAATTCATGATGGAACACCCGACCAACTAAGCAGTAGCGTACTCTCGGAAAATTCAATTAAAAAAGGTTCATAAAAAATATCCCTATTCCGAAATATCTATACTAATATGTATTATAAAAAGCAATGTCATGTAGCACAAGTAAATGAAAAATTCCGAAAACCGTAAAGTAGTTACATTCCAAAAATAAATAATTTTAGAACTATTTACATACTTTGTACAGAGCCCTCGGTCGCGAGCCCGACTCGCACTTGACCGTTTTTTTTTAAATATTAACTATGTAGTACTTAGTGCAAAAATTCAGTCAATGAAAGTTACATTTTTGTTGTCAAACTAATTAACCAATTCCGCTTACCTCATTGCCGTCTGCCTAGTGTCTGTAACAAACAAAATAAACTAAATTATTTCAAAATAAATGCCGAACCCAGGGATCGAACCAGGGACGTTTAGATATTCAGTCTCCCAACTGAGCTATTCCGGCTTAATATTCCTTCTGAAATTTCGCAATGCGAGCTTACCCGCCAGCGCCAGATATACCAGCTTTAATTTGACACTCTTTGTTTCATTTCAAAACTGCAAGACGCAAAGGCAAAGTGCTTCATTTAAAAGAGTGTCCTTGGAAGTTCTGGCCCGTTTTTCTCCATAGAGATCTACGTTTTGGAATGGGCAACTATCTCCAACTTTTTGACTAACTGACTGACTCTTTGATAAGTGCCTGTAAAGGGTTTAATTGTAATAAATACTTTGTAGAAATATATGATTTTCACCAAAGAGTTTGCAGAGACTGTACGTATCGTAGCGACACATCTGCCGAAAAATACGCGACGGAAATTCCGCGTGCCTAATTTAAATAGAATTGTGGGACCTGCAAGTCTTTTTAAATTAGGTACCTGTGTTGTGTTGATCCCAAAGTACCTGAAGAAAGTGTAAATAAACCTTGTTCAAGTTAAATTTTAACGCAATGACTCACTAAACGGAAATTAGTAGCACATTCATCAGGATTTATGCTCGTCACAGTGCGAATGGTGAAATAGAACTGATGGAATACCAGGAGAACTCCTCAACAATTAACGTCCTTGCATCGCGAAAAGCAATATTTTGTAAAAGGCGATGGGCAAGTTGACATTAGGCTATTGTAACTTAGATACATTATAAACAGACCTACTAAAAAGCTAGAAATAAAAACTTTTTAACAAAAAAAACAGACTTCCAAAAAAACACTACAAATTGTAAACAACTTTAATTTCGGAAGTCGCTGGCAAAAACTAAAATACTGATCCAAAGACACCGACTTCGGAAATTAAAGTTATTTTTCACTTTGTAGTATTTTTTTTTGGAAGTCGGTTTTTTTTTGTTAAAACGTTTTTATTTCTTACATGGGGGTGGGAGGGGTCTAGATTATTTATTTATTTAAAACTTTAAGCACATAAATGTACACAGGCGAAATTAATGCCATAAGCATTTTCTACCAGTCAACCTTTGATTATTCTTAAGTAAGATCACAAAAGTAAACAAAAATTATTATATTTTATAAATTATTGCTACTTTTACTTTGCAATTTTGGTAGATACTGATCTTACGTAATATTCAAAGGGAGGGAGGGGTTTATTCAGGTCTTATTTTTTCTTACGGAGGGGGGAGGTGGGTCAGAAATTGGTTGAAAGTATCTTACGTAATAAATGAACAGGCCCTAATCGTATTTTCGATCGATCAGGTAAAGCTATGCTTGCCGCGGTTAGTTCGTGGATGGGTTACATACCGAGACCCCTCCGTGCCTAAAAAAGCACGTTAAGCCGTTGGTCTTGGCTGTGATTCGTGAATCTTTGACAGTCGTTATGGGTCGTCAGAAGCCCGAAAGTCTAACAGCCAGTCTTACCGAGGGGTATCGCATTGCCCAGTAACTGGATTGTGAAGGTCAGATAGGCAGTCGCTCCATGTAAATACTGGTATTAGCTACATCCGGTTACACTGGAAGCCGAACCCAACATAGTTGGAAAAGGCTAGGCAGGTGATGAATTGATGATGTGATACTACTCTAGTGAGTGCCCGTGCCCCGTTGGTCTCGTGGTTGCAAGTGCGACTGCTGAGCACGGGGTCCTGGGTTCGATTCCCAGGTCGGACATAGTGTTATTAGAAATTTCTTTAGTAACAGTCCGGAGTTTGCGGTTCCCGTGACTCGGAAAGCAGGTAAAGCCATTGGTCCTGCGCCTGATCTCTGCCCGGTCGTGTCGGATAGCCGTCTCATCGGACTATGGAAGTAAAGGAACAGAAAGTGCACCTGTGTTTGCGCATACACTTGTGCACTACAATATTTCCTGCGTACCTGGCTAATCTGCGTTGAGATTGGCCACCAGAGACCGAAATCGGTCGGAAGATCTGTTGATAGTCAAACATTCATCTACTTTTGAGGTAGCGAGCGCCATCTAGTTCTTAACACAAGAACTATTTTCATTGCGTTGAACAAAAGGTGGCGTTCAACATAAACACATTATTATACTAATAACATTACACATTGTATAGAGCCAGAGGCCCAGAGGTGATTGGCAAGAGGTGATGGCAAGAGGTGATGGCACTTTCGCCGTGTTCAAGATCGAACACAACGTCACAAGCCTTAGGCATCCAGTGAGTACCACTCTCTGCCATTAGTATATGAGGAAAAAAGCTAGTTCTAGGAAGATATAAAATAGCTCACTATCAGTAGCTCCATCCACAAGTTGGGCCTGCACAGCTTTATCCTCTGCCACATTCCCCACGTCGTCCAGCACTACACCACACTTCTTGAACAAACAACTCCGCAGCCTCATTATCTTCTCTGTCTCTTTGTAAGCTTTTATTTCATCCTGAAATAATCAAAAGTAATTATCTGTATTTTTTTAATGAAAAATCTTTTCATTGTATGAAAAAAATACATAAAGTACTATACTACATGGGTGATTTACAAACAAATAAAAATGCTAAGTATCTTAAAACAAAAAGGTTGTGTGCCAATTACAAATTGTTACAAATAAATAATAGAAGTATAAATTATATGAACAATGAGGAGGTTAGCAATAAAGCAGCTTAACATAAAATATCATAGTTCAGTATTAGTCATGAAAACTAAACTAAAACAGCAAGAGTGCTAGTGTTGTTGATGATGGTCATTAGGATTCTTATTTCAAAGAAGTTATTGGTTAAAATTTTTAAAGGGCCCTATGCAGTTATCACGGTCTTAACAATAAAACTTCTATTGTGTCTCGTTTACCGCACCGGAGTGGCTAGCTAAACAGCTGAAGTAATGCTCAAGCAAAACAGTTCAATTCCCTAATAACAATTTGTACTGGAGCATAATATGGCTAGAACTTGATTTCTTATAATTACATTATATATACTACACAGTATACTACAGTGGGCCAGTGGTAACAGCCGCGACTTACGAAATGTAGGTCGGGGGTTCGAACCCAAGTGGGCACTTTAATTTGTGTAAATTATTTCATCACCACTGCTTTCAAAACTGTGAAGGAAAACATCGTGAGGAAACCAGCATGTCCTAGAACCAAAAATTCGAAGACATGTGACATCTACCAAACCGCACTGGATGTGCGAGGTGGTTTGTGACCCACTCCCTCTCACAGAGGAACTGAGTCCCAGCATTGGGATTATTATAGACTAATTCTGCTATACTAGGCTTTAAATTAACGGATCGTGTTCGAAACACAATACCTAACTGCACTCCAAAACAACTATAGCTGACGTGGCGCATAAGGCTGCCCAACTTAAATAGGACTGGGTAGGACGTGTCTGCCCGAAGCCAGACAAACTGTGGGCCCAAATAGCACAGAATTGGTGCCCCAGTGAGGCATGGTCATGGCAGACCACGTAGATGGTGGGACGAGCAGGATAGGTTCCGTTAAAACTGAAAGGATGACGCACGGGGTCGCGATATATGGAAGGAGTGGAGGGAGGCCTTTGCCCAGGAGTGGGACAGCATAGGCTAGTTAAAAAGAAAAATATATTCTGAAGCACTATTAAAATACTGTTTTAAGGTGCAGTTATCTTATTTTAGGACCCAGACATTTTAACAGCTGCCTCAGTTCATTTTCTCAAAATTATCCTCATCTACAATCTTTCCTTATTACTTTATCAAATCACTACAGAGCAAAATCATATCTCAGAATCATAGAATATTGAACTATATATTTATGAATATACCCGTTACATCAGCTTTGAAATAATGTGTATAGATGATATAATTGAATAAATCAACAATTTCAATTATTTTTACCTTTAAATCCTTCAATCGTGAATGAGATCTGCTAGAAAAACACTCTCTTAAATGCGTGGCAGACCACCTTTCTCCATTGCTGTATAATACTGAAGGGGCAGATTCCTGCAACCTACTATTCGACGACTTTTTAACCAAGTTCTTTTGCATAGTTCGAGGCGGAGAGGTTGCGAGGTCCAAAGATTTAATAGTCTTACGAGGCTTTACCACATACGTCCGTTTAACTTTCTCACGACTAGATTCAGGTACATAGTCATTCAAAAAAGTTGGAAGTTCATTAAAAACTCCTGAGGAGCTCATGTTCGAAGTAACTGGTTTCGCGCCAACTCTTACAGACGACGGTATATCATGGCGTGTAACAAAAGAACTCGAATTTAGGCTGTTGCGCGAGTGATTGTGGACACGAGACATAACTCTATCATATTTATTGTTACGAGTTCTGTTCCCTGAATCCATTACTTTTGAAAAGGTAGGTTTCGAAATCGAGTTGTTTTGCTTAGCAACTTCAACTTCAACTCTTGATTAATGGCTTCTGTGGAACAAACACCACAATTTTGCCAATTTCACGTACTAAAATCCACTAAATGAAAAAATTAAATCTCTCTGACACGTGAGACAGCTCGCTACTGCGGCTGATGTGTCTCTAAAAAATATAATGATGTGATGATGATGTGATGATGACTGAAAGAAAATTCGTTTTGCTTAGCAAATAGCAAAATAAATAAACTAATAATTTGACATTTGACAATCAGTTGCTTTTTTAACTTTCTGTCAATGTCATTTTGATTTCTTTGAACTGGAAACTCGTATTTTTGCACAAGCAGGCAAGCAGTTTGTATTTTAACACAATGAAAGGCGAAATAATTTATCCAGAGCACATAAAGTGGTATAAATGATAATAACATTAGTCCACCGGTAACAGAAGCAAGGTAAGCAACACACAACAACAAAAACTGCAACAGCAATAGAAAATGGAATACTTCATTTTCCTGACGTGAAGCGCGTCTTGACCAGTTTCCCGCCTTCAAAGTTTCTTACCTCTAAAAATAATATGCTCATGTTAAAGGATTTGTCACACTGGATGAGTTCTGCGGTCCGTGGTCAGGTCAAAGTGAACACAGCCCGCATCATGTATGAACAACACTTCACTTTGACCTGCCAAACACAAATAACTGTAAGGCGCCTTACAGTTACTAGGATAAAATAGAACTGGGACTGGGCTGGTCATATCTGTCGCATGTCGGACGAGCAATGGTCAAAAATAACAACTCCATCGATCTCAACTGGCAGAGAGCGACAAAGCGGCAGAAAGAGATGGCGAGCGGGGCGGCTAGACTCGTTTTTGAAGGATTGACCTTGGCCCACACCGCCGGGAAGGGAAAACTGATGTCTGAGAGATGGAAAGGAGTCCTTGGACCTGCAGTGAGACAACATTGGCTTATAAATGTAATACTTACATACAATATATTGTGCTTTTCTCCGCGGCTTCCGACAACATAAGCTTATAAATATAACATATTTCCGACATTCATGCGGGCAATAGCTAGGTCCGCTTGATTGTTGGAAATTTTATTATCCCACGGGAATTTACTACGGGGGTAAAAAGCATCATAGGGTTATCAACTTAAAGCGGAAGATACGTTACTTGATCACAGTGCGCGGTCTTACTGAACCTAGTTCTATGGATTTGCACTTTCTCACACGCGAACCATCGTCTAAACACCGAATGTCGATACAGCTCAATGTTTTTAGTTTTTCATATAAATGCGCATCAAAATGCCTTCTTGTGTAATTGTGTTCTAATCACTCAAGAAAGAAAAATGAGACACGGGATTATTTTTCACGCTTAAGTGTCTAGAGTAAAAAATGTTAATTTGTTGAAAGTTATGATTTTATTTATTGTTTGCTTGGCCGTTGTTGTAAAAGCGAGATCTACTAAATACTTAATACAAAAGAGGCGTGAGAGCTACCTCAATGTCATTCTAATCCAAAACATTTGGCGGCTAAGGTGATTGCGCTCGCACACTTGTGCGGGTCCTATCTCTGTCCTTGTCTATCGGTAAGTGTAAGTGTTTTCCTCGGTAGAGTAAATAATATGTTCCTTGGTGTTATCAGTTTATCACACTTATCATATCACAGATGTGTGAGTTTCGTTGCATAGACTTGTGCACCAATCTCAGGTTTAGTGACCTCCGCTAGGAGTAATAATGTTCTGTTAGTGACTTACTAAATATGTTAGAACGTATCGTATCTTCTGCTTTTAAGTTTATCAATAATACTAACCCATATTCTACCGTCGAAATCAGCCGTTATGGCGTAAAAAGTTAACAGACTGACTTTTCTTCACATAATTATAAATTAGTATGATAATAAAAAGCTGCCAAGTGCGTGACGGACCACGGTGAAGGGTTCCGTAATTACTTATATTTTTTTTTCTTTTGTCTGTATATCTGAGGTATTTGAGGGCACGGTAGTGCCCCCGCCAAGACGAGCCAAAACAAAAAGCAGGGGTAAAATCTATATTTTCTCGAAGCGTTTCGTTGTATTTTCAAACCATCATAGGTTCAGCCTGGATAATAGGGAGCTTAAATTATCAGGATAAGATCAAAGTCAAAGCATTTATTTCAAATAGGCACATAAAAGGCACTTTTGAACGTCAAAACCTACAACAAAATAGAATTGATTCTAGTCGCCCATTCCAAAAGGTAGTTTTCGTATGGAGAAGAATGGGCAAGAAACTCCACCGTTACTCTTTTAAAATATATTACAATATTTTGCATACATTAATTATATAATAATAATATGTGAAGACGAAGCACCTAAAATAAAATTACTATACTTACCACAATAGGTAAAATAATTAAAATGAAACCATGACATATAAATTAATTATCTGATAGATACATGGTGCTCACATGTTTACAGACATGGTAAAAGTAAACGATTTTAATTCAAATAAAAAAAATTACAAGTAAAAAGTCAGGGTGAGCTAATGTAGTTACAGAATGTAAATCAATGAAAAAAAAAAAAACATACTAAGTTTAACTTTGTGTAACTACACAAAGTACGTCGATTTTGTCTTTGACTCAATAACTAATAAAAACTGCTAGGACAATAATTCCCAATTAGCACACAAACAACAAATTACTTAAAAATTAAACAAAATTTTTATAAGATTTTTATTTTTTATTATCAAATTTAGATCACTCAACCCTAACAAGGTATTTATTATCAGTTTCAAGACTTCCCAACCAGTTCATTATGTTTTAAGTCATAAATATGTTTGGCTTGATTCTGGTACTCATCACATATTGCATTGATTTGTTTAGTTACATTAAATACCACATCTTCAGACACACTACTTTGTTTCTTTACTTTTTTGATGAAGTCTGCCTGTACATCTTTGACTGAATCTCTACATTTTATATACAATGCCTTTGCATTCTTCGCCAAAGCCTCCCTATGTTCTTTTGTAACTTTGGGTACGGGCACATATAGTGTAGTGCCGTCTTGCTGAGGATTCAGATTCAGCCCCGATCCTTGAATGGCTCTCAATGCATTTGGTATGGCTTGTGGAAAGGAAGAAAAGTTTATAACAATAGTTTTAGGATTTTTACGGACTATTTGAGCAAGTTCCTGTAGCTCGCAATCTTTACCCTCAAACTTCACCAACAGTGACTCTATAGAGCCAGTTGTGGATCGCAAGGACAGGTTCTTAGCAAAATCTTCCTTCATTCTGTCAATAGCTGAATTGCATCGTTCTTTCATCTTATCCACAGGCACAATCTCAGATATTGCTGCGACATTAATCTCCACTTTAGCTCCTTTACCTTTTTTGTCTCTTCCTTTGTCTTTGCTCTTCGCATAATTCCGAGTTGCTGTAAAATTCACCGCATTCGAAAAAATAATCCTCTCGTTACCTCTAACTACATTTGGATATATTGTTGATCTCAAGCAGGTTAACGCTGGAGTTGACAGTCGCAGTAGTATGCTAGTGCCCATTTTGAACTACTATTGTAGTTCCTTTAATTTTAAAAACACTTTCATTGAATAATGGCACACAAAACGGTATTGTTACATCGAGATATAATATCTCGATGCGGAAAAACAACCTGACCTAGCGATGGTAATTAATGCGATTTCGCATAAATTTCATTAGCATGCGAATTCTTGAGTCTTAGCATGTTAACTGCTATTGCTATGCTATTTGCTAATATAACGACAATTGATATTAAATAATTATAATATGAATTTTGTTTTTACGGTGAGACATGTTCACGTTCAAAAGTTTATTTACCTATACTTAGGTACCTACCTACTTACACTAAAATATTTACCTACCTATAATTATAATACAAAACCTAAAATCGGGGGGCACGGCAGTGCCCCCGCCAAGTCGAGCGCGAAGCAAACACTGCCGTACCATCCTTTACTGGAACCATTTCGCCGCATTTTCAGGCCCATATTTGAGAACCTCTGCATAAGACCAGAACGCAGAAATTTTGGTCATCCAGTAAGCTATAATCACATACTTAAAATCCAAAATTTCAAGTCTGTAGGTCATTTAGTTCCGAAGTTAAGCGAAAGCAAAGTTTCGCATTTATGACACTCACTCACTGATGATCATCAAAATAGAACTAGTACTTCCCATAAACTCAGAGAGCTGAAATTTGGTACAGAATTAGGGTTTAATGGCCACATAAAAGGAAAACTATAAAAACTAGTATAATCGAAGATCTGGAGTACCTGGTGACCCTGATTAGAAAACACAAGAGCCCAACCAAACTATTAGAGATCGACGTACCGCCTTTACAAAAAATATTCAACTTGGTGGGCTGCTTCATTTGATGTCAAAAATCGAAGGTCTGAAGTATCTGATGAAGAACCCTTAGCTGGTCTCAGCTGTATTAGAGATATGATAATGCCCCCTTCTACTATTGGTACATAAAAAAAACGACTGTCATTGCAAAAATCCAGCGTAGTGGGACACATTTTCTAATTTAATCTAGCTTATAGCGTCCCACTGCTGGGCGAATGCCTCCCCTTCTACTTTTAATACGCATATAAATAAAATTAAAGCAAAAGCAAAATAGCTCGTCTAATTATTAATCGATTCAAAAGAGTTCGTCTATCAGTGAGTTAAATAAGATTATTCCTTTTTTGTACAATTATGTTGCATGTAATTCTGTGTCATTTGTCAAGTGAGACAGTATAAATTCCGAAAATTTCAGTTTTTTTCATTAGTTGTTTTAGTCTAAATATTATCGGTAGGTATTTTTGATTTGTTGTCCAATGTCCATATACTAAAAGTCGTTGAGTTTATTTGTGTTTGATTTCTCAAGATAATGTCGATAATATTATTATTAAAAGACGACGATGAACTTAGTAGCTACCAAGTAGTTGGTATGCCCAAAGACGGGTTTAGGTTAGGTTTAGTTTAGGTTAAAACAATTTTTTAGTTCAGGTTTAGTGAATGGGTCGATAGGCGTTGTACAAAAAAATCAGGTGGGACCCGGAAGACCAGACAAAGCCTAAACAATTGGTAGTAAAATTCGCTAATAATTTGATTCACGAATTATTGCCTATTAAGTCAAAATTTGACATCATACTCAGGTCATACGTGTACAGAGAACAATTCCCAATCTGTGTGGCGTCAAGGTCTAAGTCTAAAAAAAAATGCCCTCATGGACATTGGCACCTCCATATTCTCTTGTGGCCCAGCCTACGTGGCGCTTTCACGAGTAATCAATCTTCATGGGGTGCACCTCATAAATGTTGACTTCAAGAGTATAAAAGCTCAAGCTTCAGCGATCACCGAATGCAACCGGCTTAGGCGTAAATACCGCACCGATCTTTCAGAAATGAAACCGTCTAAACAGTCTAAAAGAATAAATAATGAACGCGAATGGGCAATACGAAAAACTGTTGCTACTGTGCAGGAATCAGAACCGGAAAAAAAGAAAAGAAAGATTTGTAATAATAAAAAAACTACTCCTAAAAAGAAAAAAAATGTGTCAAATAAGAAAATCTAATAAAATAAATTAATATGCCCACGTTTCTACAAAAAGAAGTGAAATCCCACCAAAAACATTCTGTAAAAAACTAGCCAAGTCTCGATGGAGCTGCTTGTTTATCTCTAAAAAGTAATGAAATCTAAACAAAGTCGTGCCAATTCTAAGGTTCCTTACTGCGATTTCTTTATTATTATAGTTAATGTTGTGTGACTTGGCCGTTGAATGGTACACAAGGGTACAAAACCAGGTGCTCCATGACACCATTGCACCGATCTGTCGTCAGAACCGCTACCCATTGACGATGGAAAATTGCCAAGTGGTCGATTTGACGCTCCAAAACGAAGAGAGCAGAAGTCAGCATTGTCAATGCTGAATGCATGTGTTGCACAATCAACAACAGCCTAAAATGAGACACTAGCGTCCAATTACCAATACCAGTATGGGCTATTATCTCGCTTAACAAACATAGGTAGTTATAACAGATATAACATTACGTGTAAACAAAATTGACTTGTACCCACTAACGTATAAAGAATATTCAACGGCCAAGTCACACAACATTAACTATAATAATAAAGAAATCGCAGTAAGGAACCTTAGAATTGGCACGACTTTGTTTAGATTTCATTACTTTTTAGAGATAAACAAGCAGCTCCATCGAGACTTGGCTAGTTTTTTTACAGAATGTTTTTGGTGGGATTATTATTTACACTTTTATACACAGCCACTTCTCACTACTTTTAGCTAGGTACTTACCTACTATTATTTACAGATAGGTAACTAATGAGTTCACACTATTATCAATTTAAGTACAATAATAAGCGTAACGTAAGAATGTAATTTAAAAAAACTAAACTTTCACTATCACTTGCCAAAACGTACTGGACTTGACACAATAAATTACAATACGACGCGAGCCACCCACGTGTCACACAAATTATTATTAAATAATCACACGCATTTATTCAATATACGACCTTAAATACGAGCAAATCAAAGATAATATAATAAGGTAATAATTTCCTTAATCCCATTCTTCGCAGTTCGCATCACCCTGCTAATAATTTCAACGAATTAAATTATCACACGCATTCATACAATATACGACCCTAAGTACGAGCAAATCAAAGATAATAAGGTAATAATTTCCTTAATCCCATTCTTCGCAGTTCGCATCACCCTGCTAATAATTTTAACGAATTAAATTATCACACGCATTCATACAATATACGACCCTAAGTACGAGCAAATCAAAGATAATAAGATAATAATTGCTTAACCTTATTCTTAGCATCAAATGCACCTGCTAAAAGTCACGTGAAACAGATAGATTTAGTATTCCCGTGGGTGCGACGGAGAGCGCACGCCGCCGCTGTCTCGCTGAGTACCGCGGCATTATCACAGGGCATTATCGTGCAGCAATAGTTTGAACGAAATACGAAGCGAAATTAATTCACTTCGCACTTCACAGAATTTCGCAACTACATTTAATTTGCTAAATGCTAAATGAGCATTCGCATGCTAAAAATGAATGCTAATGCTAATTAATCCATCACTAACCTGACCTGATGAACACTTTGACATAACAAATGTCAAGTTTAATTTTTTTTATTCATGACCACAGATACAAGTCTTTACAAATTATCAACATGTTGTCGACATGGAACATTCATAACTTTATTTATTTGAATTTCAGTTCCTGAGAAACTCGAGCGGGGCGCTTTGAATTGACACAAAAAAACAACTGTCATTTCATGTAATTTCGTATAGTATTTTTTAGTCCAGCGTACTTTTTTATTATTATTGGTCAGTGATTGCGAAGTGATTATCATGATAGTAATTCGCTAATTCGGAATGCGCCCTACCTATGATCATAGAACCCCTGCCCTGTCAGTGTCAATCTGTCTGTCATTATGACAGATTGACAGAGCAGGGGTTCAAAGTGAAAATGTCCGTAATATTTCAAACTTTAGTAAATAAAGGAAAAACACATTTGTTTAAGAACTTATTAAACAGTCTATCTACATGTAAATGCCTTTATTTACGGAAATCATCAGGTACCAGTTGCTAATACTTTTTATGATATATTGTTATGAAGGTAACTTTTAGGTTATGTATATATTTTAGGTATTAGCAAGAAGTTTGTGTCATTTGAAGAGATTGTCGCTCAAAGGACAGCTGAAGCGAAACGGAGTGTCGTCGTGCAAGTCAACTCAGAGGCTTCGTTCAATGAATTATATGGTTACTGCTCAAAATATGCTCTCATCAACGGAATACATCATTACAAAAACACTGGTGGAGAGGTACATACTTACTTGAGTATAATGTCTCTAGCTGTTTTTAACACGCCATGAGCCAATAAGGTATCTACTTGTAGAAAATAAAACTCCTATTATTTGATCCAAGTGAACATTTATTTTTAGCACTTTATGCTCGTTGAATTCAGTTCGGAAGAAAACTTGAAAGAAGTGTTTCAATCATGCAGTACTCACCAGAAAGACCTTGACATCATGGCGTTGAATTCCCCGTTCCTTTGGTTTCGGGCAGCTTCAGGAAAAAAGGAAACATTTACAATACCTAGTGCAACATTGGCTTCTGTAAATGGAAATGAACAAGTTAATGAAGACAAACTCTTTAAGGAGTTAATGAACTGTGAAACAGTATCTGATCAGATACAGTTGTTGTATGATAGAACTATGCTGAATGATTTAGGCACTAGGCTAAGATACATGGTGGCAAGACAGGTAAATGTATAATGTTAATATTTTAAATTGCAATCATACTATTTATCCTACTAATATTATAAATGTGAAAGTTTGTGAAGATGTTTGGATGTTTGTTACTCAATCACGCGTAAACCGTTGAACAGATTTGGATGAAAATTAGCACATAGATAGACCATTTCCTGGATAAACACATACAATACTTTTTATCCCGATATTCTTCCGAAATATATGTGGGTGATACAGCGGGGCACTGCTAATTATCTATATGTGGTCGTCCAAATCAAAAGGGACCTTATGGCGGAAATGAGTTATCTACAGAGCTGAAAACTACATAAATGTACCGAACTATAGACCCAAGAACCAACCTTCTAACCACTACCGTTATTTTTTTACGAATTTTTGAAGTTCACTGATCGAAATTATAAGTTTCGAGAAAATCGCAATTTAAGTATGCCGTACAAAAAAGTTATGTTTTAGTGTGAAGTTATGTAACTGATGGTATACTTTGATTGACTATGATTATTACTAATGGAAATTCTTACAATCCTTGCATAAACTTGTTTGTTGTGGGAACTAGACCCGCCAACATAATGCATTATCAATGAGATGCAAAGTATCGATAATAGTATTAAAAATAAGTAAACCGCCTGTTTCTCACTAAACTTTTATCGTTTTTATATTGCTACTAATTACATAGGTTTGCGAAAAGCCTTAGATGTAAATAAAAACAGCACATAATTTAAAAAAACATAGTTTTTATTTACTAGCAAGAATTCTTATTTTTTATAAACTTTGAGATCTGACAGTAACAAAATCAACACTTAATCACTAAATAGGTTATACATAATTGGTTTAGATGCTAATAAAGCTAAGAGATCAATGATAACTGTTAGTTATGATCTTGTAAAGTTACATAGAGAACTGAACAATTTCTTCAAACAAATTAAAAAAGGGCCCTAATGGTAGGCACTAAACAATATTTTCTATTTTTAGCATGCATAATCAATATTTTAGTGCAACATTCAATATAACTTAAATTTTCTTTTTTTATTATCACAAGGTATGAAAATGTTACTTATTTAACAAATTTTTTTTTATTATCACAAGGTATGAAAATGTTACTTATTTAACAAAATTTTCGTAACAAGTATATATACGTAAAAAAGGGCCCTTAAGGCGGTCCGTTGCAGTCTGCTGACACTTATCTCTTAGTATAGTTAATTAGTTTAAGTATTTAAATAAAGGTAAACAATCTTGTTACGTTTTTGTCGAAAAATGCATTTATAATAGTACATTATGATATAAGTGCGGTAAGTTGAAAATTACAGGCGAGGCGATATTGCTTGCCCGAGCCGTAGGCGAGGGCTAAAAGAAAGCAGAGGCTGTAATATCAAAGCGCACGTATGTCATACGACGTTTTATAACATACTAGCGACCCGCCCCGGCTTCGCACGGAAACATTATTATTATTATACATATAAACCTTCCTCTTGAATCACTCTATCTATTAAAAAAAACCGCATCAAAATCCGTTGCGTAGTTTCAAAGATTTAAGCATACAAAGGGACATAGGGACAGAGAAAGCGACTTTGTTTTATACTATGTAGTGATGTATTTGCGAGGAAATAAATAAAACTCGGACTGAATTTGCATATTTGCTTGTTTTCCATATGATGAAATTTTGATACGCTTGTAAGTATCTATCGGTCGATTTTTCGGGCAAGAGGCTTAGAGTAGCCTTTTTCGCTGCCTCTGAGACTTCTGGCGGTGTGGAATTAATAAATTCATCATTACTTGACATTTTCAAATAAAAAAAAGTACAGCGAAAAGAAAAAGCGCGCGGAATAATTTTTACTTCTGAACAGATAAGCGATGCGCGCGCGTTCGCGCTTTTTTTTTCAGGCATAGGCACAAAACAGCCAGTATTATTAAAAAGTAAATTAATATTTTTGTTTTTGTTACAGATATTAATGGTTGTAATTTATTGTCAAAATTAATTAAATTAAAGAATTAAATGTTTGTATTTATTATATTTTATCTCCCAAAGTTAATTTTTTTCATAAAGTATCGACATCTTTTCTGAAATAAAAACTCTTTGCTAAGATTTAAAAAGTACCGTTCGTTTTGACGGAGCATCTTGATAAACCGTGCGATTTACTTTACATTACCGCACAAGTACGTAATGAGATACATTACGATATTGAAATTGGTGAAATAAGAGACCCTTTACGAGCAAATATGTTATAAAATAATTTATAGCCATTACAAGATAAAACAAAATGAAATAACAGATGTTATAATGAATTACTTTTGCTATTAGCCTTAGCCTATTTTAAAAATATATTTTATGATAAAAAACAAAACAAGATGAATAGTTTAGTTTATACCTACTTTGCAATATTAAAATGTCGATATAATATATGGTTTGAATTACAAGAAAAACGATTTGTTAGGTCTTGCCGCGATAAGGTTCCTTTTTTACTAAACTTTAGATGAATACAAAACTTTTTTAAATTGACATTTCGAAAAGTTGAACACATCTACATGTAGTAAATACAATCATCTTTTTAAAAATACAGTTAATAAAAAAACGATTTTTTTGAGGTATTTTACAAATTTATTAATATCTCGGAAACTATTATAGTTACCGCCATAAGGTCCCTTTTGATTTGGACGACCACATATAGTATATATATAAAATTCAAAGCCCTAACTGACTGATATATCAAAGCACAGCCTAAACTGCTGATCCTAGAGACATGAAATTCGGAGGGTGTGTTCTTTGTGAAGAGTAGGTATCCACTAAGAAAGGGTTTTTCAAAATTCCTCCCCTAAGAGGGTGAATGGGGGGAGGGTAGAAATTTCACATGGACAAGAAGCTAGTATTAGATAATGCACATCACTCATTTTGGACCAACACAGCACATAAAATAGTATTCTATTTGAATAAGCTTAGAGATAAAGGGGTTTGAAGATCCGTGGCATACCTACCTGTCACCATTTTGTTTTTTTTTTCAAAATGGTGGCCACACTTACAACCTATATAAATCGATAGCTGACATCAATGCTAACAGAAAACATAATAAGACGTTCGATTACTTTAAACTTTCAGAGTGTTTATTTCAAACATCCATGCAACAAAAAATATGGATGTCATGTGATCAACTTTGAACATTAATATCTCGGAAACATGACAATTTATGGGGTTTGGTCATATTTCATGGAACTTATGATTAAGTTAATTGTTTTTATATTTTTATTATTGACTAGCGACCAGTACCAGCTTTGTCACGGGTACAATGTACTGATATACAGGCTGAATTTTCCAAGTGGGTGTGGATGGCCAAATCCGAAACTAACAGGAATAGCGAAAAGTGTTCAAAGGAGTCGCGGGCTCGAATATGGTGAAAACTAAAACTGCATCATTGGATTTTTGAAAAAAATAAAACACTGTATTATAACACCATTCGATAGTGTCGCTAATAAGGTCGAATTCTGGGAAGTAATGACATAATTATGGCAAACTTAAGAAGCACGGCTGCAATAAAAAATAAAAACAATGTCGCGGCAGTAGTTATGCCAGGCTCCATACAAAAGTCTTCAATCCCCTTTCAATTTCATAATATCAAAGCAAAATAAACTCATCAACTTTCTGACTCTTGTGACACAGGTTCTCCTAGTACAAGAGCCAGGGCTAAACTGAATAACTGATGTTTGTGTCTCGAAGTGAAAAATAAAATAAATAAATAATTATTATAT
This sequence comes from Luperina testacea, assembly GCA_927399505.1. Taxonomy (NCBI): domain Eukaryota; kingdom Metazoa; phylum Arthropoda; class Insecta; order Lepidoptera; family Noctuidae; genus Luperina; species Luperina testacea. The sequence continues at coordinate 1,089,496 of OV656768.1, forward strand.
TATACAGAGTGTTTGGAAGCTGAGCGCAAAGCTTTAAGGGAGTGATATGTAGTTGACACCATTCACAGCACTTTGAGCCATACGTGTCTTACACAAAGTATCTTTTTTTTAATGCAAACTTTAGTAAAAAATAACATACCAAGTTTAACTGCGTAAAAAATAAAAAGCACACTTCGTCTAAGACATGTATATCACTACATTAACAACTTAACTAAAGCTATTTGAACATCTCAACCTGTATTATTTGACATTTCCTTCACTAAATTGACCTAAACATATTTTCAGATTGAGTGTGTACTTGAGAGCCTGTACGCCAACATAGCTGTGAGACCATTTGGCTCATCCATCAATGGTTTTGGCAAAATGGGGTGTGACTTGGATCTTGTGTTTACCAATACTATAACAGAAGAAATGGTAAATACTCTATTTAGATTTATACCAGCACGAAGCGTGTCGCAGCGCCGCGGGATAAATGCTCGCGTCACCGATGTAACACCTGTTTGTAACCACCTATGTTAACAAATAAAGAATCTGAATCAGAATCTGAACCGACCGCATTCTACTAATATGATTTAATTAAAATTTTTGCATAGTTACTCAACTTCAGGTATTGCATTGTAAAATGCGCTCCGACGCGCTCCGTCCGGTATTACAGCACGTATTGTACGAATAGCACATGAGAGTGTAGGAGTGTGCTTGCAGTGCGACCCGGCGCGGCGCCTGGTGTTCCAGGACAAGCGCGCGGAGGGCACGCGCGCGCCCTGGGCGCGGCACATGCAGGGCGTGGCGGAGCTGCTGGAGCTGCGCGTGCCGGGCGCGCGGCGCGTGCAGCGCATCTTGAACGCCAGAGTGCCCATCGTCAAGTTCGCGCACAATTATACCGATCTGGAATGCGATTTGTGCTATAATAATATGTGAGTACAGCAACAATTTTTTCTTTTTTGGCAACTGATCCGATGCACTTGACTTTGCACTTTGTGGCAGAATGTCAATAGCTGAAAGGACAACTTACTTTTTGTCTAGGGATCAAGCACGTATTTGCTAGTTACTAAAAATCTGGTTTATTAATTATATTTTTATCACACCTGCTCTGAAAATACATACTAATTATACCAATTAGAGGGAAGAAACGCCTTTATCCCGCCCTTCAAATCCTTTCATCCCAAGGTATGGAAGTTTGTATGAAAATCCTTTCGACCCAAGGGTGGGAAAAATGTATGAAATTCCATTACATACCCGGTTTTTCTTTTTTTTAATTTGTCAGCAGTCATACTGCCAAGAGATTTTAACTGTCTACTAATTAAATTTCAAGTAAATTGTTACTGGCCACATACAGTTTTTTTTTACCAGTTACCAACCTCCTTGGTGCATACAGAAAATTAAAAACGAAATTATTTTTGTATATAAAACGCGTGGAATCACGGAAGAAGTGGCTGCATGACCTTATGATCTTAGCCTACTCCAGAAACGGGCGAATAAAAAATGGAAAAGCCCGCGCATTTTCGCAAAAACACATTTATCTTTGTGTTTTTTGTAAAATATGGATACTTTGAGCGACAGTGATGATGTTATCCCTAACACACCGCCAGAACTATTAGAGACGGCCCAAGAAATTGTTGATAATCTGTTGCCGGAAAAATCTAAATGCAGATACAACAATACTTATATGTCCATAATTTTCCTCGTAGGTGTAATAAAAAGCACTATACATCCCTCAGGATAAAGTACAGTTCCATACCTCAAATGGTTTGCGCCCCTCGCAAGCTCGTGGCGCAAATGCCATAATCTCGGTATGGAACTGTCACTTTCTTCCCTCTGAAGTAATGTACTATTTTATCACACCTGCTCTGAAAATACATACTAATTATACCAATTAGAGGAAAGAAACGCCTTTATCCCGCCCTTCAAATCCTTTCATCCCAAGGTATGGAAGTTTCTATGAAAATCCTTCCGACCCAAGGGTGGGAAATATGTATGAAATTCCATTACATACCCGGTTTTTCTTTTTTTTTTTTAATTTGTCAGCAGTCATACTGCCAAGAGACTTTATAACTGTCTACTAATGAAATTTCAAGTAAATTGTTACTGGCCACATACAGTTTTTTTTTTTACCAGTTACCAACCTCCTTGGTGCATACAGAAAATAAAAACGAAATTATTTATAATACTGCACTGCAATTATTTATAATGCTGCACTTTTAATAATTGTACTTTTAACTAAATATAAACATTTCTATGCATTTATGTCCATAATTTTCCTCGTAGGTGTAATAAAAAGCACTATACATCCCTCAGGATAAAGTACAGTTCCATACCTCAAATGGTTTGCGCCCCTCGCAAGCTCGTGGCGCAAATGCCATAATCTCGGTATGGAACTGTCACTTCCTTCCCTCTGAAGTAATGTACTATTTTTGTAACTCCTTGGATACTATTTCGTAATTTGAAAAGAGAAATAGTTTATGAATTTCGTCAAAAAATAATAAAATCTTCTGTCAAGTTGTAATCAAATAATTATAATCCTGCAACGAGTTTGAGGCCAAATCATTAAAGTTTCTGCCATACTTCTGAATAGAAAAGAACCTTATTATGGTGAGACGACGTCATTTCGTCATTTGAGCCGAGATGAAATGATCAGAGCCGTGGGTATACTGGGTATGTTGGATGCTGGTTCAGATGTTGATTTGATCAGATGTTGTCATTCCTTTGCGGACCCAATTTAGTGCTCCATTTCTGTTTATGCATGATAATGCACATCCACAGACTACCAGAGTCGGTGCAAACACACTTGCCGCAGCTAACATCAACGTCCTACCATGGCCTGCTCAATCGTCAGACTTGAATCCCATTGAGCACGCATGGGATATGCTTTAAAGACCTCTGCCAAATATGGACTGCTGCGTCCATATTTGGCAGAGGCACACACCAGAAATTCTTTTTCGCCCGTTTCAAGGGTCGTAGGCGGCCATTCCGCAAAGTGATTTGGATCCGCCACCATTCACCTACACATTCACCACACACCCTTTGACTGTCTTTGTTGAGTTATTTAATTTAGTTATTTTTTGTTTTAATTCTTTAGTAGAAATTCATGTTAGCTGCCTGTTTATTTGTATGATGCTACTAAGTGTGGCCTGGTGACCTGACAGGTTTTTCTAAATCCTACTTCAGGCACCAGCTCTCACAATGTGAATTTATATAGTTCACAACTGTAAGTGCTACAAAACCATTGTGAGAGAAAATAAATAATCATCTGCCTAGCCTTTGCTTTTTTTAGGGTGGGAATCATCAAATGACTCCTCCCGCTCGGGGTGGAGCAGGAGTGTCAGACTCTTACTGACTAAAACCCACCCGTGTTCCTTCCTTAGCCCTTTATGTTTCGGGCCAGCGGTAACCCTTTCGAACGATCCCGCTGACCCGGCAGGCTTCGGCCCTGACGGGCCCCTTCACTTGATGCTGACATCTCTGAGGCGCGCGTGGAACACGTACGCGCCGTCCGGCACGGGCCTGGTCCTGATCGGACGGTGAGCTACCCATTACTCTCCGCCCGCAGGCCCGCGCCTATGTTGGGGTCGGCTTCCAGTCTAACCGTGTGAGAGAAAATAAATAAGCTTATTATTTATTTAAATGTTTGTATAAGTTTATGCCAGGCAGCAATAAAAATAAAAAAAACGCGCTACATTTAGTACGTACAGACGCCAGCACATCAAGCTACCCGAAACTGTCAAATTTTCCCAATCAAATTTGAACCTTATGTTTTAGCGATAAAGTTGAAAATCTAATAAAGAAATTTGACAGATTGTAGTAGCTTGATGTGCTGGCGTCTGTACATATATCGCGGACTTTTAAAACCCTTTCATGCTTCTAGACCCAGCGGTTTAGACTGCGTTGTCTGTTAGGGAATGAATGAGTTTAAGAATGTTACTAAGTAGCCGTGTGGGGCACAGGTCGGGCGTGTACATGAGCGAGCTGCTGTGGCAGTTCGGGGCGCTGGACGCGCGCGTGCGGCCGCTGTGCGTGGCGGTGCGGCGCTGGGCGCGCGCGGCCGGCCTCACCAACCCGCACCCCGGCCGCTGGATCACCAACTTCCCGCTCACCTTAATGGTGCTGTTCTTTCTGCAGCAGAAGACCGCTGATGGATATGTGCTGCCGACCTTTAAGAGTCTCGTTAGAAGAGCTGGTAAGTGGGGCTAGTTAAATAAAAATTAAAAACATATTTTCACGCCTGTACGAGCCAATAATGCTCATACAGCAAAAGTACGTTTACGTGTACTTTACTGACAAATCAGTCGAATCAGTCGTCACTAAAACTCGGTCACGCGCTAATGTGCGGTCAATAACTACCTAACAAACATATATTAAGTGCGGCTCAGATAACTAAGCGAACGCTTTAAACTGTTTCCACAAAATAATAAACTATTAAACTTATCAGTGGTTTGGTGTTACTTAACTTGCTACCTACAACAACTACCGGGGTATCCGTCAACGACGAGAAAACCCCAACATCTTTTGGTCCTTCGAGCCGGATGACACGGCAAATCATCTTGTGAGTCATCGTGTCTCCTCATCAGCAGAGTGCTTAGCGTGGTATATCCCAGTTACGTTAGCAAATCGGTGCTGTTAGCTTCCCACAAGCGGGTCAAACCAGTAGCATTGAGACGTTGCACACGACGTAAAGGAGGGTGAGCTACACTGAGTGCCTGCCATTAACGAACCAGCAGAGATCACGTCTACTGCTACAAACTACTTATCAAGAAACTACCTACGGGGACAACGTCCACGACGGTTACTACAGCGGAGATTACGTCTACCGCTACAAATCAAGAAATAATCAGCGGGGATAACGTCCACTGCGATTACATCAGCTCCGAAAACTTCGTGAGTACACACTAAATACCCGCCAACCACTAACAGACATAAGTCATAAACAATGTCGACAGAAGACTGTCCTGAATTTGTGGAACTCATAACTAGGCAACAAAGCAGCTACGAGAGAATCAAAACTCTTCAAACTAACTACAAAAAGGATACTGTGAGTAGAAAAACCATAGACTACCTTAACAAGCGCATCGAAGCTTTACAATCCCTATGGGATGAATTCCGATCGAATCATGAAATCTTGAAGAAGTATGAGTCTAAACAACGAGACCATGATTACTTCAAGCAGGACATTTTCATAATAACAAGAAGCATGTTTGACGAAACAATGCAATCTATGAATCAGCTACGAAACAAGTTGATAAACGAACCTGGATTTTCGGGGATGTCAAAACCGAAAATACTAGAAACTCCCGGAACACCGCAATTTGATACGACTGGAGTACACCAAGAAATTGGAGATGAAACGGACAAGCACCTATCAACGCTGTTACGTAATCAAATGTGTAACTTCAACGCCTTGAAGCGAGCGGTTTCCAAAACTAATCTGGATGGCATGAAAGAGAAGTGGCAACTCCAAGATCAAGTCAACATATTACGATCTAAATGGGAACCCATCGACAAGATTCACTGGGAACTAAGCTACTTACTGCAAGGGAACGACAAGGAATATGAAGCAAAATTCGACCATTGGGAGCAAGTCTACGACAACCTAAAGGAAGAGTTAAACAGAAAAATCTTTGAAACGTCCCACTACGAAAAAACAACACCGCGTATGGAATTGCCAGAGTTCGACGGAAGTTTCAACAATTGGATCACCTTTAAGGATTTATTCTTCGAGATGATTCATAACAATCCAACGCTGAACAAAACACAGAAAATGAAGTTCCTAAAATCTAAACTGAAAGGAGAAGCAGAAAAGTTAATCAAGCACCTTCCTGTGAGTGGCGAGAATTATAACTCGTGCCTTGATATTATTCAGCACCGCTACGACAACAAGCGATTACTTTTCACCTCATACATAGACACACTTGTCAATCAACCAGCCATCGAAAAACCGGACTCAACTAACATGAAGAAGCTGTATGACACAACGAAAGAGTGTTTAAATGGCCTAGGAAACATTGACATCAACATTCCAGTATGGGGTCCACTCATCGTGTATTTACTATCCTCCAAACTGGATAACGTCACTTACGGTGACTACATCAAGACCACGAGGCAGTCAAGAGAGCTCCCAGACTTAGAAGAGTTTATGGAGTTCCTGGAATTGCAATTCATGACGTTAGAAACAACCCGTAACAAAACGACTGGCGGGAAACAAAATTATTCAACGAATAATCAACATAAAAGTAATACCAACAAGTCAACGAACTTTAAAAACACAGAAAAGTGGTCAAAAACCTTCCATGCTACGCTGAGGAAATGTCCACTCTGCAAAAACGAACATGCGCTGAGGCAGTGTCCTACATTTTTGAGCATGGATGTCGCAACGCGAAACCAAACAACAAAGAAAATGAACTTGTGCAAAAACTGTTTGTTTAGTCACGGCGAAAATAAATGCAATTCAACGAAAACATGCCGCACGTGTAACTTCAAACATCACTCCCTTCTTCATGATGATAATCTGAAAGGGAAGCAATCAAAGCCAACCACATCAACGGTGGCTGAGCGAACATCTAACCACATTAACGGTGAACAAGAGATACTCTTAACGACTCTACAACTAAGAGTCAAAAACAAGGAAGGAGATTACGTCATCCTTCGGGCGTTACTGGATCAAGGCTCTCAAGTAACCTTGGTCACAGAAAATGCTGCTCAACGGTTGAACTTACCTCGAAACAAAATGAATGCTACCGTCACGGGTGTCGGCACTATAATGGGCAAGAGCAAAGGGATCATAAAACTGGAATGCAAGTCTATCTATTCAGACTATACATTCCAAACCGAAGCGTTAGTGATGAGTAAACTCATCAACAATCTGCCTAACTCAACGATCAACACAGACAAATGGACGCATCTTGATAACATAAAGCTGGCTGATCCACAATACAACATCCCTGGACCCATTGATCTACTACTTGGAGCTGATGTTTACTCCGAGGTGATCTTAGGAGGAATAATCAAGCATAACAATGACTCGCCAGTAGCGCAACACACAAAGTTGGGCTGGATACTGTGCGGTGCTACAAAACAGTTCAACTGTCTAGTTACTTTAACAGAACTAGACAACCTAACAAAATTTTGGGAAATAGAAGACATCCCTTCAGAACCCGAAATAACGGAAAACGAATTCTGTGAAAAATATTACACAGAAACGACCGAACGATTGAGCAACGGGCGTTATGTTGTGAAAATGCCCATGAACGCTAACTATGAACAAAACCTTGGGAACTCAAAACCTCAAGCTACAGCACAATTTCTTCATCTAGAAAAGAAAATGGCGAAGCAAGAACACTTCGCTAAACTATACAAAGAATTCATCCGAGAATACATCGAATTAGGTCACATGAAACCAGTGACAGAATCCGATAGTCGAGTACAAGCTTACCTACCACACCACGGCGTAGTGAGGGAGTGCTCAACAACAACCAAATTAAGAGCTGTTTTCAATGCATCAATGAAAACAGACTCCGGGTACAGCCTAAACGATTTGATGGAAAAAGGGCCAAATCTACAAAAGGACATTCTAGCTCTGATCATAAAATGGCGAAGCTATAAATATGTACTAACGTCGGACATTGAAAAAATGTACCGTCAAATCCTTATCCATCAAGAACAACAATGTCTTCAAAAAATAATTTGGAGAGACTCCAAGAGAGAGCCACTGAGAGATATGCAGCTGTGTACCCTAACATACGGGACTAAAGTCGCACCATTCATAGCGATGCGCACTCTCCAACAGCTGGCTAAGGATGAAGGCAACGCTTTCCCTATGGCCCAAAAGGCGCTACTTAACGATTTCTATATGGATGACGCCATCACGGGCCACCATACCATAGAATCAACAAAGCTACTGCAAAAAGAGCTAAGCGAACTCCTGATGAAAGGAGGTTTTGTTTTACGGAAATGGTCTACGAACGAACCATCTATTCTCAAAGAACTGCAGAGGAAAGAGAAAAGAAACAGTGAATTTAACTTCAAACAACAAGAGTTCAGTAAAACACTTGGACTCGCATGGAATGACGCAAGCGACACATTCCATTTTACTAGCGAATCGCCTAGCAACAACAAAAATACACGATACACGAAACGCAAGCTATTGTCAGAAATAAGCAAGATCTACGATCCGCTCGGTTGGTTGGCTCCAATTACCCTACAAGCAAAACTGCTTTTTCAAAAACTATGGAATGATAACTGCCAAAACATTGGCTGGGACGAAAATGTACCGGATTCCATAGAAAAGGAATGGACACAAATTAACTCCGATCTGCCAAACATAAAACACATAACTTTACCAAGATGGATAAAAAACGAAAACAATAGTGCGATCGAATTGCACGCCTTCTGTGACGCGAGCGAGAAAGCCTACGCATGCGTTATCTACAGCCGAACTACGTCACCCACTGGTGCGTACGAAACTACACTACTCGCAGCAAAAACTAAGGTGGCACCAATCAAAAAGAAAACTACAATACCGAGGTTGGAATTATGCGCTGCAGTTTTGCTAGCGAAACTCCTACAAAGGATAACTAAGATCCTGGAAGATTACGATCTAAGGATTACCTGCTGGACCGATTCTAAAGTCGTTCTAGCATGGCTTCAGGGAAGTCAATCGAAATACGAAAAGTATGTAACCAATAGAACCAAACAAATATTACACATCGTGCCTGCGATAAACTGGGGTTACGTGAAAACGAACGAAAACCCTGCCGACTGTGCAACAAGAGGACTCTCGCCGCAAAAGCTGGTCAACTTTACGCTGTGGTGGGAAGGCCCTAAATGGCTTAAGGAGCAAGAAGAACAAGCCCTTATCTCAAGAGAAACTTATACCACAAACGAGGGCTTCCTAACAAACTGTTACACGATTAATAGTACGGAACCCACGTCGATTAAAAATGAAATTATCAATTCATTACTTGAACGATATAGCAACATAGATCGTATTACAAGAATATTCGCCTTGGTGATACGTTTTGCTGATGCATTACGACACAAAAGGTCAACAGAGTTCCATGAACTGAACTTGAATGAAATAAACAACGCGCTATTTTTAATTATCAAATCAGTGCAACGAGATTATTTCGAAAATGAAATAAATTCTCTCAACAAAGGTGGAAAAATTCTCAACAGAAGCACCATTTTGAAACTTAACCCATTTTTGGACTCTTATGGAATCTTACGAGTTGGGGGACGTCTAAACAACTCAAACTTGCCAGTAGAAACAAAACACCCCATCCTCGTACCAGGAGAGGGAAGACTTACCCAACTAATTGTGGAAAAAGCGCATCAACGAACTTTACACGGTGGAGCAAGATTAACGCTAGCTGACACTAGAAACAACTACTGGATTATTAGTGGCAATCGAACCGTCAAGAAAATAGTGCGACAATGCATTCGATGTCGTCGATACGCTACAACCCGAACGGAACAGTTGATGGGCAACCTTCCTAAAGAGAGGATCACTCCATCGAGGCCGTTTTAACACACCGGCATCGACTTTACAGGCCATGTGGACGTAAAGATAAACAAGGGCCGCGGGATAAAAACCTGCAAAGGCTACATAGCCATATTCATATGTATGAGCACAAAAGCAGTACATATAGAACTTGTTTCGGACCTATCAACTCAAACTTTCATCGCAGCACTGAAAAGAATGTGCGCCAGAAGAGGCACCCCAAAGCATATCTACTCCGATAACGGAACCAACTTCGTCGGAGCAGCAAGAGTCTTAAAAGAAGAGTTCCAACTATTCAAAACTATGCTATCTTCAGAGTTCTTTAAAGAGGTCAACGACCTTCAAATCGAGTGGCACTTCAACGCTCCATCCTGGCCATCAGCCGGGGGCTTATGGGAAGCTGCTGTACGTTCCATGAAAGCACACCTGAAACGGGTAATCGGACAACAGAAGCTTAACTACGAACAATTTGCAACGCTTCTGACACAAATCGAAGCGTGCATGAACAGCAGACCGCTGTATCCATTATCAGAGGATGTGGAAGATCTGGAATACCTCACTCCTGGTCACTTTCTCACGGGGAGTCCAACACAAACACTACCACTCAATGAACCTGAAGAAACGAAAACTATAGACATCAGAAACAACTGGAAACTTATTGAGCTCATGCGTCGACACTATTGGGATCGCTGGTCGAAAGAATACCTTCATTTATTACAAAACCGAAACAAATGGCAACAAACTAAGGAAAACATACAGCAGGGACAACTAGTTATCGTCAGGGAAAGTAATCTACCTCCAAGCAGATGGGCTTTGGGACGTGTAGTAGAATTGCACCCAGGCAGTGATAACTTAGTACGAGTAGTCACGCTCAAGACACAAAATGGGATACTAAAAAGACCCATAACTAAACTAGCCCCGCTACCTATAAACGAGGCATGCGGAAGCACGGATCAACAAAAAGTGAATCCAGAAACGGAGCACGGCAAGCAAAAGAAAGGGGCTAATAAAACCCAGAAACGGGTAAACAGCTTGCTTACAGTGTTACTAGTAGCGTTTACAACGCTAACATGTGGACAAGCAGCACCCCGACAACATTTTCAAATAACTAGATTAGCGGAAAACCAACCAATCTATTTCGACCCCGTCGGAAATATTCAACTTATTCACGACGAATGGAAACTTCTGGTATACTATAACCTGACAACATTCTGGCAAAGTACAACAAAGGTAGAGAAATTCGTGAGTCGTATAGCTCAACTATGCGACACGATGCCTAACGAGCCGTGTCACTCTACGACACAACAACTCAAGTTTGAAATGAACCAGCTGAACGAGTACAACATATTGTTACGGTCTCAACATCAACAACGAAGGCGACGTGGCTATGTCAACGGCGTAGGAAATCTTGCACGAGCCCTGTTTGGTGTCCTGGACAGCAATTTCGCCGAAAAATACGCTCAGGACATAGAGAAAATCAAAACGAACGAACAATATTTACTACAGCTGATAAGAAATCAGACACTGATTATCGAGGCAGAAAACAACGTCATCAAGAAAAATGAAGACTTTGTAAGGACACAGCTGGAATCAATTCAGCAATTCATGAACGAAACGAAATATAATACGGCTGTAATAGAAAACAGATTTCAAATAATGAAAACAATGAATGACGTCAACGCTGGGGCGTTAACTGCTAGTTTACTTATCTCAGTACTGAGAAGGAACCAAGAAATGCTCTTAAGTGCATTAACAGATATCTACAGAGGTAACCTCGATATGAAATTATTCACACCGGAGCAGCTATCTGAACAACTCAACTATATTGCCGGTATTATACCAAAAAGGTTAACTTTACCTATCAAAAACAGCAATGGAGCAAACATAAAAAATATTTACAAAATTATTTATGTCAAAGCCCGGCTCACCGAACAGTACTTGCTCTTCGAATTACATATCCCTTTACTAAGTGATGAAGAGTATACACTGTATCGCAATATAGTTATACCTAGACAGCTAACTACTAAGCAATGTCAGGTGATAGAGACAACAACACAATATATTGGAGTCAACTTTGTAAAAAATACCTACATCCAGATGGAAGAGGTTGATCTCCAACAATGTACAACAATGACGGCGGACAATCACATCTGTCACGCGTCTACAACTATCAGCAACTTGCATGGAGCCACGGTATCTTGCGAAGCCAAAATACTAAGCCAAAATGCAAATAACATTACATGCGATTGGATACCACAACAATGCTCTGACCAATGGACGAAATTACAGAGCCCAAATATATGGTTATATAATTGCATCAATGAGTGTACGACTCGCATTGTATGCGAAAACAGAATTACAACAACAACTATGACCAAAGCGGGGCTCCTTGCCCTAGGTCAGGATTGCATACTTCAGCACAAAGACGCTACAATTTATTCACACAACGTTTTTAGTAGTAGTACCAACATTGGAATTACCTTGGAGGTACCTACTATTGACTCACCAAATGATATGTGGAATACACTCAAAAACACAAAAATTGTGCTACCGAAACTAGAGCTATCTAATGAACACAGAATATTAGATGACCAGATAGCCACACAAAAGGGGCGAGAGAGCCTACCTAACGACTTAAGTGTCCACGACATCGGCAACTACACTATAAGCACTTTGCTGGTGGGAGGAATCATCGCCGCTATAATTGTTTGGCGAATAAGAAGATATCTTCAAGCGCGCCAGAAGACGAACAAGACTCGACAGAGGACAGAAGATATAGAACTAAAGGAGATTCCTGCCTACGCAAAAATACGACATGGACATTCAGAGGACCACCGTCCGCCGCAATCAGCAATTGGAACAAGATTTCAACTATGATTAATTATTGAAGAATTATGTCCTGTTTATTTATAGTTTTAATTGCTTTTATTACTTTTATAACATTTAATACTTATTTAACTTGTAACGCAAGTTTGGTGATCTGAGTACTCACATTTTCCCTCGGGAGCATGTACGAGCCAATAATGCTCATACAGCAAAAGTACGTTTACGTGTACTTTACTGACAAATCAGTCGAATCAGTCGTCACTAAAACTCGGTCACGCGCTAATGTGCGGTCAATAACTACCTAAGCCCCGCCGCACATGCCCACACTCGCATTGGCCGTCACGAGCCGCGTGCGAGTGGCAGTATTTAAAACCTATGGCGCAGTACCAAACTCCGCATTTGCTCTCACGTGTCGACGCAGGCGCGTACATGAGCATGTACGCGCGTGTCGGCTAGGTGACTCGGACATTGTTTTCGAGTGGCAGTGACGCGAGTGTCTTCAAAATGGAGGAACTCATTGAAGCTGTTCGAAGCGAAAAATGTTTATATGACGTAAAACACCCAGATTATATGAATACAAAATTAAAGGATTCTATTTGGAAACGAATCGCAGAGGCGCTAAATCTCAAGGATGGTAAGTATTATTTTTATAAATCTTACTGATATTATAAATGTGAAAGTGTGGATGTTTGTTTGTTCACGATATCCTACTTCCTATCGTGTTCCTATCCTACTTATCTATATAATCTAATCTAATATGTATATAAAAATGAATCCCTATATCCCTTGGTCACGGCATCACGCGTGATTGGCTGAACCGATTTCACTAATTCTTTTTTTGTTGTGTTTGTTATTGTCAGGACAAGGTTCTTATAAAGAAAAAATAAGAAAATTGCGCGGAAAATTAGAAAATTTAAGAATACCACCATATAAAATTATTTCTAATCTGACCTTAGCGATTTGGCCTATTTTAATGTCACCTTATGACGTTTGATACAGAATTGACAGAATTCGTGCTGCAAATATCGTCAAAAATATCATAAAGCATTAGAATAATTACCTAACACTTTTTTTAAATATGTTGTTAATTAATTATACCAATTCGAATTCAATATTCATAGTTAAAACAGGACAACGTCTGTCGGGTCAGCTAGTAATATTATAGACGCGAAAGTTTGTAAGTATGGATGTTTGTTACTCTTTCACGCAAAAACTACTGAACCGATTGTGATGAAACTTGGTGAGTAGGTAGGTGATGACCAGGAATAACATATAGGCTACTTTTTGCCCCGAAATTCTCACGGGATCGGGACTTACGCGGGTGAAAACGCGGGGTGCAGCTAGTAAAATATAGTCTAGTCTTATATATTAAATTCTCGTGTCACAATGTTAGATACCATACTCCTCCGAAACGGCTTGACCGATTCTTATGAAATTTTGTGTGCATATCGGGTAGGTCTGAGAATCGGCTACTATTTTTTTTTATCGAACTAAAAAAAATCCTAGAAATAATCTATACTTATGACAAACAACGTTTGCTGGGTCAGCTAGTATTTGTATAAAATAGATTATGTAAGGTGTTAAAAAAGGTAGGTAACAAAAACTGAAACTGTTGTGTAGGTAGATATGAAATTCTAACATTTATTTAATATACTCATATGTGCATTTACAAAATGATTAAAAGTTTTATATCCATTGTTGTATTAATTGCCGAACGATATCAATACGCGCCCCGTTGCACACTGTGGTTTTGCCAGGTAACTCGTCCTTCTACGGAGTTAAAATAATCCGTAAATTGGTCTCTTATTTCAAATGCCCTTTTTGAAATACGTCCTCTCAATCGAGGCAAAGGCAGTAATTGTTGAAAATTTGGTAAATTTGCATTTTCCAGGTTCAGTTCCTCATTCATACTTTTTGTGCGTAAATAGTTATGCAAGACACAACTCGCCATAACAATTTTGTCTACTGTTTCTACTTTCATTTCAAATGGCCGTAAAAATATTCTGAAACGGGAACTCAATATGCCGAATGCGCATTCAACAGTTTGTCTTGCTCTTGAGAGTCTGTAGTTAAAAACTTTGTTTCTATAGTTGTCTGTCACTTGTCTCTGAGGAAAAGGTCTCATAAGATTTTCCATTAAAGGAAATGCCGCATCACCAACAATAACATAAGGCACAACTATGTCTTCTCTTCCAGGTAGACCCCTAGGCTCGGGCAGATGTAGCTGTCTGTTCATCATTTTTCTCTTTAATATGCAATTATCAAATATATTTCCATCTGGAAATCTGCCTTTAGAACCGACATCAATAAATACAAATTTATAATTTGCGTCTACTACCGCTAACAGCACAATAGAATGATGTTGCTTATAATTAAAAAATGAGGATCCACTGTTTATAGGTTTCTTAATTGTCACATGTTTTCCATCGATAGCGCCTACAGTATTAGGCATTTGCCATATATTTTGGAAATCGATGGCATTTTTTTCCCATATTTCCAGTGTAGGTTCCGGCAAGTGAATAGGTTGCATGTTCCTCCAAATAGCTAAAGATACCTTGGTTATAATATTTGAGATAGTCCTTTCTCCCATTCTGTAACTATAAGCAATGCTCCGATACGAGTTACCGCTCGCAACAAATCTGTAAAGAGAAAAAAAAATATTTATTATATTTTATGTAGTCGTGATTATTAATGATGACTATTTTTATTGCAGGAAGTGAAGCCAAGAAATCTTGGGAAAAACTGAGAAACAATCACCGAGATGCGCTTCGTCGGCAGAAAATTTCTAAACCGAAAAGTGGATCAGGGGCTGTTAATATAAAGTCATGGCGCTTTCAAGAAAATATGGCGTTTTTAATCCCGCATATGGCAAATAGGCCAAGTAACACCAATGTTAATGAAAACATACTAAATGAGGAATCATCTCATAGTAATTCAAATACTTTAGAAAATGACATTCAAACAAATGTTAATGATACAGATATTCATGAATCAGGAGTTGAAGAAACTAATGAAATCCCTGAATCACAATCTACTGGTACAGCAGCTGATCAAGGAAATAAAAGGCGACCCAAAAAGAACACTTTAAATAACTTACTAAATAAAGCGATTGAAGATCATGAACGTAGAGCAGCTAAAAGACAGCTAGAACGGGAGCGCTTAATGAATAATGATTTCACCATAAGCAATGTTAAAAATGATCCACTTTTTCATTTTTTTATTAGTATGTACGAGACTACAAAAAGATTGCCGCCAATATCTCAACACAATATTAAAACAAACATATTTTCATTGGTGTCCCAAGAAGAATCCAAACACTTGGTGAAATATTCGCCTCGTCCACATTCTTCCTATTCACAGAATAGTGATGCAAGATCATATTATTCATCATATACGCCTTCTCCTGTACAACAAGAGCCACATAGTGATGCAGGAGCATATTATACATCTACTCCTATAGAACAACAGCCACAGGAAGGTGGGACACCAAATATTATAATCACTCGGGGTAATGAACTGAATTTGGTACAAATTGACAGTTCTGGAAATATGGTACAAGTTGACAGTTCTGAAAATATATTTGCGCACTCGTCAAACTCTTTAAATTAAATTTATAAAGTATTATTATTCTTTGAATAGACTTTCACTTAATTTGTAATTGTTTACCTACATAATAAACTTACCTTAAGAAAACAGCCAATTTTTCTTCAGTACTAATTCGTTCATGACCACCATATCCTTGATCTTCTAAATCTGAAGCAATCATCGCATGTACTTCTTTAAAATCGTTCCTAGTCATTCTAAAATAATTTTTAAATTTTTCATCTGCAAATTCAGAAGTTAATTTGTATTCTCCATGTGTTTTCCTTTTGAACATGTAAGAGCTCTTCCATATTTTTTTTCCGGATGATTTCCTTATTAACAATAATCTATTTAAAAACTCGTTATCACTGTCGGATTCTGAACTTAAATCAATCGCGTCCATCTTTCTTCGTTTTCGTCTACGAAATGGTAAAGACACTGACTGATGTACGACTCGTGAAAGCAATTGCGGACACACACGTGTCCACCAATGTCAATGCGACATTGGCGCAGTTTCGTGAACGAGTGCGAGTGTGGGCATGTGCGGCGGGGCTTACAAACATATATTAAGTGCGGCTCAGATAACTAAGCGAACGCTTTAAACTGTTTCCACAAAATAATAAACTATTAAACTTATCAGTGGTTTGGTGTTACTTAACTTGCTACCTACAACAACTACCGGGGTATCCGTCAACGACGAGAAAACCCCAACAACGCCTTCTCCACATAGGGGCAGAAACTATACGGCGCGCACTCCTTTTGCTTCGTTTGCGTTCATACACCTGGTCCTACAACCACGCCGGCGGCGGGTACTACGCACCTGACCTTGAAGTAAAATAAAGTATACTACATAAAAGATAGCTTGATCTCTGTGACATATGTCAAACTGACATTCCTAGGGTTGTCAGGATATAAAAAATTGTCGATAGAAATTATCGACGTTTCTTACTATTATCAATGGTAATGTAACTGTAAAAATTATTTGTCAGCACTTCGTCGTTTTATGTCTCGCAGAGGTAAACCAACGCATATATATTCCGACAACGGAACTTCGTTTGTAGGCGCTTATAATGAGATCGGTAAATTATTGAAGGCCAACAGCAGTTCGTTATCTGGTGACATGGCCAATTTAGGGATTAACTTCATTTTTATTCCTCCCTACGCTCCACATTTCGGTGGTCTTTGGGAGGCAGGTATAAAATCAGTAAAGTTTCATTTAAAAAGAGTAATGGGAAATTGTCATTTAACTTATGAGGAACTATATACAGCACTGGTTCAAATTGAAGCACTCTTGAACTCGCGCCCGCTTACGCCGTTGTCATCGAACCCTAATGACCTTCTGCCGCTGACACCTGGACATTTTTTGATAGGACGCACACTCACATCCTTGCCCGTGCCGTCGTATGAAACCGTTTCCGTTACTCATTTGAAGCGTTATGAGAGAATAGAGGCATTACGTCAACACTTCTGGTCGAGGTGGAATAAAGAATATATCTCTGAACTACAGCAGCGGACAAAATGGAGGTCTTCAAAGGCGGTCTTAGAGACTGATCGCCTTGTTATAGTAAAGGAAGACAATCTACCACCATTGAAATGGCGATTAGGCCGGATCTCAGCAGTCTACCCAGGACGTGACGGAATTAGTCGTGTCGCCGACATTAGAACTGCGAGTGGAACCATCCGGCGTGCATGCAGCAAGATATGCCCACTGCCATTGAATGAAGATGCTGGTTGAAAGATTGCCTTTCAACGCCCGGGGGCATGTTTAGATTTAGCAATTAGTGCAAAACAACTTCATGTCACTTACTGCAACGAACATTTTATCAGGCGTTTTTTGTGACGGTGAATTAGTTTTTAGTCTACCTGCATTTTTTTATGTGTCTTTTCTTGTTCTTCGGAATACATACATATTTTACAGCTCCAGTTTATAATTTCTATATTTCCTGCCTAATTACACATCTCAACACATATAATTGGGTTTAATTTAATTACAAACGTTACTAAATTGCCTGGTAACACGGCCTTTGAGCCAAACGCGGCGTGTCTTCTACCGAAACCCAAGGATGGGACGTTGACGGATGAAATGTTACATGAGTAGGTGAGAAATTGGATTTTATTTACTCACTATTATTTTAGACCAAATATGGTACAAATGTAAATAATGTTATGATATTAATAAAATATACAATAAAATTAAAAGGTAAATTAATTTTAAATTCAGTTTTATTTAAAATATCGATAGTTTATAGTCTGTGGTCACGATGATTCATCGCCTATCACTAATTAGGTCGACATGCCTATAAAGTATGACATTGACAGGTACTGTCTGTACTATTATGAAATTCAGGACTTCATAGGCGTGATTTTACTGACAGCTGTCGCAGAGATTAAGCTATGTTTTATGAAGTATAGAAGTAAATACCTTTTGTTACTCGCTTTTCATTAATCTTCTCAACATGACCACATCAAATATCTTTTTTTTGTTTCGAATAATTAGGACACGTAATTGTGAATTTGGTTTCCTTTTATTGCGTATATGGTTATACATCATCATCATCATCAGCCTATAATGTTCCCACTGCTGGGACACAGGCCTCCTCTCAGTGAGAGGGAGTGGGCCGTAATCTACCACGCGGGCCCAGTGCGGGTTGGTAGATGTCACATGTCTTCGAATTTTTGGTTCTAGGACATGCCGGTTTCCTCACGATGTTTTCCTTCACCGTTTTGTGAGCAGTGGTGATGAAATAATTTACACAAAGTAAAGCGCCTGTCTGGGTTCGAACCTACGACCTACAACTCGTAAGTCGCGGCCGTTACCACTTGGCCACCACTGCTCTATACAATATGGTTAAACAATATAATATAATACTTAAATATTTTAAAGACTACATAAAATAACTACGAATTGTTTATGTCGTAAACAGAGAGATACAGTAGCCCTCGGTTCTAGAAAGAAACTGCCACCAGGCAGGCAGAGAAAGGCTCAAAGCCAAACTTTTTACAAAACTTCATGTGCCGCATAAGTAAGTACCCAATGTAAACTCGAAGAACTGAAATCAAAATATTTTATTTCACATAAACCTACATACCTATGTAGGTTTATGTGAAATAAAATATTTTGATTTATATAAAACAAAAAAAAAATAATTTGAGGTCAAGTACTGTTATAGTTATTCTCTCAACTCGTTCGTTTGCGGAGTTTCGCTAACTAATTCAATTTGACCTTGTATATTAATGTTTTCAATATTTCCCACATATAGGAAAAGAGGACATCAGAATAGCAGAAGAGAATCTCAACTGTACATTCCTTCGTGACATGAACAAACTTGCTTCGGATTGCTACGGGCAGAACGACGCGAGCCTCCAGATCCTACTGCTGCAGTTCTTCGAGTTTTATGCGCAGTTCGACTTCGAAGACAAAGCAATCTCTATCAACGAAGGCGTGCCCATAAGAAAACCAAACGCGCTACCATTATACATTGTCAATCCTTTAGAACAAGCTTTAAATGTTAGTAGAAATGTTAGCTATGAGGAATGTGAGAGACTAAAATCAGAAGTCAGGAACGCTGCGTGGCAACTAGACGCAGGTTTGGACAGACAGAAAGGAGACGACTGGGGATTGTTGGGTCTCATAGAACAGAAGACCACGCGAGGATTGAAGAAGTTACTCCGAGCAGGGAACTCTCATAGACTAGTTTCAGTTAAAGATTTATTTAATGATTCTGACGACAACGTACCACAAGACAGTTTGAAGAGTAAACTAGAAAGACAGACATCAAAGAGCGACAAGGAAGTGGAATCAAGTGTGCAAGAGATTAAAGATGAGCTAATAAAGGAGAAGAGACCGCAACGACTGAAGTTCAAGAACAGTTCGATAGCCAGCGAAGTGTTCCGGATACAGAGAGATAAAATTGTTTGAGATATACTTTGTACATAGTTTTGTTGTATTATATGCATCAAGGAGACTGTCCTAAAAGATGTTTTGTTTTACTTGCATTCCACCGGAAAATGTGATGGTCACCGTGAGGAATGGCATGGTGTCGCGCGTAGATATAGCCCTCATTCATACGTTCGGATATGCCGACCGCGCGCGTTTCTAGTACAAGCAGCTAATTTATATTGTTTAGTAACCTAAGGACGTCCCTAATAGTATTACGTCTTTAGTTTGACTTGACATTTTATTGGGTACGCGCGTGAGTGCGATAATAACGCGTAGATATACGTCCCGGCAACCTATTGCAACTTAGTTTGGAGCGTTGATCTACGTTCGCGGCATACGAAAGGTGCAATGCATCGGATGCCCGAATTCGAGTAGTCTTGCGAGCACCCGAATACGGGCTAACGACTAACTCCCTTACTAATAAACGCATTATATTCATGGTTATATCAGATGAATAGTTACACACCGATTTCTCTCAGTCGTCAGTAATTTGACTTTCGAGAGAAAAAGACAAAGCGTTGTGTAACTATACAGACGTTATAAAACGTTTATTATGAGTAAGGGGGTAAATATAATTGCGTTTTAATAAATAGGCCGAAAATGGCACTTGATCCGACAATGGGCGCCAGAAGGGAACTAAAGTAAGTGATACAACCTGGATATTGGCAAACAAATTACACCATAAACAAGTAGGGAAGGATTCGCGCGCAAATAAAACAATAGTGCTAAAATTGTGTACTGTTATATTACAATCATTTGTATATAGTGTCATTAAAAAACGCAAATTATCGACGCCTGTTTCCTATAATGTTCTCTAGCGATACTATTGTATTTAATTTTCAATAAAAATATTTTATATAAAAATAAATAGAATTGTAAAAGTAACAACAGACATCGCATCATTGTCGCAATTAATATAAAATATACAAAAAAAAATGTATATATTAAAAAAAAATATACAACTACCTAATGCGACTTAACTGCAAGTCACAATAAGGGGATTTCTTATTCTAAAATATATATGTTTATAGCACGCACGAGGTGCTAGCGACCCTGTGAAAGACGTAGATAGATATATAAATATTCCTTAATTCTTCACCTTATCTACAGAATGTAACTTATTCACAAATAATTCTATTTTAGGATTCAACGCGTCATTTCGGGGGAACTTCTGTCCAGCGGCCATTTTCATGAAAACTTCTACATTGTTTTTGCACAGTTTGTCAAAGATTTCTTTATAAGTTGGTAACTTGATCAGGTGCGACAGTGTGACGTTATTGAACTTGTAATCATTTTTGAGAATGTCAGCGCAGGCGATGGTCCAAACAGTCTCCTCTAGGAATATGTTGTATCGCTCGTTCTGATCAAATACTCGGCACTGCAAATAAACAGATTCAGTGGTTAAAAGTGAGCTAGATAAGCATTTAAGCTACATATGAAATGAGTTATTAAAGGTTTTTGATGTGAAACATCTATAGCCGCACGTAAAACAAATTTCTGGCGTGGCGACGCGTCGCCACGCTATATGATGGTGTATATATACAGTCACAGTCTTGTGCACTGTGTGGCGACGCGTCGCCATGCGCAATCGACTGCGATTCTCTTCCCACTCGATCCGGCGTTAAGCTATCTCTCTCTCGCCACACAGCTCGGATACCTATAGTGTATACTCCATAGTGTTGTTTACTGCGGTACACATAACCTGTGATTTACATGAAAACAAATTATTTTTAATGTTACAAAATGTTAAATAATGTCGATGTTTCACATCTGCCAGGCGTCCCGTGACGGCTCACTTTTTTAATGCTATGACATTAAAAAACCTTTAATACCTCATTTCAGTAACACAAAATCATGTTACCGAGACAATGTTGACCAACTTACGTTACCATATTTTTGACCACAACCAGTGATTATGGAGCATAAAAAAAGAGTATCGTTAAATCCTTACCTCATCACTGACATCATCAGCCACTACTACGACCGACTGGAAGTCTAGCAGAGCGATAAGTGCAAACAGTAGTTTATGGTCCATGGATCCCAGAAACCCAGTTTCCAGATTCCCATTTCCCAGATCCTGCATGAGTGTCAAAGCTATTTCGCAACTCTTGCTAGGAGTGACCCCCGACGGGTCTAGCACGTTAGATACTCTCTGCCGAATGGCGTCCTCGTCGTCTTCCAGCAATGTTATGATTGTTGCCCAAATCGTTGCTAGTAGTTCAACTGGAATATATATTAATAATAATTATAATATATCTTTATAAAAGACTTCCAAAAAAAGAAAGAGGTTATGCATTCGAGTGAGTTTTTTTTTGTTTGGTACATCGATTTCTCTGTGGTTACTGAGCCGATTTACGTGATTATTTTTTCATTTGGAAGAATGCTGTGATTCCATAACAATTTTATTAACTTTGCTTGAGGTGTTTTTGAGTTGGCTTCAATAATAAGTTCTCAATGTAGTTCGTCTAATGTTATCTTTACATTTATGAAGTAGCAGAACATTAATTTGTGTGGGGTACTACAACTAACAATTAGTGTTTTTTTTGTATGTATGTAAAAAGTATTATCAAAATTAAGAATGGTGAGAAAAAAGTATACCTCCATAAATACATGGAAACATGAATTAATATGTATTGGCCTTCAAATGCATATTGTTTAAGAGCACTGTTTGTATTAGCTGTAAATTTCCCGAATAGAATAAAATAGAATAGCATTATGGCTGTATTCATCGAAGGGTTTGGCAAAGGTGTATATATCTCCCTTATTATGGCAGCTAGGTTACACCCCATGTGATAGGGGAAGACCTTATTGCCATCCAACAGGCACAAATCCGAACATAACGCTACTGAGAAATCCCTGGGAATCTAAATCCAGGTCCCGACGCGCTTGTGATACTAGCCCAATGAGAGATGGCACCCTATAAATCAATAAAAATGAAGGGTAGACTTTCAAATATATACGTAACAATCACTTACATCTTTCTGCTGCGCTCAGTTTGAGAATTCCGCACCTGTTATACCCCAACAGCTGACGGAAATTTTTCTCTATGAAGCCAACAACTACCCTCCTAGTGTTCTCACTGTTTTCCGACGAGCTGCACTCGAATACCACTCTTATGACATCCAGCAATACCCGTAAACAAAGACTAGAATCCTGTAGCTGGTCTGTTACAAAGTTTAGGAGACTTTGTAAGTAAATATGAGTTACTTTTTCATGTTCACTTTGAATGAAATCAATCAATTTTACTATTATCATATCGTCGGTGACTGTTACTCCCATCTTAGTTTCTATGATGTTCCGTTGTGTGTTGCCTTCTAACATCAGAATCTTCAAACTTTTCTCCTGGCATTCCAAATAGTTTCCCTTTAGGACCTTACATAACAACTGGATATAGTTCTCATTCTTTATTTCATTTAGAGTCGAAGTATCAGCTATTGATTTTAAATGTTCCTGGAACTTGCAACTTCCGGATTCAAAATCATTATGGAGTATTAGAAGATAGTTTAATACGGATAGAACGACTTCGTATGAAGAATGTTGCAGTCCTTTGTAGACGAGATCACTTGTACCAGTGTGCTTGTACTGGGTTGCCAGTATTAGGTAAAGGTACATGGCATTAGATAGGCAAATATCTCTCCCGGGGCTCGCTGTCGTCGGTTTGGTCTCAAATATCAGCGTATGTAGGCTGGAGCAGATTTCGGTTACAACATCTTGTGGGACAGTGGGGGATCTGAAATGTTAGTCATTACAACATATGAACAGTCGTCATTCTAGCATGCATGGGTGTTCATTGTGCTCCAAAACACGAGCTGTTACATAGTTTATTATAATTGTATCATCATCAATAACGATGATGCAATGACGGTGAAGTCATCAGCCACAGCTCGACTACACCCATCGCTGGGCATATACCTCTCTTTTCAAGAGCCAATCCCCACGCTCCTGTGCCAACCTCACAAAGTTCTTCCCAATAAATAATACTAAGGATAAAGGATAGGACATAATTGAGTCCTCTTCCTCTCTCCTACTTCTGCTGTGTCCGACAGGGTTCACAATGATCATATTCTGTAAAACCTACCACCTACGTTCACATGTGGAAGCAATAAATATATTGAGTACTAGCTTCCGCCCGCGAGGTATATCGATAAAAACTATCCTATGTCCTTCCCTGGAATGCAATCTATCTCTCTGCCAAATATCGAAATCCGTTCAGTGGTTTAGGCGTGAAAAGGTAACATACAGTCAGACAGGGTTACTTTCGAATTCATAATATTAGTATGGATTGAATAGTAAGCTCTGTTACAATTCATAATAATATATAGAAATGAGACAGAAAGGTGTGTTAACTTTCTGTAAAACTTCTTACACAATCATAATAATCTTACAATTATTAAATGGTACTAGGGTCGCGTTACGCAACAAACGGGTCATGTTTGTAATGAGACCCATCACGAAGCTATTATCTACGCATACTCAAACGTCTTTTATTGTTGGTGCGAAAATCCGCTGTATTTGCGGTATAACGCATGCAAAACATTGTACATACTTATGGGAGCATGCGACGGGACGGGGTCGTGGGAGTATTTACAGTTAAGTAATAACATTTAAAATTTGTTTTCGTAAAGAAATATCAAACAAAGCTGGAACTTTGATCCCAGATGAAACCAGAAGGTTTTTAGGTCCCAGTACAAAAAAAAAATGCTTATAATAACGGGAAGAACAAGTAACTCGGCTTCGTTAAGTTCTGTATTAATGTTGAAATAGACAAGAGATCCTCACCTCATAAGCAGCAAATTTAAAACCTTCACAAACTCGTCAGCGATGAGATAGCAGGGCGGCCGGGAGTGCGGGGCCGGGCCAGCTTGGCCAGCGTGGCCAGCGTGGCCAGCATGGCCCAGCAGCCACATGGCGCGCGTGGCCCACGCTGGCCACTGCGCCGCCAGCGTGGCCCCCCCCTCCTCGCCGCGCGCCTGCAGTAAGCGCACGAGCTGCAGTAGGATACCGTGGCAGTAGTTTCTCTTGATGGTCGGGTCGTGCAGCAGTTCGAACATTGACTGTATGTGTGAGATGTATCTGTCAAATTAAAATAATAATATAATAAATACCAGCCTATTAGTATTCCTCTGTGGGGCAGATCCTTCTCTTACAGAGATGGCCCTCTTACATAAGCATTGATCACCACGCTTGTTCAAGACGATTTGGCGATTTAAATTTATTCAAGTCCTCACAATGTTTTCGGGATAAAAATTATCCTATATGTTAATCCAGAAAATGGTCTCGCCATGTGCCAATTTTCATCCAAATCAGCGCGCAGCGTTGCTATTCTGTAAACATCTCACCGTGAAAACGTAGGTGAAGTGAGCGTGGAGTGAGCTGTCAATAGTGTCAATTCCTAGCAAAAACAAACTCGCTTCACCTAAGTTTTCACGGTGAGATTTTTACAGAATCGACCGGCAGTTCAACTGTAATATTGGTAGGATTTAACAACAGCTTCTGACCGGCGAGTTTCTTACTGCCTCAGAATAAAAAAAAACCATTCCATACTAAATGTATGAGAAACTGAAACATCTTCATTATAATTTTTTTCGTGAATTTTCCCATGTTTTCATAGTTATTCTGCTATTCGGGGCGGACACAAATCCAACAAATCAAAGATCATAAAAATCGTTCTTGAGCTATAAATGGTGTAAATAACCCGACGTTGTTTTATTTTATAGAAGATATATCTTAAGTACTATAATAGATCACAATATTCTCGGCCTTACACAGTCGCCAATTATAAGTTTACCAACAATCAGAAATTGAATTAAAAAGTCATATCGGTACTTCCCCAGATTTGAACCCACAACCTCGTGAATATCAAATTTAATTCTTTCGTTCTTGGACCCACCATATTATTTATTTATTTTTATCATTATACGTGTAGGTATAATTAAT
Source organism: Luperina testacea (assembly GCA_927399505.1). NCBI lineage: Eukaryota > Metazoa > Arthropoda > Insecta > Lepidoptera > Noctuidae > Luperina > Luperina testacea. The sequence goes on from OV656768.1 coordinate 1,115,271, forward strand.
ATTTAAATAATATCACATAATCATATTCTTCTCTTTTTGCTCTCTCGCACTCCATCTGCCTGTGTTTTCCCAACTACAGTTGGGGTCGGCTTCCAGTCTAACCAGATGCAGCTACCAGTAATTTACATGGAGCGACTGCCCTGTTGTTCTCAAAGATCTGCTGGAACAAATTTCTCCAGAAATAAGCGGTACTTTCTACGTTTGTACTCACTAGTTATAAATGTCGTTTTTCTATGTATTTTACAGTGTGTGCAATACATACAGTACTCACAGGTCGGGAGACACGAGCGGCACCACGGCGTGTGCCGCCATACATACAGTACTCACAGGTCGGGAGACACGAGCGGCACCACGGCGTGTGCCGCCATACATACAGTACTCACAGGTCGGGAGACACGAGCGGCACCACGGCGTGTGCCGCCATACATACAGTACTCACAGGTCGGGAGACACGAGCGGCACCACGGCGTGTGCCGCCATACATACAGTACTCACAGGTCGGGAGACACGAGCGGCACCACGGCGTGTGCCGCCATACATACAGTACTCACAGGTCGGGAGACACGAGCGGCACCACGGCGTGTGCCGCCATACATACAGTACTCACAGGTCGGGAGACACGAGCGGCACCACGGCGTGTGCCGCCATACATACAGTACTCACAGGTCGGGAGACACGAGCGGCACCACGGCGTGTGCCGCCATACATACAGTACTCACAGGTCGGGAGACACGAGCGGCACCACGGCGTGTGCCGCCATACATACAGTACTCACAGGTCGGGAGACACGAGCGGCACCACGGCGTGTGCCGCCATACATACAGTACTCACAGGTCGGGAGACACGAGCGGCACCACGGCGTGTGCCGCCATACATACAGTACTCACAGGTCGGGAGACACGAGCGGCACCACGGCGTGTGCCGCCATACATACAGTACTCACAGGTCGGGAGACACGAGCGGCACCACGGCGTGTGCCGCCATACATACAGTACTCACAGGTCGGGAGACACGAGCGGCACCACGGCGTGTGCCGCCATACATACAGTACTCACAGGTCGGGAGACACGAGCGGCACCACGGCGTGTGCCGCCATACATACAGTACTCACAGGTCGGGAGACACGAGCGGCACCACGGCGTGTGCCGCCATACATACAGTACTCACAGGTCGGGAGACACGAGCGGCACCACGGCGTGTGCCGCCATACATACAGTACTCACAGGTCGGGAGACACGAGCGGCACCACGGCGTGTGCCGCCATACATACAGTACTCACAGGTCGGGAGACACGAGCGGCACCACGGCGTGTGCCGCCATACATACAGTACTCACAGGTCGGGAGACACGAGCGGCACCACGGCGTGTGCCGCCATACATACAGTACTCACAGGTCGGGAGACACGAGCGGCACCACGGCGTGTGCCGCCATACATACAGTACTCACAGGTCGGGAGACACGAGCGGCACCACGGCGTGTGCCGCCATACATACAGTACTCACAGGTCGGGAGACACGAGCGGCACCACGGCGTGTGCCGCCATACATACAGTACTCACAGGTCGGGAGACACGAGCGGCACCACGGCGTGTGCCGCCATACATACAGTACTCACAGGTCGGGAGACACGAGCGGCACCACGGCGTGTGCCGCCATACATACAGTACTCACAGGTCGGGAGACACGAGCGGCACCACGGCGTGTGCCGCCATACATACAGTACTCACAGGTCGGGAGACACGAGCGGCACCACGGCGTGTGCCGCCATACATACAGTACTCACAGGTCGGGAGACACGAGCGGCACCACGGCGTGTGCCGCCATACATACAGTACTCACAGGTCGGGAGACACGAGCGGCACCACGGCGTGTGCCGCCATACATACAGTACTCACAGGTCGGGAGACACGAGCGGCACCACGGCGTGTGCCGCCATACATACAGTACTCACAGGTCGGGAGACACGAGCGGCACCACGGCGTGTGCCGCCATACATACAGTACTCACAGGTCGGGAGACACGAGCGGCACCACGGCGTGTGCCGCCATACATACAGTACTCACAGGTCGGGAGACACGAGCGGCACCACGGCGTGTGCCGCCATACATACAGTACTCACAGGTCGGGAGACACGAGCGGCACCACGGCGTGTGCCGCCATACATACAGTACTCACAGGTCGGGAGACACGAGCGGCACCACGGCGTGTGCCGCCATACATACAGTACTCACAGGTCGGGAGACACGAGCGGCACCACGGCGTGTGCCGCCATACATACAGTACTCACAGGTCGGGAGACACGAGCGGCACCACGGCGTGTGCCGCCATACATACAGTACTCACAGGTCGGGAGACACGAGCGGCACCACGGCGTGTGCCGCCATACATACAGTACTCACAGGTCGGGAGACACGAGCGGCACCACGGCGTGTGCCGCCATACATACAGTACTCACAGGTCGGGAGACACGAGCGGCACCACGGCGTGTGCCGCCATACATACAGTACTCACAGGTCGGGAGACACGAGCGGCACCACGGCGTGTGCCGCCATACATACAGTACTCACAGGTCGGGAGACACGAGCGGCACCACGGCGTGTGCCGCCATACATACAGTACTCACAGGTCGGGAGACACGAGCGGCACCACGGCGTGTGCCGCCATACATACAGTACTCACAGGTCGGGAGACACGAGCGGCACCACGGCGTGTGCCGCCATACATACAGTACTCACAGGTCGGGAGACACGAGCGGCACCACGGCGTGTGCCGCCATACATACAGTACTCACAGGTCGGGAGACACGAGCGGCACCACGGCGTGTGCCGCCATACATACAGTACTCACAGGTCGGGAGACACGAGCGGCACCACGGCGTGTGCCGCCATACATACAGTACTCACAGGTCGGGAGACACGAGCGGCACCACGGCGTGTGCCGCCATACATACAGTACTCACAGGTCGGGAGACACGAGCGGCACCACGGCGTGTGCCGCCATACATACAGTACTCACAGGTCGGGAGACACGAGCGGCACCACGGCGTGTGCCGCCATACATACAGTACTCACAGGTCGGGAGACACGAGCGGCACCACGGCGTGTGCCGCCATACATACAGTACTCACAGGTCGGGAGACACGAGCGGCACCACGGCGTGTGCCGCCATACATACAGTACTCACAGGTCGGGAGACACGAGCGGCACCACGGCGTGTGCCGCCATACATACAGTACTCACAGGTCGGGAGACACGAGCGGCACCACGGCGTGTGCCGCCATACATACAGTACTCACAGGTCGGGAGACACGAGCGGCACCACGGCGTGTGCCGCCATACATACAGTACTCACAGGTCGGGAGACACGAGCGGCACCACGGCGTGTGCCGCCATACATACAGTACTCACAGGTCGGGAGACACGAGCGGCACCACGGCGTGTGCCGCCATACATACAGTACTCACAGGTCGGGAGACACGAGCGGCACCACGGCGTGTGCCGCCATACATACAGTACTCACAGGTCGGGAGACACGAGCGGCACCACGGCGTGTGCCGCCATACATACAGTACTCACAGGTCGGGAGACACGAGCGGCACCACGGCGTGTGCCGCGAGCATGCGCGTGCGCAGTACGCTGCTCCTCGCGCACGCCAACACGTGCGGGATGAATGCTACCAACTGCGGGACACAATGTTATTTATCACTTTTGTTTTCGGCTTTGTAGAGAGTTCTCTCTTTCACTCAGACCTGTGTGACATTTTCTTTCTTTAACTGAAACTGGGCTCAATAATAATATAATTGTTTTTTTATTTAATTTTTTCTTCAACAACCGATCAGCTTCAAACACTAAACCAGACCCTAGATAAATACACAAGATTCAATAAACCATTATACCTGGCTTTCGCAAAATATACAAGGTTCTTTCGATAGTATTAAGCATTTAGAAATACTCACATCCCTAGAACACCGAGAACTTGAGAAACAATACATTAACCTCCTTAAAACCAGTTATAACAATAGCTCCGCAAACATAAAACTAAATACTGCTGGACCTTCATTCCAAATTCAAAAAGGCGTTAAAAAAAAAAGGCGAGGCGAGGCGTTAAAATTTTCTAATTTAATTTTTATAAAGTATCAAATTTCTTGTTTCTCCGACCCCGTCGCATAAGCTTTCTCTGCTACTTTTTGTTTTTGCTCGGCTCCTAAGAGTCCTACCGTGATGTCTAATAGCCTTCAACACAAATTGGGCTATCAAATATGCAAAAAGATTTTTCAAATCCAACTGGTAGTTCCGGAGTTTACCCCCTACGTCACGGATATCGAGGGATATGTCTTGGAAGCGTGGCACATGTCGCCTCCATGTGGCCAAACTGACCGGTGTGTAGCGCTGAGATATGGATATCGATAATTTCTAGTTGTTCTAAATAAGAAATTATATTAAAAATAAATGGATACATGCAACAGACAGGGAAAATAATTTGTTTCTCTCAAAGAAAATGTAATTTGTTCTTCCCACATTCAAGAAGATTTTTTAAGCCGTCCACGAAAAGACGCATGTTTTTTGAGTGGACTGTACCTACACTTAAATTAAGATACATATTTGAAACAGTATGTTAACTATTACTAGTACAGTCATGTGCCAACAATAGAAAGTACATCCAAAAATACTTCTCGTTTTTCATCGATATTTTTATCTATCAAATATTTATACAACATGCTAGCAAGTAGTAAGATACCTTGAGGTTGGACACCGTGCCTTCCAAAGACGAGGGGTACAGTCTTGCCAGTAGCAACAGCACCGGGTACAGTGACGGCTGTAACACGTCGCTGTCAGCTTCCAAACTTACGTCTTGCAGTTTCTCCTGTCAAAGTCAAAAAATTTAGGGGAAATATTTAATTTATACTCTAAAAGAATATTGACCTTCTTATGATATACGCTTTATTAAATTAATGGTTCCCTAAAAACATATTGGGCTTCTAATGATGCACGCTTTACTTTTTAATAAATCAGCCCCTTTTTGACTTTCTCGGCTTTTCTGACAGTTGGTGGCAATTGTTCCAGACTAATAACTTACTCTATTGAATCAAAGGGGACGTAAGGTGATTATAGTTACCAGCATGAAGTCGTAAACCTCCGGGTATCGCAGGAAGAAGATCCGGCCGGTCATGGTGCTGCGCTGCACGCCGAACACGCGCTGCACCAGCGCGCTCAGCAGTAACGTCGACGAGTTGCGCTCCTGACGACAACATAAACATTTGGCTGAATTCATAATAACATATTTATTAGACAACAACGTATTGTCTGTACCACACCCTTAAATATGACCACTGACCAGAGGACTTTTGGCCGAAAGGTGTCGTATATCGACGTTTCCGAGGACGGTTACGCGACACCACGCAGCGAAACACGACGCCGACAACGTTACGTGTATTATAATCATAGTTTTAAGTTTCTTTAATATGTATTAGTTTATTATTGTATAAGATTATTTGTGTATTTTTTCTATGGGCCTTAGTTGCCTGATAATAAAATGATTATTATTATTATTATTATTAAATATGACCATACATTTCTGATACATGCTGTACATAAAAGGAGAAATTTATTGACTGACATATCAGCGTACAGTCGTAACGAACGGTGCTAGGATTGTGAAATTTTGCACGAGACTTCCTTTTATAATGTAGGGGAGCATTGAGAAGGGGTTTTTGGAAATCAAACATTTTTGTTGTACTGGACCATAACTTCCTATTGGTAACCTTCTGGTTATAGAGATATTGAAGGTCCCACTTTTTTCTGTACTGTTACATATGCTGTATACGCACAATATTCTGCGTGAGTAAGCCCACGTACGCACGGACGTAAAAATATCGCGGCGAGACTTTATCACGCATCCCAGCGCGTCAAAAGCACACTGTTGGATTTTCAACTCTCGGCGCTAGGCAGAGCGTTGAAACTCAAGTGCGCAAAAAAAAATATCCGCGGGAAAAACGCGCCTGCGCGAACCTGGGATTACATTGCGCACAACCATAAACCGACTAAAAATAAACGTCTTTCCTCAGCAATTATTTCTGCACAAAGTTATTTTGTTTGCTGTATAGAATGCATAGATGACGTCTTCGTGATAGATCTTTCTACACCTCGTAGCAGCTGTGGAGGCATATGAATATTGCATAGTGCCGAGCTAGTGTACAGTGTGTACTTGTGTAGTGATACGTACGGCCCAGCTGTGCGCGTCGAAGGCGTGCAGCGCGGCCACCAGCACGCGCGCCACGTGCGGCTGTGCGCGCTCGGCCAGCGCCGCGTGCCGGCACAGCGCGCGCAGCACGTGCAGCGCGTGCGCGCGCGCCGCGCCCGCGCCCCAAGCGCTCAGCTGCAGGAGCGAGCTCATGCATTCGTGGAAGCACAGAGGGTTGCCTTGCACCTGCAGCTCGGTCGTTACTAGAGCCTGATGGATCAAAACTATTTTTTAAAATATGATCTATTATACTAGTTAATAGTGAAATACTTTTTGAGACTAGCTCAAGAAAAGCAAGAACAAAGAACACTTGTCCTCACCTGTATGATGAAGGGCACGCCGGCGCTGCGGCGCGTGGCACAGAGCCGCCCCCCCCCCTGCGCGATGTCCCGCAGCAGGCGCGCCAGCCAGCGCGCCGGCAGCCCGTGCAGCTCCGCGCGCCGGCAGCGCCACAGTCTGACATGAGTTTAAATTCAAAATATTTTAATTCATTATGTTTCTACTCTAACACCCCAATTGTATAATAAAATATTTTCCCAAAATACTAGTAGATTTTTTTACGTAGGGATGCCATATCTCAGTACTAAAAGATAATGAAAGAAAAAAAATTTTATAATTTCACCAAAAATCCTAACATTTAAATTGTATGCTGATTAAAAATTGTTTCTGTATAATTAGATCTGCAGTAGCAGTACCTATCGAGTAGCATCGTGAAGCCTACATAAGCCTGCTCGAATGCCCCCCGGTGCTTGGTCTCGGCCAGCAAGCTGGTGAAGTGCTCGCCCACGCGCGCCAGCTGCGCCGCGCACAGCGTGGCCGGCTCTGTGGCCGTGTCACCCTCTCCGCACACGCTCAGCCTCGCGCATATCCCGCCCAGCAGCAGCGACACCTAGCCAGGAGTTAATATAAAGCTGTTAACCGTAAATCCCATATTAGGACAATATAAATCCTATTTGACACCAATAATTATAAACCCGTATCCATGTTGCCGGTTTTCAGCGAGGTGTTTGAAAAGATAATGCTTAATCCAATGCTCAATCATTTTATCACGGATAAAATCCTTCACGATCAACAGTATGGTTTCACCAAGGACGTTGTGCGATCGACGCCGGTGTAACCTTAATAAAACACATTCACACACGCGTGGGAAGGGGCCCAAGACGCTATAGAAATCTTTTGTGACCTCTCCAAAGCCATTTGATTGCGTCGATTACGAAACCTTGCTTTTGAAATTTGAGTATTACGGACTTGGAAAACTTGCGCTAAGTTTAGTAAGTTCTTATTTAAATGATACAAAACAGCAAGTTCAAATAAATGGTGTCAATTCACTTGGTTTAAAAGTAAAAATGGGTGTGCCACAAGGCTCGATATTGGGTCCTTTCCTCTTTTTAGTGTATATTAATGATCTACTCCATCCTGTACCCTCTTAAGTTTAGAGGGTACAGGCGTGATGTTATGTTGTGTGATTGCGTAAACAATGCATACATATGCGACAGCAGCAATCGCGGTTGATTTGCTGGCATTTATTGAAGAGTTCCGTTTTCTGTCTCCGAAACTCATTATGGATATAAAGTTTGAAATTCAATAAAAACTAACCGTACTTGCAAGTTATTGGGTGAATCTGCAAAGGTTATGAATAGATTGCCACTTCCGGAAAGTTGATCTAAATTGTAGTTTTTTGTCAAGTGTTGCTAACTTGCGACGATATTTTTCCCGCCCCGTCAGTGCCACTTTCCCGTCCCGTCCGAGTCTCCGTGACATATGCGCTTCCATATACATTTTGTATGAAACGATATTTCCAAATTTTCCCGTTCCGTCCCGTCCGTGAAAAAACCCGTCACGTATGCAGCGGCCTTAAGTAGGCACACATTATTGCACTTACAACCCTCTCGAAGAGAGGAGGCCTGTGTCCCAGCAGTGGGAACAATATACGCTGATTATGATTGAAGTAGGCGCTTCTCTATTTCCTTTGAGTATGCAAACTTTTTCTCTGGCCCCAGTTGTTAACCAATAACTAGAGCCCAACAAAACGGCCGTCACGGTACAAATTCTATGGACTCAATTACATAGTACCTGGGCTGTTCCAAAATTTTTTAGTGAAATGAAAAATAGTTGGAATGTGAAAAAAGTTTATTTATACTTTTTCCCCTCCAACTCTAATGCACAAATGCATTCGGGTGAACCAGCTTTCAAAGCATTCGATGGTCGAAAAATAACCGCCGAAATTCTGCAAAGTCAAAGTCAAACTCAAAGCATTCATTTCAATTAAACCATTTACAGGCACTTTTGAATTGTCAAGATCTTCGATGGCCTCTTCTGCAGTGTTTTCGCTCACGAAGCATATTTTTTTACTGTGGGAAATAAAAAAAAAATCGCATGGAGCTAAATCTGAACTGTACGGAGGATGGGGTAATATTTTTACCCCCGAAGTATTAAAATATAATCCATGGTTCTATCAGCTGTGTGAGCGAATGAGGTAGTATCCATCGCGAAGCAAGCTTCATGCAGGATGGTGGAAACTGCCTGTGATCCAATCTTCAGTTAAGCCTGAATCTCTCGATGTGTAATGTGTCTATTTTCCCGCAATAGCCACTGTACCCTGATGACATTTTCAGGAGTTACTGCAGTTGTAGGTCGGCCGGGTCTGGGGTCATCGTTTAGGTTCTCTCGACCACGTTTCAATTCACGAAACCAATAAGTAATTGTTGCTAACGCAGGAGCAGACTCCCCAAATGCTTGTAAATTTTCTAGAGATTCCTTGAAGGTTAACCCTCGTTTATAATCATAAAACATCATAGCAAGAAAAGCTTCCCGCGAGACGTCCATTGTTGCAAACAAAAGAGTGACAGATTTTATTTTTTTTATATTTAAAAAAGCACTACAATGGTTTAAAAGGTGGCCAATGATTATCAGCAAAGAGATTTATTTGTATTGAAATTAGCCTTCAATTCAAAATAGTTTCTAGAAAAAAAAGGTAACTAACAATTTTCGGAACAGCCCACGTACCCAGTATACAAGTGACCGCCAGACTATATACAAGTGACCGCCAAAGGCTATCTCATAAGGGAGGCGCCCACGAGCAACTTTTGTCTCCGCAACTAAGCTGTCTCTCACATCAAGTCTACGAGCTTGTATGAAAGTGCGTGCATGTAGCGACGCGTCAGCTGGGAGACCTTTTTGTCCGCGGGTTTGGAGAAAGGCCGGCGACGCAACTGTCGCAAATCTATTGTTTGCAATTTATATGCGCGCACGGCGACAAAATTTGTTGATGAATGCGGCAAAACTTTACGAAAAAGTAGCGTTGCTGTCGCTCGCGTGAGCGCATCGTACAAGTCTCGGGGACCACAGCCACGGAGAGAGAACAGTTGCTGGCGTCCTGCCTTAGTTACACAGCGCCTTGCCTTAGCTACCCGGCGCCCTGCCTTAGCTACGCGGCGCCCTGCCTTAGCTAAGCGGCGCCTTGCCTTAGCTACGCGGCGCCCTGCCTTAGCTACGCGGCGCCCTGCCTTAGCTACGCGGCGCCCTGCCTTAGCTAAGCGGCGCCTTGCCTTAGCTACGCGGCGCCCTGCCTTAGCTACGCGGCGCCAAGCGGCGCGGCCAATCTGTACAAAATTATATCTACAAGTCTACTGCGCATGTGACCGGTTGAGTCATACTGTACCTCTTTAACGCACCGCCAGGCGCACAACAGTACCATCTGCGCCGTGACCTGCCTGCCGTCGTCCAACGTCACGTTTCTGGCGAACAAATGTATTTGTAAAGTCATTATTGTTCAAGTAAAGTGGGCGATCGTATCATACATCGAACAAAAAAGGTATAAGCACTATTCTATTGTAAAAATGCGCCCTCGTGGATTTTTTGGAACGAAGTGCATTCGTCAAGTCATAAATTGACTGGTAGAAATCGTCACATATAAAAAAAGTGTTATGCCCCCTCCATGCGACTTATTATCTGTCTCTGTCTGTTTGAGATTGCCGACGGTGTTGGGTTGTTTTAAGTGAAACACTTTTAGTACACACTAGACACTATTTAATTTGTTTACTTATAGACACTTCACAAAGATGTTATACGTTGATTATTTTCACTTTTCTTTAAATTATTGTGCAGAGCGCACATGTCGTGTGTGGCTGTACCAGAGAGAGAGAGAGAGCACGTAAGAAAAAGATGGATGTAAATATCATATAAATTAGTATGGCAATACTAAACACTGTCTCTATTCTACGAGTGTGTGTGCGCGTGGATTTCGTTCCTGACGGGGTCCCCGAAAGAACGTATTTTTTTTTAATTCTAAGCCTAATTTAATAAATGACTCTTGATTTTGCACCCGAGCGAAGCAAGGGCGCTCACTAGTAAGTAGTAACGTGTAAAGCGCTCCCGCCCTCACCCGCAGTCGGCGTCGTCGCCGAGCTGCAGCAGGTCGCAGGGCAGGTGTCCCTCGGGCGACGCGTTGTTGACGACGCACGCCACTGCGGCGTTCGCTTCCATGCACGTGTCGATGATTTCTCCCACCAGAGCGGTCCACTGCTCGTCCGACGATATTTCTCTGTATACATATTATTTATTTATTTAGGGAAACCATGCACAACATTACAGACGTAAATTCGAGTTATTGTGCCGTTTCACTAAAGAACTGACATAACACATACAATTATAGATTATGCATAATCAGCCTATAATGTTCCCACTGCTGGGACACAGGCTGTAATCTACCACGCGAGCCCAGATCGGGTTGGTAGATGTCCTTGTCTTTGAATTTTTGGTTCTAGCCACAGACTTATATTGGCTAGACGACGAAAGTGTACGTACTTCGCGTGTAAAAAGGGAGTAAAAATGACTTCCTTCAGCGCCATTTCCATTCAGTCCGCGCTCGAATGTTCTCGATGCCAGACGTCAGACGAAAACTAAAAAAAAATGCCAAATTGTGCGGTATTCAGCTGTAAAAACTACACAAAAAAGTGGGACGAGATAATGGAAACGTTTCCTTTCATCGGTAAGTCATTTTGTTATTAAATTGTGTGTTTTTGGGAGATCCGATTTAATAGTGTTCATCTAATCGAATCCGTTCATGGTTTCTTGTTAGAATTTTAGAATTAAGGAATAGTGCCAGTGAATAGAACCCGCTGTAAGTTTTACACTTTGTTATTCATTTGCTTTTCCTTTCCAGGAATTATTAAAAATATTTTTGATTTATTTTTTGTTTGTACAGAATATAGTGTCTATTACGACATAAAGGGTTTAATCTGTGGGGACTGTGTCTCACGTACCCATCCCTTGCATAGTTTTAAGAATGTAGTATTGTATAGAAGAACTTATTGTAATAATTTTTAGAAAGTTTCATTTTTGTGTTTTTCCCACGAATCACATCTGCAAGCGATTTAAGTTATAGGTACTATTGTCTTTCATGATTCTTTACTTTTAGTTAAGGTTCTTCATTGTTCTTTTATGTTTAGTTATCTTGTATTGTACCCATTTGCTATTGTTAGTTAAGGTTCATTGTTCTGTTATTTTTAGTTGTCTTGTATTGTACCCATTTGCATTTCTCGTGTTTTATTATACTTTTAAAAGGCAGATGTGGATTTGCCGCGTCCTTTGTTTAGTGATGTGGTAGAGTTTTGGTTCGGAGCTTCAGTCTGTGCTGAACTACGATCGTGCGAGGTCCTCTCTGACCCCCGATCATCTTTTACTCGCCGAAGCTCGCCGTAATAGTTTACGGCGAGCTTCGTGTTTCTAGTAGTTTTACCCTTCATGTAACATTATTTAATTTTACCTTTTCGTGTCAAGTGTAACTGCTAGCTTTAGTTACTTGATATCGTAATAAATTAATCGCTACTTATTTACAACTTACTTCAGTGTATCACTCGCCCACGCGGTCACGAATTCCCACAGTGGTGACCCCGACGTGATCAAAACTATCAATAGCGTGAGTTCGTGACAGTGCGTAAAGAGTTTCGCGAGTGCTAAATCAAAGTACGTGTTAAAATGGCGAGCGATCCAGCGGGAGTCACTAGCGGCGGATGACGCGCATTCCCAGCCAGCCAGCTCCCACGGCTTCAACGGGTGTCCTGACCACCAGCATGCAGCGACCGCGCATACCTGGTCATCACCCTCAGCCTCATCAGCAACCTCGGCACAGCACACTGCACTTTCGGCCGGTCAACAAGAAGAGCCCAATTCCTCTCCTGGTCAACGCAGCGCCCGCGCCACCCCGACTCACTGGGGACATCTTCGCAGACAGTTCCGACTCACCGTGAACTATGCGGCAACCGGTTCCGACTCACTGGAACCTAAGTTGGCCCGGCAAGCATATTCCTCGCCGTTCTGGTCGCTGTACCACATCCGACTCACCGTGAATTATGCGGCACCGACGCACTGGAGCATAACGCAGCGCCCGCGCCACCCCGACTCACTGGGGACATCTTCGCAGACAGTTCCGACTTACCGTGAACTATACGGCAACCGGTTCCGACTCACTGGAACCTAAGTTGGCCTGGCAAGCATATTCCTCGCCGTTCTGGTAGGCGAGTTAAATTTCCTGATTACTATCAGGCAGGTGTTTCGTGATCTTTATCGCTGGTAGGGGGGTACTGTGGGGACTGTGTCTCACGTACCCATCCCTTGCATAGTTTTAAGAATGTAGTATTGTATAGAAGAACTTATTGTAATAATTTTTAGAAAGTTTCATTTTTGTGTTTTTCCCACGAATCGCATCTGCAAGCGATTTAAGTTATAGGTACTATTGTCTTTCATGATTCTTTACTTTTAGTTAAGGTTCTTCATTGTTCTTTTATGTTTAGTTATCTTGTATTGTACCCATTTGCTATTGTTAGTTAAGGTTCATTGTTCTGTTATTTTTAGTTGTCTTGTATTGTACCCATTTGCATTTCTCGTGTTTTATTATACTTTTAAAAGGCAGATGTGGATTTGCCGCGTCCTTTGTTTAGTGATGTGGTAGAGTTTTGGTTCGGAGCTTCAGTCTGTGCTGAACTACGATCGTGCGAGGTCCTCTCTGACCCCCGATCATCTTTTACTCGCCGAAGCTCGCCGTAATAGTTTACGGCGAGCTTCGTGTTTCTAGTAGTTTTACCCTTCATGTAACATTATTTAATTTTACCTTTTCGTGTCAAGTGTAACTGCTAGCTTTAGTTACTTGATATCGTAATAAATTAATCGCTACTTATTTACAACTTACTTCAGTGTATCACTCGCCCACGCGGTCACGAATTCCCACAAATCATTGGGAATTTGGTTTCTTCAATGATTACTTTACTGAACTTTTGGAAATTTTGTTTATTAAAAATTACAGAGGACACAAAAAATACATGGACCGCTCGCGCGGTGACAAGTTGCGAAGTCACCTAGGTACATTAAAGTTTTTTCACTCACACCGCCACAGAAATCGCGCCTTGCCATTTCGTTAAGGCAATGTGTTTTATCGCACACGTTGCTAGTAAACAGGCAGCAGGTGAGCCTGAACATCCTCCCACCCGTTGAAAGGCTTGTCTTTCAACCGTAAATCTTCAGCAGTGGGTAGCGGGCACAGCTTGATAACAGGCCGACGTAGAACACCCCTAGTCGTTTTCAAGTCAGCCACTCTCGAAATTCCATCCAGACCAGGAAATAATCTAGTAACTCGTCCAAGGCGCCAACACAATGGCGGTACATGATCTTCATGGATAAGCACGAGGTCTCCAATATGTAGGGATCTTGAGTTCGTCTTCCACTTCAACCGTTGTTGTAGCTCGTGTATATATTCACGCTGCCAGCGTGACCAGAAATGCTGATGAATCTGTTGCAGTCGAGCGTATCGTTTCAGGTGACTTTCTTTCAGGTTTTCCAAGCTAGGTTCAGGCAGTGCCTTCAGTGGTCTTCCAATGAGAAAGTGCCCTGGAGACAAAGGAAGGTAGTCATCAGGAGAGGAGGACAAAGGACACAAGGGGCGACTGTTTAAAACGGCCTCCACTTGTGCGAAAAGTGTAGATATTTCTTCAAAGGTAAGATGGGTATTCCCCATAACTCTTTTTATATGGAATTTTGCAGATTTGACTCCGGCTTCCCAGATGCCGCCAAAATGAGGAGCGTGAGCAGGTGAGAATACAAATTTTATATTTTCCTGAGTTGCAAATTCAGATAAGTCCCTATTATGTAATTTAAGAAAAGCCCCTATATCTTTAGCAGCAGCTACAAAGTTACCCCCGTTATCATAAAATATTTCACTGGGTTTGGCCTCGGACACGACAACATCGCACACAATAATTATTGTGAACTGTGCGCCGAGTGAAATGAGTCATCTAACTCATTAGCGCTGAGAGGCAAAATATGTTTGTTATGAATATTACGAATGTTAAAACAAAATCTTTTTACCCAAGCGACTATTCTGATAAGTTTGTTTAGTTTGCTATATTTTTCAATAGCTATTATAGGTTGCAGTATGTTAGTGTTAAGGTAAGTATTTATTTTATTTTGATCAATTAATGTGTAGGTGTAACGAATGAATTTTGTATTTTATGAATTTTTGTTTCAGATGCTGATTGCTCTGCTTGCGTCGCCGGTGGCAAAGTTGAGACGAGCGGAGCAGTTGGGACGGTCGTGGGTGAGTATTTAGTTTTATTTGTAATCTTAAGTTTAGTTTTGGATTTAGATGTATTTTTAGTTTCAGGTACATCATCGATATCAATGCAATTTAGTTTTGGCCAATCGTTTTCACAATTAATTAAATAATTTGGACCTGACCACCATAGGCTATTATTTTTAAATACGGCATGGTGGCATAAGAAGTATGAGGGAAATTGTTTACCTTTAGGTGCTAAAGACATGTGTCCCAGCTCTTCGTATTCTTTCATAAAATCAACGTATTTTGTGCCTTTAGTGTAGGATTTTTTCTAAAACTTAATTCTAAATTAAGCAATCTTTTTTTGCAGTATTATAAGATTCACCCAAGTTGCTTGGAGAACTATTTAGAGGTAATTTAACATTAAATCGTCCATCACTCAAACGGACCGTATTTTTCAAAAAATGCTTTTCACAAGACCTTTCCCTTTCGCTGAGAATGGGTTTGTTTGGGAGTTCTTCAACCTCCCAGGATTTGGTAAGTAATTTATCGATACAAGACTCTTGAATCTTGTTATTTTTTGTAATTATGCTATTGTTGCAATATATGCTATTCAAATTATTTTTATTTATCGGACCGGCTATTAACCAGCCAAGTTTGGAATTTCGTAACTTTATATTGTCTGGGCCTATAGAAATTTGTTCATTTCCCAGGATATCCCAGAAAAGATCACATCCAATCAAGATATCAACTTGAGAGGGTTCATTAAAACTAGGATCGGCTAATTTTATGTGTTTAGGTAATTTTAATTTAATGTTAACCGGGCTTTTCGGTAAATAATCAGTTAACTCATTCATGACAAGCATGTTACAAGTAACATCAAACTGTTTATAAATAGATTGCACTTTAACAGTGCAGCTTTCCTCTACTTTATTAGACAAGTGATTTCCTATACCTATAATATTAACACTAGGTATTGGAATGGAATCAAGTGACAGTTTATCGCTTAACGATTTTGTAATAAAACTGCTCTGGCTACCACAATCGAGCAATGCGCGCACTGTTTCATATTTATTGTTATTAGGATTATGAACCTGAATCAAGGCAGTGGATAAGAAAACATGACTGAATTGATATTCCGATGAGCTAACGTATACAGATTCCGATTCTAAACAGTTAACGTTTATAGATTCTGATTCTGAATAAGCATGATTATTATTAACTGACTGCTTAGAGTTATGCAGAAGACGATTATGTCTTTGTTTACAATCAGGACATGGTCCAAATCCACAAGCCTTTGCTGGATGACCCTGTTTAAGACAATTAGAACAAAGTTTATATTTATATACATCTGCCCATTTTTCTTGTATACTTTTGTTTTTAAAGCTAGGACACTCATATATTTTATGATTTTGACTGCAAATTATACATACAAATGAACTTGAAGTGTCGTTATTAGTAGCTGTCGCTGTCTTAATAAAGATTTTTTGATATTTATCTTGTTTGTTGTGGTGATTATTTTGTGCTTGTGAACCCTTTTGGTGGCTATTATCTGTTTTATTCCTATCTAAAGCATCAAGCACATTAGCGCGATCTATTAAAACTTGTTTAAAGTTTTCTAAGGTTGGAATTTTGTCACCAAGCTGGTTTTTAACTTCCTCCCATTTTAGAAGTGTATTATGGTCTAATTTTGAGGTTAAATTAAATATGACACACATATCCCAATTATCTGTGGGCATTCCTAAACTAGATAATGCTCTTAAGTTTTTCGTGACATGATCAACTAAAAATCGTAATGACCCTACCGTTTCCTTGCTAAATGAACGTGTGTTAAACAATGAATTCATGTGATAATCAATCAGAAGTCTTTTATTATCGTAACGAGCACACAATAATTTCCAAGCTTCCTTATAATTTTCAGATGATACTTCAAGATTAGAAATTATACGTGCCGCGTCTCCTTCCAGGTAAGATATTAAATAATGAAATTTGTGTATCGGCGAGAGTTGCTTATTACGATCAACTAAGCTCAAAAAAGAGTCTCTGAACTCGAGCCACTTAAAATATGCACCGTCAAACTTAGCAATTTGTATGCGTGGCAACCTGATACCAGAGTCACGAGATTCAAATCGGGATTCATGACAGTCATGAATACATGTTTGCACACAGCTGTCCAACAAACCTTTTGCAATGGCAAGCCCACTCACCATATCATTTTCAATTTTGTCCCGCTCCTCAATCTCTAATGCCAGGCTCTCACTAATTAAGACTTCAATCTGACTTTGCAACTCATCAAACTTAGCTGATAATTGTTCGAATCTACCAAGTTTAATCTTTAATTCAGCAATATCCTTATTTGACAATGAGTCCAAAGACGTCAAGATATCCAAGAAGTTTTTAAACTTGGTAATTTGACCTTTAATTGAGCTACGCCTGACAGTCAATTCACGTAATTTCTTTACATCGACTTCTTGCGACATATTTATTTTTTATTTTTTAATTACACCTTATTTAAGCAAAATATGTTAAGTATAATTGACTAGCAAGCAAACTCAACTACGTATCAGCGTAAAAAATATAATTTAGTAAGTTATATAAAGAATCTCACGCCCCTCAATTCGACGTCACCCGCCGACCGGGAAACCGGATTCACACTGCCAAGCACGGAATGCAAGCTCTGCTGATACCAATGGTGCTAGCGTGATGTTCCGAGGTATCTGGAAAGTTTGACGAACAATGTTAAAAACTGATTAGGAACTATTTTCCTAGAATGACATGAGAAATACACGATGTAGGTAGATGAAAAAATGGAAAAAAAATATATTTTAAAATGGAATTTTCGGACGATTATTTGGATAAATTGCATGCCAACTTGCTGATATGGACTATTAATGATGGCCTTTAATGAAATACGCCGATATTATAGTGAATTAAGTGTAGTACAAATAAGTTTTATCAAGTAAAACCTTGATCCCGAATGACCCTTCAATAATACCTAAATAATTAATTGAAATTATTGCACAAGTGGAAGGCACGTTTTAGTTAGGATAGCTGATGGTATGATTTGGAAAATAGATAGGAAGGTATGAATGAGGAAGGAAGGGCACTTAACTTATGGTGATCCGCTTCACATGAATCTTCTGCAACTGCCTTTTCTTCAGTAGGTATACCTGTGTCGATACTTTAGCTGCATCGAATGCTCCAGGAAGTTTTTGGTGTCAGCTTCACGACGGGAACTCGGCCTTTAGTGGTCTCGATGATCACGCCACGTCGATGAACCAATTGTTGAAATTTAGATGTAGTTTTTTGTGTCCTGTCACGGTCGCCAATTTTTATGTCTATTACGACATAAAGGGTTGAATCATTGGGAATTTGGTTTCTTCAATGATTACTTTACTGAACTTTTGGAAATTTTGTTTATTGTAAATTATAAAGGACACAAAAAATACATGGACCGCTCGCGCGGTGACAAGTTGCGAAGTCACCTAGGTACATTAAAGTTTTTTCACTCACACCGCCACAGAAATCGCGCCTTGCCATTTCGTTAAGGCAATGTGTTTTATCGCACACGTTGCTAGTAAACAGGCAGCAGGTGAGCCTGAACATATAGATCAAAATCTTACAGCACACGAACCTTCACCGTGTAGCACGCCAAGAAGAAAATAAGAAACGGTACCTACCTTTATTATTATCACTGTTATCTTACAAGAATCGATTAGTGCTCGTTTCATTCTAAATGTAACGAGTCGGCAAAAGTGGAATCGTTTTGAATCGTTTACTCGCGGACGGGGAGTTCCCATTACTAAATCGCTCATGTGACGTCACAGTACGTAGAAAAATAAAGGCACGCTTGGTTTCTATACAGACGATGAGACTTGCGTAATCTAGCCAATATAAGTCTGTGGTTCTAGGACATGCCGGTTTCCTCACGATGTTTTTCTTCACCATTTTAGAGCAGTGGTGATGAAATAATTTACACAATATGAAGTGCCTGCTTGGGTTTGAATCCACGACCTATAACCCAAACAGGTACAGTATTTTTACTTCACGAAGCGACGCGCGCCTTATTTGTGGTAACAAAATGTACAAAAACGAACAATGGAAATGGACGTGACTTAAGAGTTGTAGGTCGTAGGTTCAGTGCAGCGCGCCGTACGCGGGCCCGCGCCGCACGCCGCGCGTCGCGTGCCTTACCGTGCGTCGGCGTGTCGCAGCGCGCGCGCCAGGCAGTGCAGCGCGCCGTACGCGGGCCCGCGCCGCACGCCGCGCGTCGCGTGCCTTACCGTGCGTCGGCGTGTCGCAGCGCGCGCGCCAGGCAGTGCAGCGCGCCGTACGCGGGCCCGCGCCGCACGCCGCGCGTCGCGTGCCTTACCGTGCGTCGGCGTGTCGCAGCGCGCGCGCCAGGCAGTGCAGCGCGCCGTACGCGGGCCCGCGCCGCACGCCGCGCGTCGCGTGCCTTACCGTGCGTCGGCGTGTCGCAGCGCGCGCGCCAGGCAGTGCAGCGCGCCGTACGCGGGCCCGCGCCGCACGCCGCGCGTCGCGTGCCTTACCGTGCGTCGGCGTGTCGCAGCGCGCGCGCCAGGCAGTGCAGCGCGCCGTACGCGGGCCCGCGCCGCACGCCGCGCGTCGCGTGCCTTACCGTGCGTCGGCGTGTCGCAGCGCGCGCGCCAGGCAGTGCAGCGCGCCGTACGCGGGCCCGCGCCGCACGCCGCGCGTCGCGTGCCTTACCGTGCGTCGGCGTGTCGCAGCGCGCGCGCCAGGCAGTGCAGCGCGCCGTACGCGGGCCCGCGCCGCACGCCGCGCGTCGCGTGCCTTACCGTGCGTCGGCGTGTCGCAGCGCGCGCGCCAGGCAGTGCAGCGCGCCGTACGCGGGCCCGCGCCGCACGCCGCGCGTCGCGTGCCTTACCGTGCGTCGGCGTGTCGCAGCGCGCGCGCCAGGCAGTGCAGCGCGCCGTACGCGGGCGCGCGCGCCGCACGCCGCGCGTCGCGTGCCTTACCGTGCGTCGGCGTGTCGCAGCGCGCGCGCCAGGCAGTGCAGCGCGCCGTACGCGGGCGCGCGCGCCGCACGCCGCGCGTCGCGTGCCTTACCGTGCGTCGGCGTGTCGCAGCGCGCGCGCCAGGCAGTGCAGCGCGCCGTACGCGGGCGCGCGCGCCGCACGCCGCGCGTCGCGTGCCTTACCGTGCGTCGGCGTGTCGCAGCGCGCGCGCCAGGCAGTGCAGCGCGCCGTACGCGGGCGCGCGCGCCGCACGCCGCGCGTCGCGTGCCTTACCGTGCGTCGGCGTGTCGCAGCGCGCGCGCCAGGCAGTGCAGCGCGCCGTACGCGGGCGCGCGCGCCGCACGCCGCGCGTCGCGTGCCTTACCGTGCGTCGGCGTGTCGCAGCGCGCGCGCCAGGCAGTGCAGCGCGCCGTACGCGGGCGCGCGCGCCGCACGCCGCGCGTCGCGTGCCTTACCGTGCGTCGGCGTGTCGCAGCGCGCGCGCCAGGCAGTGCAGCGCGCCGTACGCGGGCGCGCGCGCCGCACGCCGCGCGTCGCGTGCCTTACCGTGCGTCGGCGTGTCGCAGCGCGCGCGCCAGGCAGTGCAGCGCGCCGTACGCGGGCGCGCGCGCCGCACGCCGCGCGTCGCGTGCCTTACCGTGCGTCGGCGTGTCGCAGCGCGCGCGCCAGGCAGTGCAGCGCGCCGTACGCGGGCGCGCGCGCCGCACGCCGCGCGTCGCGCGCGCACCTGCCCAGCTGAGCACGCGCCACGCGCAGCACGCGGCGGCACAGCGCGAACTGCACCGGCGCGGCGCGCCCCGCCCTGCGAAGCGGAAGCAATGCGATGTACGACAAGACACTCCCCAGCCCTACGTAGCCGACTGCCACTTAAGGGCGTGTATCAAAACAGAAAAGTTTGTCAACCGCATACCCTGTTCCCCCCAATTTGTAAAATAAACATATTTATAATTATAGTTCCCACACCATGCGACGGAAGACGACTTTTTTCTCGGAATAAGAACGTAAGCGCTGAAGTTTTACCTTAATAAACCCAAAATTAAAAGAAATTTCCAACAACAGCGTGCAGGCAAACTCTTTGCAGTAGGTACCAGCCGATCTAACACTGGTCTACGTTCGCCAGTTCGGCGAATGGCAGCAACCTATAATGAAATATTCGAACACATAGACATATTTACATGTTCTTTGAAAAGGTTTCGTAGCCTTTTGTATGAGACACTGATCTCTTAGACTAATTGTTTGTTGTAGCTGTTTTAAAAATACTGTTTTGTTTTTTCATTTTATTGTTTTTATTAGTGTAACTGTCATGCATGAACAGTTCACCTCCTAGTGACTAAGGTTTTATTTATTAATGGTAATCTGTGAACAGCGCTGTGGGTTACATTATTACTTAAGTAATTCATGTTTTTTCTGTTTATAATATTGCATAATGTAGCTGTTTGTTGTTCCTATTTAATAAAATAAAATAAAATAAAACAACGCCTCCACAATTTTTTTCGCGTATAAATACAATTATTTATAAAATCCTGTAACAATGCGTGGAAATTAGAAATAAATATGTGACATTTTTGTATCGAGAAAAGTTTACCATTTAATGTTTCTGTTCAACAAAAAGTTTGTTAGTTTTAAGTATTCACTTCAATAAGTCTTCTTCATCCATATTATATTTTAACAAACACTGGACGGAAGTCGCCAGCAGAAGCTGGTACAAAATAAAACTAACTTCTTACCACGATTCATCTTGCAGTATGTAGTCAGGTAGTCTTGTACTCAACAAATCTAGTTTATAACCCGCCGAAACACACTCAGTGGGCTTCAACAACGATGCTTGATAAAATATGGCCTCTATATCTAAGCTGATACTGTAGTTTTTACTCTGAAACAATAAGGCATAATGAAAATTTTAATTTTTACAAATGCGGAGAAACAATTATACAGACCTAACACAAAACTTTCATTTGAAGAAGTCGGTTAAATGATTATATGACATTGGTTCATTAGTGTTGTGTTACAAATCCCTTATCTCGTTGTTATTAATTAAAAACATAATAAAAATCGATAAGGATACAAAAATCACATTGAGATTAATCTGTATGTGTTATGGAAGTGATAGTGAATTTTATATTAAAAAAATATAAAATTATAAATACAATCGGATGTGAAAGACTATAGTTTTCATAGTGATAGAAGGTGCTTTTCTCATAAGACTGGTGGTTTTTTCATAAGACAGAAAAAAATAGTTATATTGGGTAGGATAGAGGATTTTAAATAGATGCTGGGAGAAGAAGCTCATTAACTGTCTGCTAAGACCTACTCCATCACTTCAATGGAAACGATACCAGAGCAAGCCTGAACATACAGAAATATCCAGACAAAAGCAAGCATACACAACTGTATTGGAAATTAACAACAAACAAACAAAAAGAAACTTAACTCATCAACTATGTCAGACACAATCAGGACAGAATTTATACAATTATTTACTACAATAGTATGTATTATGTGCGCCTTAGGATCCGTGGTCGCGTATTATATTCACCCGAAATGGCGGAAACACAACTATTTGTACGTTAAACAAATAGTTATCAGATGTGTCGCTACGTGCTGCATGTTAGCACTAATACTTATCCCAGAAGATCTGATCTCGAGAGAAATGCTGGCTACAACATATTTAATTATTGTAACCACGAGCGTGTTAGGCACGGCACACACAGCCGCGCTAGGTCATATATATGTAGCGTTGCGCTGCCAGGGAATACCGGATGAAGAAAATTTTGTGGTAAGTTCATGGTATCACATGACTGCAGCAACTGGTGTCGTATTATACAGTGTCAAATCTGCCTTTAACCTACAACTGTTGGACGTTGCATGTATCGTGGGGATCCTATTATTAGCTATATCCACCGGCAATGTTATGTTAATGTCAAGATTATGCAACATTGTAAAGAAATGCAGAATAACGTTTATGTTTTGTGTAAATACTTTGGGCATATTGTGCGATGTGTTGTTCATCTTGTATGGTGCTCTTCTGGTAAATGGCGATAGTGTTGGATTGTTGAACGATGTTGTGAAAGCGATATGCACTGGGGTGATGGTGTTGAAAACCATTTTAATTCTATGTAGTAAAGACGCTATGGACTGGAGGAAATGTGGCTCTAGTAGCGATGACGTCATTGAAATGTAAAATGTTAGTTATTGACAAGTAAAAGAACTTTGATATTAGGCAACAAGTTTTTCATTTAAGTGCTTTGTGCGTCGACTCGTAGTATTGGTGAAGCTACATATTAAATTACGCGCAACATAAGGAGCGTCGAAATAACTGCCAATACTTTCATTAATCCCGAAAGGGTCAGGCGAAGATGCACCATCTTCGCCTAAACCTTCTGCGTTTATATATACCGACGCCTTAGAGTGAAAACCTCGTAAGTGTAAAAGAAGTAACTTTTCAGAAGAAAGAAAGAACTGCGTGCTATAAAATTTTTGTACGGCGCGGGCGTCTTCTATGTTTTTAAAACCGACTTCAAAAAAGGAGGTTCTGTATTCTTATTAATTAATATGGAAATTTAACCCGCTTTTATACCCAGAACTGTTCGATACTATAAGATTATCCGAAATGCATAAAATGCTACTTACATTCCCGAGGTTTTCACTCTAAGGCGACGATATGTGGTTTTATAGTACGTAAAGGTGGGTGACCTTTCGCCAGTTATTTTTAAGTCCCATGACATAGGGGGCGAGCCTATTGCCGTCACGGGACACGTATCTCTGCTATTGAGAAAGTCGTGACAGAAAAACCCCAATAAACCTTCAACCAACCTGGGAATCGCACCCAGGGCCTCATATTCAGCAGTAGCGTTTACGACCAGTGAACCAACGAATATCTGCTTCGTAATAAGTGTGCTGTGCGTACCCTGAGCAGGTGGTCGGGACAGCTTGCCAGCACCTCCAGGGCGAAGGTTTTATTGTTCTCGTAACTGTCTTCCAGGTGCAGCAGGAGTTTCTCCACGTATTCCGGCTCCCAGCTCCTGTGGAAACATTTCATCTTATCTCAAATTCAAATAGTTTTATTTGTAGAACATAGGTAAACGAATAATGCTGATGTTATTATTATAAGAAAGAGATATTGTGAGATATTTTCCGACATACACGCGGGTGTAGCCGCGGACAATAGCTAGTTAAGGCGACTACATGACCTAAAGCGCGGTCTTTGTCCGACTGCATAGAAAAGAAAGAGAAGCGCGATGACACAACTCCGGTAATTTATTGCAAAATATGAAGCAATTATCTATTTACAAAAAATCTATTGTTGGGACTAGAAAAATTAAAACACTAGTGTTTTAGTATGTTGCTTGTAGAATAATCTGACAAAAAAAAAACATCATTATTGTATGTAATATACATACAATAATTATGTTTTTTTTTAGTATGGTTTTTATTGTAAAAAGAAGTTTTTAGAGGTATCTTCATGATTTTTTTCTATCGTATCAAATTAGTTGTATTATGTTTTCAACGCGCTATCTACCTAGCACATATCCTGAAGAATATCATATATTTTTCTGATTTTGTTTACTGTAGTCGATCATATACTTTTATTGTTTCTAAAACTTGCATTTTTTTGCGTTTAGGTCCTGTAAGCCCCTTAATGAACAAATGAATAAATATTTTTTTTCTAAGAGTCGTCGCCATATTTACGGTCAGGTACCTGCTTTATTTACCTTTCATATCCTTCCAAAGTTATCTGTTCACTCCACGCAAGTATTTGTAGGGCAACAAATCGCCTGCTATAGTTGGCTCCCGGTATCAAACTGTCAAAGCACTGTCGACGTAAGTCCTCGGCGAAGCGTAAATAATAAGCGACCTTATCACTCACGCCGTTAGGTTGCTTTTCCCGCTTTATCACTTTGTAGCTTGCTTCTAGACGTTTTATGAACTGCAAAAAATAAATATTTTGTCTTAGGTTATCTGTACAATAATTTTTTATTAGGTATATATTTTCATTTTTTTTTTGATGTTAGGTGGCCAACCTAAATCCAAGCAAACCTTTATGTTGATTTTTTGTCGAGTGTCCATTTGTAATATGTAAGTTCCTTTAAAATTTTGGATGCAATAGAATCTGAAATTTGTTACGTTTGAAAATTAGTTTTTTTGTTCCAAAATGTGATAATTATTTCAGATTCTAAATTCAAATAAAGTACTGTAATTAAACGTGCCTTCTTCATAGCGGACAGGGTCAGCTGGCGGAAGTGCGGCGCCTGCGCATTGATGTTGTACTTGAGGTAGTACAGCACGAACTGCAGCTCTCTTTCTGCGAACAGCTCCGTGCTCTTCGAGGACTCCACGACCAGCGAGAGGGAGAGGATTCGAGTCTGGGAACATTTACCATTTCTGTTATCCTAGTTAATATTATAAATAAAAAATAAATAAAAATCAGTTGAATGAAGCGAAAAAAAATCTGCTGTTAAAATTTAGAGAACAGTTGATTTTTTTCGCGATTTTAGGTTTGGTCCCATAGTAAAAGTTGTTCATAATGATGAGTACAATGACCTGTTAAGAGGTTGTTAATGTTTTACCAGTAACCCTGTATAAGCTAGTTGGGCGGTACACTCTGCTTGTGCGATACAGGATTTTGCGTAACATCAGTGCGGTGCGTAGTTCGCATGTGGCGGTGTAAATGCCGCCACACCCCTCGTACAAGAAAGTACCAATACTTTTCTGACCATTCTAGCAATGCTAATCATTTTGAAGTTAACATAAACATAGTAAAGTAGATATTTAAATAAACTGTACCTCATCCGCGGCATCGACAGCGGCTTCCTTCAACATCTCGTAGCAGACCACGCCCTTCCATGCGTTGTCATCTGTGTGGGACATCGTGTCGGTGACACCCGAATTGAGACGTATACGCGATAGCATTAAGGCACATTTCAGACCGCACGGTAGTCCTCCCGGCTTGCCATATTCTCCTCTATGAAAGAAAATAACGAAATATATGTGTAAGTCTTGTGTGTCTTTATTTTACCTCTACAGTATTTTGCAAGAACTTTATTTTCCTGTACCTATGTTAATCCAATCAATAAATGATGTATTGACTTATTTAAAGACTAGCTTCTGCCCGCGACTACGTTCGCGTGGAAGTCGTAAGGCACCACAATATAGATACTAAAATAACAGCCACATTTAAGAATAAGCGCTATTACTTCGTTTTCGGTTAGCGCAATTTCCATGTTTTTTTTTCTTTTTGCTCAGCCCTTAAGAGTCGTAGCGTGATGTTATCCTATAACGTTCCTCAAGAATAGGGCTAAAAGCCAATCCCGCAATTGTACCCTGGATTGTGGTCGATCGTTCAACGATTTTTGATAGCATTCCCATCGTCATATTTGTGTGAATGTGGATTTAGTGCTGTGGCAACGCTGCTTATTAAATGAATGTCACAGTGGTTTTTAAGAGGTGATAATGTAAAAAAAAAAATTGGGGTGCCATGAAAAATAATTGATTTTCAAAGTGGGCGGCAAATGAAATAAGTTTGGGAACCTCTGCTATAAGGGTTTCGTTTTTTCATTATGGGAGATGCTAAGACTATAGTTACTACTTACTAGCACCCGACGTTTATTTCCAGTTGCAACCCACGGATGTCGAACGCTCAAGAGTATTTAAATATTATAAAAGTTAAAAATATATTTATTGGTTATTTTCATGTAGTAAAGGAACTTCGTGATTTTTTGTATAGCTATCGCTAAAGTACCAGAAATTGACATAGTTACATTTTACTCCAGGGATAGACTACCGTGTAAAAGTTATTGTATAAATATAGTAGATTAGGTAATCATCAAGGGGATAAAGCAGTGTGCAGTGTCTCGTTACGGGCGCTATGTTGAATCCCGAGCGCAACGAAGGATTCTAACACTGCCAATCGAAGCGAGGGAGTTATGACCAGAGTCCTGAGTGGAGTGGATTGAAGCTCACCTAAGACGAGGAAATATCCTCGAGTAGAATACTGTTTTCATACCTTCTGAGAGGTAACCGTTTTTTTTTTGTGAAACTATTCTTACGAATTTTTAGTTGAGGTTACAAATTTAAATTATATTATTGACACTCAGTGGGTTATAATGAAATTCAGTAAAATATTATTACCTGGCTAGACCCGAGGGCAATGGTGGCTTACTATAGGCAAGGTTTGCATGAAATATAACTTGATATTATGGATATTATAATTTGAATAGAGTGTTACTAACAAGGCTTGCAGCAGGTCCGGGCGCAGCGCGCAGGCCCGCTTGAGCGCGCGCTCCAGCGCGGCCAGCAGCGCGCTGCCCGCGTGCGCCCGCGCCGCGCGCACGCAGGGCGCCAGCAGCTGCGCGCGCAGTGAGCCCAGCGAGCACTCCGCGCACAGCTTCACTAGCATAGCGTCCAGTGCCGCGCTCGCCTGTACATAAAGAACTGATGACTATTTCAAATATCAATTAATTAAAGGGCTTTGAACGTCCGTCTTTATTGTAATTTTTGACGTTCAAGTGTCTGTTTGAAATAAATTATTTAACTTTGACCGTATCATACCTACTATCGCGCCATTTGTTTTTTTTTTTCAAAATGGCGGCCACGCATGAAACATATGTAAATCGATAGCTGACATCACTGCAAACGGAAAATATAATAACACCAGACCCCGTAAAGCGTCACGTTTCAACGTTCAAAGTCGATCACGCGACATCCACGTTATTTGTACTTGCTTACATCTTGTTTCATATATGTTTGATTACTTTAAACTTTTAGAGTGATTATTCCAAATATCTAACCAAGAAAATGTACGAAAGGTCAAAAAATATGGATGTCCCATGATCAACTTTGAACGTTAATATCTTGAAAACGAGACGCTATACGGGGTTTGGTCCCAATATTTTCCATATAAATTGATGTCAGCAATCGATTTATATAGATGTCATGAATACCACCATTTTAAAAAACAAAAACAAAATAAAGCAACAGTAAATATGGCAGGCTCCACATGAAAATCTTAAATGCCCTTTTTAAATATTTTTTTTTTATCTTTTTCATGGACGCTTTTAACGTACACATCTTTCTCACAAATATAATTTTAATATGATATGGTCTAATAATGTTTTGATTTAAAAGTGTCCGTGGAGTTTCTTGCCCGTTCTTCTCCATAGGAACCAACTCGCCTTGAAATGGGTTTTTTCTGACTGACCAACTCTTTGACAATCCAAAAGTGCAATTTGTTTATCCATACTATATAATATTATAAATGCGAAAGTGTGTCTGTCTGTTACCTCTTCCCACGGGATCGAGACTTATGCGGGCAAAATCGCGGGCCGTAGCTAGTTTGAAATAAATGCTTTGAGTTTGGGTGCTACTGCACACATGTTCGGGTCGGCAAGATTCGGCACAGCCGGCCGGAAATATCAAATATAATAAATGAAGATTATATGTTCGGTAATACGTCGCTCAGCTACCCGAACATGATTAAGCAAGGGTAGATGCTGAATAAAAATGTCGATCAGCGAGAGCGGAATGTAAGAAATGTGTAATAATTGCTTCGGATCGGATGTGTTGTTCAACAAATATTGTCGAATCGAACCTGCCGACCCAAACCCGTGTAGCACCCCTTAAAAATATGCAAAAAGAAGCACACACACAACACCACTCTTGCATTCCCCAAAGGGGTAGGCAGGGGTGGAGGGGGGGGGGGGGTGCCTGCGGGAAGTACAGGCGTCGTGTCGTGTTGTGTTAAACGTTATGTACAATGCGTGCCACGAAAGATGAGACTTGACCCCGCCTCCCCCGCTCTTTCCGCCGCCCCCCTATGACGTCCGGTCCCGTCCCGCACTCAGACCTCATACCGCTAAAGATACCTAAAATCGTGTTCTGCGCAAGTCAAACCACGTGGTGTGTCAAGTCTCATCTTTCGTGGCACGCATTGTATGTGGTAGTCACAGTGTTGCGTAGAGGTTGGTCGGCCAGCGCGGCTATGACGTCAGCAGTGCGCACGAGCGCCAGCACGTCGCGCGCGCACAGCTCGGCCGCCAGGCAGGACACGCACACGTAGAAGCTCTTGCGCGAGCGATCCAGCGACTGCAGCGCGTCACGCAGCGAATCCAGCGCTGCGCTGTCACCTACGCCATATAAATTAAAATTAAATGCTGTTCGTTGGTAACTGTTCGTTATAGTCCTAATAAGGTTTTTAGGGGGGAAAAAATGGAAAGAAAAACGGAAAATGGTTTTATCTATGGGATGAATAGGGAGTATGCATGTGATTCAAATAAGTATTAAATTTTTTTTTAATAAACTGTATTACTTCAGAATTATGCTTCCATCAATATTTTTGACTATGATTTATTTTTGAGCAAGTTTTTTGTTAAGTACGGACGCCAGCACATCAACCTACCCGAAACTGTCACATTTTCGCAATCAACTTTGAACCTTATGCTTTAGTGATAAAGTTGAAAATCTATTAAAGAAATCTGACAGATTGTAGTAACTTGATGTGCTGGCGTCTGTACAATAACTGTGGAAAATTCAAATATTTCAAAAGCGACGCCAATAAAAAAGTGAAAAAGTGCGGAAGTGATGTAAAAGTCTATGCCAACAATAAATGTCAACGTAGGGGACTGAAATCAGTCCGTTGTCAATGTCATAGACTATGACGTCACACCAAGCGCGCCAAGATGGAGGGCGTTTAAGGAGCCGGCGCCGATTGGCTATTTTTAACTTTTTTTTTAAAGAACTTTAAGTTGCTTTTTGGCGATGAATATCTTTTTACTTTTATATGGCGATGTAAATTATTTGATAACTCCAAGATAAACTCAGAAAGTACATATGAATTGAAAAAGTCAAATTGGTTCTTGCGTCGATTTGAATCTATAACCTCACGCATGAGAGGCGAAGGCCTAACATCGGTCTAAACATTATACACGTTTTTAAAACAGTATTTTTTACCAGCCCTGTCCATTTTGGCGCAGTATTTGACGACGCAGCCCAGCATCTGTCCGGTGAGATGCCTGACGCTGTCCATGTAGTGCTCCAGGTGTCCCCATGCGAACAGGAGCAGTGCGTGCACTAGTGCGAGCCCCGCGGCGCTGTCTTCCAGCTTGTCTAAAATTTTGCTGATCTGAAGCAGAGTCCGAGCTACGCCCAAGATAAACGCAGATTCGGATGAGCTCCTGAAAATGTACGTTTGAGTTAAGACCGCCTTGTTGGTCGAGAGGTCACACGCGCGACCCTTTTACATGGGGCGTAGTCTCGCAAAAACTCGTAAATGACTCGAACGATTGTGATGAAACGTTGGTAAGAAGGGCATTGCATCGCATGCCGGGGATAGCTAGCTTCATCTAATAACGTGATGTCTGGTCTGGTATTTAAACAAGACCGGACCTGTTTCATCTTGGGCTACTCCTTTTGAAGGAACATATACTGGAAGTCCCGAAATAATAAATAGTGTTACCAACCTCTCTCCTATTTCCAAAATGTTGTTGGTAAGAGTGACGATGGCGGGGCTACCGTGCACAGTCTCTGTGAACAGACGGTCCGCTGTGACAACAGTGGCGATGGCTGAGTACAGGCTGAGGCGGCCCGCTTCGGAGCTCAGTAGGTTGGACAAATAACTGTCCGTAGTGCTTGAGTTAAGTACCTGGAATTCCAAATTTGGGTACAATTATCTAAATATACTAAATTGTTATAGGGCGAAAGTTTGTGAGTGTATTTGTATGTTTGTTAGTTCTTCACGCACAAACGGCTGAACGGATTTGGATGAAATTTGGCACACAGATAGTTTATAACCAGGATACTTTTATCCCGATATTCCCACGGGATCGACACTTATGCGGGTGAAACCGCGGGGCGCTGCTAGTAGTAACATACCATCAAGCCTGTGTTCACTGAAGGGTTGGGCAGTGGTGCACCTATAGTAGTCGCACATTTCGCCTGGTTTAAGTTCCATGCCACAGGGAGCGAGCCTTTTGCCATCAACTATGCACAAATCCAGACTCCCGTCATGCAGTCATATTTATCCATGAGGCCACATTATAGTTTATTTTTAGGGTTCCCTACCTAAGGGGTGCCAGCGGGACCCTATTACTAAGGTTCTGCTGTCCGTCTGTCTGTCACAGGGCTGTATTTTTTTTTACCATATTAGATAGACACTTGAAATTTTCACAGAGTGTGTGCCTATATGGCCGACAACAAAATAAAGTTACAAATTAAAGGGTTATTATTGTCCCCATACAGGAAATGTATTGTTTTCGGCGTTTTTAGCTCAATCATAATAGTGGCAATACATTTTATTATAATATATGTATAGTGTTAAATATTGTATAGTGACCCTATCACTATACAATATTTAACACTCCCAGCACCCTCCGTGTGCGAGTTCGACTCGCACTTGGCCGTTTTTTTCAGGTAAATATTAGGTATCAAAACAATACTTACTTCAATCCAACTGTCTGCTCCATTCTCCGCAACACGCATAGTCAGGTACAATATACCACTCACAGACTTAGTATCCATAGGGACGTCATCATCAAACATGAGGTCTTGCATTACCAACCTTATCCCAACAAACACATCGATCAATTTACTTATATCATCAGGAGTAGCTTTCTGGACAATGTGCAGAAACAATCGTAAGCACATATGTGCTAATGTGAATATTTCGTTCTTTTCCGTTGGTGACAAGGTATAAGGTTCCCTGAAATTATTATGAAGAGTAAAAACCAAAGTCGGCCTTAAAATATGTCACCTCATATAATTATCATGTAAATCATCATCTGCCGAGCCTTTTCCCAACTATGTTTGGGTCGGCTTCCAGTCTAACCAGATGCAGCTAAATATCAGTATTTTACATGGAGGGACTGCCTATCTTACCTCCACAACCCAGCAACTGGGTAATACCATACCCCTTGGTAAGACTGGTTGTCAGATTTTCGGGATTCTGACTAACAGTAACGACTATCAAATATCTACGAATGACAGCTGGGTCCAACGGCTTAACGAGCTTTCCGAGGCACAGAGAGGTCTTGGTATGTAAAGATGGTCCTATTCACGGACCAGCCAGCCAGCCGCGGCAAGCGTAGCTTAACCTGATCGATCGACCCGTGCGGCTGTTATTACTTAGCCACGAGCCCCTCTCATTCAAATCTAGCTTCTAAACTAATAATATTGCGAGGTAAAAAAAATTGTTTGTATGAGATAATCTCTTGAAGTACTAATTCAATTTCGATAACTTTTTCGCTGATAGAATATTGACGAGTGCCGTAGGCTATGTTTTATGGTAAAGTTAACATCCAAGTGGACAAATCGATGGCAGAAGCTAGGATGGCTATAGATGGCTTAAGTGCTTACGTATATGTTATTGGTACAAACAAAAAATCTGCCTAGTCTTTTCCTAACTATGTTGGAGTCCAGTTTGCAGCTGAATACCAGTATTTTACATGGAGCGAAAGCCTATCTGACCTCCACAGCCCAGTTACTGGGTAATACAATACCCATTATCATTATTGGTACAAACAGTTTGTGTAAAATATGCCGATGAAGTTGCAGGCTATAAAAATGTTGAAATAATTAAAAATAAGATTAAGCCATACCTCAAGGTTGTCACACAGCACTCCAAACAGCCATTCAAATACCCTGCAAGAGGCAGTTGCACAGCCCCCAACGCAACCACGCCTGCTTGAAAGTTTTCAATACATGTGAGTAGCTTGTTGACTATGTCCACGTACTGTTTGTAGTTATTTAGTTTCCTTGACATCAGTACTGAGATCTGTGACGCCAGGGTGTCTGAGAATGGTTGCTGTAAGTGCTTGTTTTTGATTATGTGCCTGAAAATTTTGAATAATATCAAATATAATATGAAACATTAGCAATCCAAGTCATTTGCCTAGCTGTTTGATTGAATGGCTGAATATCATTTAGGCCGCTAGTTGAATGGCGCCGTTTAGTTAAAAGGCGAGCCAGTTAACTGAAAGGCTAATTAAGCCAGTTGGTTGTGACATATATAAAAACTGTGTCTTTAATGTCTATAATTGGTTTTAAAATGAATATTACACGGTAGTAGTAGTGGTTTTTTATGCTATTATTCAGCCAAACTTTAGTAATGTTTAATTTGTGTTTGTCAATCATCAAAATATGCCACAATCTATACTAATAATAAAAAGTTTGTTTGTATTAATCTCTGGAACTACCATGCGGATTTAGAAAAATATTTTTTCTTTGATAGCCCAATTCTTGAGGAAGGTTATAAACTATTTAACATAACACTACGACTCTAAGGAGCCAAAAATAAAAAAGTTCAGAAAGAAACACTGCAAAAAATAAAGTAACAGCGTAGTCGGGCAACGCGATAAGGCGCGGTAGGTCGGGGGAACAAGAAATTTAAGTCACAGAAGCTAAAAAGTAATATACCTGGATATAAAACATTTTATAGGATGTTTGGCCTCAGCGTGGAAGAATGCGGCAACCAAAAAAATCATAACATCATCGTCGAAGGCATCCTTGTTAGTATCTATTATCTTCTTCAGAATCGCAAATTGATCATCTGTAGACGGCGAGTTGACAAAAGCCCTAATTTCAGTAATATTATCAACTGAAAATACAAAATACGTTTTATAAGCTTAGCACTTCTTGAAAGCATGAAATGATAGGCTGAATATTTAAAATTTAAAAGAGTTAATGGTCGGAGGTCGGATAGATAGCTCATCAAGATAGCATTTTATTAAAAAATCAGTTTATTTACATCTATTTTCAATTATCGAGGTTGGTATAACAATAGGAGAATATCCAATGGAATTCTTAGATTTACCGCCCCCGCCTCGATTTATTCTCAGCGCTAATCCATTCATTGTGATAATATCTACAATATATTGCTGTTTTTTCAATAAATATTAGGCTTATCCTATTTTTTATTAATGTTTACACCAAATCAACAATATTTTTATAACCTAAAAATATTGGTCACGTTAGACGTGTTAGACGTCAACTCATGACGTTTGGATTTTTTCAATTCACTGTCTAGTTAGGACGAGCAAAACTGCAGTAAAAACATTTGACATGATTAAAAGCTATCATTATTGTATACATTAATTTGAGAATATTTTATGTATATTAAAGTAATGTTTTACTACGCGCAATTTCATGTTAGTGAATAAGTGACTCTGTAAATAACAAACAATGGTTACATGGCAAATGGTTACATTCAGTTCAGAAACAATTAAAAAAAAAACCGGCCAAGTGCGTGTCGGCACACGCACAATGAAGGGTTCCGTAGTTGGAATGAATTTATCCCAAGGACAAACTGAACATTGTAGTTGAAAAAAATGTTCTCCCATACATTCCAAGTCTAGAGATTTGTAACTCAGGAGTGATTCGTAAAAAAGATTTAAATCCGTCACAAAAGATGTATAAATCAGTAACTCCCTCGTTTTCTCAATACATCTTTAAATCTTTAATTCTAAGGTTCATTTCAGAGTGATTGAACGGGAAAAGATTTTATTTTATTTTTATTTTTATTTTATTTATTAGGGAAAACAAACAGTGACACATTACATTTTGTAGGAAGAAATACAAAAAAGATACGGCCAAATGTGTAACCAACAACATTTTCCACAGAATACATAAAAAATAATAATCTTTACAAACCATGCTATTTTAACTAAAACCTACAAACTACAACAATTTAAGTTAAGCAAAGAAAACATTTCTTGTGTTAAACAGTAAAAAAAAAAAAAAAGAAAGTAAAAGCAAACAAAGCAAAAACTCGGAAGGCATGCAAATATTAATTAAAATTAAAGTGACTATTGACTAAGTGTTTTGAGTACAATATTTTTGAATCTACCAGCAGAAAGAGCAAACATATCGATATGATGGAATTTTTTGTTGTAATTATTAGTAAGTCGCCGCAAAGGTGCCCGCATACCTGCGTTACTGCGACATGAGGTAACTGCAAACAGCGGCCGTGCGCGCACCCCGCGACATACTGTCGTTCTAGGAACTATGTAACTTATTTTATTACGAATATCAATACAGTTATAAACATTGCTACACAAATCAAACAAAAATACCGTCTCTAGGAGAGTACGTCTTGATTTTAGGTCAAGTAATTTATACTTCTTAAGCAAATAATCATAGGATAAGTCTATGTGGAAGCAACGGTAATGCATGGCTTTTAAAAATTTTCTTTGAACCTTTTCAATACGTTCTGAATACTTAATGTAAAAGGGATTCCACACTGGCACTGCGTATTCGAGCTGTGATCTGATCAGAGACTTGTATAAATATAAATAAGTAGAGGGGCGCACAAACTCCTTCGCAGATCTCATCACAAAACCGTACATCCGATAGGCATTATTTACAACTTTGTTAATATGGGCATCAAGGTGAAGTTTATCGTCGAGGAGAATACCAAGATCACGAATAAGGGAAACCCTTGATAGTGAAGTATTAGCCAAAGAATATGGGTGCTTGAAAACATTCTTATTCTTCGTGAAACTGATACAACAGCATTTAGACAGACTCAGTTGCAATTTATTACATTTGCAATATTCACTGAAGCGATCCAGATCTTCCTGTAATGCTGTCTTGTCTTGTTTCTGCAATGCTGTCTTGCAGATTTCTGATGGGCCTATAAATTTTGAGATCGTCAGCATAGAGCAAGACCTTAGAATGTTTAAAACAAGTGTCAATGTCGTTTATAAATAAGATAAATAAAAGGGGTCCCAGAATCGAACCCTGAGGTACACCGGATGTTACACTAATAGTTGCAGCAGATCTGAAACCGTTCACTACGACCCTTTGAGTTCTGTTCGTGACATATGAAGAGAACCATCGGAGTAAGTCACCACGTATACCGTTAAATGAAATTTTATTCAGAAGCAACTCATGATCAACTTTGTCGAATGCCTTTCGAATGTCAGTGTAAATGGCATCCACTTGAACACGAGAATCCATATTGTTGAATAGATAATCCACAAATGCCACCAAATTTGTGGTAGTTGATCTTTTCTTTACAAATCCATGTTGTTGTTGAATTATACTGTGATGAAGAACAGGATATACTTTATCGTGGACTAATCTCTCAAATAGTTTCGGCAGGGCTGACATAATGGATATAGGACGATAGTTCTCAACATCCTGCTTAGAGCCTGATTTATATATTGGTGTTATGTTCGCACTCTTCCATACCTCAGGGAAAATTCCTTGTGCCAGTGACTTATTAAACAAAATATGTATAGGAGTGCAAATATGTTTAGCAGTAGCTTTGAGAAACGTGACTGTAAGACCGTCAGGGCCTGGACCCTTAGCTGAGTCTAATGAATTAAGTGCCCTCAGTATCTCATTCGCGCTTAGCTCTATCTTACTGATGAGGGAACTGCGATCAGAATCCCCACTCGAAGAAATACCTCTCATGGAGGATTGTTCATACACTGAATTAAAGAAATCAGAAAAAAAGTTACAAATTTCTTCGGGGTCATTGCCCAAGTAGCACAGAACTGCATTATAAATTTTCACATAAGGCCCACAGCGTAAATCTAAGCATTTATACCGACTTATTAGAGTTCACCCAAGCAGCAATAGCTGTTTAGAAAAAAAAGAGGCATAATATAACGCTTTCTTCTGTACTGTAAATCTATTAAACACCACAAACACGCCACAGATGTCACTGTTATTCAGCGTTTAGTAGTGCAGTACCCTATCAGCTGCAAGAGCGCATGTTTGTGAACACAAATAATGCAATTCACTGAATAAAAACCCAAGTGTGTACAATAAAACCGTTGCATTTTAAGAGAGAACATATGAACTACTATATGGTAAGCAATTACTTTGTGAAGTAATTTAACAAAGATTTAATGCTTTATGCCGCACACAGATAAACTTTTACCCTATTAGTCAGGTGTTACTATACAGTCGAATAACGGCATTTATTTAGGCCAAGACAGAACTGAAAGTGAACTTTTATGCAGTTACATAGCAGCAAACCTGTCAGCCATTCTGTTTGGGCTGAATAATTTGACTTGTGTAGGCATTTATTCTGCTGATTGAATTATTATGTACCTAACCATGAAATTAATATTTCTATACCAGGTCATTTTGTCAGTTTCTTGACGTCTTTAGTTATTTTACAAAATGTGGAAAGCCAAAAAAAGAACTGGTGGTGTTTAAACAGAATTGAAACAAGTATCGTCCATGATGAATCAATGTAATTCTGATTGACATTTCTTTTTTTGGTGTTGCCCTCAGTCCCTCACACAACCCTGTTATTAATTATTATCCAAACATCCCCCCTTTTACAAACTTCAATTACTAAGGGACAGCAACTATACTATTAGGTACTTAAATGAATTCAACTTAACTTAATAAACTAGCACTGACTAATCACATTAAAAATTAATACAAAGAATAATCTGCAAGTCTAATAGGAGGACGCACTGAGCGACCTGATCTCGTAGTCTGCATGACTTCAGAAGTACCACTATCACTAGCTTCAGATTGAGTTGACATAAATGGCCCAGAATGACAGGGCTGATCATCATTTATTTTTACCCTTTGTGAATTATCCTTGCTTTTAGGTACATACATAATCATTGGTTTTTCAATAAACACATTTCTACTATGCATCAAATGTCTTTCATTTCTCCTAACTTCATTTCCCTTTTCCGTTTTAACTACAAATGACCTAGGCCCTTCCTTTCTAACTATCTTCCCCTGCACCCATATTTTATTTGGTTGATTTTGCATTTTAATATTCTCTCCACATTTAAATGACTTTTTGTCAACGGCAGACTTATCATAATTTAACTTAGACTTTTGTTTCAACTGTAGCATTTTTTCATATGCCAGTTTAGGTACAGCAGGTTTTAAGCTTTTCTCAGAACATGGTAATGTAGTGCGCAATTTTCTGGCCATTAAAAGCTCTGAAGGACTGTAATCCAATCCAGCTACAGGTGTAGCCCTGTAATTCAATATAGCAACGTTAAAATCAGTGTTACTTTCTCTGCACTTCCTCATCATGTTCTTTACAATTCCCACTGCCTTTTCACTTAGACCATTAGATTGAGGGTACCTAGGAC
This sequence comes from Luperina testacea, assembly GCA_927399505.1. Taxonomy (NCBI): domain Eukaryota; kingdom Metazoa; phylum Arthropoda; class Insecta; order Lepidoptera; family Noctuidae; genus Luperina; species Luperina testacea. The sequence continues at coordinate 1,153,121 of OV656768.1, forward strand.
TAGAATGAATTAGTTGCATGTCACAAGATTCTGCGAACTGTTTAAAATTGTAACTGGCAAAAGGCATGTTGTCACAAACAATGACCTTGGGAAACCCATGAACTGCAAAAATGACTTTTAACTTTTCAATTACTGTACCCGCTGTTTTATCTTTCAAAGGCTTTACTTCAATCCACCTCGAATAATAGTCTACTACAACTATATAATCTTTAGTTCCAAATGTGCAAATATCCATTCCAATCTTATAAAATGGTAGGTCAGGAACCTCATGAGACATGAGAGGATCTTTAGGCTTAGAAACTCTATATTTTTCACAAATGTTACAAGACATGGTGAACCTCTCAATGTCTATTGACATGCCTGGCCAATACAGCAAATTTCTAGCCCTTTTTTTACATTTGCCTGCTCCTACATGCCCTGTGTGTAAGCTTTCTAGCACCCCTTGCCTCATGTTTTGTGGCACTACTATGCGATCATTATAATAGATAATGTTATCTTTTACATGTAACTCACTTCTCAGTTTGTAATAAACACTCAAATTTTTACCAATAATCTTTCTATCATTTTTTGGGTAACCTTCATTATACCATTTAATAATCTGCCTTAAATCCGGATCATTCAATGTTTCATTTTGAAACTGTGCCATTTTTTTGTCTGCCACTGCTAATTGTGATTCAAAACTGTGAACCAACTCCTGCAAAGTTGGATCTACTTTGGCATTGTCCTTAATAAAGTTCCTAGACAAGTAATCGGCAACAAACATTTTGTTTCCAGGCACATATCTAACCTCAATATCATACTTTATTAATTTCAGTACCATTCTTTGCAATCTTGAACTAATTTTATTTATATCTTTGTTTACAATTGATTCCAAAGGTTTATGATCTGTTTCAACCACAATCTTTCGACCATAAACAAACTGATGGTACTTTTCTAACGAGGCACATATAGCAAAAAGCTCTTTCTCAATGGGTGCCCACCTTTTTTGACAATCAGTATAGCAACGAGAATAAAATGATATAGGCCTACCTTTTTGCAAGAGACATGCTCCTAGCCCATCCTTTGAACTATCAGTCTGCAAAACCACTGAACCCTCTTTTGTCAAAATGCCTAGTGTAGGTGTGCATGATAACTTGTTTTTTAGCTCCTGAAATGCATGGGCCTGTGGCTCTTCCCAGACCCACTCCACTTCTTTTTTTAGTAACTGCCTTAAAGGTTCAGTAGTTTTTGTATACAGCGGTATGAACTTACACAAATAATTGCACATTCCTAAGAATTTTTGCAACTCTTTCACATTGTTTGGTGGTTTCAGTTCTGTAATTGATTTCACATGGTCTGGATCCACCTGTATACCAGACTTTGACACTATCAATCCTACATACTTAACATGATCTAATCTGTACTGTAACTTTCTTTCATTAAACTTAACTTTGTGTTCTCTAGCCCTGATTAAAACTTTTTCTAGTACTTCATCATGCTCTTGATTATTTTTTCCTGCCACAATAATATCATCAAAATATACTTGCACTCCCTCAATGTCACCAAATATTTTTGAATTTATTTTTTGCATAACCTCTGGGGCAGATGATATGCCAAAGGGCATTCTTAAAAATCTGTACCTTCCAAATGGGGTGGCAAAAGTACACACTTTTTCCTGATCGTCTAACAAAACCTGAAAAAACCCATCCTTTAGGTCCAAAACAGTAAAAACTTCTTTTTCTGACAAAGCACTATAAATTTCCTCTGGGGATGGAATTAAAAACTTTTCCCTTTCAATACTGTTATTAAGTTCTTTTGGATCCAAGCACAATCGAAGGGATTTATCTGGTTTTTCCACAATGACAATATTGTTACACCAAGCAGTAGGACAATCAACCCTTTCTAACACACCTAACTTTTCATACCTATCCAAAGTTTGTTTCAATCTGTCTTTAATTTTCTCCGGAATACGCCTAATGGGCTTACTAACAGGCTCTGCATCTTTTTGTAATTTTAACTTATAAGTTCCTATCTCTCCTAACCCAGTAAAAACATCTCTATTCTTTTCTACAAACTTTTCTTTCCTTGGTTGACCTTCCTTTTCTACTACATCTACTCTTTTCAACAAGTTTAACTTGATGCAGTCTTTCAATCCTAATACTGACTGTACAGGCAAATCAATCACATTAAAGTTTAAGTTAGTAATTGTTCCTTTTACTTTGCAGTTCAAAGTAACACATCCAAGAGGTTTAATTTTCTCACCATTGTAGACCACTAACACTGTTTGGCTTTCTTGTAAGGTATTTTTGTTCAACTTTACATAGTCACTCCGAGATAAAGTATTGCACTCTGCTCCTGTGTCCAGCTTAAACTGCAAATTTACTCCTTCGACTTCAACAAGTTCTTTCCATTGCACTTTACCTACGCTGTCTACACAATATATTCCTTCTAATGCAAACTCTTCTTTATCCTCTTCTTCTTCCATTAACATCATTCTCCTGTTCCTCGACTGTCCAGCTGCCTGATTAGTCCTCACCATCTCTTTCTGTTTAGAATTTCTACACACTGCTGCAAAATGATTGTACCTAGTACACGATGCACACCTTTTTCCATAAGCAGGGCAGTTTCCTCTTACATGTGCTTGCCCACACCAAGAACACTTTTGATGTTGTTCTGTCTTACCTTGTTGGTTGACCGTATTAGCTTTTTTGAAGGCATGGACTTCTACACCCTTTTCTAAGGATTTTATTTGTTGCTTACTGGCCTCATACGCTCTACATATTCTTTCTGCCTCATCCATGGAAATCTCTTCCTCTCTTAACAGGTTTTCTTTTAGAACCTTATCGTTTACTCCTATTATGATCACCATTGTAATCAACCTGTCTTCTAGAGTGGCAAAATCACAATGCTTACTCAGGGTTTTTATTCTAGTTATGAAATGATCTATAGACTCACTATCTTCTTGCTTTAATTGAAGAAATTCATAAGTATTTATCAACGTTCTTTTCCTCGGTTGGGTGTATAGCTGAAATTGGTCAAGAAGAGACACAAGTTTTGTCGGCTTAACCTTGAAATTGTTGAAAACCTCCACAGCTTCCTCACCTGCTGCATTTAAAAATATAGCAATTTTCCTCGCCTCGTCCGCCGCTGTTAAGCCTGCTGCATCCAGATAGATTTCAAATAACTGTCTATACTTCTTGAAATTGGCTTGTTCTCCGGATAATATCAAATTTTTTGGGGGTTTAATTCCCTCCATTTTTATTGTCACTTTATTTTCTTCGTTTGGCATCTAGTATTTATGTATTTATCTTGCACTAAGCTATCCTTCCTACTATGACTTCTTTCTAATGTTTCTTTCATAAAATACATACGCTTTTTTCACCTGACACCATGTTTAAACAGAATTGAAACAAGTATCGTCCATGATGAATCAATGTAATTCTGATTGACATTTCTTTTTTTGGTGTTGCCCTCAGTCCCTCACACAACCCTGTTATTAATTATTATCCAAACAGGTGGAATACGTCTTAAAATTAATGCAGAATACTTAAAAATTATAAATGGAATTCCATCTAATCCGGGAAAAAAAAAACAACCTACAAATTTAATGAGCCTTAGTCAAAACATAACAGTGAACCAAGTTTTAGAAAATTCAGGCTCCTGTTCAGGAGGGATTAAATTATGGCCACAGGTTAGCAAGAGCGCATCTAGATTTAGATGGAACAACGTGTTTTTCATCCGAATGTAATATTAGTTATGGCCAAGAGTCAGCAAGCGCGCAACGAATATTGGACGAGACGGGTTCCGTATGTAATATTTATGATGACGAACGAGATTGTCCCAACGATTCAGACAGTTCAGACACGGTTGCTTCTGATAAACATGATAAAAGACAGGAATTTCAATCAAAACTAAAAAAATGGGCCATATCAAAAAATATTGCACAAACAGCCTTGAACGACTTAGCAAAAATAATAAATGATTTTGTCCCTAAAAAGTTTCCAGTTGAACAATAAAGAAGAAGTGTTTGCCTATCCAATAAAATCATCCCGATTTGGAATATATAAATCTAATAGCCTAAAACATTGCGATACTAGTGTGGTTGTGTTAAATCCTAAAGATATAAAATGTAAATTTGTATGTATTCCTCATAAAGAATACCGCTAGAACATACTGTTTGAAAATAATACACAAAATTGTATACTGATTGTTTTAATTTTTATTTTCTTTCGTCATTAAAAAAATTATTTTGCACATAGCAGTTTTATCATAATCATTCCTGACACAAACTTATTTTTTTTTTAATCTTCCGCAAATACTGAAAATATCTGACATAGATAAATTCGTGTAAGTAACGCCTCAATAGAGCTTGCAAAATAGTACGGGCTAATAAATAATTTAACACAAACAAACTTTTATAATTATTATTAGGTACACGAATTTCCTACATCACACTAATTGAAAAAAAAAATACATCTTTTCAGTACAGTTGTACATAGTTATAAACATAACACGTTCTTCTATAAAATAATTTAGCAGAGAAGCTCCAATCAAAAATACATAATAAAAAAGTAAATACGCAGTTTAACAAAATCAAGTCAACACAAAAATATTAGAACTAAGAAGTCGATTAATAGTCTTAAACTCTAAGCTCTCCGTCGTTATCATCCCCAGCTCTTGGATCTGCGTCAGTATTATCTACATCTCTAGGCTTTTCGGCATTACCGTCATCAGTTTTAGTCTTCTCCGTATTACCAGTACAGGCCACCGTAGAAGTCCCTTAGTTTCCCACAGTGCAGGAACGACTGACAGAGTGGCAACACCTCCCTCTATAGTCTGAACAATTTTGTAAGGCATGTTCTGTAAAAAAACAACAAAATCATATGTACTTAGGTATTATTCAAGAAACGAAAGGTATGGGCTCCTTCAAACAATCGTGACACGCGATAAAATCGCGTGCGACACAAAGGCACCGCAAGTCGCGCAACGAGCAGTGCCTTTGTGTCGCGCGCGATTATATTGCGTGTCGCGCCTATTTGTAGGAGCCTTAAAAGTAGCAGGATCTTAAAAGCACTTATTCAAACTACCTATTCAGTTTTTGTGGAAAATGATGCCACAAAAGTACTTGACCTCGAGTAATTACTAATTACTAAAAAGGGAACAAAAATGGTTTTAGCAGAACCACAGCGGGACCCTAAAAGCTTGGATCCATAAAGGTGGTTATCTGATTATGTGAATCACTACTACTATTCACATCGATCCATGGCTGATTTGTTTCTCACAAGTGCTTAACTATTTTACTATTTGCTGAATGATAGGCCACATGAGAACACCCGTACAGACCTCAGCATTAAATTAAGATTAAAACTGTTCACTTGCCATCCGCCATTTTCACTACGTGGCTGTGAATTATTGTAAAATTTTATCTTTTTATTTTGGTTTATTTTAGAAGATATCGATTGGAATTGATTTGGTTTACAAATTATTTACACGTAGCCAGCTTTATATCAATTTATTTGTAAGAAACCATAACATTTATTTCGTTTACTGTCCATTTAAGTTAACTTTTTTTTAGTATTTAGTGGTATTATGAGGGCGCGTGAAAATTTTGAACTAAACATGTATGATATTTCACAGTAAAGTTACCTCCCCAATAAGATTTCAAACATAATAGGAAGAAATCGAAGTTTTACTTACCTTAAATTTTATTGTATTCACAAATGACACTTGAGATCTTGCACACAACACTTACACTTCATGTTTAACAAATTGACAGTTCATATTATTAAAGAAAAATAAATAATAAAGTTATTGCATTCCATAATTTCGCTCAGAGTGTACTTTCAACTGTGTAAAAGCATATAAAATGTACACATTCGTCTTTGTTGCTGTATTATAGGTAACACGTGGCTTGTTAATCAGGCAATTTTCAGCTCTTGGAATGATTGTTACACACATAAATGCTAATATGATGTTGATATAATTCAATTATTTTATAATGGGAATTCTTATACAGCTATGTGCTGAATTATTTGTGCCCAAATTAGAATTATATCAGCAGAGGATGCGCTGCCTACGCTGTTATGCAGCAAGTTTATGCAGCCAATGCTTTCACGGTGCACTGTGAAAATGCTGTTATAAAGCACTTTTGTGCTACTTGGGTGGTACTATGGTCTTTGTATTTCATGTCAGAAGGTATACCAGAACAAGACTTCCGATTAGCAATGTACGTCCAGAAGTATTTAACATTACTGCGAATGCCGTCCTCAACAGATTCCATGTATTTGGTGTAGCAGGAATTGCATTCAATATGGAATCTAGATCTGTATAGTGAGAACTGTTCATAATCAGAGATATTATGATACACCTTCCATTTAACCCAGGCCTTTAACTTGTTTTTGTAAATATGTATCAGCGATGGTGAAAACCAAAACGGAAATTTTGAAGATTTAGAATTGACGAGTGGAACGTTAGATCTAATTATGCTAAAAATTATATTATAAAACTTATTTACTGCCACATCTACGGAGTTTTCCAACCCAATCTGCTCATTCCAATTAATTTTACTTAATTCCTCATTTATCTTATCGTAATTAGCTTTATAATAGTTGAATTTTTTCAAAGACTTTCGAATCATGTTTGTATGGGGGGGTTTAAACGGTATTAATAAACAGAATGGAGGGTGGTGATTGTCAAGTTGCAGTAAATAGTCCGTGGGGGGGAAAACAGAGCAATCACTGTTACTGATGGCCAGGTCTAATAATTTCCCAGACGGATTGTTGATAGTGTTGTACTGATGAGCATTAAGGAAAGACATAAATACACTAAGATGTCCACTAATCGGAGAGTTTCCACTACAAACTAGCCCCGATACCGATCCATTATTATTATAGGTCCAGTTAATATCAGGTAAGTTGTAATCGCCCAAGAGATAGAACTGCTCGACGTCAGTGTCATCAAGTAGAGGTTGTAGAAGATCAAAATATTGAACATAAATGGATTCCGGTGTTTTAGGAGGTATGTAGGCCGCCCCGACAATTTGGTTCTTCCCTCTAGTCGAGCTGGGAAATCTAAGGAGGACGTGCTCTATGTCAGCTTCTAGGGCAAACCGAGGAGCCATTCTTACAGATCGCAATCCCCTCAATACAGCTACCAGGACGCCACCTCCGTCTTTTTTATTCGTGGCCGTACGGTCTCGATCGCACCTATGTACTACGTAACGAGAATCAATGAACTCACTATCAAATATTTCAGGTGTTAACCAGGTTTCTGTGAGTATTATAATGTCGTAGCAATTTGATAAAATATTCATGTATAAAATGTGCAGTTTAGTGCGGATCCCACGACAATTTTGATAATAAATAACCAAATTATCCGCCATTGAAATAGTTAATTTTGCAACAAGATATCAAGCCAGCATTGTATGATTCATTAATAAACAACAAATGAGCACAATATTTTAATTTGACCGAATGCAGCAAGACAGAGTTACATGCACGCAAACTATTTTGTAAGAAAAACCTATATACCAACAAAAATCTCCAATACCAAGCAGTGAGACAGTATAATAGTCTGTAATAACATTTATCGACATAGCTATAATCTAAGAAACAAAGATACAATAAAAACATACATACTAACATATACATAAAGCCACAATAACGCAACAGTTGAGTAGAAATTATGAAAACAGAGTTAACAAACTGCACTCTCGGCAGCTGATAATATATTGATGAATATAAAAATATATAAACATAAACAAACGCCTCTTTCCGCACCCTATAAATTAAATGACCAGCGAGAGGGAATAAACAATATAGATATCTTTTGATTGCATATAAACAACACAGGAATAACATTACAAGCCTTAAAGCGCTAAAAACTATAAGAAAAATATACAGAGTGACAACTTTTACGCGGATACACTCATTTTGCGATCTCAGGAATGGAGGTTGAGGTTGACTGGCCGGGCTTGATCTTAGCAATGTCTTCTGGATATCTAATTGCGAATGATTTTGCTCCCTCTTTTTCACGAACGAGGATGGTTCCGTGCTTGACCCATAAGAACCGGTAATTATTCGCTTTTGCTGCATCGCGACACTCACGAAACAACTTCTTGTTTTTTAAAGTCAGATGCTCGTGCAAATAAATAGGAAAAGATGTACCTGATAAGCCCAGTTTTTCGGTATTGAGACCCTTAAATAAACGTTGAGCGCTAAGAATATTATCCCGTAAGATGTAGAGTGAAATGACTATTGCAGGATTAGGCGACACAAAACGAGACGGAGAATGATTTGTAAGTTCAAAGTCTGTGTATGCGTACTGCAACGATCCCTGGAATTTACATTGAATCTCGCATGTACGAACGAAACTATTTCTTCCGTCTTTGTCACAAAGTGTTAAATCTAATGTGAACTTATGATCGCTCATAATTTCGTTGATTTTGTTTACATTTTTTTTAAACTTACTAACAGTTGTATGCCGTGTAGATTGTGTACAAATTACTCTACAGCTGTACTAATAATTATTGCATTGTTTTTGGCTCTAATTTGAATTTTAAAAATAAAATATTGATTGACGAGCCCATCAAAATGCAAGTGAATGATTATTCAATTCACCCGCTGAAACATTGCTTTTGGTTAAAATAACAAAAGATGCAGTGAGTGAGTGAGCTATTTAGAAGATGGGAGTTATTTGGGATTTAAAGATTTAAAAGAGTGATTTAAATCTTCCTAACAAAAAGATTTATAAATCTCTGTTCCTTTAAAAGATTTATTTTGCGCATGTCTAATTCCAACTGAAAATGTAAGTTTGTACGCCCAATGTTGAGAGATTTACCATGTTGTTTTAAAACCACAGACTTCTTATACATTTTTCTGTAACCACAGATTTCTTATACATTTTTTAAATTTTGGCTCAGTAGTTTCGGAGATAAGGGGGGGGGGGGAGTAATGGTCAGTTTTCGCCTATTTTCTTAAATAACTTTAATACATTTTACTTTAAAATTATGAAAATTTGAGATCCTCACAGTAAGCCCTTTCATTTGATATGTCACACGATAAAAATTGCGAAACTTTATTTTTTTTCTATTTGCCCCCATATTCAAAACTCATTTATTTAAGTTACACGTCCCAAACACATTTGGGTCACAGATATTCATATGTGTACCAAATTTCAACCTAATCGGTCCATTAGATTCGGAAAAAATTGGCTGTGACAGACGGACGGACAGAAACACGAGTGATCATAAGGGTACCGTTTTTTCCTGTTGAGGTACGGAATTAGAGTTTTGATAGCCTGCTAGACAAACACAATAGATTTCGTTACAGACCTATTTCTTCCATGGCGAAGTTAGTGCTATTAACGCAAACTTCTTACCGGTCAGTATGTTTTCTCGATTTTTTTTTTATTTGACATTTCTGAACTGTTCATATATGTATAAGAGCGAGTTTCGCGTAGCGGCAAAATATGAAATAGAGTTTGGCTTTGGCACAAATGACTTTTGAGCCTGGGATATAATCGAAACTTTTTATAAAGCCATGATTCTAACTATAAAGTGTCAGGCTATTGTATTTGTTTACATTGATTCCATCAATAAACAACAATGACGAAGCACAGTGGCTTATTATATAAGCTCTACCTACTAGGAGTGCCAGACCGTCTCGTGCTCATCTTAGTACGAGACTTTCTGTCGGATCGCACTTTCCGCTATCGCATTGAGGGTGCACTCTCCTCCCCTCATCCCATCTGTGCCGGAGTCCCCCAGGGATCCTTGTTATCTCCCATTATGTTCACCCTGTTCACCAACGCCATTCCCAATAGTAAAAAGGCTCAGTTTACTCTATTCGCCGAGGACACTGACATTTACTATGCGGGTCGCTGTCAGGACTCTATCGCTTGCGCTCTCCAGACCTTCACAAGCGTCTTAGGCGCTTGGTTCCGGAAATGGAGAATCGATCGAGGTCAGCCCCGATAAGGGTCAGGCGGTTCTCTTCTCGAAACCGTGTCGACACGCCGCGTCCCCTGGCTGAGGCTGGAGGCCTTAATTTATTGAGGAATCCACAGGCAAGTCTGGTTAAGCAGACGACAACCTCCTAGGTTGAACTGCGAGATGCCATTCCCAAAAAAAAAAAATTTAATTCGAAATTCGCTTACGGTTCCGATCACTGACCTGTATTATACATTGTTTAATAGAGGTCAGTGGTTCCACTGCAACCAAAGTTATTTTACTGCCAGCCTGCAATAAAGGTCGACTATTGCAAACAACCTTTACAGTAACTACAATAAGTTAAAACAGACACGATTTCGAGGATCTCGTCAATTCGACAACCTTTTGTGAGAATGGATCTATGATCTTGCTGTTACGTCCATCAGTATTTTGTGTCCAGCTATTGTGGGTACGGATCCTTACAATTATTTATAATTCAGCAGCCATTTTGACTTCGTCAATCCGAATATTTGGTAAAGGTACCTAGCTACCTACAGACAGATGAATAATGATTCAATGGTTATTTAAAAATTAATTAAACCTATAATAAACTTATTAGGACAAAAAGAAACAATAATTCAGTTAAAGAAAACTTTAATTTTCGTCATCATCGTCTTTTACGAGTATTTATATTAAATCTTAATAAATAAATAGTTCTACACGTATAAGTATCACACTGTGACTTATTCAGTCTTGCTAACGACCTCTTCGGTCTTATGTTCTTTAATTTCGTCTTCAGAAGCCTTCTGAACTTCTGGGGCCTTTTGAACTTCTGGGACCTTCTGAACTTCTACAACCTTCTGAACTTCTGGGACCTTCTCAATTTCTTTTTTGACTTCTTCTGGTTGTTCTACCCGGCTGTCGCTGCTGTCGTTAGTATCTCCTGGGAATACAAAAATAAACATAAGTTTTCTTAAACATGAGAAATGGTGAGTTCGATGGTTCGATGGTTATACAACAGTTGTTAGAAACGAATTACCTACCTAAGATGGAAAAAAGATAAATGTACAGACGCCAGCACATCAAGCTACCCGAAACTGTCAAATTTTCCCAATCAACTGTGAACCATATGCTTTAGCGATAAAGTTGAAAATCTATTAAAGAAATTTGACAGATTGTAGTAGCTTCATGTGCTGGCGTCTGTACCTACCTAAATATAACCTCTTGGCATTTGGTATTGGTAAGCTATATCAAGTCGTCAGACAGTACCTCACGAGATTTACTTACCATATCATATCTACTTTGTTAATAAACTCGAGGAAAAACATCCGGTTAGGCTACATACCTATCATGAGAATTCTAAAATACTAAAAGTTTTCCTGTTCTTCTAACAAAGGACTGCGTGGTCAAGAAAGGGGAAGCGCTAAGGTAGCCCGCGAAATTCAAATTTTCTTACGTTTTTTGGAATTTGCTGGTCAGTATTAAGTTGTGCGTTGATTAATATATGAATCGCGGCCGTAAGAAATATGTATTTACAGAATTATAATCATTAAAGTCATCAACACAACTCTCTAAGACCACGTAAGTCCAAAGAATAACTGTTTCATGAAATTATCATTCTTTGGACTTACGTGGCCTTAGAGAGTTGTGTTGATGACTTTAATGATTATAATTCTATAAATACATATTTCTTACGGCCGCGATTCATATATTAATCAACGTACAACTAATACTGACCAGCAAATTCCAGAAAACCTAAATCAAATTGAATTTCGCGGGCTACCCTGGCGCTTTCGCCTTAAACCATAAAGTTGAGCTTCGACAAACACAATCATGCTACTTATTTTAAGTGTCAATCTTACGAATAAAATAAACCTGTTTTTCTTGGAAAAGTTGAAAGTTACCTCGCATGGGGGTGCTAATAATGCGCGTAGGCATAATGTTTGCTCTCACCTACAGTCTGTGCCAAATAAAATTTAATGCATTTACTTTCTGTGCTAGTATTTATTGAAGCTTTATTGCAGTTTTTTTTTTAATTCCTTCCCACTGCAAAAAAAAATTGCAGTTGTAGCTAATTATTATTTTGAACTATGTAGACCAGTGGTTCCTAACCTTTTTAATATTATATAGGAAAACTGATTTTACCCCGACTATAAAATGAACAATGAATTACGTAAAAATAGTATGATGTAGTATTGTTTTGCATTCACTAGTTTTTTTTATGCTAGCGCATCTTTGGTCGTGTTCCACATTGAGGCGGTTTCTGTCCTTTGTTTTCAATGTAACCAAAGTTGAAAAACCCCTGTTACATCTATAGGTGGTGGCAAAGGGTATTAGCATTTTTAAAGCTCTGTTAGCTGAAACAGGATAAAACAGACATGGCGAGCCGACCGCGACGACAGCTTGAAAGAGATGCCACGTGCGGTTCTTACTGCGCGGCGATCTATCATTTTTTCTTTTTAGCTAGGTATTTTATTAGATTAGGTCTTAATTATTAGGTTCTTTGTTACCCCTACAGAATAGCTGATTTACCCCCGCGGGGGTAATTACCCCCAAGTTCGGAACCACTGATGTAGACTAGCAAATGATTGATTTTAATACTTGGAGTATACGAGGTTCGTTCTGGTTATTGCACATAGTAGCATGTATTGCATTGCTTGATAGCTCTATAATTACCTAATCTAACGCTAGAATAGTTACAAAAATGAGCAGACTATTATACTGGTTACAGTATACGTATACATAATATGTTAACACATAGCTAACTATATAATTATAATGTTCTTGAACTGGCATGACTGGGTTTTAGTTCTACAGTTCAATAGTTACCCTGATTCCATTGCGTTAATTGAAAAATAATTAATTACAATATTAATATGTATGTTCTTAGACATGAAATTATCTTACGTCATAAGGCTGCCATACGTTGTTTGCTGAATAAATAAAAAATACTCATGTTCTTTGTTTTATCAAGCTCAAATTTTGAGTTTAAAGGAGATTGTATTTGTAATGTAGGCTATTATAGCAGTAGGTATTGAACATTTGGTATCCGTGGTATGGAGAGATTTATCTGGTAATCTATGGAGTTTCTTGCCCGTTCTTCTCCATTTTGGAATGGGCAACTAGCTTCAACTTTACAACAAACATTACGCTTGAATTAACAAATGTTTCACTTAAAAAGCACTATCCATTGATATCACTATGGCTATTGGGCGCCAAAAACTCCTTAACTTCAGTGCCCAAGTTGTCACCAAATTAGGTCATTAACTCTGAACTGACTGACAATTGGTAAAAGTCGTGTTAATAGCAAATGTTCTCATTGAAAAACTCTGTCCGTCTTATGGTTATGGGCTTCAGGGCAGAAATCCATAGTTCAGTGACCATTCTCCTTTATATATCTACCATTGATTTATATTGGGATATGTCTAATAGGTCAGCGGTGAGAAAAGAAGTAGATTATAGATGGATGAGACCATTATCGCAGGAACTTTCTTTGCTAGTCAAATATAGTTTTATCATAATTTTTAAGCCCTGGCCTAAGAACATATTACACACAATACAAGCCTCACAGATAACTGGCCCAAAAGCACCCTTTGTTTTCACAGGAAACCTGCTATTAACGCGAAAAACACTAACAAAAGCGACACATGGGACAAAAATGTTATTCCACAATGTACATCGGTTACAAACAGTGACACAACCCACACAGAACTCAGAAACTATTCGTTCCGGTACCTGAATATTACCGCCAACTGTATTTATAGCACTGTTAACTGCTGTGCTGATGGTTGCAGTGGTACCATTTATAACAGCACTTATGGTGCCTATCAGACTATTGATGAAAACTCCCCATGCTGCCACTGTTGGAAAATTTGTCAAACAATGTATTTAGTAGTAGGTATAATGACATTTAAGGGTTAAGTTAGACTATGTCTGTTTTCTTACTCACCAGTATTTGGACCACCTCCTTTTTTTTTAGATTCAGGATCAGCTTTGTCCTCATCTAGTTTTTTGACTTGTTCTGCGGTTTGTTCGTCTCTTGGTTTCTCGGGATTGTTAATGTTCTGTAGCCGCTGCACGGCGCCGGCTATGCCCTGGGTGATAGGGTTGTTCTGCAGGATCTGCCGGATAGGGCCGGCGGGGGTGACGACGGGGGTGATGGCGGCGGCTTGCGCGGGTGGCTCCGCGCCTGCAGCTGGCTTGGCTGTCAGTGCCTGTGCTTCGTGTTTTTTGTCGGGCTTGACGGTAGCTTCTTCTGGCTTACTAGGCGTTTGTGTAGGCTGGTGCCCTGGAGTGCCCTGTGGAGTTTGACCTGCAGGCTTGTTGGTTTGGAAGATGTTTAAGAAATTATTTACTGCTTGTGCAACTGGACCGTTACCCCAGCCTTGCCCAGCCGGCTGTTGAAAAATTGCTTGAACTGGATTATTGAAGTTACTTATTTGGCTTTGTAAATTTTGAAAGAAATTGGTGGAGCCTGTTGATGGAGCAGAAGTCACTTGAGAGTCACTCTGCGCTCCCGCCGGGACAGCTGGTGTAGCTGTTGTGCCCGAGGCCTGGTTGACCCAACCTTGAGTGACTTTGTTTATTGTGTCTGACATATTTTTCAAAGACTCTTGAAATTGAATGGACATGGACTGCACCAGCTGGACGATTGGCGATACTTGCGCTGGTGAAGGAGTGGGGCTGGCAGGAACGGGGCTTGAGCCAGAGCTTTCGTTAGGGGTTTCACTGTCAGCTTTGAGAGCTGCAACCACCTCGACACCACCAGCTAAAGTGCTCACTCCTCTGTTGAAGTCATTTCTGAGTTTAAAAAGGCCTTGTTCAATTTGATGGAAGCCAGCTTTAGTCTGTTCTACAGCAGTTTCTGTGTTTAGGTAACTTTGAATGGTTCCATTAACTTTAACAATTTGAGCAGTGAAACTGTCTCGCAGAGACTGGATGTTCTTTTGTAATGTTTGAATCGGCTCGTTGGTTTCTATAATATTTTGGATGCCGTCGGTAATTCCCTGGAATCCTTGCCTTAAAACATTCTGCGCATCGTTAATGCTCTGTTTGAAGAGCGCGACTGTCTGTTGTTCAGATGCATAATACTCGGGGTTTTGAGTCTCGTGTTCTTGACGTTGAGGTGGGCCAGGATTCCGCAAGTCTGGAGTTGGTCTGTTTATTTCTTCGTCGAGTTCTACGTCACTTAAGAGCGCGAACGCATTATCGTCGAAGACTTTGACGGGGATGTCTTCTGGTTTAGCGCGCAACTTGTTATCGACATCCTTGATGGTGTTTGCTTGATCGATGAGTTCCTGTTCACTTGATGTATTTTCTGGTAATTTATCAAAATGATCGGGGACGATATCGATAATTTTTTTCTCTGTTTCCGCTACGGGGATAGAAGCGGCACGCGCGCACAGCGCGGCCCCGGTGATCAGTAGGAACGCGTATAGTCGCATGGTTGGTGTCGCGATGTACTAAGGCGGCCGGGATGGGTTCTTCATTTATACGAGTGAGCTAACGGTGTCCGACCGGTCAGCGCCGCACATCCATGTTTACGCTTTTCGTACGTTCCGTCCGCGCTAAATGTTTTTGTCATTATTTGTATTTAAATTGCCTACACCGCCATACGTTGCCTCCTTGTAAATGAACTGTTAATTTCATGACGCTATTATTCATATTTTATTATGTTTTCTTTTTAAACTGAATAAAGCTGTAATTAAGGTATTGATTAGGTACTTATATAAATATTAATTGGTAATTAGTGTAGTTTTTAACTTTCCGCAAAAAGCTACATATGTATTCTTTTTAACCATATCGTGTTTTTTTTTTTTAATCTACTTTTTAGTTCGGCTTACTACTAAAGCGTTTTTTTTTAAATATATTGATATTTCAGAAATAGTCATTCAATAGGGTCATATGAACTTAGAGGGTTGTATTGATGATTTCGATTACCTACTATAATTCTGTAAATACATACTTGGGATCAGACCGGAATAAATCGTTGCGGTCGCGAATCATATTTTGTGCAACATACAACCTGACTCTGCAAGGGTTCTCTGAGGACACACATACTCTTCTGATGCTGGCCTTACAATTGAGGGAACGCCATTAATCTTGTATCCTTACTATTTAAAGAACCTTTCATCTACAATTTTGTCAAATTGAATCATTGCTTCAGCAGGGCCATAGGTAAATAAAGTAACTTACACGTTACTTTCGTTTTCCGAAGCATTTAAGTTACGTGTCCCACAATGGAAGGTCAGAAGTCATACAACGAAAGTGTTCACTAAAAGGAAAGTATCTCCATCCGGAGGATCCGTTCAAAATAAACATGTTATATATTAACACTAGCTTCTTTCTGCCTGCGACTTCGTCCGCGTGAAATGTATGTTCCGCCCGCGCTGTCACTTCGGTTAGCGATCTTTCCGACTTTTTTCTTTTTACTCGGTTACTAAGGGTCATAGCGTGATGGTAAATAGATCAATAGACTTCCTCAAGAATTGGGCTATCAAATGCAAAAATAATTTATCCTATCCGTCCGGCAGTTCCAGAGATTAGCGCGTTCAAACAAACAAACTCTTCAGCTTTATTATTAGTATAGATTGTGATATTATCACATATTAGTACTCGTTTATGTAATGTCGTTTCCGCAAACAATGGGGCTCTTAATATCGTGTCAAGCCGGTCGATTCCTTAAAAATCACACCGTAATAACTTAGGTGAAGTGAGCTTGTTTTTGCTGGGAATTGACACTATTGACAGCTCACTCCACGCTCACTTCACCTAAGTTTTCACGGTGAGATGGTTACAAAATCATAAGCATAAATTCCAATCAAAGTATACAAACAAAAAAAAATATATATTAAAACTAGGCTTCGAATGAGGCACTCCATACATTGCGGATAAATACGTTTTTTTCGTCTAAAGGCGTTATTTTTGCCAGATACCCATAGTAGGTATCTCTAACATGTTACAGCCTCACCTTTGATACCTAGATAGCCAATTTATTAATTTTTTTTAAGCTACAATCTAGCTAAGTGAAAGTTTTTCGTTGAAGTTAATCACTTTAGCTTTTAAATTAATTAAGAATCCTGATCTAGGTAAGTAAGGCGACATCGAAGCGATCCGAGTAACTTGTATCCAATACCTACTGGTCATTCCACATCACATCAAAAAGAATAATAATTTATGAAAGTTTAATCAAATATCTAATTGTGGTCAAAGACCTTCTTGAGGAAAAATATCGAAATTAAGTTTTTAATTAAAAAATCGAAATTTTCTAATGTGGAGAACCTAAAGATTTGCTATAGGTATAGGTAGGTGGGATATTAAACTGCCAAACTATAAAAATAAATAAAATTGAAGTGTGTTTGTAATAAAAAAAAATACATCTTTTACTAAATGCATATATTATGTAAGTAGTTTATTTTTTCTATCTGTCTCTTTGTTCCGGCTAATCACCGAAATGGCTATACCGATTTTGATGAAATTTGATATGGGGATACTTTGATCCCTGGGGAAATACATAGGCTACTTTTTATCGACATACCACTCGGGCGAAACCGCGGGTGGAAGATAGTATTATGATAAAAATAGATGATAGATGGCACACATTTATCAAAAAGTCCTAAATCAAATTAGAGATAAGAATGTGTCAAATCTAAGCTCGGTAGACGTCAGATGATGACGAAGACTCGACACTAGAGCGGCCAGGACCTCAGAATATAACAATAGAAGTAAAAGTTGGTATACTAACGACAAGCATTGCCTCACAAGTGCAGTTCAGTCTGTATATAGCGTAGGTATTAGTCACAGGTGTCTAATGTGCTTATTAGCATACAATAGCCAAGAGCAAGAGGCACTCTCTTCAACAATAAACAATGTATGTATTACGATCGAAATGAATCGATGGCAGTAAAGTGATCATCTAATTGTATTCGATGGCTGAGTGGAATTGTATAATCGGATGTATTCGGAACTGCGATGCTATTCTGTAAAAATCTCACCGTGAAAACTTTGGTGAAGTGAGCGTGGAGTGAGCTGTCAATAGAGTCAATTCCAGCAAAAACAAACTCACTTCACCTAAGTTTTCACGGTGAGATTTTTACAGAATTGACCGACTAGGACTGTTTAAGTTCATTGCTATGAGAGCATATACAGTATGGACACCACATAATATGCAATAAATTATACCACATACTTGTTATCACCTTTTCTGACGATATAAAAATAAAACTTAAAAAAAAAACAACCGACTTCAAAAAAAACACTACGAAGTATTTTTGAATTCGGTTGTTTTTCTTGTAGAAAAGTTTTTATTTTTCATTTTTTAGTTGTATCTACCCCACACAAATTCAATTAACACTGGTGCATTGAAGAATTGAAGACACCGACTAGAAGAATCATCAAAATTCGCTTAGAAATGATGGAGAGGCAGTACTTTCATGCATATAACTTCGTACATAAGAATAATTACCTAATGTATCATACAATGCTAAAACCTACCTGAAAGTATGTAGATCACATTAGTGAAAGAATTATCAAAATTAGTTCATTAGGTAGTTTTTGAGAAAATCGCGGACATACAAACATGCGGGTCGAATAGAGAACCTCCTTTTTTGAAGTCGGTTAAAAATAAACGAAATCGGTCGCGAAAAAAAATCAGCTATATGTCCCTACATTTTGACGAGTTAAATATGCATAACAGCTGTTTTTTTTCCCAACCGATTTCGTTCATTTTTGTTTACTTGCTTGTGTAATTTTGACAAACATCTCTGGATCCAATCATATAAGGAGGCTTTAATATTTTTCAATAGGTATTGGTTTTTCAATAAA
The DNA here is from genome assembly GCA_927399505.1 of Luperina testacea. Classification (NCBI taxonomy): domain Eukaryota; kingdom Metazoa; phylum Arthropoda; class Insecta; order Lepidoptera; family Noctuidae; genus Luperina; species Luperina testacea. The sequence goes on from OV656768.1 coordinate 1,171,851, forward strand.
GCTTTGTAAATATTTTTAGCATTATCTTAAAGTTATAGATCTGATTCCTAAAAGGGCTTATAAAAAGACAAAAATCTTACATTATGCATACTTTCGGGGGTCAATGGTCTCTCTGTAGCTCGACCTAAAGAAAACCAGTATTTGGAGACATTTCAAGATTAATACAGAAGTGATTTAGAGAAATATATTCAAATGTATGCGCGCATCGAGTGCGGCCCAAAACAGCTAATATTTGAATATGCCGCCGGGTATTTCCAATTTTGAGACGACTCACATGGACGGCAAAAATGAATATTCCACATGTAGGACCAATTTTTAAGTAATTAATTATTGAAACACATTGAGTGTTTTTCAGGGACTAAAACGCAAGTTTTATTATAATTATAATGCTTATAATAAAATTATATGATCTACTACTTACAGTAAACAAAATCAGAAAAATATATGACATTCTTCAGGATATATGCTAGTTACATAGTGTGTTGAAAACATAAGACAACTAATTTGATACGATAGAAAAAATCATGAAGATACCTCTAAAAACTTTATTTTTACAATAAAAATCATACTAATATTCATACAATCATTCTAATTTTTGTCAGATTATTCTACAAGCAACATACTAAAATACTAGTGTTTTAATTTTTTTGTCCCAACAATAGATTTTTTGTAAATAGATAATTGCTTCATATTTTGCAATAAATTAATTACTAGCGTTGTGTCATCGCGCTTCTCTTTATTTTCTATGCAGTCCGACAGTGACCGCGCTGAAGGTCATGTAGTCTAAGGGCTGAGGCTTCAGCAGGATATTTCTCTTCGAATCTTTTCAAGAAGAGCTTCCTGTATGTACTTATTCAGGGTGAATCAGCACATAGACCGCTCTCTCTGGACATTCTCAAAGAATCAAAAGCCTGCAACCACATGAGGAGGTTTTTTAACAATAGGTTGATACTTCAATATTTAACAGCTGGACTCACATTAGACGCTGCTGACGTTAGGTAATTGCTTGAGGCAGCAAATAGCCCTGCTATTACTTTTATGTTCCTTTTTTTAAGATAGCGTTAGCGATTAGCGTCTTCATTTGAATTAGCAAGAGCACGCAAAAATATCAAAAGTGAATTAATATATAGCTCCATGTGAATCCACCGCTTGTGTGGATTGTCTCCACATTTATAGTGTCCATAAACGAACCGTTACCATGATGATATTGACAAAATGTATGCATTTCCACAATTTATGGCCACATAAACACCTGATTCGCGTTGCTCACCAGAATATCAATAAACAACCTCTTGTTTATAGCTTTCTAGGACAATGTGAGAACTGTGTCTTGAAAATGAATCGAGAAAGTGTCATAAAGAATTAAAATAACCACCAAAGGCAACACGGACCCAAATGAGCACATGCGCCCAAAAAGTGGTCCTCTCTGGTATTATGTGCTCGAAGGACCAAAGCACATAAAACGGCCCGTTACTATCACAAATTCTTAACCATATATTGACTTATGTTTCCTCAAGTTGGTCTCAAGAATATCAACAACTTAGATCCGAAGCTTTCGATCTAGGTCAAGCCTACAACGGTTTCTAGCCTGTCTTGAACCCACTGATGCAAATTATATACTTACGCTCTTGGAAAATCAATGGGACGCTTAAGTTATTTTAAAATGATTAGATTGTATGTGGGTTAGTGTGACGCTTGATTATTGGTTTCCAGCTGTTCTAAGCGACCAAGTGGACCGGAATCGGAACTAGGACCAGATTTAGTCCCCACCGCAACACACAGTAAGCTAAACGCTGACTAAACTTAGACCCCACTGTTTTCTAAGCTACAGTGAATCTATCGGAATGTAAAGTAAGTTTAAAAGGCTAAGAATGGCTACAATGTGGTCAACAGATGCAAACTTGTCGGAGTACTCTGAGTGATAGTTAAACTGTCACCTCAACACGTCGCTAGACCTATTTACCTCAATTTCTTATTGAATTCGCGTAGAAACAGCGGAGAGCAGCTCTTTTGTTTCCTCTTGGAAGTAAACCATTTTTTTCTAGATGTAGTAAACTTGTCGGTACAGTTTTAAATCTATTTTGTCACAAGCCGAGAAATTATTGTCACCTTAAAAATAACTGATGGAAATTTGCAAAAAACTTACCAAATTTTTTACTGTTACTTAAAATACCAATAAAGTTGATATAGGTGTAAGCCTTTTAGTAATTTAAAACTGTTTAATGATCTTGTTTTTAATTAATGTCATTATTTTCTTGATTATTGAGCTTTCTTGAATTAACGGGAGTTAACAGGTTATTTCTTAATTCCACATGACATAAGTACAGTTATAATGATATTGAAAGTTCGAGTGGTTAATTATCAACTGAAACTCTTAATAAAGCCTGACACGATCTAACTAAACTATTATATTATAAAGAGAAAATATTTGATTTTTGTCTGTTTGTTTGTTATGCTTACACGCTAAAACGGCTGAATGAATTTGGATGAAATTTGGCACATGGGTAGGCCATGACCTGAATTAGGATATAAGACTTTTATCTCGATATTCCCACGGGATCGAGACTTATCCGGGTGAAACCGCGGGCGGTGCTAGTTCTTCATAAAATTACGAAAAGAAGAATTATAAGCTTATCTTTCATCAGCTGGATATATAAGGGAGTGGGATCTTCTGTTACTGTTACCTAACTTATAGCTAAGGTCCGGAAAACCAATGCGAATAGCAAACACACGATCACCCATGGACGGTACAGCGAGGTTCGCGTCATTCAACGGGACCATCTAGTTGCTATGTAGGTATGCCTATAGTTATCAAAGACATGACAAGTTTTAACACTACTGCCCAGTCTATCTTGGCACTTGGCAAGTAAACTACAATGTACCGATTGAGATGAAAGCAGCGCTGCAATGAGGGGTCAAAACATACTGGATCATACAGCAATGTCCATCAGGTTGTGCTGAAGGCGTCACATCGTGTGTTGACCCCTTGTTCGCAACAATCTATGCACCATGCCGTTGCTCACTGCTTTATTATACTTACCTAGTCCCTTTAACCATTTTGTTTTAATTATAATTTATGATAGACAGTTGTAGTCTTATAGTATACGTATATACTGACGATTTTTCAGACCCAATTCATGTAACCAGTGCAAGTGGTGTGAAGTAAAGCTGTGTCATGTTACTCTATTTCTGATTAATGATGCAGCATAGTGTTGGGTGTCTTCGATATCTCACAGTTCAGGGCGAGGACTAAGACGTTGTAGGTACTTGACGCACTTTAAGCCGATAACGTGTGCCTGCTGGCTGCCTCCAAGACTATATGAACTTCAAGCCGTATGCTGTAGATTTGGAGTAGAAATTAGCGTGAAAAAGACCCAAATCCTAAAACAGCTCACCACCAGTCAAATTATGTAGCCTTTTGCTGTTTCTAGAACTCAGGATAGAGTTGTGGAAAAAGGAAAGGGAGGCCTTTACTCTGCAGTGAGACAATAAAGAAAGAAAGAAAAAGCATTTATTGCGACTCGTACAGGAAGATCACAAACTGAACTAAACACAGTAAAAGAATAAAAAACCAATAATAATAAATTTTAATTTTAATTTTCATTCATAATAATAATATATTTAATATTAATAATACGGGCTAATTATTTCATTTTATTTTTTTAATTGATTGACCACAAAGTGCCATTTTTTTTTTTTTTTTTTTTTAATAAAGTTTAGGCTTTGGATGCAAAGTCCTTAAGCCAAGTCCTTTTATTGTTTTTCACTTTCCAATGCATCAAACAGTGTTGCCTCATGTTATCCGGGGTATTTTTACTATTTTGAGCAAATTATTTTGGTCTTTTAAGTTATAACATGGAAACGCATCCAAGATTAAATGTCTAACATGATTATCCTTATGATCCTATTCTGTGTCCATCTATAACTGATCCGTTTTTAGTTAAACTTTATTGTGATATTTTTTTACTCACAATATTTTCTATTTTAAAGTACTTATCATCGCACAGGTCGATCGATCAGGTTAAGCTACGCTTGCCGCGGTTGGTCTGCGGATGGGTGACCATCTTTACATACCGTGATCCCTCCGTGTCTCGGAAAGCACGTTAAGCCGTTGGTCCCGGCTGTCATTCGTGGATCTTTGACAGTCGTTACGGGTAGTCAGAAAGAAGCCCGAAAGTCTGACAACCAGTCTTATTACCAAGGGGTATCATATTACCCAGTAACTGGGTTGTGGAGGTCAGATAGGCAGTCGCTCCTTGTAAAATACTGGTATTCAGCTGCATCCGGTTAGACTGGAAGCCGACCTCAACGTAGTTCGGAAGAGGCTAGGCAGATGATGAATCACATTATTATTTTATGTATAAACTGATAAAGTGCATTTCTTGTACCCACGCGGCCACGAAGGTAGTCCCTACATGCTCTCATAGTGTTATCACGTTGCGAGGTCATTGAACCCGATGCAAGGTGCAGGTACTCGCGGTCCCGTTACATGATGCTGCCATTTTTGGAAGCGCTTTTTATTTGAAATCGCTTTTTACGTATCACTGGCGCCGCTGGTAACATCCGATACTAATGATGCTGGAATGAGAATCAAGCGGCTGAAGCGCTAAGTTTTTTAAGCGTATATGATATTCCGGTCTCCAGCTTTTATGGGATTTTATTAAGCACATAGTTGTGTTGAAGAAAAGAAACCATCCCATTCCTGGCTCGGCGTGCTGTGCTGGCGCTGCTGCTGCGGCTGCGGAAAACCTCAAGCGGCGAAAATATAATAACCTTATCGGAAATTATACATATTTTCGAACCGTTTGGGGTTGAAACTCTCGGTCCGTGGGGTCCGAGTGCTCATGGTCTTTTTAAAGAAATTTCTAAACGACTGGTTGACACTTTCCGTGACCCAAGGGCTGGCTTTTACCTTGGCCAGAGGCTGAGCATCGCGATACAACGTGGTAATGCCGCCAGTCTCTTGGGTACATTACCAGTCGACAGCGATGCGGATGAATTTTTCGATGCAATTTTTTAGATTCTGTATAGTTTTAGTTAAGTTAGAATTTAATTTTGTTTTTTTTTGGTTTTTATGTCTACTAAATTATTAGAAAAGTCTTGTGTTTATGTTATGAACCTTTTGGTTATTTGATAGACCAGCGGGGTAATTGCGTAACGCACTAACAGTAGCAATGGGAAGCCCATTGACAGTTCAACAAAATTCATTGCGTGATTTACGTTGTTGAGTGAGTAGACACCTTTTTCGAATATTTATGAAGTACAGACGACAGCACATCAAGCTACTACAATCTGTCAATTTTTTTTAATAGATTTTCAACTTTATCGCTAAAGTATAAGGTTCAAAGTTGATTGGGAAAATTTTACAGTTTCGGGTAGCTTGATGTGCTGGCGTCTGTACCTACTTGATCAGCAATACAATATCCTATAAAATTATTCAGACTGTTAGTGTGTTAGAGTTAAGGTACGCAATTAGAGTGCAGACAGAGGAAATCTATCTTCTATCAATATCTACTCAGTAATAATAAAGCTGAACATTTTGTTTGTTTGAACGAGCTGATGCCTGGGACTACCAGTTGGATTTGAAAAATTATTTTGAAAATTAATAGCCCAATTCTTTTACATAGGTAATTTAACATCACGCCTACGACCCTGAGGAGTCGAGCAAAAAAATTAAAAAAGTCAGAATGAACGAAAACTAAAACGGGGGAACATTAAATTTCACGCGGGAGAAGTCACGGGCAGAAGCTAGTTAGAAATAAAGGGTTAAGACTTTAAGAGTCCTATTTGATATTATTTATAACCATAATACCTGTTCGGGCGCCTCCGGCAACCTTCGGCTGCTGTCGTGTGACAGCGGGAGGCGGCGGGCGACGACGACGAGAGGTGCGGCGGTCGCGCCACTTCACTACCGATCTCGGGCGACGGCACGCGCGCGCACTCCATCCGTTTACCATCGTCGATTATTGTACCTATTCTAGATTATATTCCTCTAAATTACAGTCCACTGCATTTCAGTTAAGTCCTTAGTTTAGGTCCCTAACAAATGATCCTTCGAGCCTCTTCATAGTCGCGTTTTGGTATAATCAATTTCGACGGCTACTGGCATTACGACTCGACGTTGGTGAACTTTGGACTCCTAGCAAACTTCAATTCGCTGCGTCACCGGAGCAACGGTTTTTTCTACCGAAGTCTATTGAACACAACAAGAACAAGAACTGGACTACATCTATACTATATTTCAACAAGTCTTGATAACGACGCCGGCGCTTATTATATCGACTGGATTGGACGATTTACGCCGAGTCATCGCTTGGAAGGAATATTGGACAGGTTTCTTGTGGATAAAGGTTCGGTATTGGGTGAGTTCGTTCCAATTTTTCCCTTCTTTACCTTTTCAAACAAATAAGTGTTTTTCTTTCGTTAAATTAAAATTATTTACCGTTTTCACGTTCATATTTGAGTCGATACGTGTGTTAACATTGTAGTTATCTCTTTCACTCTTATGCACTGCTTACGCTCGTGCACTGCTAAATCCTCTGGCTATTTACCGTTAGTTGGGTGCATGATCAGCTGTGTGCGTAATAATTGTAACAGCTGAGCGGTCCCCGTGACATTCATCAAGGTCGCGCGGCTATTCATTCTCATTTTTTATGTGTTTTGTTCAAACTGAACTGCCAACTTCTTTACGAAACTTTGTTACGCATAATCAATTAGTGTTATTATTACATATTGCTTTTCTTACTGGATTACGCTATGGCCTCTTTAGACTTATTGGTGAGAAAGCGAAGTGCCGTTAAGGGAAAGCTTACAAATTTCACCAACTACATTAATGTGCTTCTTGGTTGCAAACTTATTTCCGAAATTCAACGCTTAGAGTTGGAGAGCCGTTTTAAAAAGTTTGAGGCTACATACGACCAATTTGACAATTTACAGATGGACATCGAGGTGCTTTCGGATGATCCTGACGAGGCGTATGCAGAAAGAGCAAAGTTCGAGGACCGTTACCACGCACTCGCAGCGCAGGCGCATGGCCTGCTTGCCAGTAGTGAGAGCGGTGATGACGGGTCTGTAACAGGCTCGGTGAACAAACACTCAGGTGAATCGTTCCAACAACGTAGCTTTATACGCTTACCTAAAATTGATTTGCCTAATTTTGATGGTGGTTATCAGTACTGGCTTGAGTATAGAGATACATATTTGTCACTAATCCATAATAGTAGTTGCATAGATGCCATTAGTAAGTTCCACTACCTCCGTGCGTCGCTTGTAGGCGATGCTTTGGAAATAATAAAAAATATTGATTTTAAAGGTGATAATTATCAAATGGCGTGGAATTTACTATGCGACCGCTTTGATAATAGTAGGCTTTTAGTAGATACCCATGTTAAGGCTTTATTCAATGTAGACTGTATTACACAAGAATCATGCACTTCTATGCGTCGTTTAATTGATCTAATTAATAAAAATATCAGAGCCCTTAATACAATGAACGAGCCCACGGACAATTGGGATACGTTGATTATTTATATGATGGCAATTAAACTAGATCCAATCACCAGCAGGGAATGGGAAGCTCATCGTAATACCATATCAACAAAACCAACAGTTTCGCAATTTTGTTCTTTTATTAGTAAAAAAGCTGATTTATTGGAGACACTAGAACATAACAAAATCACAAATAATGTAGAAAATAATACTAACACTCATAGCAATCAAGTAGAAAACAAACATAAATCATTAGTAATAGCAACTAATCAAACCGATAATTCAAATCAAAAATATAAAACAAAGTGCCCCTTATGTAATCAAAGTCATTTATTATACACTTGTGAAGGGTTCCGTAAATTAAACGTAGAACAACGTATATTAAAGGTTAAAGAATTTAAAGTTTGTTTTAACTGTTTACGTAGTGGACATTTAACAAAACGATGTAGACTAGCTCGTCGTAAATATTGTAAAGGTAGACATAATACCCTCTTACATGTAGAACAGTCTACTAATTTCCAAGATCCTATGCCCAATAGTGTAGCATTGCCCACTGATGTTTCTGGAAGTGCCGATCCACGCAATGGCACCTCAGCAAATATTTCCTTGTCGAGTGACGCTCGGTCGCAACATACTACCTCTCATATTTTACTGTCCACAGCGTTGGTGAGGGTGGTGACCCACCGAGGCATCAAGACCGACGCCAGGATCCTGCTCGATAACGGTAGCACAGCTAATTTTATTACGCAGAAACTATGTGATCAGCTAGGACTTCCTCGACGTAGCGCGAGGTCCACGGTGACAGGTATAAACAGTCATACTACATTAAGTACACAGTCTTGCAAACTAACCATTGAATCGTGCAGCGGCAGCTATAAGACAGACATAAATTGCTTCATATTACCTACAATTACCAAATTACTGCCGTCTACTTCAGTCGACATAAGTAGTATTCCCATACCAATAGATTTAAATCTGGCCGATCCGTCATTCAATGTTCCATCAGAGATTGACATACTAGTTGGTGCTGAAATATTTTGGAATATTCTAGGCAGTGCATCTATTGATTTAGGCAAAAATCAGCCCAAGTTACATGAGACAAAACTTGGATGGATAGTATCAGGCTCTGTGGCTCTTCCAAGACATCCATCCAAAAATATATATTCACATTTTTGTAATGTCTCCATGAACGATTTAAATAACAGCCTAAGTAAGTTCTGGGAGCTCGATTCCGTTCCTTCAGAACATTCTTTGTCACGGGAAGAACGAGCTTGCGAAGAAAGTTTTCGTGTTAACACTGTGCGTGATCAAAACGGGCATTTCATAGTAACAATGCCTCTTAAAAATGATCCCAGTGAGTTAGGCGAGTCTTATGAAATGGCTAAACGTCGATTCTTATCTTTGGAACGTCGTTTCCAACGTGATCCTGCCTTTAAGGAAAGATATGTTGCATTCATCGAGGAGTACGTGAGCTTAGGGCATATGACTGTGAACAACTCAACCAGCAAACCTCATTCAGGTAACAAAATTGAGTATTTTTTGCCACATCATGGAGTCATCCGAGAATCCAGTACCACAACTAAGCTCAGGGTAGTCTTCGATGCATCAGCAGCGACTACTTCTGGAGTGTCGTTTAATGACATCCAAATGGTGGGGCCCACTGTCCAAAATGATCTTTTTTCTATATTGCTGCGTTTCCGTCAGCACAAGTTTGTTATTTCTGGTGACATAGAGAAGATGTATAGGGCCATTCAGGTAACACCATCACAACGCAGCTTACAACAAATAATCTTTCGTGCTGACCCTAAGCAACCACTTCAAACGTACAGTCTTAATACTGTTACTTATGGTACAGCTTCCGCCCCTTATTTAGCTACTAAGTGTTTAGTCAGTCTAGCAACAACCGCCTCTAATGACATTGTAAAATCGTCTATTGAACGAGATTTTTACGTCGACGATTATCTGAGTGGTGGCAACTCGGTTTCCAAGGTGGTCCAGGTGGGCAAAGAAGTTGCATCCATTTTAGCGTCAGCTAACTTTCATTTGAGAAAGTGGCAATCTAATAGTTTAGATATTTTAACAAAAATAGCCGGTGTTTCAGGGCATTCTGATAGGTTGGACTTGTCTGAGGATAGAAACGTGTCATCAAAAACGTTAGGCCTATATTGGCTATGTAAATCTGATTCTCTCGAGTTTTCAATATCGGTCGATACCAGCAAACCAATCACAAAGCGTCAAATTTTGTCTGTTATTAGTCAAATATTTGACCCATTAGGTCTGGTAGGTCCTTGCATTATCGAAGCTAAAATGATCATGCAAAGTCTATGGACGGCTAAGTGTGACTGGGACGAGCAAATACCAGATAATATACGTACCTCCTGGTTAAGGTTCGTGAATAGTCTACCATGTTTAAATACCCTTAAAATACCCAGGTGGATTTCATGTGACAATTCAACTATAAATGAGATTCATGTGTTTACAGATGCATCCGAAGGGGCTTACGGTGCATGTATTTATGTAAAGACTACTACTAGGGATGGATTGGTAAGAGTACAGTTGTTGGTCTCTAAAAATCGTGTTGCACCAATCAAGCCAACAACCATCCCTAGACTTGAGTTATGTGGGGCTTTATTAGGAGCAAGACTGTGTGTTAATGTACTGAATTCCTTCACCAAACCCGTTAGTAAATGTTTCTTTTGGTGCGATTCGACAATAGTGTTAAGTTGGCTTTCCATGACACCTAATTTATTAAAACCTTTTGTCCGTAATCGCATTAATGAAATACAAGAATGCACTATAGGGCACACGTGGAGCTACGTGCCGTCGAAGGAAAATCCGGCGGATCTTGTTTCTCGCGGGCTGAAGGCTGACCTTATCAGCGAGTGTTCCTTATGGTGGTCAGGTCCTCAGTTTTTGTTAAATGATGAAATATATTGGCCAAAATTGCCCAATGAGAACTTGAAACAAGATCTACCTGAAGTTGTATCATCACACTTTACTGATCACTCATCCCATCATCAATCATACAGTAGTTTAACTTCAAGTCATTTGTCGCCTCATAATAATAATCATTCATCCATTAAATCACTTATTCACAAATATTCCAATTATGATCACTTACAGAGAGTTGTCGCTTATATACTTAGATTTATTTACAATTTAAAACATAAACATAACAAATTCCTTGGGTCCCTTTCCTGTGAAGAACTTACAAATTCTACAAATTTTATTTTACGTCACGCTCAGATGGATATGTTTCCTGATGAGTATAATTTACTGCAATCAGGAAAGTCTCTCCAAAAAAAGAATAGGCTTATTTCTTTGAGTCCCTTTACAGATTCGAATGGTCTCATACGCGTAGGAGGGAGACTTGACAACTCACCTTATGATTACAATGTCAAGCACCCAGTGTTATTATGTGGTAAGCATCATATAACTAAAATAATATTTCATAAATATCACCTCGACTGCTTACACGCTGGCCCTCAGCTACTCTTGGCAAATATACGCCAAATGTATTGGCCTCTTGGCGGTAGAAATCTTTCTAAATGTATTGTGAAAAAATGCATCAAATGTTTCAAATACAAGTGTCAAACTGTGCAACCTACAATGGGTCAGTTACCCTCTTCAAGGACACATTTAGAACACCCATTTTTAAATTGTAGTGTGGACTATGCGGGGCCAGTGCTGATTGCTGATCGCAAAGGGCGAGGGTGCAGGCTTATAAAGGCGTACCTGTGTATTTTTGTTTGCCTTGCCGTTAAGGCTGTTCACATCGAGCTTGTTACAGATCTTACGAAGGAAGCCTACATGGCTGCTTTGAACCGTTTCGTGGCTCGTCGTGGTAAACCCGAAAGCATCTTGTCCGATAATGGGACAAACTTTATAGGTACTTGCAATGAGCTACGTAAGTTTTTACAAGACTCGAATCTCGCGTCTGAAGTTGCTCAGCAAGGTATCAAGTTTTCTTTTGCGCCTCCATACTCCCCCCACTTCAACGGCATTGCTGAAGCCGCAGTAAAATCTACAAAGCATCACCTAAAGAGACTTTTAGGCTTAGCGCACTTCACATACGAGGAGATGGCCACGTGTTTGACTCAAATAGAGGCCGTCTTAAATTCCCGTCCTCTTACCCCTCTTTCCACTGATCCTCTAGATTTTTCCGTGCTTACTCCAGGACATTTCATAATTGGGCGACCACTAATATCTGTTCCGCATCCACAGGTTACTGATTTCAACATCGGGCGACTGGAGCGTTACCAAAGAGTAGAGCACATTAAGCAACATTTTTGGAATCGTTTTCAATTAGAATATGTTTCTCTGCTCCAGCTAAAAACTAAATGGACAGCGTCAACAGGTCAACTTTCAGTTGGAGCACTGGTTCTCATCAAAGAGAAAGGCCAACCACCCTTGGTGTGGCCACTGGGGCGTGTCATCAAGGTCTTTCCTGGCTGCGACGGGACCACACGGGTAGTGGAGCTGAAGACGAAGAGAGGAACGATGGTGCGGGCTTACAACAACGTCTGCCCACTTCCTCTCACTTGAATGCTTCAACCCGGGGAGGATGTTCGGGCGCCTCCGGCAACCTTCGGCTGCTGTCGTGTGACAGCGGGAGGCGGCGGGCGACGACGACGAGAGGTGCGGCGGTCGCGCCACTTCACTACCGATCTCGGGCGACGGCACGCGCGCGCACTCCATCCGTTTACCATCGTCGATTATTGTACCTATTCTAGATTATATTCCTTTAAATTACAGTCCACTGCATTTTCAGTTCGTCCTTAGTTTAGGTCCCTATCAATACCTATACCTAATTCTACAACCAGGCCCCTCTTTTCCATTGGGCACTCTGGGCAAGTGCTCAGGGAACCGCGATCTTCGGGGGCCCCCCGGCCCGCTCTCATAAAAAAAACTTTGCAGCCCGAGTTCCATTCTACGCATTATTAGTACCCGATTTAATTACAAAATAAGTGATTTGCAGTGCAATTTACAATAACTTTCTAGCCCCCCAGATAAGAAATATTAGTATGTTTCTTTTATTATCTCTTATTGACACAGGGGCCCCGTGATCCTTGTGTCCAGGGCCTCCAATAGGTTAAAGACGGCCCTGTCTACAACTATTCTACACAAGACATCCACCGGGGTGCAGATTACAAGGCTAATTTTGGTACCTACCTACCTCATACTGACTTTTTTCGAAAACATTCCCCAACAAACTTTGACGGAATAGGTACAGTGAACAGTCACATCAGTGGCAACACTTGCCTTGCGAATACTACCCTTACTGCTACGACATAAAGGCTCTGTCATTGTCAACGTTGTTACCACTCTGATGTGTCTGTGCCTAGGAAATGGGAAAATTAATCGTAAACTCAAACTCAAAGTATTAACTTCAATTAAACCATTAACAGGCACTTTTGAATTGTCAAGAAGTCGGTCAGTCAGAAAATATGAAGCTACCAAATCGTAGGTTACCTATGGAGAAGCACGGGCAAGAAACTCCATGGACACTCTTTTTAAATTATATTTTACAAAAATATTAGTTATATCATTACTTTTGAATTTATAATTATAGTAAGTAGGTATTCTAAACTTTCCATAATTATCAAAATCATCGAAACCAGGGTTGCAAGCAAAAGCTAGTTGAAAAGTAATTATGAAGCGCTTGCAGCAGCTTAAAGAGCTCGTTTGTATCGGAGGACCAGTTGTTCCGTTATCTGTCGGGTCAGCGGCAGTCAGGGAGTGGGTCGAGCACTACGTACCGCATTTGATCACTCATTATTATTTACTAAATCCACCTGCATAATTTTCACGGTAATACTTAATATCACCATTATTATTTATTATCCAAAACTTTTAAAATTAACTACAATAGGTATTATCATAAATTCATACCTAATTGGTCATTTCTAATTAAAATCTGAATACTTATTGAATCGTGCATTTTAACAAATAAATAAATAGATTTTGTAAATTGAATAATATAAAATAAAATTAATAATTTCTTGTTCAATTAGTACTGGATGCCCATTTGAGGGCGAAGACCTCCTCCATCTTTCGCCATTCCTCTCTATATATATCACCATAGGTATGTAGATAAGATGTATTCCCGTTGTCCCCGTAATCCGTGTCCCCTTTAAAGGGGACAAAGGGAATAAGTATTACCGTGATGTATAATCCTATTAAATGTCTATTTCATATGAAATGTCAATCAAAATAGGATAGAAGGTTGTATTGATGATTTTAATGATTATAATTCTGATATTTGTCACGCTCGCGAATCATACCGTCGTGACACTGACTGCAAATTGAAAAAACCTAAGAACATTAGAATTTCGCGGGCTACGCATCCCCCTTACTGCTAAGTAACTATAAAATTAATATATCGTACAATAACATATTTCTTATTCACTAAGGGGGAGAAACTTGATTTACGTTTTTTTAAACTTCCCGGCTAACAATTTGACATTTCATTAGAAAATATCCTTTAAAAAGTAAACAGGCAAAGATATCAACAGGATGATGCCGGTTTCCGGACAAAAATGGCAAAAATAATCCAATTCTATATTTAAAGACACAAGACAAAGGATATTTTTAATAAAAATGTGGTCATTTTCTAACAACAAAAGTATACATTTTTGTTTAATAAGCTAGAAAACTACAAAATAAATAAAACGGTAATCGACCGGTAAAATAGCACAACTCTATATCGCCATGCGTCTTTCGTTCACGAACATTGTCTATGATTCCGTTTGAAACTGATGAACAAAGAGTACTCTGATGAATCCGAAATCGTTAGGGAATAGGGTTCATTTCGACGTATCGGACCAGTGTCGGACGGGCTCGTTACTTCGTTGACGGACTTAGGGAGTAGACCCCCTCAACAGGAAAAACGGAAACCTTTTATTAATTTATATATTTTTTATTGTACACCACAAAAATACATCAAACGCTACAAATATAGGTACTTACAATCGGCGGCCTTATCGCTTTTTGCAATCTCTATCGGGCAACCTTGGAATGGTAGCAATGATTTTCCTGGACATAAAATAGGGTTGTCGTTGGTGCAAATATTATGTATAAAATACACTAAAATAGATTCGTTGTCCGTCTGTCTGTCTGTCAATACCCTTTTTCTCAGGAACGCGTGGGGTTATTAAGTTGAAATTAATATCAAATACTCATACTGGCTCCAGTCCCTTGAAGCAGTGAAAAAATCAAACTTCTAAGTCAACGCAATCAAAAGATACAGGCGTTTAAGTTCCGTTAATGCCGCATATTTTGACACTCGCAAGGAAATCAAAACCTGTGGGTACTTCCCGTTGACTATAGAATCATGAAATTTGGCAAGAAGCAATATAATTTCATGTAGCACAAGTAAAGGAAAAATCCGAAAACCGTAAACTTGTAGATACAGAAACACAAACAACGAAACAAAACTACAGTTTCCGGATTTTTCCTATAAAATATTCAAGACACGATTGCTGTGATGAACTACATATTTACATACCTACTTGAACGCAACCCTCGGTACGCGAGTACGACTCGCACTTGACCGGTTTAAAAAAAAAATAGTCAGCACTTGCACAAGTTGCACAGCAGTTTAAGTTCACTCATACATAAACTAACTCAAAAGGTTTTACCCTTTTTACCCGACTGCGCCAGAAGGAGGGTTATGTTTTTCTAGTGTATGCATGTATGTATAATTCTTTGGCACGCTCTGTAGCCTAAACGGCTTGATCGATTTCAGCTTGGGAGGCGCCGCGGTTAGAGAGTGACACTGGGTATAAGAAAATTAAAAAGAATTAAATGGCTGATTTTTGGCATGGCGCCAAAAATCAGCCATTTAATTCTTTTTATTGTCTTCAAAAAAAGTTTTTTTTCTCAAAACCTACCGAGTGGGGTATCAAAATAAAGGGTTTTAAAAGGTGATTACAAAAACATATACAACTTATATGGTTAAAAGTAATTCGAAGTGACAAATCATAAAAAACACGTACCAAGAACTACGTCGTCTGCGAATTCATTTACATTTGTAGACTAAAAAGATAAAAATCAAAAAAGTAATTTAAAAAAAATCCCGGCTGCGGTAAAACACTTAAGATAAAAAAAATGAAAAGCTAAAAACAAGCCAATTTCAAATTAAATTAAAGTTGGAAGCAGGCGTGACCCACACCATTATTATTATATTTTCAAATTCAAATGGGTAAATAATAAAAAGAGAATGAAATAATAGAATGAATGAATAATAATAGAATTTGCTAGATATTGACTATGGCGAATGTCTCCAAAACTCCCAAGTAGTCAATACATTTTTTTGTATTGAATACCTATCTAATTCGGCTCCTTTCATTTTACACGAATAGTATTTGATGGTTATTTAAGAATACCGGAAAGTATTTTGGCTTTTTATTTGTGAGGTCAATGTGGATAGACTTGCTTTCGCCATATTGTAATCCAATCAAGACTCGATTTATGGACTCTTGGAACTTATTCCACAGCTTCCGGCCATGATAGAGCCTAAGCTGGAAATTATTTTCTTGCTCAGGAGTATCCTAGGTGTACAGACGCCAGCACATCAAGCTACCCGAAACTATCAAATTTTCCCAATCAACTTTGAACCTTATACTGTAGCGATAAAGTTGAAAATCTATTAAAGAAATTTGACAGATTGTAGTAGCTTGATGTGCTGGCGTCTGTACTATAGTAGATACATAGTATTCTAATTTCTAAAATTAAGGATTACTCTCTCTCAGCGAACGTGAGCGATTCTATGCGCAGGCGATACTTTTTTTTTTTTTCAAGTACGTATTTGTATCGTGCTCAAAAGATTAACACTAAGCTGAACGGTCCTCAAGTTATGTAAAGACTTTCACTGAAGAACTTTCTTTCAGTTATCATTGTTACGCAGTTACCTTCGAAAAAGAGAGTTTATTTTTTGAATAAGTACCATGTATTATTACTTACACACAGCTGATCCGCACGGTTTTTACGACTTTACAAAACTTGCACACAAACCTTCTGGAATAAATGCTCTAGAAACAGTCACGAAAAGTGACTTTAATTTATAATCTGTACCTGTAGATACAAAATAATGAGTAAATATTCTATATTTAACGGGGATTTATTACTCAATATCTTTATTGCTTTACCATAATGTGTACTTAGGTGGTAACTATAATTTAGATCATTATGGACCCTGTAGGGCACAGCAAGACACAGCAAAAGTAAGTAATAATAATGGTAAGCACTTATGGTATGGTACAGCAGAAATACATAGTCACGACTTCAGGAATATTTTGAATCTTTGAATATCGGCGTAGCGCAGGCGGGACACCGGTTCAAGTTCCACAAGTACGTCTCGGAGCACCATCTCAAGTGCCAAGGACTATGGCTATGCTAAGGCTATGTAAGACTTCTAGCCAGACGGCACTAACCGTGTGCAAGAAGTCTTACATAGCCCTCCACGTTGCCCAGATGGCAGATGTAGGGTAGGATTCCATAAGTGTATCCACACGACAAGTTTTTACAGGATTATTAGTGTTCCTAACTTATCTTCTGCCGGGAGTCAAGCTCTGCGAGAGAAAACACACGTTTCCCTCTACTTCCTTCTTTTTTCTCTCTATAGTCTATAGCATAGGTTTTAAACGTGGGTGAAAACCCCCCCTTCGTGGGCGTTTGAGACCTTCAAGGAATGCAGTGAAATTACTAGGGCACTCAGAGAAAATGATATATCATAATGATGACTATATAATATTACACGTTTAATCGTGGCAATAGCTGTTTCAGATGCACGACAGATTTTAAGCGAGTTAAAAAAAATGGGGGGCTCTAGAAAAAAGAAAACTCAAAAAGAGCAAACTCAAGGTGGGTAAAATAAGGTTGAGAACCTATACTGTCTCGCTTCCGAACAATCATTTAAAAGAAATCACTGTCGACCTTCAAAATCATAAAACTAAACTGTTTATTTACAACATTTATTATGTTTACAAAATGACTTAAAACTAAAATGTAAATATATGCCTTTTCTAATCCTTTTTTCTGTCACAGGAGTCGCAAAATCTCATAGAAAATTCAATGAAATGCTCGTTGTCGCGTAGTGACAAAATGAAAAGCAAGAGATACTATATGAGGCAGTCTAATAGAGTAATGTACAAGTTGTACAAGTAGGTGTAAACTTATCAGCTAGGTGGGGACTGTGAGGTGATTAGTAGCGCGAC
Source organism: Luperina testacea (assembly GCA_927399505.1). Classification (NCBI taxonomy): domain Eukaryota; kingdom Metazoa; phylum Arthropoda; class Insecta; order Lepidoptera; family Noctuidae; genus Luperina; species Luperina testacea. The sequence continues at coordinate 1,189,556 of OV656768.1, forward strand.
CTTCGGCCCTTGTTCCGGACAGTGTTCGCCAAACACAGGCCAAAGACTGCTGCCACCAGCTGCAAGCGAAGAACATGATGTTAATATTGATCAGGAATTATTTTAAAGACTGTGAATTTAATTCACCAAGCTGTTGGTCGACTCTTCTCGTGACTAGAATCATACAACTCTCTAGGTTAGAATTGACCTCACATGTCATTGATTTCGTGATATATTATCACGAAATTATGACATTTGAGTCATTCAATAGGGTAATTTAATTTAATTATATTTTTTTAGGATGATTATAATTCTATAAATACATAAGTATTGTATATTTAGGGTCGCGAATCATATTTTGATCTATTAATTTACTGACATATTAATTGCAAAAAATTGGATTAGGTACGCTGGCGACCCCGGTGGCATAAAACTACAACAGCTGTCTTTCAAGTACAGAACTACAGAGATATTAAGTAGGTTATCATATAGATTAGCTGCTGATAAACACAATTGATTACCTAGCGCACTGCGCACCGCGCATGTACAGACGCCAGCACATCAAGCTTAGTAGCTTGATGTGTTGGTGTCTGTACCTACTCAGAGTCAGTTTGGTATTTGTATGTCCAACTGACACAAGTGTTGATATTCGATCATAAATAGTAGATTTTTTTTCCTAATTTATCTTCAATTATTAGTTTTTAGAGTTTTTTATTTTTATTAGAATAGATAATATAATTAGTTATAATATTTAACACAACTAACTATTTACACTATAGCGTTATTATTATAATCACTTTTATATAATGACTTGGTTATGCCTTCTTTTATTTAGGATCAGCCGATGCCGAATGCCGAGGTAAAAATTCAAGATTGATCTCTCCATGGATGCCGCTATTGCTAGCATCCAGTTACCATACATGGAGTGATCGATCTGAAGTTCTGAACAAACGAATCTGTCGACCTATTCTGTAAAAACCTCACCGTGAAAACTTAGGTGAAGTGATTTTGTTTTTGCTATGAATTGACACTATTGACAGCTCACTTCACCTAAGTTTTCACGGTGAGATTTTTACAGAATAGCATCGCTGAGCGATCTGCAAATGTAATTTGAGGAACGACCACGTACTGACCGAAACTTGTAGGTATACACGATACAGATTATGTCAAGATCAGATCTGAAGGTAGAAATGAGCATAATTGTATTTTTAGGATATCGCAAACTTGTCATATTTACCTCGATTGAGACGATAACAATCATGACCGCTCCGATGGCGATGCCGAAGGTCTGGAAGAACTGCTGCACGAGGCTGTCGCAGCCGGTGTAGGTGTTGATGAAGGGTATACAAGGGGGGGTGGCACAGCAGGTATCTGACACCGTGGCAGCAGGCATATAAGACTGGGGGCCGGTGGGACCACAGCACGTGAACTGGAATCATGAGATAAATAAGTATTTTTTCACACCACTTGCTCGATAATTTCAAATTCTGTTATTGTGTGACATCTTATGCAAAATAATTATGTTATGCGAACCTAACCTAAAACAAGTGATCCCTTGGGTCCAGCCGGGCAATAATATTGTACTGAAATTCGTCATAAACCGCTGATCAATAAATTTATTTATTTCTTTCTTTAATTAAGACCGTACAGACAGTCGGTCGGACGGAATTTGATTTGAATTTGCAACCCTAATCTAAAAATTCGTGAAATATTTAACTTGTTCGAAAATCGATTGCTTTGTATTATCTCCTTGTATCCTCCTTGGACCTTGGTGTATAAAGGTCCGTCTCGGACTACCATGAATGCTTCGCTACACTTATTAGCAGCTTAATATAGCACACATTTAATCACAATCTGAATCATTTTAAAGGCTAATCCATTGCTTCACATGTTCAAAAAAAAACACTGGCACTCCGGTAGTGCCGACAGAAGTGAAAACTTGAACAATTACGAGTGTATTTTGTGAATCGTCTTATAAACAAAACACGCGTGTTAAGGTGTGTTCCTTATTTTATAGGGTTTTTTGCAAATCAGGTATGATGACCAAAGTGACTGGTTTATTCTTCTCGTGAAAGGAATTTATTCAGATTTACAAATAAGCACACAGTTAATCCGTGGTTCAGCGCCATCTCGTCGTTGTTGGATGAACTACGTAGTTAGTACGCGAGGCCCTCGTAGTTCTTCCCGATGTGCATAGATGGCGCTGTCCTCAACAACGCGCGTCTTAAGTTTTACGTCTGACGTTAGTACGCGAGGCCCTCGTAGTTCTTCCCGATGTGCATAGATGGCGCTGTCCTCAACAACGCGCGTCTTACGTTTTACGTCTGACGTTTTACGTCTTACGAATTTTCGATCAGGGTCACGTGACCTGACGCGAATTTAGAAGTTTTTACCCATTCCAAAAAAAGTACACAGCGCCGCTAAAGAAGTTTTCACTTCAAAAAATGTCCGCTCAACAACGTAAGTAACGCTATGAAATATGTTGATGAACTGTCAAAAAGAAAACCATTGTACTGTTAATGTGTCGCACGATTCTAGTCTTCTCGCTGCGCTCGGGAGCTCTAGAATACTTCGGGGCACTCGGAATTCAATATGGCGTCCGCGACATAGGACACTGATAAATAATAATCTAATATATTTTCAAGAAAAAAAAGGTAGCAGTAAAGTCGGTGCTGGATTATAAAACACCACGTAAAACAGCAATAACACATTGTCATTATAAAACCGTCTGTGTACATACTAACTTTGTAATAAATTGCAAAATCCCGATACAATAAGTAATGCAATGAGCGTCAGCAAACGATATTGCGTTGTTGAATTTTGGATCAATTAAATTAACAAAAAAAAAATACAAGGTGGCAGGAACATCGACGCGCAAAGTGTGACTATAAATTCGGCATAGATTGAAGTTTTACTTTAGGCAGACTTGTTTCGTCGTGATTAAAAAAAATTGCTGTTCCATACATTTTGACCGCGTATTGCACTTCTCTATACATATTCAGCCTATAATGTTCCCACTGCTGGGACACAGGCCTCCTCTCTGTGAGAGAGAGTGGGCCGTAATCCACTACGCGGGCCCAGTGCGGGTTGGTAGATGTCACATATCTTCGAATTTTTGGTTCTAGGACATGCCGGTTTCCTCAAGATGTTTTCCTTCACCGTTTTGAGAGCAGTGAGGATGAAATAATTTAAACAAAGTAAAGCGCCTGTCTGGGTTCGAACCTATGACCTACAACTCGTAAGTCGCGGCTGTCACCACTGGGCCACGGGGGCCACCACTGCTCTCATCGCACTTTTATATGAAACAGCTGATTATTTTTTTATACCCGACGAAAAATGTCTACGCTAGGGGGTTCAGAAACATGTTCTGAATCCATGGTAATAGGTTGCACGTCGAAGACCTTGCCACCCTCACCACCCTGTATATTCCAATGAGTTATTTTTGCCATCGACACGCTAAGAGAAGAATTTAAGAATGTCCAATGTAAGTAAGTATTTATTTGCTATGTCAATTAATCCTCGTATCATGGTTTAAACAAAAGCAGTTCTGATGGTCAAACAGAATTATACTAATTATTGTTCCTCTGGTTCCTCAGTCGACGAGGCTGACTGCAGACGACCGGTTTCGACCAGTCTGCATTCATTGCCTCAAAATATAATCGATCCTTCATTCGCTATTCATTTTGAAATATGTGGCTGGTCAGCTTCACACCATCGATCGACGTTTAATTAAAATTGTCGCGATCAGGTGAATCGATGACATCGATTGACGGCGACAGTTTAAATGGACGTCCTGCGCCTGAAGAGAGATCTGCGGGTCCTCCCAAGCGAATTTACTTAACCATATTCAAGGGTATATTCTAAACTTTAAGGAGACCCACTATTGGCGTGTTGTCATACTTCTTAAACTAGTTCCTAACTCCTTAATGCAGCCTTCACACTATGTAGATCAGTCTACACTTACCGTCTGTTCAATAGTCTGGAAAGCGATCCTATCATTCTTGAAGGCTTGGTTGAGCCACTTGGGCACCTCTGCCACCACGTTGTCCAACTTCACGAAGATCAGGATAGCCAGGGCCAGCTTCACAATCATCAGGAGCAGCATGAAGATCGCGTACTGGAATCATTGTTTTTTATTGTTAGAACGTATACACGGCCGTTTTTCGTCAAATTAACATTGTCAGTATATTTGCATGTGCTAGCTGATATGTGACAAATAATTTGAAATGTTAATTCCTTTGCATTATATTTTATAGAATAAAGTTCTTCTATATTAGCAGAAAGCTGTGCTGCTGGGGAGTTTCTTGGGCCACGTCATCTTCCCAGCAAAAGCACTAGGAAGTAGTGAAGGGCAGGCGTTTTGGGGAACTTTCCTATGTAATGTTGACGTTCAAAAAGTGCTGGATCTCAGACTACTTAATTTGCAAACTGACTGTTGATTTTTTGTAATCGAATAAAATAACACCATATTGATGGTGTAATCTCCATCTAACATTCTACAAAAAATAAAAATAAGACTTACAGTGACAAGCATGCAGTTACTCTCCCGGATGGCGCCACAGCATCCGAAGAACGCGATGAAGAAGACGATGCTTCCCACCACCATCGACGTAACGGGCGCTATCTCCAGGCTGATGTCTGCTACCTGCACGATGTGCGTCAACTTGAGCTGCACCGCTATGCCGAGACCCAACAGGGCTAGACCGGCCAGCTGGAAGTTAAAACATAAAATGTAGTCTCAGATCATTTTTAGTGGAAAATAAGGGGGTCATGGCTAAGCAATGACAGCCGCAGTGGCGATCGATCAGGTCAAGCTACGCTCAGAAGATCGAAATTCTTTGATTACCAAGAGCTATCTGTTACCCGCCAGTACCTGGGTTATTAAGGTCAGATAGGCAGTCGCTCTATGTAAAAATACTTCTTCAGTATTCGGCTGGATTCGGTAAGACTGGAGGCCGACCCCAACATAAAGTCGGGAAAAGGCTATGTAGATGATGATTTAGTATTAGGTCTAGGTAGACAGGAATTTCCTACAGGACGTGCGTCGGCAGCCGTTGTGTGGCAATGTTTGAGGGAGGCGAATTTATAATATTAATATGGATGTTTTCTTTGGGTATTGTTATGATGTTTTCTGTTTATTTTAGCCCGCATAACGAAGTATTTTCCTCATTGACTGCTGTGTGGCTGACTAAACACAAGAATGGCTGGCGAGAAACAAGTTACAACAAAATCATCGTGAGCTTGTAAAGTAAAGGTTGTAATTGAAATAACTGTAAACCTCAGAAACTCTCATCAAGTAAGTAGGTAATATTTAATATAATAAATTGATCTGGGAACTCGGGAAGTACCTACTTACCTAACTACTGCTTCCATCTAGCCTTTTCCCAACTATGTTGGGATCGGCTTCGAGTCTTACCAGATGCATCTGATATTTTACACTCCACAACCCAGTTACTGAGTAACACGATAGCCCTTGATAAGACTGGTTGACTTTCGGGTCTCTGACGACCGTAACGATTGCCAAAGATACACGAATGACAGCCGAGACCAACGGGTTAACGTGCTTTCCGAGGCAGGGAGGGATCTTGATGTGTATCTAAAGATGATCACACATCTACAGACCAAACGGTGGCAAATGGACTAAGCCTGATCGATGGACCCGTGCGGCTGTAATTAGTTACCCACAAGCGCTATAAATATGATACAGAAATGTCGATGTTTTGTCAAGTTGTATTAAACCGTGCGAAGCAGGGGCGGGTCCCGCTGCTGTATATTCTAACTAGCTTCTGCCCGCGACTTCGTCCACGTGAAATTTCTTGTTACTCCGACCCACCCCGTCGCATCGCATCGCCTGCCCGCGCTATTACTTCGTTTTTGCTTAGCGTTTCCTTCTGACTTTTTTTCTTTTTGCTCGGCTCTTAAAGGTCATAGCGTGATGTTAAATAGCCTATAGCCTTCCTCAAGAAATGGGCTATCAAACGCAAAAGGAATTTTTCAAATCCGACTGGTAGTTCCAGAGATTAGCGCGTTCAACCAAATAAACTCTTCAGCTTTATAATATTAGTATAGATAGTATAGATGAGATATCTTGACAATACTTATAATTATAGCCTTACAACGTTCTCAACTCTCTTTCTCGCGACTTCAAAACGAGAAACGAGATTATTCGAACCGAACGTGACGTCCCGTTGACGGACGTGGGCTGAACACGCGATTATAGTAAACTAGCGACCCGCCCCGGCTTCGCACGGGTGCAATGCTGCTATCATACAATTATTTATCGTAACTTACTTATAATTACTGATACGTTGTCGCGCTGAAAATCACGTTTTTATAATAAACGCGTCCGATCGCTGCTAAATTCAAAGTGCTATAGGGAAAACCGCGTTTTTTTTTTTTTTTTTTTTAATATGGCATCTCGTAGTTGACCTTGAGAGGTCGTGACTACTTAACCGGACAATCCTGCGGCTGCCTTGAGAGAACTCAAAGCCTCCAGCCAGGGGCTTAAAACTAACTAAATAAACTAAGCGACTACACGCTAAGGGCACCCCCTGTGGGGTAGGGAAAACCGCGGCCTCAGACCCGCTATTTATAGGCAAGCTCTTGCCGCACCGGGCGGCCCGGCCGGCCGGTACCGCCCCAAACGCTACGTCCCGCAATTTTTAAATCTGTAATATCTTCGAAAATATTCATTTAAATCATACGGTGTACAGGGCCATATAGATCTATATTAAATGAACAATGTATTCAAGGTATTTAATTGGTTAAGGATTAATGCTGTATTGGTTAAAATCGCTTCGAAAATTAGCCATTATTTGTCGTAAAAAGTAAATGACAAAAAAAAGTTATTGTGGGTTATCCATAAGAGATAGACATATACCATCACGGACTTTTCTGTAGACCTTTTCAATGTGTACAATACTTAGTACATTATTTTGATAAAACTCGTAGGGTTCAGCCTGCGTTTGCAATGTAAGCGGAAAAAATGTAATTATTTACGACATCACATTAGAAAACTCAAAAATAACAGTACTTCTCCACTATTTAATGGATGTCATTATACATATAAACCTTCCTCTTGAATCACTCTATCTATTAAAAAAAACCGCATCAAAATCCGTTGCGTAGTTTCAAAGATTTAAGCATACAAAGGGACATAGGGACAGAGAAAGCGACTTTGTTTTATACTATGTAGTGATGCGCCGGCGCCGTCACGTCATCTTGTCCTCGATCTTCGTTGACGTCTCGTTGATCCGTGTCAACTGGACGTCAATGAGATGAAACGCACCCAATAAGGCCATCGGTGGACAAACGGCCGTATTGGGAGCGGGGTAATAAAATCTATTACGCAGGTACATTATTAGACAAATATTAAAATTACATTTGTCCAAGAGAGGCAAGAATTTCCCATTGTTTTCCTGTACATTTGCACGTTTCATCACGAAGTATATTATGTATGGTTATGTATGGTTAAATTCGCAGAATTCAAGCATACCTAGCTTGTGTACAATCAATATGAGTATATCTATAATTGAGGCGTTATCTCCACCCTATGGCGAGCTGCTATCACATATCTTATCATCGTTATCACTAGGTTTTAGGTGTGAGAGCCGAGACGCACCTAAAAACGTTATGGAAGTTTTTTTACGAGTATCGTACTATATGGATACATTATAACGTACATTGTATTGTTTTTGAATAATGTCGCGATAACGTTACCATTGCGGTTTTGATATTATTTGTGATAGGATTTTAAATATTGTTTCAGGAAATGCTTGCGTCAGTTCATTCTGTAAATAATGTGACTAAGATAATGTTAGTCATGGAATGATCAAACTATTTGTATTGCGTATGGTCGACGAGGGTGACTGAACAAATTCGATCTAGACACGAATTTGGGGTTGGTTCAGGGAAAGGCAAGTTTTCACCTTGCCGTAGTGTCCGTCAAATCACACAAAACACAGCATAACATTTCTTGGTAGTTGAAGGGAATATAATTGGCGGTATTCTGATCACAACACATTGCGCACAAGTTCTGACCAGTAACCTAACAATAAGTAGTACGATTTCATTCATATTATTAAGTATTTCTTCTTATATACATATATTTACATAATGTATAGCCTATGTCCTTCTGAAATAATGCACCATTCAAATGGTGAAATATTTTTCAAATACGAGCTTTGGTTCCGGAGATTACCCTCCACAAATACCTACACAAACTCACAAAATGCGCTCTCTCTTTTTTATAATATTACACAGTATAGATTACCAATAGTTCTAATAAAAAGGCTTACAATAAACAAGCACAGTTAATAGACGATGTTTCAAGCACCTAACTAGTGATCTCTCCATGACCCACTTGTTAAAATCGATCAAAAAAAGAGTGCTGTCAGACTATCACCGCACGCACAGCTCATTAATATCAAACCCATTTATCATTATAAATCTCTAATTTGATAACATTGTATAATTGTTTAAGAGTTTAGCCAGCCCCCTAATTGCGTAACACACTATCAGTCTCTATCTGAATAATTTTGAAGGATATTGACAATCCATTGCTTCATATGTTCGAAAAATGTGTGTGCTCAACAACGTAAATAACGCAATGAATATTGTTGAACTGTCGAAATGAAACCCATTGCTACTGATAGTGTGTAACGCAATTACCCCACAGCAGGTTATAATTCAGAACTCAGGACTGAATTATAACCTGCTGTGCATCGTATAAATTATGTCTTTATGGTGGGTAAGTAATATATATGGTATAATTACAAAACCTCTAATATTTACAAGATATAACAACTGTACCTATAATTTTATTTCATATAATGATCAGTTAAAATAATAAACTATTGATATAATTTTAAAGTAGGTAACTCGTTTGATATACCACTCCAAAGACATAAAACCTATTTAGTCTAAGGGTAGTAATAAAAGCTCCGACAAAAAAATAAGAATTGTTATTATTTAAAATGTTAAACCTACCAAAACTGAAAATCGTCGTTGCGCATGCAAAAGTCGCTATGTGTTTTTAGTGAACTTATTTGAGCTAGATATGAATTATACATTTAGAGAGTTTATACGGAACTTTCGATGTATGAATATCACATAGCTACATTCCTTAACTCTTTAAATATTTCACTTATCACATAGCTGTTTATACAGTATGTGTGTATTGAAATAACGATTAAAACTGCATAAAAAACCGAAAATAACTAAATAACACAGCGGCTTTTGCACGCGTTACGACGAAATATACCTATTATATGATATGGGGCCCACCCTTCTAAGGTTGTCAACTTGTCAACTCATCTGCGAACAGGAAGTGGTTGGTTGAATCCCCATGTAACTGTTGACAATCGAAAAGTACTGATTCTCAGAATCCATAATTATATACCTATACTAATAATGAAAGAGTTTGTTTGCTTTTTGTTCGTTTGTTTGTTTGAACGTGCCAATCTCTGAAACCACCAGTCCAGAGTGATTTGAAAAACTATTTTTCCGTTTGATGACCCAATTTTTGTGGAAGGCTAAAGGCTATCATTAACATCACGCTACGACACTTAGGAGCCGGGAAAAAAGGAAAAAGGTCACAAATAATGCTAAGCGAAAACGAAGATATAGGGCGATGCGATGCGACGCGGTGGGACGGGAGAACAAGAAACTTTACGCGGAAGTAGTCGCGGGCAGAAGCTAGCAATTTTAATAATTGAATTCTAAAAACCCCCGGGTTTTACAATTAGTTGTGTTTATCTATATGGGCGTGGCGCGCAATCAGCCGCCGCGTCACCACTCACCGCCGGACTCTTGGTCAACGTATATCATCAGCTATGGCTATAACCATCCACTATTGACTACTGGGCAATAAGTTCGCCTGAACCTCAGGTTCTGTCAGACATCTCTTCTCATCTCATTTCCGAAGATCGAGGGGCGCCCGAGGGCGCGGGCGTCCTTCCCCTGCGTCTGTTGATTCGGGTTTTCCACTCTCAACAACACGAGTTTCCCTGATTGCAAATATAAAAAATATGAAGCCTACAATCTCTATAGGTAGGTACATACCTATCCGGTTGAATGCCGTAATCACAGAAATTAAAAAGCCAAATCATTGTGTCTCGCATAGATCCATGTTTCCGGCATACGAAGGGCTATCTAATAAATTTTAATATTTAAACGCATATAATTATTATTGTTCCTTAGCAAATCTACATTATAGAACGTAAAACTGTTTACTCATTAAGACATAAGGTCCAAAGTGTGATCGAGTCAATCTGTCAGTGTTGACATAGGTACCTTCTTTTGCTTTCATTAATTTAAATGATCGTTTGAAGTGCAGTAGGTAAGTTATGCTTCATTTCATTAGAATAATGTCCACTCAGGTCTCGTGTTGAAAACAATAAACTGTTAATAAGGTGTGCATTTTAAATAACGCAATATTTACTGAAAACAATGGACGCTGACAACAATGCTGCACGTCTAAATCGATATAATTTTACTAGGGCGCAACTCGCGCGACACGAGTCTATATATATTTTTCATTGTAAATCACCAGCTATTTCAAAGTTCTCAGCAAAGAACCACATAGTTCTTAATCTTCCTTAAACAAGTGTACCACTAGAGATAAACAACCAAAGGACAAACAGGCTATACATTATACATCTGAAAGAAATCTCAATGTCACCTACCCTACATGTTAAAATTCACCGGCTTTTACAAAAGAAATAAAGATAAACACTTACTGCAAACACCAAATTGGCGAAGAACAAGATGTATTTAACCACAAATTCACCGCAACCCATCTTGAATGAGTATTATTATTAAATTAATAATTCAAAAACAGTACTTTGTGAAGTACGTTCGCTCAACGACGAGGTTGTACGTAGACTGTGTACTGAATACAAGGCTTGGGTGATAGAAATACTTATCCACTGATAACGAGTGCATGAACAAATTGAATTTTCATAATCACTAAAGTAATGTTCATTTCTCTGAATGGCCCTTTTTCTTTAAAACTGTGTTAAAAAAAAACTGGCCAAGTGCGAGTCGGACTCGCACACGAAGGGTCCCGTACCATAAGGCAAAAACCCGGAAAAAACACGTTGGTTGTATGGGAGCCCCCCTTAAATATTTATTTTATTCTGTTTTTAGTATTTGTTGCTACAGTGGCAACAGAAATACATCATCTGTGAAAATTTCAACTGTCTAGCTATCACGGTTCATGAGAAAGCCGGTTTTTAGCAGGAATTAATATATGGGGCTAAAGTTACTACCAGGGCTTGAAATACTGCTATTTTTGTACCATTGGCCTTGGTGTTGTTAGTGTGCCAGAGTAGCACCTGTAGGTACTATTGGTACCAGTAGCAGACGTAGTACCAGTATTATTGGTATTTATAATCAGCAGTGCGATTCTGTAACCATCTCACCGTGAAAACTTAGGTGAAGTGAGCGTGGAGTGAGCTGTCAATAGTGTCAATTCCTAGCAAAAACAAACTCACTTCACCTTAAGTTTTCACGGTGAGATTTTTACAGAATCGACCGGCAGTATCGGTACTGCACGGGTACCAAACAAATATTTCCGTAAGTTAGAGTGAGAAAACAGATATACGGGGTCAAATTAAATTAGCTAGCCAAACTCCTCGGACGTGATGGGTATCGGTATCTACATAAACATGATCAAACAAAAATAAATTAATTTGATGAGGTGATCTATCAGCATTTTTTTTGCGGATGGGAAATCATCAATTAACCCCTCCCGCTCTGGGTGGAACGAAGTGTCAGACTCTTACTGACTAAAACCCACCCGTGTTCCTTCTGGTGCATCAGCCAGCCTCTGACGACTCTGATTTATCCTGACCGTCTGTTGTAGTTCAGAAAATTTACAGTATCTCTTGCCTGATCGAGGTTACCCATTGGAATCAAAGTACTTTGTGGAACTAGTAACTGCTTATCATTATCATCATCTCTCTGACTGATTATTTAATTAGTCTAATCTACCTACTAAATCAAAATATTCAATTAATTTATTGAGTCACTGATTGACAAACAACGAACAGCCTTAACTGCTAGCTCTAGAAGCATAGAATTTCGCACAAGATTTCCTAGGGATTTTCGAAAGTTCATCCCCTGAAGGTGTTATATTACATAGGGGATATAAGTTTGTAAAGGATGGTTTTGTTGGAAATTCGTAATTTTTAGGGTTTACGGAACCCTCAAAAGGAACATAAATTGAACATTAATTGACGTAATTTTAGCAGCCAATTTTTTAATCACGTCTAAACTTGTATGGAGTACCTAGTGTCAGGCGCTGATTAATTTGACAGGACTAAACTAAAATTTATCTTCTGTCCTTTTCTTAATGTAATAGAAAGAAAAAGATGCACTGAACTTAAATTTAGTTTAGTTTGTGAACAAGGGAATCGGCACCAATTTCATTTAATTTTCATATGTACTGATTGCCCATTGCTGCATTTAAGGAAAACCCTGTTTTAAGATTAAAAGGTACGTAATCATGAGGAAGTAGGCAATTCCTGTCGAAACCCCGTACCTACTGTGATTGTATTACATATTATTTTTTATTTTTTTTTAAACTTTACTAAATAGTCCAATACCAGAGTTAGTAATAAGCCCCTATTTTTTAAATATAATAATGATAATATCCTTCCGACCGATTTCGGTCACGGTGGCCAATTTCAACGGAGATTAGCCAGGTACGCGGGAGATATTAAAGTGCATAAGTGTGAACGCAAACTCAGATGCACTCTCTGTTCCTTAAATTAAAAAGTTTAAGTTCCAGAAAATTCAGTTCACTGTTCAATATCAGAAGGCCAATATTCCTGTAAACAGTAATTAAAAACGTTCATTATCTAGATAATGCGACTAGTCGCATTATCTAGATAATGCGACTAGTCGCATTCTCATCTCAGCGACAATCAATGTCAAAAGCTTGTCAAAAATTAGGGAGATTTAGCGGTGTGTTTGACAGATTGAGACTCTGAACGTTCTTCTAATTACGAGAGTTGCTCCCTCATACATTCGGTTCCAAAGACTTCTGGGTTAACCCTCAGATTAAATAATTATCTGAGGGTTAACCTCTGGTTTTTTCCGCGGGGAAAAGCCAGGATATTTGTGATTGTTACCTGTTACGTAAGTTACTTATTGTTTGCGCCTAAGCTCGGCCGTTTAGCGGGAAGTGTGTGACAATTTACAGGCTGAAATATTGTTATAATTATTATTCGTAGCTCGTAAATTATAATTGTTGTCTAAAGTCCAAGGCCAACCATGATGAATTCCGTTTTCCTTCTACACTTCTTCTTAATAGCGTCATAACTGGCTCTTCTCCAGCTAAACAGGATGTGGAAGTACGTCATTTAATTATTTATTTGCGTCAAAGTTCGGCCTTTTAACGTGAAGTGTGACAATTAACAGGTTATTTCTTCTTCTTCGTCATACGATCTTTACATTTAAATTTATAAGTTTCGGAACTCGGCCACTTCGGCAGCTCACTCGCTAAGGTCTTCCATTTACAGGCAGAAATTGTTTAAATTATTCGTTGTTAGTCTAATTGTTTAAATTAATCGTAGAATTCGTAGTAAGTTCAAAATTTTAAATGGAAAGACTAGTCTTTCCATTTAAAATTTTGAACTTACTACGAATTGAAAGGAAAGAGGAAGAGGAAGAAAAACGAGGAAGAAGGAGGAAGAAGAGAGAAGGAAGGAAGGAGGAAGAGGAAGAGGAAGAGGAGGAGGAAGTGTAGAAGAAAAACTGACATCATTAGCCTAGGCTAATGATGTCAGTTTTTCTTCTACACTTCCTCTCAATGACGCCATAGCCGTCTCATTGCCAGCTAAACAAATGAAAGTCGCGGAATTGATTCGTAAACATACGAAAATGAGTGTGTGAGTAACCGAGTCAGCACTCACGCTATCTTATCAGCAGATTGTGAACAACATGTTCGACTATTGTGTTCGCTAATATGGAAATAGGTTTTGTGATGCTGATAATAATTTTTACACAGAAATACGGAGCCTATAAGGGAAGCGGTGGTGGCCCAGTGGAACCGGCCGCGGCTTACGAGTTGTAAGTCGTAGGTTCGAAGACTAGCCGACAGGCGATTTACTTTGTAGAAATTATTTCATCACCACTACTCTTAAAATCGGTGAGCGAAAACATCGTGATGAAGCGGTGTGTTTTAAATATTTATCACTATCGACCCGCCCTTGCTTTGCTCGGTTTTTACGACTTGACAAGTCATCGATTTCTCTGTATCGTGTCTAAGTTTTATAGGGCTTGTGGCTAAGTAATAACAGCCGCACGGGTCGATCGATCAGGTTAAGCTACGCTGGCCGCGGCTAGTCCGTGGATGGGTGACCATCTTTAAATATCAAGACCCCACCATGCCTCGGAAAGAACGTCAAGCCGTTGCTCATGCTGTCATTGGTCATTGGCTGTCATTGGCATGTCACGGGTCGTCAGAAGCCCTAAAGTCTGACAACCAGTCTTATACCAAGGGGTACTTATCGTATTACCCAGTACCTAACTGGATTGTGGAGGTCAGATAGGCATGCAGTCGCTCTATATACAATACTGGTATTCAACTGCATACCAGTATTTTAGACACACTGACAGATGGTCAGCCAGACAAAGATTTAATTGTGGATTCGTGTCTTTTGGCTTGCTTTAGTTTTCTTGCCGTATTTTAGATAAGAAAAATAATTTCTACAGAAATCTATACATCTATTACCAAATAAATTAAATTCAAGTGTCTGTTTGATATGTCAAAATAACAGCTTTTTACTAAACAAAAGTTTATACAGTACTTATAACAAAAAACAATTTTTAATTTTTTTGTGTGCACGTCTGTCTGTTTGTTCCTGTTAATCTCCGAAACGGCTGGACTCCGATTGCAATGATAATTGATGAAATTTGGTACGGACACTGACCCCTGAAAAAGGACATAGGCTACTTTTTATGGACATACCACGCGGGCGAAGCCGCAGCCGGAAGCTAATGTTAAATATTTGTGCAAATACGCGAAAATGGATGACGAGAATACAATGTTTTTCGTAATTTAAGCCCCATGACCTAGAAGACGTGAATACTTCGTTAAAAGAAATCAGATTATCAATTTGATTTTGAGAATTCATTTAATTCACGACCGACCGACCGACCGACCGACCGAGTAGTGACTACGAACCGGAACATCAGTACAATATTATTCGTAATAGGTGTTCTATTCTTATGTGCTATCATAACATGTCGGTGGTAAATAGGTAAGGGAACGTTCAAGTACTACGTAATGCAATTTGGGGGGCGGGGGGGTCTTGTAAAACGTTACGGTGCGTTACAGGGGCGGGAGGGGGTATTGGAACAACGCGTTACGTATTATCAACTAGATTACCTATTTACGACTCCAAATAAATTGTGATAAGAGCAGGAGAATGATGATTCTCCAACAACATCTTCTTTTCTTTTCTTACTTCTCTATCAGTCGTCATCTCGGTAGTCACCCCCTTACTAACCATATCGTCATTCACACAGTCTATCCATCGTTTCTTTGGTCTTCCTCTACTGTTATAACCATCGAAAATTATTTATTCTTTTCATTTATTTATTACTCATTCCTTCGTAACACATGCCCAAACCATGACAACTGATTTCCACACAACTTTTCAGTAATCGGTGCCACTTTCAGACTTCCTCTTATATACTCATTCCTTATTCTATTCATTCGTGTAACACCACACATCCCTCTTAGCATTTTCATCTCAGCTGCATGCACCTGATTCAGGTGTTGCGAAGATAATTCAGGAGTTCAGGAGTTGCGGATAATTCAGGAGCCATGGCACAATCAGGTGACCTGATTTGAATTATAAATTAACCTAGTTATAAAAAGCAATCTAATCTCCCAGTAGTAGTACTGCTATGAATGATAAGTTACAGTTACAATATTGGAAAGTGTACAGTGTTCTTGCACCTACATATAAAGACTTAGCAATTCGCGTTTGGAAATAGTTCTACAATTATATATGGCGCTTTTAAATCGGCACAGTGTGGTACTGTGGTCTATGATAAAATAATAATACTCGTATAGCATAAATGTGTGAAGTTTTAAAATGGCTTTTTTATCTAAATAACATAATTCTAACCATTTCCTGCACTTGCACGTACCTAATTATATGCACGCACGAAGTTAGAGACCTACTTTATGTTCTGTCCTCATTTCAATAATTAACTAGGTGTAAGCAGGGCACTTACAGTACCCAGCTGTTACTATGGCATTAAATTATTATACATTAGTCATTGAGTTTAGTTTAAGAAAAGTTCGGCTTAGTAGGACGTCGCGTTGTCAGCAGTCCTTCACGTTCTTGAAATTACAAGCTAAATCATTGAATAGTGGACTATACGAGTATGAATAACGGACGGATGACGGAGAGTCAACGCATACAGAAGCATGATACTAGAAAGAAATAATTCAAATATCCCATATAAAAAAAACTTTTGCAACCATAATTAAAGTAATCAAATCGCAACCCGTGAAATACTTATTATTGAGTAGTTCCGGTGGCCATCTGTGGTCTTCATCGTCAGTTCCACTTCACCAAATGGTGGTTTCCGAGAACAAATGTACGAGTTACTGTAAAAAAATACGCAAATCGCTATAGGTGTGCCTATTACATTTGAAGAGTTCCTTCGATTTCTCCAGGATCCCATCATACAATGGAACCAATCTGAAAGTATATCCTTTTAAATAAAAAAAGAATTTTGCAAATCGGCTTATAAATAACGGAGTTCTGATTCTGAGGTAACAAACATTAAAGAAAAATTAAACGCTATACACGCCTGACTGTTTATGGTTCTATGGTTGCTTAGAGGAGAATTCTAACTGATATTGCTACCTATAATAATTCAGGCATCGCACTAGCAGCAAAATTATAGTCCGGAGTTTAAAGTTAGGACCGACAGATGGCGTAATGATTGCAACATTAGGATTGGCAGAATAAAATTACCAGACAGGATTGAAAAGTCGATTGTGGCTGTGATAGGTATCTGAGGTTCGATTCCCAGGTTTGGATAACGTCATAACACTTTGAATGGCAGCCTAGAAATTGGACTCATTGGCATGTTATTACATGGGACAGGTATTATTTTTTGTTTAAGTATTTTTTTTGTTTCAGTATTTTTTGTGTTCTGTACCCATAGGGTAAAAACGGGTGTCTGTGTGTCTGTCACCAGCCTGTATCTCATGAACCGTGACAGCTAGACGGTTGAAATTTTCACAGATGATGTATTTCTGTTGCCGCTATAACAACAAATAATAAAATAAATAAATTGTTGTTAATTTGTATGTACAGACGCCAGCACATCAAGCTACCCAAAACTGTCAAATTTTCCCAATCATTTTTGAACCTTATGCTCTAGCGATAAAGTTGAAAATCTATTTAAGATATTTGACAGGTAGGTACATGGCACATAAATCATGCTACTACATACGATACATGAAGGCATTTGCTGGCGTAGATTTGCATTTTGTAAATTTACATAAATTTAGAAAGGCTGCGAGATAATTGCGTAACACTCTCATAGTAGCAATGGCTTTAATTTTGACAGTTTAATAACATTCATTGCGTTGTTTACATTGTCGAGCAGAATTTTTTTTCGAAAATATGAAGCAATAGATTAGCAAAATATGAAGCAATAGATTAGCAAAATATGAAGCAATAGATTAGCAAAATATGAAGCAATAGATTAGCAAAATATGAAGCAATAGATTAGCAAAATATCCTTCAAAATGATTCAGATAGTAATTCAACGTGTGTAAAGGTGCTGGTTTCACTCCAATCCTTCGAAATTTTTCTAGTTTCTTAGGTAATCGGAAACAAGTTGTAGAATACGCTAGCTTCATCTGGGACAGGTATTGCACCCTTACAGACCCTTACAGAGGTAAGTCAGGGTTAGTACCCTAGATTTATAACCGTTGGAATTTTTATAATGTTAAGTAAAAGACCTTACGAATCAGTCGGACTGCGAACTTGCTGCAGCAGGACATTGATAATTTAATAGGGACGGATCAAGAATGTTTTCGAAGCGGGGCAAAAAATGCCGTCTGCCCCCCGCCAATCCTTTTGGTACTTAACCTTTTCCAAAAATAAAGCCTTTTTTTATTTATACCTACATGAACATGTCGGACATGTTTTCATATTAGGATAGGACAAGATAGGGCTTGAAATCAATCAAGAGATTATACCATATTAGAATTTAACTCAATTTCAATTTTTTTTTTCAATTTTACTCTTTGGATTGAAAAAACATAAGCAAGCCATCGGGCTTGCTGATGAAAGTCATGTTCCGATTTTCCACTGCTAAGATCGCGAGACTTGACTTATGCAGAAAAGCTTAGCACCAATTAATTCAATCCAGAATGCACGAGCAAGCGAAGCGAGCGCGTACATTTTAGCACTGTGCCTAGATAAGTTAGATTTTGTAAGTAGATACTTAATCGACTTATACTGAAAATTTGTTAAAGCTGCAAAAGCGGCGCGAAATGAGATCGAAAATTTTGGCAGCATTTAATTTAATTAGGTATTCGTTGTTATTTACTTACATACTATTTTAATTCTTAATACACAATAAAAACAAATAACAATACAACAAACAAACAACAACAATACAATCATTACATACTAAAAATAAATAAATAAAATAAATACATGATACTGATGATGTTTGTAATACGTCTAAAAGAAACTTACAAATTATAATACGTGGGTAGGTAGGTATAGGTACCTAATAAAAAGTTAGCTTACGTGAGTAACGAGCTATTACGTTACATTGCTTTAGTGTTTATTACCAAAACAAACAGTTTTCCTTCCTCATGGTTTCATACTACGCAAACAAATTAATTAACTAGAATTTGCTATCGTTGCGAAACCGTTTCGTGGGTCATCATTAATTACGACCATAAAAGGCGATGAGCAAGTTGACACTAGGCTATTGTAACTTAGATAAATTACATGCAGACCCACTAAAAAGTGAGAAATAAAAACTTTTTAAACAAAAAAAAAACTACCTTCCAAAAAAAAAACACTACAAAAAACTTTAATTTCGGAAGTCGGTGGCAAAAAACTAAAATACAGATCCAAAGACACCGACTGACATTGTATGAACAAGTAACACGCTGTATGATAAAATCAAAATCAAAAGTCATTAATTCACACTAGGCTGAGAATCAGCACTTTTCGCACGTCAAAATTACAAAAGACGGTCCTTCAAAACGCCCGCCCTTCACCACTTCCTAGTGCTTTCGCTGGGGAGAAGAAGTGGCGCAACAAACTCTCCAGAAGCGCAGTTCAGTTAGAAAATACTTGATTGTATACAATACTAGATATGAAAAGTAATTTTTAACACCCTTGCTCGTAAAGCTGATGTAATTCCACCGGTTTTAAATATGTAAAGAGGGTCATAAAAAACGCGTGTGTTATACCAAAGCAAATAGTTAAGTTATAGTCCATACAAATTCCATAACAGCATTATTTGCCATTTCAAATTTGGAACTGATCGCCGCCGCACGACTCCAGCTGCTAGTGAGCAGCGCGCTGTTGCTATTCAAATTTCGAACTAATCGCCGCGCGGCGCCAGTCAGTAGGCAGCGCTAGCGCGCTGTTAAAATGGCGGGAAAGCAACAGTGTGCATTCACAGATTGAGTTTATTTAAAATAAAAAAAAACTGTTTATTCGGTAATTTAAAGATTCCATCCAAAACAAATATAAGTGCCAAAATAACTCAGACAATAAATTTGGAGCCACAAACGAAGAAGTTTTGCCCTGAGCCGCGCCCCTCTTCTACTGATGATACTTTTTTATTTACAAACTAATGACGAATTACAATGCTCTTCTGCCGCCTTTCAAGAAGTTTCGTCGTCTCCAACATTTACCCTAACACAAAACAATGACATTATGAATAGTAATAATAATAATAAAAACATAATTAAAAAACCAACTACAACTACGTATCATTTTAACAATTGTAATTTCACTGTTTCAATAATTAAAAATGAACAAAATATAAAATGTTTTTTTTCTGTTTCCTCGCAAATGTGTTAAAAAACGTCGTACGATATACGTGCGTATGGTTATAACATGCTCGGCTCAATTACGCCCTCGCCTTCGGCTCGGGCTGAAATTCCGCCTCGCATGTTATAACCATCTTTACGCACTAATATCGTAATGTACTATAACATTACAGGACACAAAATAGAAAACACACACAGAACATAAAATTAAATTATTTGCCATATGTTAGCTACCCATGCCATAAAATAAAACGCGCTCGAATCATATTAAAAGTTTGTGAGAAAAAAAACGCGCGAAAAGCATTCTGCCTTCGTTCGTAATTGTTTACTCATAATTGTATGTAAATAAATAAACGTACTATTCTTATTCACAAGTGGCAATCACTTATTTTTTCATAGAGGGTGATAAAAATTAGAGTGTCCTCGGGAGTAACACTATTTTCTATCATCATCATCATAATTTCAGCCGAAAGACGTCCACTGCTGGACATGGCCTCCCCCAAGCACCTCCACTTCGACCGGTTCTGTGCTTCTCGCATCCAACGAGTTCCTGCGGCCTTCACAAGGTCGTCGGTCCACGGTCATTTATATGTATTCTATTTAAATTTTCCGTCATGAAAATTAAATGAAAGAAAAGTCTTCATCACTGTCATAAGTGGTTGTGTAGATATTGGTTCATAGTTTCTCTTGTTTATTTTAGTGTCCTACATAACATAACATATGATAATTAAAAACAAAAAAGTGCACGTTTATTTGTTTGCTTTTCAGATTTTTGTAAACTCTTCCCAGGGGTTAAACTTTGCATCGAACGTACCTCGTATATGGGGCACGGGAGTGCCCCCGCCAAGACGAGCCAAGCGAAGCGCTTCGTCGTTTTTTTGAACCCTCATAACTTGAGTTTGGATTATATCAGATAAACAAAATTCTCGGGATATGATTTTAATAGTGAACTTATTAAATACCTATATAAAGTTTTAATTGCATGTCTCTTATACTTTAGATTTATTGATATCTAAAAACCCCAGATTTCGTCACCGACTGATGATCTTCAAAACTCTTAAGGTACTTCCTAAATCCTAGAAAGCTGAAACGGCCAAGCCACATATTTTGACTAAGGTGTAGGTAGAACTCTACCTACACCTTAGTCAAAATATGTGGCTTGTGAAGTTAGGGCCCGTAGAATTAGGGCATGTAGAGTTAGAATCTTGGCTCTACATGAGATCTGATAACTTTTTGACAATGCGAACCGTTACGGTCTTGGCAACATTTTACATTAAAATTTTTTTGGTGAGATAGGTTATTTTTCAAAGCTGTTTATGTAGGTAGGTATGTTGGTATATTGTAGAGCAGTGGTTACTTTGACTCGCACACGAAGGGTTTTGTTTTAACTCTACATATTAAAAAAAAAACTTTAATAAAAAAACAAGAGAGGTGCTATTAAAACACCGAAAAAACACATTTCTTGATCCCCTTTAATTTTTAACTTTATTTTGTTTTTATTATTTGTGAAAATTTCACAGAGCATGTGTACTACTATGACAGACGGACAGATGGACGGACGATTACAGACGGAGGACGATCGGATGGACGGACAGCGGAGCCTTAATGCTTTAAGGTCCCGTTGGCACCCTTTAGGAACCGAAACCTGAACACATTTCCTAAGTTGGTATTATTTTACGCGCGGGCATTAATTATACAATATCTACCATATAAACCGAACCGAAAATAATATGTATATCAGCGTCATACTTTTTACGTCTGTCTGGGTTTTTCATTGAGTCCCTGTGAAAAGTGTGAAAACTCAAATCGGCAGCACATCTACTATAAAACTCATAGATACCGGCGGACAGTTAAAAACGGTCGCTTTATAATTGTTATTTTTAGAGACCAAAGTCATTAAATCATTCGCAACCGACAACTTCGCCAGTCTTTGCCTGACCGTAGCGAAGAGCGACCGCACACACACGCACGCGATTTAAAATAACTTTGCCGGCTTACTTTATCAAAGAAAACGTCGTAAAACAACCTTCCTATTGTGCCTATCTATTGTTTTTTTTTTTAATTTGTGTTAAACATGGCTAAGGATCACGTGAAACTGAACATTGTGAACGAGAATCAAAAGATTTTTGGCCAAAGTTTTGACGATGAGGTCGAGATGATTTTCGGCAGACCGGCGCAGACGCCTAATAAGAATCACGTCACGAACAATGTTCATCTGATGGACGCCGAGCGAGGACTTGATACACATTTTGTAAGTTCTTATTTTTTCGCTCTATTTTTCTACTTCGTTTTATTTTTTTATCCTTTATTAAAAAGAATTAGGTTCTTAATAACTAAATAATAAAATTACAGTCTAGCATTGTTGATTGTACAGACGCCTCCTGCACATCAATCTACTACAATCTGTCAAATTTCTCTAATAGATTTTCAACTTTATCGCTACAGCATTAGGTTCAAGGTTGATTGAGAAAATTTGACAGTTTCTGGTAGCTTGATGTGCTGGCGTCTGTACCAGGATGATTAAGATAAAAGAAAAAAACTTATGTTGTCTCTTTTTTGTTATAGGTAGTTGATATTTGTATACAAAGCTTATTGAACAGTATCTTGTGATATTACAAAAGTCTTGGTCAATTTTGAAAGATAAAATAGATACTAAGCAAAGTAACGGTTCCATCAATCAATCAAAAAAAAAAATTAATCACACCTTTTGACGGTAATTGACCGACCATTTAGCATGTCTGCGATTCCCAGTAACAGTCACACTGACTTATCCAGCATGAAACTGCACATCCTGTTTCATAACGACAAAGAAAAACCAGTAAAATAGATCATATCATACCATATGGTACAAAAAAACCGGTATGCCAAACTAAGAACTGGGTTTGATCATTATGATCATAACTAGCAGCGGCCTACGGTTTCATCCGCGTAGGTGACGATCCCTTGTGAATATCGGGATAAAAACTATTTTATGTCCTTTCCCGGGATTCAAACTATCTCTATACCAAAATTCATCAAAATCGGTTCAGTGGTTTAAGCCTGCAGAGGTAACAGACAGACACACACTTTCGCATTTATAATATTGGTATGGATATTAGATAAATAATAAACCCAAAGCCTGGTTGTTGCCAATAACTGGCGATATGTGAGTGTACCTACACCAGGTATACCTCGGTATAGGTACACTTCTGACTATCCTTTTGGGGAATACTGGCGTGACGTTTTGTGATGTAATAAACCTAACGTTGTTTGGAAAGCCATTAATCACT
The DNA here is from genome assembly GCA_927399505.1 of Luperina testacea. Classification (NCBI taxonomy): domain Eukaryota; kingdom Metazoa; phylum Arthropoda; class Insecta; order Lepidoptera; family Noctuidae; genus Luperina; species Luperina testacea. Next base: position 1,212,872 of record OV656768.1, read on the forward strand.
ACACGTAGTTGATTCCTTTATTGTCAAAATACATAGAAAACCCTCCTCGAAAGACCTTCCTCCTTTTCGATTCGGTCACACGGACAGTCCGTCAAACTTATGTTAAATAATTTGGTTGGCTATTGTAGGTCATTTAAATCAGCCAATCGCAATATTTAATTCTAGTTTGATAGTCTGTTAGCTAATTATTGTGTAGATTACCCTTTGGGAAACTGGGTGTTTGTGAATAAAACTATCTCATTTTCTGCATCATCTGCCTAGCCTTTTCCCAACTACGTTGGGGTCGGCTTCCAGTCTAACCGGATGCAGCTGAATACCTGTATTTTACATAGAGCGACTGCCTATCTGACGTCCATAACCCAATAACTAGGTAATACGATACCCCTTGGTAAGACTGGTTGTCAGACTTTCGGGCTTCTGACGACCCGTAACGACTGTCAAAGATCCACGAACGACAGCCGGGACCATCGGCTTAAAGTCCTTTCCGAGGCACGGAGAGGTCTTGATATGTAAAGATATATAAAACTATCTAATTAAATAAAAATTTTAGAAGAACCAATGACCAGTGTTTAGTGTCTAACATTTTCACAACTTTTTTTCCCGATTACAGCGAAGTATGGATGGTTATTAAATAGATATTTCCGTGAACGACCACTATGATACAGAATTCCTTTCCGCTGAATACCGCACAGTTTTCCATTTATAGTAGTTTAAATAATTTAATAGCAACGTATGTTGTGTACATTTCTTTGTTTAGTCTACAATTTGTCTGTCAAGTCATGATCACCATTAAAATGAAGAGTTCGCTAGAGTTCGCTAGACTAAGATATAATTAAAAGTTAATCAGTGAGATCTTTATGCCACGAAAATATCGTGCGAAAATGTCGATTCAGTATAGGTCAGGATTTCAGGAACCTACACTGACTTGCGTGATTATAATTCCTAATAAAAGTCCAATTGCGTAACAGACTACCTATCAACCACAATCTGAACTGAACTGTGAAAATGAAAGCCATCGCTACTGAAGTGTGTTACGCAATTACCCCGTAGTTCCATGTAAGTGGATTTTATATTATTATTTTTTTTTTTTTTAAGCTTTTAAGCTTTAATTAACAAGAACAAGGCATATAAAATCCACCTTAATTGAAGCTTTCAGTTTACTGAAAGCTTCAATTAAGGTTTATATTTCATATCTGATTCACACCGGTTCTATATTGACCTACATTCAAGCTTGTCATTCAAGTTTGATTGTATGATTTTGTATGCAGCTGACCTAGGGCTCTGGCAACCCATTCACAAAGGTTCTATAAGGGCAACCACTAAAGCTACGAAGATAATTCTGTCTCATTCTGTTTCATAGAAAATGAGTCAATTGGATTGTATGCAAAGTTTTTTGCAAGTCGCTGCATTCTCTTTATTTGGTTAACAAAGCATAATTTTAACTGATTGCATCAACAAGACTGTTTAGATTTATGGGACCCGGGACTTTTCCCGTCATGTTTCCGAATACCTTATGTCGAGTCATTCTTCAGGAGATCCGAGAACCCTGATTAACGATTTTATAGCGGTTCTACTAAATAGGTATCTACCTTATAATAAAATGGGAATTATTACCACAAATAAAACCACTAATAAAAACCAATAATGGTTCTTAGTCATCTGTAGGTACAGGAGGCGTCGGGGTGGCAACCGCCTTGGCGCCTAATACGCCGAAACCCGCCTACCAAACAAGGTAGGTGGACCGTTGGGGTCGCGGGCGCACAGAGTGGGGACTCTGTCCGCCCACCAAGTGACCCCAGGGAAGACGGTGGCACAGTGATCACGTGCTGCCGTGCATAGCGAGGCTCAGGGGAGGCCCCTTTACAGTCTCCCCAGGGATGTGCCTTACAGGCGTTGCACGGGGGGGTTCCGGAATTGGTCTTTTAAGAGGAACCGGGACCACCCCTATGTGCTGATGGTGATCACCGGGGTGGTTTTAGTGAGGTAAAAATCCCACACTCCCCGACCTCCCTCCCCGGAGGTCGGGTGCCTTTTGAAGGTTTCCCCCCGACAATAGAAAAAAAAAAAGGTACTTAAATATATCCGGTAACTTGAATTACTTCTATCATTTTATTTACTTCAATAGCTTAATTTCCTTTTACCGATGCAAAAGATTTCTTAGAAAATAAATGACCACATCTTAGTACTTTCTGAAGTGATACAATTTCTTGTAATATAGTAGATAGGTATTGCACACTTTTCAGTTTTTTTACACTCATTAATTCTCAGCAAACATTTAAACAAGGCCTGAACGATTGCATCATTCATTGCGCAACCGATCATTGTAATTTTATGCAATGTTTATTTTACCTACGACAAGTCAATTTAAAAAAATAGTAAATTTTTTCAAGAATCAATATATCTTGTATCTAAAGAATAAATATGACAGATTGACATATTTTCTATACAAAAGCTGTCAAACTGCAATAGGTATTCGATCCTCGAATAAAGATTATCTGACTATTGTAAAATCAGGCCTAAATGTACTAATTTAAACGCAATTTTACTGCACTAGTTGCAATTTGTAGAGCGCTTTGTTGTCGCGATTACGTCTTTGCCTTTTGGAAAGCTTGTAATATAATGTGACATTATATTACAAGCTTTCCAAAAGGCAAAGACAATGTCCCATTAAAATAGGTGGACAAACTTTTAGAAATCATTCAGACCACCAAAATAAGGACTATGGTAAAAATATATATCACAAATACGTATAGATACTTACAAGAAAAATAATCAGCTAACGAAAATACACTAATGTTATTTTATGTCAAAATAAAATCACTTTAATCAGTGTTTTTTTTGCTTGGATATTTTTAGTTAGACGAACTGAGTGCTGTGTTAAAATTTGTCCATCTATTTTAATGGGACCCTCTATAAAGGACAATTTGAATTAGGTGTTGTCAATTAATATAGTTTGACACTTCTGTCCGTAGCATACAGGTTGAGCAGGAATGTTAAATATTACAACGTAGGTCTTTGTTTCTATGGAAAATTTAAAATCGGTCAAATTAGACCGATTTTAATATATTCATAAATTTTTCGAAAATGTTCTTAAGTAACTTTTTAGACCTTTGCATCCTGCTTATGCGTATGAAGTTTCATTAAAATCGGTTCATTTATTTCGAAAAACAAGGGCTTGAAAGTTTGTATTAAATGCCGTACCTCGTAAACGCTCTTAAGAATTTTACAAAAAGCAACGTAAAGCCACAAACCAGCACAGACGTAATTAACTACAAATGGTTGACGCGGACACAAAGGTACCTAATTAAAACGTTCATCTCACGCTAATCAGAGGTAGGTACTGAAAATATACTGAAATCATTGAGAAAACAATAAGATTTTGTTGTTCAAGAAAAGAATTCATTTAATATCGCTTTAAATAACCTCCATGAGTAGTGATAAATTAAAAAAAAAATCAGTGGCTCTCCGGGAGTGCCGACAGAACTGAAAACAAAACAAACGGAATACTATCACTGACATTCACTGACATCACATGAGTAGACAAACGGAACTGACATATCGGATATACATTAAAACCGAGTAGGTATATCCCGAGGACAGGCTAACATCCGAAGCGGGTATTTTTTTAATCGTCTTTCAAATAAAACCACGCGCGGTGTCGCTTACGATAACAGTGGCGCGAGTTCAATGGTTTTTCCCATCTCAAAAAATGCCCATGGCGTCTAAAGAAGTCTTCGCTTCAAAAATGAGTGATAGGTGCACTGACACTCTGGCCAGTCAGCCTCCAGTAACCAGTAACAGCGGCTGACCTGAGTGGCAATTTGGATGTTTACCGAATACGAAGTGAGTCCATAACGTAACTATGACAACAACATTAAAAACACTTTTTTAGTATAACAACAATATTAATACCACAATAATAATATATGTAACAATAATGTCGGGTGGTGCCTCATTCCTTTTATTGTCTAAAGGGCCTCTGCGAGCTGGTTTCGGCCCCTCGTACGCCTTCCAAAGGTCCGGGAACAGTTTGAAAACCGAACAAGAATAACAGTTTTTTTCAATTATTGTTGTTCGATTATCCCACTGCAGCGGAGAGGCATCTTATTAATCAGAGAAGGTATTGAACGGGGTCATCATTGCCTTCTATCATTCTTGGTAATTGCGCGTGAGTCATTATCGCAAATATTACGAAACGTACTATTTACTAATTTGAGTCAAATGACGGGTATTCCTACCAAAAGGAGAGCGTACATTCACGGTAACATGGTGACTACTTATGAGTAAACCTGTTTCAAAAAAACCCAAAGATGAAATCTCACTCTCACCACTTTTACCACAATTATCAACTCGTTTTATAGCCATGATGACCCAGTGGTAACGGCCGTGAATTGTGAGTCGGAGGGTCGAACCCTGAAGGGCGCTTTACTATGTGTAATTTTTTCATGACCACTGCTCTCAATACGGTGAAGGAACACATCGTGAGAAAACCGGTATGTGCTAGAACCAAAAATTCGAAGACGTGACATCTACCATCCCACACTGTGCCCGCGTGGTAGAACGGCCCACTCCCTCACAGAGAGGAGGTCTGCGTCCCAACAGTGGGAAAATTATAAGCTGAATATACTATAACTTGTTTTATAAATAATCAGCCTGTAATCTTTGTCCCTCTGCAAAAGAAATAATAATAAAAGTAATACTTATGTCACGGTACGGCTACGGGTTTCCCAGATAGTTTTAAACTTGAACAAAGCATTAATCATCTCTCAGCGAGGTGGCGACTGGCGAGGTCGTAATTGAAAGTATAGAAAAGATATTTTATTTCGTGCTGCGTAAAGTTTATTAAGGCATCGAAAATTTGAAATTAACCGAAACTTAACGGATATCGGCTCTGCTTGAAAAGAACCCCCTGAAACCTATTAATATTTAACATAAATACATAAGTGAATCCTGAAGTGTGCGCTGATAGCCCGGGAACCCCAAGAGCCCGGGAACGTCCGACAAGTGGCGAAGATGCCCGAGAGCCTCCACGCTGTCCAGTTTGATTCGCGACCTCGCCGCGTGATGATCTCATAAGCATGGGCGTCAAGCTCGAAACTAATCAGCAAACTCAAAACTTACGCGTGAGTAAAACCATCAATCATGTAATACTTTTAATAAATTATTTTATTTACCAAACATAATAATAATGAACGCTCTAGCTACTCTAATGGCTATAAAATCTACTATACATTTTAGGATTATTTACTACTTAACTAAAATAGGTGTAGTCAGGAAAATTAAGTTGTGAGCAAATTGACACACTACATCAATTTTCCGTATTATAGCGATTTCATACAATTGCAAAAGAATGACAGTTGTGACTTGAATATACGGAGTAGTCAATTTACGTAACAACTAATTTCCCTGACTTTACTTAATTTACAAACCTGACTCTGCTAAAGATACAAAAGACTGCTGTGGTCTTTGATTGTGATTGAAGAGTTTATTTACAACTTCCTATACGACTATTTATGGATTGTTACCTACCTACTACACGTAATTCGTAAGATATATCCGCATCCTTCATGCTGTGGGTCATTGATCATAATGTAGGTATATGTATATGTAACTGTCGTTACGGCTAACAAAGAATTGCAATTAAAATTGATGGTGGTTTCTGTTTGCCGACTTCTTTGGGATACACATTTCATTCAACCACTATACGGGGTAAAGAAAGTCTTTTATTAGTGCAGTTCTACACTTCTCTTCATCTTTCGGTTAACTGAAGTAGGTGTTTGAAGCGAACCGCCAATGTCTGTATGTTTATTCTACAAGCTTCTTGTTTTAACATAAAATACCTTAGGGGGAAGCGCTAGGTAATTTTCTTAGGTACGTTTTTTGCAATTTCCAGGTCAGTGTCAGGTTGTATGTTCAAATGACTATTTCATGAAATATCAATCAATAGGATTATATGAACTTAGAGGGTTGTATTGATGATTTTAATTATTATAATTCTGTAAAGTTATATTTGTTACACTCGAGAATCATATTTTAATCAACCGTTCCACGTGACACTGACCTGCAAATTGCAAAAAACGTAAGAAAATTTCAAATTCGCGGGCTATTAACATCTTATGGTGACACTCGGTAATACTGTAGCTTCCCATTCATTAGTGAAAGAATTTTCAGAATCGGATCAGTACTTTCGATAATTACCCCCACATACAGACTCACTATAGTAAGCTCTTTATAATATTAGTATGGACCTTAGGCGACTGTAGCAATGATTTTCAGAAGGGACACCCATCACAAAAATGAGCATAAAGACTGTCAAATTTAGTAAGTCAACCAGCGATTTGATTGGCTCTTATTATTTTAGACAGCAGTTACCAACCAACCTACCTCTAAGCCATAATTTTTATCTGATAAAGCTAAAGAGTGTGTTTTTTTGTTTGAACACGCTAATCTCTAAAACTTCCAGTAGGAATTGAAAAATTATTTTTGCATTTAATAGTCTAATTCTTGAGGAAGGCTAAAAGCTATTAAACATCACGCTATGACCCTTAGGAACCGAGCAAAAATAAAAAAGTCAGAAAGAACCCTAAGTGAAAACGAGGTAATAGCGCGGGCAGGCGATGCGATGCGACGGAGTGGGTTGGGGGAATAAGAAATTTCACGCGGACGAAGTCTCGGGCAGAAAAAAATTCAAATTCAAATTATTTATTATTTTTTTGTGTGTTTATTTATTGTTTATAATTTTGTTGTTTTATTGTTTGTGTTGTTTTTGTTTTTTTTTTGTTGTTTTTTTTTTTAGAAGCTAGTCTTCTTTTTTTTAAACGTTGCCCCACACTAGGAATTTCTCCTGTATTGTGGGTGCGTCTGTCTAATAGACCAATTCAACCAAATAGCAACCAACCTATAAGTTAGTGCTATACCACGAGCAAGCACTACATGGTACTAGTTTTTCAGCCTGTATGTTTATGACGTAAAAGCATATTAACTTATCAAGACTGTGTGCTCCGTCTAATGGGTTCATTGTTTTCCCTAAAACTAATAACGTTCGTTGAGTCAGGTTTATAATCTTTTGCACATAACACTTTACAGGAATAGGTACAAGAATTACTGCAATTACTGCATAAACAAGGAATATTGAGAATTTCCTTGTTTTGTTATTGTTGACAGTTAGTAAAAAAACTTGCGTAAGTTTATTAGTCAGCCCCTCATTTTGTTACGGGGAACTGATCGGAGTTTTGCTGTAAACATTAGTTATTGAAACTGTCCTCAAAAAACTGGCCGCGAAAACAACTACTTAAAGGCTCCTTCAAACAGGCGCGACACGCGATAAAATCGCGCGTGACACTAAGGCACCGCAAGACACGCAACAAGCGGTGCCTTTTTTTTTTCCAGGATGGGAAGTCATCAAATGACCGCTCTGGGTGGAGCGGAAGGGAGTGTCAGACTCTTACTGACTAAAACCCACCCGTGTTCCTTCCTTAGCCCTTTTTGTTCCGGGCCAGCGGTAACCCTTTCGGACAATCCCGCTGACTCGGCGGTGCCTTTGTGTGGCGCGCGATTCGTGTCGCGCGTCGCGCCTGTTTGCTAGGAGTCTTAAAACAATACCACTCTCCATAAGGTTGAGAGTTCTCATTGATAACATACTAGTCACATCACAGCCACACCTGTAATCCGTGTGGAGTAACCGAAAGGTTAGGCAGAGTAGTATCTATAGTTACCCCACATTTCGCCAAATACCTACTTATCTTTTGAAGTCCCATTTAATAAGAGACTTCAAAACATAACTGGCGAGTATAATGCTATCAACCGAGGAAATACCCAATAACACTTTGCTCGACCTGGGAATCGAACTCAAGACCTCATGGTTAGCAGTAGCGCTTGTCCTCTGGGCGATCCTGGCAGTGGTGACACCCGGGCGATTCCTCCCGCCTGATTATGTGCAGGAACCTCCCGAAACTTCCGTGTCCGGTGAGGACCTGCGTCAGGCGGTAGGTGAAAAAATGGTTCACCAACTCTAAGACCTGTTTCGGCAAAAAAGTCGGCAAGCAACACCACGACTTCAACGTGGAGATACGGCGGTGGGATTATTATTAAAGTAAACAATAATTAATTTGTGGGATTATTATTAAAGTAAACAATAATTAATTGGTTTATGTAGGTACCTAATGTGTGGGATAACCCAATGTGCACGTCAAACGCCATTGTTACAATTTAGGTTTAGGCACGAAGTATACAATAATATAGCGCAAAGCGGGTACCTAATGTACCTATGTAGTATTACTAAAATAAAATAGTTAGGTACGCACCTAAAGCTGTGTTATGTACATGTATTTCTACTTATAAGAGGAAAGTACCTCAAGTTACATTTAAGTAAATACGTAAACAACGATTTAAATATAAAATTAATGCGGTCTTATTAATTATATTAATAACAAGAATATTATTAATCGAAATGATAATATTTGTTATTACTTTAGTTAGTTTATTAGCAAATTATATCGTCAATACAACTCTTTAAGGCCTTTACACATTATGCCGTGGCTGCTGCGGCACGCGGGCGGTGCCGATGCCGCTGCCCGCTGCCGTGCCGTTGCGGCATAAAGGCTCGTACACAGACGCGCGACGCGACACGCGACACAAAGGCACCGCTCGTTGCGCGACTTGCGGTGCCTTTGTGTCGCGTGTCGCGTCGCGCCTGTGTGTACGAGCCTTAATGTGTAAACGGCCTTAGTTCCTTTACTGTATTAAGTAGCTATTTCATGAAATCATGACATTTGAGGCTAATTCTAACTCAAGGAGTTGTATTGCTGATTGTAATGATTATATTTTTGTAAAGTCATATTTGTTACAGTCACGGGTTATACTTTAATCAACATACAAACTGACACTAACCTGCAAATTGCAAAAAGTAAGAAAACTTGAATTTCGTAGGTTACCTTAGCGCATCGGTTTTCATAATATATATCAGCTCGTCTCAACATTATCAAATCGTTGCTGAGCGCTACGTCTAGCTTAGTTTCCGTGCACATAACATTGAGGAGAGTTCATTGCTCTCTGCCCACACATAATTATATTGACTCATTATATTAACATAGCTTTTATATATAGCCTTGCATGTCATACGCACCAAAAATGTACCCAGGTAGTCGTATCAGAACTAAAATGATTTGCTTGTTTCAAAATATTATATCATAAGATTTAGTAATCCCTAACAAAATTCTTTAGATAGCATTTAAATTGAATATGGAGGTACTAGGAACCTACTTGTGTACATGTGATGTAAGACTACGGTAAAAACTACTAAATATTAAATACATATATTATGTAACCATATTAATTATAGTGTGTCGATTAGGTTATAACAATGTGGTTATCATGAATTGAAACCACGTACCTACTCTACATTACGTATTCTAGACAAACAATTGAAATAGGTACTTAATTAACATTCTAGCCGTGGGACCTTTTTTTTCGTTTATTTACCAACATTAAATAAATTTAATTTGTGATTATTTGGTAACAATACCGTAAAGTTTGTGTTGAATTTATTGTTGATATTTTCGCTTTTGTTATCAAGGGTGGTTTATTTCGATTTAT